>CM019701.1:23855369-24455369 GCA_009760885.1 Achatina immaculata
TCCTAGTCGCAGTGAAAGAGTGAATAGTTTGGACAAGATATAAATCAATGCAGTATTATTCATCCATACATTTTGTAGTTCTCTCTCTCTCTCCATTCCTTCCTCTCCCCCCCCCCCCCTCTCTCTCTCTCTCTCTCTCTCTCTCTCATGGGCTCGCTGCTGTCAAAGCTTTATTTTCATTCAACAATCTACAGTTTCATAGTTAATTGAAATGATATGATGTGGGGATGATTGCCCGAGGACACGAACACTTAGTACACATGAAACCATCAGGCAGCTACAAATACCTGGTCAGGAAACAGGAGCCAACATTGCAGGACAGAATAACACAAACATTTTATAACCTACACAGGACATGAATGACGCCAAGGGCATGAGAGATTACAAACACACTATTGTTCAACGGAGTGGGCATTATTATGTCAAATGTAGCTGCAAAGAGCCTTGTAGAATGGGAACCAGTGAACAGTCGTATAATAAGAGCACGATACAACCTACGACACGGAAGAATGACAATAATACAGTGTTATGCACCCACGAATGATGCAGATGATGATGTGAAAGACGACTTTTATCACCAACTACAACAAATCATCAACAAAGTTCCTAAACACGACATCCTAATTGCTATGGGGGACTTCAATGCTAAGGTAGGGAAGGATAATACCGACGTTGAAAAAGTGATGGGGAAAGAAGGAATTGACATGGTTAATCAGAATGGAGAAAGATTAATTGAAATATGTTTAACAGAGGGCATGGTCATTGGAGGCACAATATTCCCACACAAAGAGATACATAAAACAACATGGATATCTCCAGATGATAGAACTAGAAACCAGATAGACCATTTTTGTATTAGAAAGCAATACAGAACATCTCTCATGGATGTAAGGGCTTATAGGGGTGCAGATGTCAACAGTGATCACAACCTGTGCATAGGGAAAATAAAACTAAAATTGAAAAGTCAATACAAGAAATCAGTACACAGAAAGATAAACATCCACAGCCTACAAGAAGAAAATACTAACATTAATTTCAATCAGGAACTTGCCAATCATTCCAAAACACCCAGTGAAGTTGAGGAGATAGGTATAGATGAGTTATGGAATTCTTACAGCACAGCCATAATCACAGCAGCAAAAGTAAGCGCTGGATTGGAAAAACCAAATAGAAAAGCATGGATATCAGATAAAACATGGAAGTATATACATGAAAGACGAGCAGTCAAATTAAACATGTTGAATGCAAAAGCAGATCATGAAAGAGATTCGGCAAAAGCAAAATACAAAGACATAGACAAGAAAGTAAAAAGTTCAGCTAGAAGGGATAAAAGAGAATACATAGACAATATGGTGAAAGAGGCAGAAAAAGCAGCAAAAACAGGAGACAGCAAAACTTTATATAACATACAAAAGAGGCTAACAGGTACTATTACATCTAAAGAAAGACCAATCCGTAGCAAAACTGGAACACTATTAACATCAAATAAAGACCAAAAGCAAAGATGGGCTGAACACTTTCAAGAAATACTCAATCGACCACACCCAAAAGAATTGTTAGGCCTTGAAACTGACTTACCAGCCCCACAACTAAATGTCAATCTAGATGAAATTGAATTGCATGAAATTGAAACAGCAGTGAATTTAATGGCTAACAACAAAGCTGCAGGTGAAGATGAAATAACAGCCGAGATGCTAAAAGCTATCAATAGTGACAACATGAGACAACTACAGAGAATGTTTAACAAGATTTGGAAAGAAGAAAAGGTCCCTTCTAATTGGAAGAAGGGAATCATTGTGAAAATACCAAAAAAGGGCAACCTTAGTGACTGTAACAACTGGAGAGGAGTAACCTTAATATCAGTTGTGTCAAAAGTATTTTGCAAGGTCATTTTGAATAGACTCAAAGATATAGTGGATACTGCAATGAGAGAAGAACAAGCAGGATTTCGAAAAGGGAGAAGCTGTCTCGACCAGATCTTTACTCTCAGAATAATACTTGAAGAACATATTGAAAAGCAGAAACCATTAATACTGAATTTCATAGATTTTAAGAAGGCATTTGATAGCATACACAGAGATTCATTATGGAGAATTTTATGTCTATATGGAATACCATCTAAAATTGTCAACATCATTAAGGACTTATACAATGGATATGGTTGTGCAGTCAAGACAGAAGAAGGGATGAGTGAATGGTTCCAGATTGAAACAGGCGTGAAACAAGGATGTATACTGTCTCCTTTACTTTTTGGGATTACAATAGACTTCATAATGAAAAAATGCTGCACAGGTAACACAGGTATTGACTGGGTACATGGGACCCAACTAGAAGATCTTGATTTTGCTGATGACATAACTCTTATCAGTAATAATGTGAATTCCATGCAAGAAAAAACAGATAGCCTATCTTCACTGGCTAGCAAAATAGGACTTGAAATGAACAAGGACAAAACAAAAATAATGAAAATTCCCATCAATCAAAATGGAAAAATACACATAGAAGGGACAGATATTGAAGAAGTCAATCAATTTGCATACCTTGGCAGCTACATAGACCAGGATGGTGACACTAGAAAGGAAGTTAGGATCAGAATTGCAAAAGCAGCATCAATCTTCAAGAATCTTGAGAACATATGGAATTCAAAAGTTATAAGCACAAAAACCAAGTTAAGACTATTCAATTCAAATGTAATATCCACCCTCATTTATGCATGCGAAAGCTGGAAAACAACTAAAGAAATAGAAAAGAAATTAGACTCTTTTGAAAACAAATGCCTAAGGAAAATACTCGGCATCAAGTGGAATGAATTCAAGAACAATGCAGAGATAAGACAGATGACTGAACAACAACCAGTCTCACGGGTGATCAGGAAAAGGAGATGGACATATGTTGGCCACTTGATGAGAAGAAATGATCAGAGAATCCCAAAACAAGCTATCAAGTGGAACACAACAGGCCAAAGAAAAAGGGGCAGACCGCGTGAAACTCTGAAGAGAACATTATTAAGAGAGGCCAAGTTAACAGGCATAAAATCCTTTGATGAGGTTGAAAGACTCGCCGAAGACATGAAAAATTGGCGAACTACTTTGCGAGCCCTATGTGACGTCTAACGGCACGGGAAGGATATAAGATATATAAGATATAAGATTGTTCAACGTGAAACCGACCACACAAGTAGTCGCCCGCAGAACCAACAGACTTTTCAGGTGTAACCTACGTAGAAAAAAACTCACAAGAAACAGATCACATCTTCTTTGAATGCAAAACTGTGTCATTAGCCTTAAAACTACTGACTCAAGAGATAGCAAGAACAGCAGAGAAAGTAGACATGTAAAGAGCAATTATGTTGAACACTATCTCCCGAACAGACACAGACAAACATACAGAATCCATTGCCCTCTTGGCAGAATTCAGATATCTTGTAGGGAAATACAGAAACAAAGCAAATTTTGAAAATAGTTTTTACAGAAGAAATGTTGTTGTTGTAAATCTTTCAGCAAAAATTGATGCGCATGTTCATTTAGTAACTAAGCAGCTACTGTATGATGTAATAAGTCTACAAACAAGATTTTTTGGTGGTTTTTTACCCTTTGTGTTTTTCCTTCTTTGTTTTCTTTTTTGATTTTCCCTTTAAACTTTAAAAAAAATTTTTTTTTGCTTGCTCTCTAGCCTATAGACTTCCTCTTCTTGGGGGCTCATTCCTCCTTCGACTGCTCTAACCCACATTTTTATCCTGAAGTCCGGTCTGATGACTGACCAATAGGTACTTTGGCTCCTCCTTCAGATGTCTACTGGTTCCTGTGAGCGTCCCGATTGGTTCTCACGTCCTAACCTGTCAGGTTAGCGTTGTCTAGTGTCCATCCCTTTTCCTGGTGGTAAACCTTGCGCTGTATTTACTGATGGTTAATCCATTTATTTATTTGACATGCCATTTCGTAGACTATCTGTCCCCAACAAGACCCTCATCCCTTCCTAAATCTGCCTAGTTTCAGTGTCTGTTGTTCCCACCTTGGACTAGTTGTTTCTCTGTCACTGTGTTGGTATCATTTGGTCATCCCACTATCTGGCGTCTTTCTGTAGTACTTCCTAAATCTCGGCATCACTGTGTTTGTCTTTTCAATATGTCTGTTTCCTCTGTTTACTTTTGTCAGCGTCCAGTCATGCTAGTGTCATGGAAGTTTGTTTTATATCTTTCTCTACATTTCCTACCTACTTTTTCTGTTGCTATTCGATGTTACTATTTCCTCTCCAATATATTCATAATCATATTCATAATCATATTCATAATCCTAGTTACGAGGGACTGTGCTACATATGTTGCGATGGAAAAGATGCACACCCTTTAAAAAAATCTTATTTTTGTAGTTCTGTCTGTTCCTCTCCACAGCTTCTTTAGTTGTTTTACGTTTTGAAGAGAAATACTGTATCTCTATTATTAGTTAGTAATGATCCAAGATATTCAAAATTCTCCACCTCTTCCAATTTTTCCTGACTGATACATATTTCAGCTGCCTTATTTGTTTTGTCAGTTGTAATCAATTTAGTTTTAAGCGCATTAAGATAGAAGGTTCGCTCTTCACTATTCTTACGGACTGACATAATTAATACTTAATTTTTTTCGTTCCTTTTTGTGTTGTGGACAGTAATAAAAAGAGAGACCGATCAGAAACAGCTGAGCTAAGAACTGTAGAAGCTGAGATGAATAGAGTGTAACAATACATCTTGAGCACGATATGCATCATGTTGTCTTTATACAGGGCACCATGTTTGACAGTCTCAACTGCAGAGAAATGAAGAGAACTTGATTCTATCCTGCTAGACGCCACAAAACGTCATGTCGGGTAACTGCTTAGTTTAACCTACTAAACACAGTGATCTGCCCCCATAGTTTTCACCTGCCTACAAACTAATCCTTTAGCTCGCTAGTTCCCAAAGTCGAAGATACTGTAAGTCTGGGGCGATGAGATGATCCTAGGCGGTGAAGGGGAATAGAAGGGGAGGAGGCATCATAACTCTCTCTCTCTCTCTCTCTCTCTCTCTCTCTCTCTCTCTCTCTCTCATTCAGTACCCAAGATACATAGAGCTGCTGGTAGCAAGATAATTCCACATTTGTCCGTCCCTAACTATCTCTCTGGCTGTCTTCCATGACAGTTCTTTGTTTATCAGCATTTTCTCTGCTATACGTCTTCATGTCTCTTTTTAAATGTTAGTGCCTTCACATTTCTAGGCCACACGGCACTTGAATTAGTGATGCCAGCACCTGTCCTAGCTGCCTTTATTTTCCTAAGAAAACCTCAGGTACCCATCTTTTGTTGTTGTTGTTGTTTGTTTTGTTTAGGAAGCTGGGTTGACCAGGGTGTCAGCTGGTCCGAAAACTTCCGCCCGAGTATAAACTTGAACCGGGGAACTTGTGATCGGCAGATGAGTGCACTAACCCCTAAACCACAGCTGCACTATAATTATTCGTCATGATCATCATCATCGCCTTTCACTCCCTTGAGAGCATAGGCCACAGATAAAGGCTGTTCTTGGAATTATTCTCTGCTTCTTTCAATGTGCACCCCTTGTCTCTGAGCACTGTCATAATTTCTCTTCTCCTAGTAAGTCTAGGTCTTCCGCGTTTTCTATTTCCTTGAGGATTCAGTGTCAGTGCCTGTTTTGCTATGCTGATGTCGGGTTTCCTCAGAGTGTGGGTAATTCACCTCCACTTCCTAGACATGATTTGTGGGTTCATAGGTTCTGGTCCTGCCTTTTCCCAGACCCCCTCGTTCCTGATCTTGTCCTGCTATTTAATGTCTAAAATCCTCCTCAAGCAGTAGTTCATGGATGTTTCTATCTTCAGTTGTATTGTCAGCTAAGCCATGTCTCCGAAACATATAGTAGGACAGTCTTTACGTTTGTATTGAAAAATCTATAATTATTCTTACATCTTACATCCTTCCCGTGCCGTTAAACGTCATATAGGGTGCGCATAATTGTTTGCCAAGTTTTCCTGTTTTCGGCAAGTTTTTCAACTTCATCAAGGGATGAAGCCCACTAAACTGGCTTCTCTTAACAATGTCCTCTTTAGAGTTTCACGTGGTCGACCTCGTTTTCTTCGGCTTGTTGTGCTCCACTTGATAGCTTGTTTTGTATTCTCTGATCGTTTTTTCTCATCACATGGCCTACATATGTCCATATTCTTTTCTTGATCATCCACGAGACAGGTTGTTGTTCGCTTATCTGTCTTATCTCTGTGTTTTTCTTAAATTCGTTCCACTTTATACAAAGTATTTTACTTAGGCATTTGTTCACAAAAGAGTCTAATTTCTTTAGTTGATTTCCAGCTTTCGCATGCATAAATGAGGGTGGATATCACATTTGAATTGAATAATTTTAATTTGGTTTTTGTGCTTATAACTTTTGAATTCCATATGTTCTCTTCATTTTTGAAGGACAATGCTGCTTTTGCAATTCTAATTCTAACTTCATTCCTGGTGTCACCATCTTGGTCTATGTAGCTGCCAAGGTATGCAGATTTGTTTACTTCATCAACAGCTGTTCCTTCTATGTATATTTTTCCTTCTTGATTAATGAGAAGTTTCATTATTTTTGTTTTGTCTTTGTTAACTTCAAAAACTATTTTGCTAGCCAAGGAAGACAGGGAATCTATTTTTTCCTGTATCGATTTCACATTGTCACTGATAAGAGTTATGTCATCTGCAAAATCAAGATCTTCTATTTAAGCCCCATAATCAATGCTGGTTTTACCTGTACAGCATCTTTTCATTTTGAAGTGTATGGCAATTCCAAAAAGCAATGGAGATAATGTACATCCTTGTTTCGCGCCTGTTTCATCTGAAACCATTCACTCATTCCTTCTTCTGTCTTGACTGCACAAACATATCCGTTGTAGAGATCTCTAATGATGCTGACAATTTTAGATGGTATTTCATATAGTCTTAAAATTCCCCACAGTAAATCTCTGTCTGCTATCAAATGCAATTTTTAAAGTCTACAAAGTTCAAGATTAATGGTTTCTGTTTTTTCAATATGTTCTTCCAGTATTATTCTTAGAGTAAAGATCTGGTTGATACAGCTTCTACCTTTTCAAAATATTGCCTGTTATTTATAACTATATATATATATATATCTTATAAAATTTTTAAAATTATTACTTCACATAAATTGTGCTAATGTCCAAAGGAATATTTGATCTTACATAAGGAATTACAAAGGGAGTATCACAAATGGTACATGATAATAATATGCTTGCTGAATGTCTCATGTGTAAAAACATACGTAAAACATACAAGAAGAAAAAATAGAAAATAAACTAACCTTTGCAAATTATTGTTTCAAGAAAGAAAAACTACATTAAAAAGCAGTAGTGATCAGCACAATAATGACTACAAAACAATGATAATGAAAAGTACATAAAAAAAAACAAAAAGAAATGATGACAAATACCTGGGAAAAAACCCACAAAACAGCAATGATCATAAGTACATGGAAAAACTGCACAATGACAATGATGATAATAATGGAAAAAAATAACAAATCAGATGTCAGTGGAACATATGAAAAATATCCTGATAAAAAAAAATATCCACACACAAAACAATTTAACAATATACTTACACATAAAACAATTTAACAATATTCATTCATTTGCATGTCTCTTGCAGAACTTTGCCTCCCAAACAGCACTACTGTAGGCCTCTCAGTTGTGAGCAAGATGGCCTGCTGCTGATGCATCCATCTGCAGATCATCAGCGATGTCTTGCAGCTATCTTCGCCTTGGTCTTCCTCTCTTTCTTTTTCCCATTATGTACCCTTCCAAGACGGTTTTCTCTAGATTATAATGACATTTAATATGTCCAAAATATTTAAGTTTTCACTCTTTAATCCTCTTTACTAGCCAGCCTTCTTCAATATTAAGTTCTTGTAGTATGGATGTATTTGTTCTTTTTTGTGTCCATAATATTTGAAGAACACTTCTGTAGCATTTACATTCAAAGGCATTTACATGTTTCTCAGTTGTTTTGTTAAGTGTCCAGGTCTCACAGGCATATGTTGCGATGGGAAAGAAGCATGACCTTAAAAATCTTATGTTTGTAGTTCTGTCTGTTCTTCTCCACAGACTCTTTATTTGTTTTACTTTCTGAAGAGTGATAGGTGTCCTCTTTAATTTCCCTCATTGTATCTCCATTATTAGTTAGCAGTGATCCAACATATTCAGAACTCTCCACTTCTTCCAGTTTTTCCTCACTGATATATATTTATATATATATAATATCAGCTGCCTTGTTTGTTTTGTCATTTGTCATCAATTTAGTTTTCCTCGCATTAAGATATTGTACATTTAACAATATACTTACACATGAAACAATATAACAATATACTTACACATAAAACAATTTAACAATATACTTACACATAAAACAATATAACATTATTTTAAAACAGCATTTTTCTCTCAAAAACTGCTTGCACAACTTGAGAGAAATCATCCCAGAATTTGTGTTGCTGTGTCAGCTTATCTTTAAACTCCACCTTCTACGTCTGATTGTCTACGGATCATCAAGACACCGTCTCGTAATGGAACTAAGACCTGTAATGTTTTCAGAAACTAATGTGAATATCTGGAACAATTAAACTTTTTAGTTTGATCTTAATAAAAATAATCTTCTTTCTACATCACATCCAGAATTTTTTCCACACAACATACACAAAGCTTACACAAGAATATGGCCATACAAGTTAACCATGTATTCCTTATTCCTGTCAAATTCACTTCTCATCTGACCCTACAGATAAATGTAAGGTAAAATAAGGTAAGTTTAGGCAAGGTAAGCTCCTTCATGCCATAAAAGCACCTATAGAATACAGAGTTAGTGACCATATCTTCCATGACCTGATGGAACACTAAAGGGTTATATAGTCAGAATTACACCTGTTGCCTTTCCTACCCCAGCTTAAAGAGGAATCAGGTACCCAGTTCAGCAACTGAGTAACTGGGATGCCCCCCCCCCCCCGGCAGACTGCATACTCTTATCTTATTTGATTTCTTCTAATTCAATTTCTTATCTGTTTCTATTATCTGTCTCTTTTCATCAATCTCTCTGAGTACAGGATTACTACTGTCACATCCCATCAGATTCTCATTTAATATCTGTAAGTTGTATATCTGCTAATGTTATGCTTCATTCAATCTAGGTGTAAATATAGGTGTGTGACACACTTATTTTAGAAAAGTTGCCCTCAAAATTAAAGAATGTCTACGTCTGAGGTGAAAAGCCCATACACACGGATATTTGTAAATTTGAAATCAGGCATTTGTGTAAAAATAATTTTAAAAAACAAAAAAATGTCATGGCATATGTACTGGTTTCCCCTAAGTCTGCAGGGTGGGGAGTACTTTGATTTTACTTACATTTAAATCCTTCCTGTGCTGCTAGTAGAGCTCGCATGGTAGCTTGCCAAGATTTCCTGTTTTCAGTGAGTTCAACCTCATCAAGGGATATTATTCCTACTAAACCGGCCTCTCTTAACAATGTCCTCTTTTGAGGTACTTTGATGCTGAAAGATTAATGGCTGCTTACCAACTGCAGCCAGCACAAATTCTACAAGCTTGGTTTTTAACTTTGCCCTCTCAAAATCAGTTCCATCTACATACAAGAGATGTAGGACTCCATCCAGGATCAAAGATGATGAACTTACAAAATAACTCTCATTTACTTTACTATTTCTGTCTCTCTTTCTGTTTGTCTCTTCCTTTCTGCCTGACAATAAATCTCACACTTTCTCTACCCTTTCCTCACCTTATACAAAGACGGATCTGCAGCTACAGCATCTACAAACTGCTTTGTTGATGTGTCTCCTCTAGAAGGTATGTAGGCATCTCCATAATAGAAAGCATTATCCACAAGAATAGTGCCTCCTTGATTAAGTAATCCTCCATCAAAAAAAAAACTGAAAAAAAGAGGTGAATAAGCAATAATGTGATGTATAATATTATGTAATATGATGCAAGGTTATGTTATGTAAGGTAATGTTATGTTATGTAAGTATGCACTATATATGTATGCATGATGGTACATGCTAGTCAGCTAGTCAGTCAGTGTAATTGTTGCTGCATGACTTCTGCTAGTGTGACCTTGAACTCAGCAACAAATAATTGATACAAACTCCACTTCCTATCTCAAGGTCAGTGTTTACCCCATGACATAAGATTTAGCAATCTCGGCTAATTTTCATTTGGCTGCTCCTTATGAATCAGACTGTCACTAGGGCCATCACAGCATCATCATCACAATCATGATTACAGTCATAGTTAATATTACTATATCTATCACTGCTGTTACAGTCATTGTCAGTACTTCCTCTTCTATGACTACAATTTATAATCTAAACTTCTACCACCATAACAAATTGGTATCAACACAATATGTTTTACAGGTTATGATCAAATATCAAGGTGAATCAAACTGTAATTGTGCTCTAAAAATTATAAATCAAGTGCTAGACAGTTCTAGGTGACCGGCTAGTGTAGTGGTTAGAGAACTCTTCTAGCAACCAAATGGTTGAGGGTTCAAATCCTCAGCTGAGTGGGATTTTTTTTTCCGACCAATACGGCCCCCTGAAGGTTGACCAAGCCTTGTAAAATGGGTACCAGAGAAAATCTGGGAAGGAAAGGCAGCAAGGAAAGGAACTGGCCACCCTACCTCATACGCTGATGGCCCAGCATAATGAGGTCTCTAACGCTTCTTCCCCTACGGCATTTGGTATAGGATATTTTTATCTTTAGACAGTTCTACTGATATCTTATGCCTTCTTTCTTTAGAAACATGAGCACAGACATGTTGGACATTTTGAAATATGAAATCAGCAAACCAGATCCAGGATGGCTGCTTCCCTTTGAAGTATGCATGAGACAGGAATAGAATGCAGCTTTCTTGGTGGGTTTTTTATTTTGTTTCTTTGGTTAAGTCAGCTGAAAAACTTGCAGATATTCAGTGCAGAATGAAGGGCCAGTATGGGACATTTATGTTTCACTTTGCAGGTATATGAGTGGCACAGGAAGTCTAAAAGTGAGCTGTCAAATGTTGCTGATGCAGCTGCTCACTCCTGCCAACCTCACATCTATGAATACACCTGAGCCTATTACCTCTCTCTCTCTCTCTCTGAACCATAAGTGCCCAGGGTATATGGGGCCTCTGCAAGGATTTTCCACAAACACTTGTCCTTTGCCTTCTTTTCTGCTCTTGCCTAAGTGAGTCCTCTATTGCTCAACATCTTCTCTGCTGTACTTCTCAATGTCTCTTTTGGTCTACCCTTACTTCTGTTACCCTATGGTGTCCATTTTAGTGCTATTTTTAGTAGTGAGTCGTCAGTCATTCGGAGCAGGTGTCCCAACCATCGCCTGCATCTTCCCTCAGTAATTGCTGTCAGTGTCTTCATCTGCATTTCTGCCAACAAGATGTTATTTCTTATGGTGTTTGGCCAAAATGTTCTTCTAATTCTTCATAAACATTTAGTCTGGAAAGAATTCAGCTTGTTTCCCATAATTCTGGTGATTTTCCAGCATTCATTTCCATAGAGTAGTACATTTAGAATATTACGCTTAAATATCTTAATTTTCATCTTCATGCTTAGTTTTTTGGTCTGATACTGAAGTAGAACAAATCATACAGGAAAACCAACAGGTAAAAGCTGATGAGATGGCCGGAGAATTGAAGAACAGTTATGACTTGATGCACCACATCATTCACGATGTGCTGCAATACTGAAGTCTCCATCAGTGAGTACCAAAACAATTTACACCCAAGATGAAATAAAGCCATGAGGATAAATCTTTTACAACATTATGAAGAAAGGAGATTGCTTTCTATGATGAATAGTCACTGGAGATGAATGCTAGGTACATTACTTCCAGCAAAGTTCTGCAAGGTACATGTGAATGAATGAATGAATGAATGAATGAATGAGCAGCACTTATACCTTGAAATAATCCAAATATTCAACTTTCTCTGCATCCAAAAAGATGATATCAAACTTTTCTCCCTTGCTAGCAAAATCTTTCAGAACATCTAAAGTTTTGCCTGTGAAAACCAAAGGATAGTTTCTTTATGTATACACTAGCTGATTACCCAGCGTTGCTCGTGAATTTATTAATTATTAATACCACAGAGTGGATTTGAGATTGCCATGTTTCTCTCACAGACAACCTTATGTGAACCCACCCTTGTTTATTCTTGCTCCTGGAGGTGAACCTAAACATTTTGTATACAATCAAGTTTTGAGTTAAATTAATATTATAGTGAATTTGTAAAAGACTTCACTCTATAATGTGTAGACTGCCCCTGTGACTTCTTGACTGTGATCAAGGAGGCAAGTCTCACTGGAAATTGCAGTCCCTTAAAGTTAAAAGTAGAGATCCATCAGAATGAGTGGTATCCATGGTATAAAAACTGCTTCATCCTTTACTTGTCCTGTTAAGATAATCGCTTCAGCTACATTGCTCTGTTAAGATAATCGCTTCAGCTACATTGCTCAGCATACTCAATACACACAGCCTTGCGCCATTGCAAAGATTTCTGTAACAATCCAGTTTCATTTCTTTACAGGGAACAGGTCGTTGGCTTATCCCGCAACCTCCTTAGCCACCTCTTACGATATATGTAGAAGGTGGCAGTGGTTCCATTCTTTTCTCCCCAGACTTAGATCTGGGCTCTGGTAACCACATGGGACATGGCCAATGGAGGCTACAAATGTTGCTCTTAGACCAGCATAGCTTTATTTCATGATTATCTCCCTTAGACCAATCTTTTTGTCCTTGAATTTAGTGGACATTATGTTACCCCTTTCCCATCCCACCCTAGGGATGCTAGGGGTGTCATACCCCCAGAGTACTTTTTTTCCAGACTGTAACTCATATGTGTACCAAGTTTGGATGAAATTGCTCTAGGCGTTCCAGAGTTATACCAGACATACACACACATATACATTCACTTATTAATATTGATTACAAACACCATCTCCTTCCCCACATAAAATGATCAACTGTCCTGAATTTTATGGGGCAGTCCTGTATTTTAAGGATTTGCCCCAAGCATTGTATTACTTCAGTCAGTCAGTCAGTCAGCCATTTGCATGTCCCTTGCGGAACTTTGTCTCCCTAACAGCACTCCTGTAGGCCTCTTGGTTGTAAGCAAGATGCCTTGCTGCTGATGCATCCATTTGCAGATCACCAATGATGTCTTTGCTCTAGGCGTTCCAGATGTCTTTGCCTTTGTCTTCCTCTCTTTCTTTTTCCTATTATGTACCCTTCCAATATGGTCTATTCTAAATTATCATGACGTTTAATGTGTCCAAAATATTTAAGTTTTCTTTGTTTAATCCTCTTTATTAGCCAGCCTTCTTCAATGTTAAGTTCTTGTAGTATGGATATATTTGTTCTTTTTTTTGTCCATGATATTTGAAGAACTCTTCGGTAACATTTACATTCAAAGGCACTTATGTGTTTCTCAGCTGTTTTGTTAAGTGTCCAGGTCTCACATGCATATGTTGCTATGGGAAAGATGCATGCCCTTAAAAATCTTATTTTTGTAGTTCTGTCTGTTCCTCTCCACAGATTCTTAATTGTTTTACTTTATGAAGAGTGATAGATGTCCTCCTTTTAATTTCCCTCATTGTATCTCCATTATTAGTTAGTAATGATTAAAGATATTCAAAACTCTCCACTTCTTCCAATTTTTTTTTCATTGATACATATTTCATCTGCCTTATTTGTTTTGTCAGTTGTCACCGATTTAGTTTTCTTCACATTAAGATACAGCTTTTGCTCTTCACTATTCTTACTTCAGTCAGAAAATGCAAATATCTTTCGTACTTACTTTACTCACTTTCCTTCCTATTTTACTGTGAGGTGATGAAGCGAGAAGCATTTGGCATCTTTGGGCCATATGAGTGGCCTCACTGATGTTCATGCCATAATTCATGAGTGTTTCTATAACTCCATCTATCCACCTTTTCCAGGGTCTTCCTCTTAATCTGTGTCCTGTAGTTCTTTGGTTGAAGATCCTTGCAGCCTTCAACCAAATATCACCTATTTTAAAACACATGTTCCATATTGCCCCATATTCTTATCTTTGTTCACCACATAATCAGAAATACCCCAAATTGTTTTTTAGTACATTTTAAAGAAAATTCATTCTGTAGAGAAATACAAGAAAATGTAATAGGCACATTTGTAAGTAAAATTATAAACCTAAATGACTGATTAAAATGTTGGGTTAAAATTTAAATTTAACTCCCACCTCTTTTGACTGTGTGTCCCATATTTGAACCTGGAGAAGATGGTCAGGTTAATCCCACAACGTCTATATCAGATATAAACTAAAGCTACTGACTTCTGGACTGGACTTGACCAGGTTTTCTCTCCTTATGTTCACAACCTTGAGATTATCTTGATGATTTCTAGAACAATCTACATTCAACCTACCTACGATGATCTTAACCTTCTTGTGATGGGGAGAGCTCTTCATAAGATCAGTGGCCAGGTTCTTTAGATACTCCTCCATGTCAATAGAAACCACTTCTCCATCAGCTAGAGAGAAACAAATTTTTTTTTTAATTTAGTACCATTTTGAATTTATTTTAGATAGAGAAGACAGTTTGATTTGATCGTAAGCAACCCATAGATGACATGCTAGTGTTAAGTTAGGCTAACCATAGGTGATCAAGACTCTTCCCAACCTACCCATTTTGACACCCTGCAACACTCCTAGCCTGGCTAATGGACCAGGAATCACTGTTATCCACAAGGCAGTGAAGTCTGCTTTTCTAGCTCCTCTCTGGGACTGCTCTAACCTGCTCCCAAATCCAGCAAAATGTTGTGACTCAAACCTTCACCACATCAGCTGCAAAGAACAATCACTCACAGTTCCAGGGATATAAAAGAAGAAGAGGAGGAGGGGGAGGAACAGCTACAATTTAATTATAATTTATAATGTTATATTTTTAACTGTAAAATTGTTGTTACTAAAGCTTGCATTGCAACTGTCCTTATAACTGTAGTTAAAGCTGCAGCAACTTTTGTTTTTCCTGCACTGTTGTTGTTGCTGTTGTAACTGCCAGTCACAACTTATGGATTTATTGCTACTGTAGTTGTTATTTTTAACTATTGTTGCTGTTTACTTATTCTTGTAATTCTTCTTGCAAAGTGTTGCTAACTGCTTAGGTAATAAAAGAAATGGATAGATATCACCTAGATATTTTGTGCATCAGTGAAATGCGATGGCCAGAAGCAGGGAAAAGAATGGCGGAAAATTGTAAGTTAATAATATATTCCAGGAGAGACAATGGTAAATACCAAGAAGGAGTGGGTATAATATTGTCATCTGCGATAGCAAAGAGCCTTACAGAATGAGAGCCAGTGAACAGTCTTATGATATAAAATAATGCACGGAAGAATGACAATCATACAATGCTATGCACACATGAACGATTCAGATGATGAAATAAAAGACAATTTATATCACCAACTGCAACAATTCATTAACAAAGTCACTAAACTTGACATCCTAATTGTCATGGGGAACTTCAATGCCAAGGTAGGAAAAGATAACATCAACGTCGAAAAAGTAATGGGTAAAGAAGGAATTGATATAATAAATCAGAATGGAGAAAGATTCATTGAAATATGCCTAACTGAGGGCATGGTCATTGGAGGAACATTATTTCCACACAAAGAGATACATAAAACAACATGGATATCTTCAGATGATAGAACCAGAAATCAGATGGATCATTTTTGTATTAGAAAACAATTCAGAACATCTCTGATAGATGTAAAAGCATATAGGGGTGCAAATGTCAACAGTGATCACAACCTGTGTATAGGGAAGATAAGACTTAAACTGAAAAACCAACAAGCAGTGCTCAGAAAGATAAACAGTCATAGCCTAATAGAAGAAAATACCAACAGTAATTTCAGTATGGAATTTACCAAACATTTCACAGCACTCATTGAGGTAGATGAGACAGATATAGATAAATTATGGAATTCATACAGCACAGCCATAATCACAGCAGCAAAAGCAAGTGCTGGACTGCAAACAACAAGTAGAAAAGCATGGGTATCAGATAACACATGGAAATACATACATGAAAGATGAGCTGCCAAATTAGCCATGTTGAATGTAAAGACAAATCTTGGAAAAGTTTTAGCAAAAGCAACAGACAAAGAACTAGACAATAAAGTGTAAAGTTCAGCTAGAAGAGACAAAAGAGAATATATGGACAATATGGCAAAATTAGGAGACAGAAAAACTCTACATAACATAATAGAAGATGCTAAATGATGCTATTACTTCCAGAAAAAGAGCAGTCTTTAGCAAAACAGGCAACCTGTTAACATCAAGTAAAGACCAAAGGCAAAAATGGGCCAGACACTTCAAGAAATACTTAACCGACCACATCCAAATGAATTAATAACTCTTGAAACTGATTTACCAGTCCCACAACTAAATGTTAACTTAGATAAAGTTACACTGAATGAAACTGAAACAGCAGTGAATCTAATGGCTAACAACAAAGCTGCAGGTGAAGATGAAATAACAGCCAAAATGTTAAAAGCTATTAACAGTGACAACATGAGCCAACTACAAAGAATGTTTAATAAAATTTGGAAAGAAGAAAAAGTCCCTTCTAAATGGAAACAAGGAATCATTGTTAAAATACCCAAAAAAGGCAACCTCAGTGACTGCAATAACTAGAGGGGTGTAACCTTACTATCAGTTGTGTCAAAGGTGTTTTGTAAAGTGATTGTGAATAGAATTAAGGATGTAATGGATACTGCAATGAGAGAAGAACAGGCATGATTTCAAAAAGGGGAAGCTGTCTTGACTAGATCTTTACTCTAAGAATAATACTTGAAGAACATACTGAAAAGCAGAAACCATTAATCTTGAAGACTTTAAAAAGGCATTTGATAGCATACACAGAGATTCATTGTGGGGAATTTTAAGACTATATGAAATACCATCTTAAACTCTCAACATCATTAGAGATCTCTACAACAGATATGTTTGTGCAGTCAAGATAGAATAAGGAATGAGCGAATTGTTTCAGATTGAAACAAGCGTGAACCAAAGATGTATATTATCTCCCTTGGTTTTTGGAATTGCCATAGACTTTATAATGATAATATGCTGTACAGGTAAAACGGGCATTGATTGGATACATGGGACCCAACTGAAAGATCTTGATTTTGCAGATGGCATAACTCTTATCAGTGACAATGTGAAATCGATGCAGGAAAAACCAGATTCCCTGTCTTCCTTGGCTAGCAAAATAGTTTTTGAAGTTAGCAAAGACAAACAAAAATAATGAAACTTCTCATTAATCAAGAACGAAAATTATACATAGAAGAAACAGCTGTTGATGAAGTAAACCAGTCTGCATATCTCGACAGCTACATAGACCAGGATGGTGAAACCAGGAATGAAGTTAGAATTAGAATTGCAAAAGCAACGTTATCCTTCAAAAATCTTGAGAACATATGGAATTAAAAAATTATAAGCACAAAAACAAAATTAAAATTATTCAGTTCAAATGTGATATCCACCCTCAATTATGCATGCGAAAGCTGGAAATCAACTAAAGAAATAGACAAGAAATTAGACTCTTTTGAAAACAAATGCCTCAGGAAAATATCGGTATAAAGTGGAATAAATTTAAGAACAACACAGAGATAAGACAGATGAGCAAACAACAACCTGTCTCATGGGTGATCAGAAAAAGAAGATGGACATATGTAGGCCATGTGATGAGAAGAAACAATCACAGAATACCAAAACAAGCTATCAAGTGGAGCACAGCACGCCGAAGAAAAAGAAGTCGACCACGTGAAACTCTTCTTCTTCTTCTTCTTCTTCGTTCACTTCTACCACCAAAAACCGCACTGTGAACCTACTGAATTCATGCCTGTGGTCCTCGTTAGGTCCCGTGGTCCCCTGTGTGGTCCAAAATAGACCACACGAGATCCACGAAAGGACCACAAGAGATTCAGAGTGTCACAGTGCTTTAGCCTGTATTCTTGGTGGGTCTCGGAAGCGGGATTGCGTGACACCGTGGTTTTCATTGCACCAGTTTAGTCTAGGGTTGGACTTTCTCACCGGAAGACCTCGACGTGTTTAGGATATCAGTGCATCCCCGCTGGGTGAGAGGCGGTAGCCCACCCAGGCCAGAGTTGGACTTTCTCACCGGAAAACCTCGACGTGTTTTGAGATACCCGTGTATCACCGCCGGGTGAGAGGTGGTTGCCCATCCAGTCCAGGGTTGGACTTTCTCACCGGAAAACCTCAGCGTGATTAGGATACGCAGACATCCCTGCCGGGTGAGAGGTGGTTGCCTATCTAGACTTCCCTGGTCCAGTGTCTCCGACTTCAGCATTTTGCGGTCGTGGCCGCTACCCTTCCTAGTTGTGACCAGGATGGAGCTTTTGTCCAGGAGGACGAATCCTCGCCACTAGTGACTTCTACCCCTGGGTTGAGCCGGTTTAGGCATTTCCCAGTATGGGCGTGTTTGGGACGGGACCGATCTCTGGGGCAGAGGTACTGTGACATTCATAGCCTTCAAGATTCACCCCTGGTATGAGCCGGTTTAGGCAAAATTCACCAGTATGGGTGTTTATCAGGCGTTATCGACCTCTAGAGCGGAGGTGGCATGACATGTCTAGCCATCGAGCTCCACCCCTGGTGTGTGCCAGTTTAGGCATATTTCACCAGTGTAGGTGTATTTCGGACGTAGGCGGCCTCTAGAGCAGAGGCGCCGTGGTATAGCTCTCGTAGCGATACTACTGGACATACCAGGTTAAACTTCACTTTCCACCACCTTTTCCCATCGGCGCCGCACAGCAGCCTTTATTTCCGCATTTACTTCCTTAACCGGGAGGAGCTTCACTCCACGCGCGGCATTTGAAGAGTCAAGCCAGCAGTGACTTAACCTCTGGGACAAGCCGGTTCATGCATTTCACCCGATATGACTGCACTCAGGACGTGGCCGACCTCCAGACCAGAGGTGCCGTGATTTGACTGTTTGCTTCGATTTATCCTTTCAACCACCTTTTCCGCAGTGATGCTGCGCGGCAAATTTCTTCATTGGCCGGGAAGAGCACCGCTCCACGCACGGCAGCTGAAGATCTCGCCAACAGCGGACGTGAAACTCTAAAGAGGACATTGTTAAGATAAGCCAGTTTAGTGGGCATAACATCCCTTGATGAAGTTGAAAAATTTTGCCGAAACAGGAAGGATATAAGTAAGATGTATGTGCTGCTATTTTTATAATAATTGCTACATTTGATTATGAGATTTGTTATAGATTCTGCTGTTGCAGCTGACTGAGTGATAAGGCACTTGGTTTACTAATCTGGTGGTACGAGGTTCAAGTCACAGCCTAACACGTACCCCAACATGACCTTTCTGGCATGGAAACAGGGATGTTACCTTTTTTTTTAGGTTTTTGCTGTTTGATTGATTTTGTTGTTAGCATGTTTATAAGGTCAGACAAAGAGGTGGTTTGATGGCTATGATGCAGTACTTGTTGATGTGCTAGTGGTACTGCTGGAGGTGATGTGTGTCATGGTATAATTAATATTTGGTTAATAATGATAGCAGAGATAATGAAATATAAATAACTATTAGTTTTATAATTATCCAGATAATGAAATATAAATGACTGTTAGTATTATAATTATTCAGATAATGAAATATAAATGACTATTAGTTTTATAATTATCCAGATAATGAAATATAAATGACTATTAATATTTTAATTATCCAGATAATGAAATAAAGATGACTAATAGTATTATAATTATCCAGATGATGAAATATAAATGACTATTAGTATTATAATTATCCAGATAATGAAATATAAATGACTATTAGTATTATAATTATCCAGATAATGAAATATAAATGACTATTGGTATTATAATAATCAAGATAATGAAATATAAATGACTATTAGTATTATAATTATCAAGATAATGAAATATAAATGACTATTAGTATTATAATAATCAATATAATGAAATATAAATGACTATTAGTATTATAATTATCCAGATAATGAAATATGCATGAATTTTAGTATTATAATTCTCAAGATAATTAATTTTAGAACTATAAATATCAAGATAACAGCATGAATGTGAGTTGTGTATCAGCATCATCGCATACGGTCAGTCCGTAAGTGCTCTGCTGCCTAGTCAGCAGTTGACAAGAAACTGCCGGCTAGCGTTGCCATCGGCATGAACTCCCTAGCTAGTAGCATCATTCCTCCTACTTCCCAGAGCATTAACTCTGATACCCATTTTTTTTTCTTGAGGCTGGGTGAACACTGGGAATTTTTTGCAAGCCACTATCTGACCACGGCTGTTGTGAGTGGAAATCACAACTGGAGTCACATGGTCAGCAAGTTACTGACTAATCCATTGTGCTATCATAGCTCTCAGATATCAAAGTAATGGAATATCAATGATTGTTAGGATGATAAATATCCAGAAAATGAAATAAAAATGAGGGTAGGATGACAAGTACCCAGATAATGGAATATAAATGAGTGTGGGAAAGATAAGTATCCAGTCATGCCATCCAGTCAAAAACTCAAAGACCTGGGTTCTGTTCTCAACTACATAACTGCTCCAAGATGATTTCTTCTTTGTAACTCTGTCCTTTCCTCTTTATTCACAAAATTTTTCTTGTCAGCCAACCCAACCTCCATTTTTCTAATTGTTTACTAATGAAGACCTTTAGGATGCTGGAAATGATGATATTATCTTATATCTCCTTACAGGCTGTTAATCACAGATTCTGAAAACAGCAATTTATGCAAAGTGATCATCACCCAGTGTTATATGAGACAGTTCCATATTTTAAAGATTTGTCCTGGGAATTGTATTAATTCACTTGGAATGCCTAAATGTGTCTTATATTAAAACACATGTCCCATGCTGCCTCATATTCTCATGTATTTTCATCTTGGATTGCCACATAATCAGAAATACTAAAAACTTTTTAAAAATTATCTTGTTGGAAATATTTCTAATTTTAAATACATGGATATATAGAACTTTTCACAGCGATCTGCTCTGAAGACATAATGGACAGTGGGAGCTGTTGTAATCTACCATGTCAGCAACAGTGTGGCACATTTTGTTATGAAGTCCATACAAGGCTTTGGCCAGCATGATGGAGTATGTGCTGCACAGCTCATGTTGATTCCAGCATCAGAAAGAAGTGCTAGGCCAGCTATTAAACATAAACCAAATTACAAATGTCCACAGAACAGAAAAACAAATCTGTGCATTGTGCCCAACGGACGAAGGACAGATCCAAAAATAGAAGAGAGGAGTTACATCAGTCAGACAGAAGGAAGAAACAGAACTAGGACAGCGCAATGAGAAGAAAGAGAGCAGGAAAGTGTAGAAAGTGAATGAAATCCGAGAGAATAAGGTTAAAGTACATTAACATTGGATGTTGGAAATGCAGGAGTGCCAAACAAAGGGGAGCTAAATTGGAATACCTCCTGTATGAGTCTGATATTCTCCTATTGCAAGATATGCAGTCAGATGTTTTCAACTATCACAAATATATCTGCTATGCTAATCCAGTAAGCCAAACACAGGTTGTTCTTATCAGAAATGATTTCCCACACTCTGTACTGGACTTCAAAGAATGGGAGAATGACAGTGTAAAGTTAAAAAGAAAGCAGATCACAGTGAGTGGCAGTACATGGAGTATTGTTAATATTTACATCAGTAACAGCTCCTTAACAAGTGAAGGAAACTTTCTTGAGGACCTGGAGAAGCTGAGTAGGAACATACAATAATTAGTGTATAAGTTTACAACTATACACAAGGCACTGCGGTAAAGCTGTGATACCAAAATGTATAAAATAGGAAAGAAGTAGGAACAGCTTTATTACTTAACAACTACAAAGTTGTGACTTTTCAGTGTGAGCCTTAATCATACAAAAAATACAGGACAAAGAATTAGAGAGAGGAGATAAAGTATAGATTCACACGAATCCTATGTTATATATATTCAAGTTATATATATTCAAATTATAGCAAAGTGCTCTATTCATTTTATTTTTTTAACATAACTTTGTAGTCATTAAGTAATAAAGCTGCTCCTACTTTTTTCCTAGTTTATACATTCTGATTGGGAACAGATTGATAATCTGTGGGGACTTCAGTGCTACAAGTGGGCAATGGGCAAACTTACTGACAATGCTCAGGGACATGCTCTGGACAATGCCCTGATAAAGATGTGCCTGTCTGTCCTAAACAGTGGTAAGATGTTGTAACTGGCCAGCAGAGAGTCTGATTCAGGTTCTAATATTGACCTGATTCTGGTGTCCACTAAGGTAATGCGGGATGTTCACTGTGAAGCACTATCCTACTTTGGCAGTGACCAATTACCATTTTCTGTGAGAATAGCTAAGGGTCAACCACAGAGACACAAAAGCACACATCAGCATTCAAGTACCAGCACACTAATCAGACACCGCTTGACACAATGTGACAATTAGCCTGGAAGAGAACTTCACAAGAAAAAAGCATCCATCAGCCTCCATGGTGTACAGAGGAAATAAAAGGCTTTGGAGATAAAACGCAACCTGACAAAACAGTGGCTGAAAATGGCAGAAGACAAATGATTATAGGATGGGAGAAATGGAAAAGGTTATAAAATGTATGTGGCTTGCCACACATACTTTCAGAGCTCTCACTGCATAATCCCAAAAAAAATGGTGCTGGGAGGACTTTGTGCAGGAGGCAGCAAAAGAGAAAGCACTGTAAAGTTTTGGTAACTGCACAGAAAGATGAATAATAAATCTGGAACATGGACTGGTTTCAACATCAAGGATAAGAATGACCAGGTTCTGAAGACAGGCACAGAAAAAGGGGCAGCATTTTTCCACAGATGGCCATGGTCATTCAGAAAGCAAAACAAAAGGGCTCAGCACAGTGAAGACCATGGCAGATGCTGGTCTGCCACAATGGTCTGCTGATGCGGGCATTAGTGATGTTAGTAGCTCACTTTGGCTTCAGGCTTCTGACTTTGTCCATGACTCAGACAATCAAGCTCGAAAGAATACAAAATGAGACCATGAGAACACTTCTAATTCAACCATATTGAGTTGAATGACAGCAATAACATTCAGGTGGATGATCGAGTTGGGGGTGGAGAGAGGAAGTGAACATTTTTCTGAATGACGTGTGTGACTTCATCAGCTTCAGTGGATTTTGAGGGATGGCAGAGGACATATGGGAATGCCTGGAGTGCAAGAATGCCAGTCTCTGATTACAGATTACAGAATTCTATTTTGAAGAAAATTAACTCTGTAGAGAAGTACAACAAAAAGCTGGACTGGCACTTTTGTAAGTAAAGTTATAAACCTTGCCTACTGATTTAATTTTGGGGTTAAAAGACAGACTGACTGAGGTTAATTTATGCCCAACTTGTGTTTCTTCTTCTTCTTCTTCTTCGTTCACTTCTACCACCAAAAACCGCACTGTGAACCTACTGAATTCATGCCTGTGGTCCTCGTTAGGTCCCGTGGTCCCCTGTGTGGTCCAAAATAGACCACACGAGATCCACGAAAGGACCACAAGAGATTCAGAGTGTCACAGTGCTTTAGCCTGTATTCTTGGTGGGTCTCGGAAGCGGGATTGCGTGACACCGTGGTTTTCATTGCACCAGTTTAGTCTAGGGTTGGACTTTCTCACCGGAAGACCTCGACGTGTTTAGGATATCAGTGCATCCCCGCTGGGTGAGAGGCGGTAGCCCACCCAGGCCAGAGTTGGACTTTCTCACCGGAAAACCTCGACGTGTTTTGAGATACCCGTGTATCACCGCCGGGTGAGAGGTGGTTGCCCATCCAGTCCAGGGTTGGACTTTCTCACCGGAAAACCTCAGCGTGATTAGGATACGCAAACATCCCCGCCGGGTGAGAGGTGGTTGCCTGTCTAGACTTCCCTGGTCCAGTGTCTCCGACTTCAGCATTTTGCGGTCGTGGCCGCTACCCTTCCTAGTTGTGACCAGGATGGAGCTTTTGTCCAGGAGGACGAATCCTCGCCACTAGTGACTTCTACCCCTGGGTTGAGCCGGTTTAGGCATTATCCCAGTATGAGCGTGTTTGGGACGGGACCGACCTCTAGAGCAGAGGTACTGTGACATGCATAACCTTCAAGATTCACCCCTGGTATGAGCCGGTTTAGGCAAAATTCACCAGTATAGGCGTTATCGACCTCTAGAGCGGAGGTGGCATGACATGTCTAGTCATCAAGTTCCACCCCTGGTGTGTGCCGGTTTAGGCATATTTCACCAGTGTAGGTGTATTTCAGACGTGGGCGGCCTCTAGAGCAGACGTGCCCTGGTATAGCTCTCGTAGCGATACTACTGGACATACCGGTTAAACTTCACTTTCCACCACCTTTTCCCATCGGCTCCGCACAGCAACCTTTATTTCTTTTCCGCATTTACTTCCTTAACCGGGAGGAGCTTCATTCCACGCACGGCATTTGAAGAGTCTCGCCAGCAGTGAGACAAGCCGGTTCATGCATTTCACCCGACATGACTGCACTCAGGACGTGGCCGACCTCCAGACCAGAGGTGCCATGATTTGACTGTTTGCTTCGCTTTATCCTTTCTACCACCTTTTCCGCAGTGATGCTGCGCGGCAACCTCATTTGTACCTTTCTTCATTGGCCGGGAAGAGCACCGCTCCACGCACGGCAGCTGAAAAATCTCGCCAACAGCGGCAGATGAGCTACCAAACGTGCCACTCATCTACCCTAAGTAACTGGTTTTCAGGCGCCAGATATTCGCCCTCTCCCCTTCTCCTGTCAGTTTAAACAGTTCTGCCACGGGAAGGCCAGGAGCTGGACTTGACTGCCAGAGGCTGTTTGAGGCGCGTTTGCAGTCCTTAGAACCAACCTGTGTTTCAAATCAGATTATTTTATGTCTCAATTCAAATAATCAGTAGAAGTTAGACTGATTCAATGCTTTTAGTCAGTGGTAAATTTATACCATACAATTGTATTTTTAAATTTATTGGCTTTTAGTTAAACAACTTTGCATTTTTCTAACACAACAGCATAACAAATTTGTGTTTATCTTTTGTTCTTTCAAACTTTTCACACCCACATTACTGCTTTCAAGATCTAAATCATTTTCTGTGATAAAAAAAAATTGTAGGAATAAGCTTAACAAGTAAACAAAAGAAAAAATATAATACTTCAGCCTTTGTCCTCATCAGATAAAAACAATTAAAATTTAAAAGAAAGACAATACAAGCTTATACATCCTACAAGAACCATTTCTTCCAAAACCAAATTATTGTTTTTTCCATCTGCTCAGTTTCTCAGGTTCTAGCTACTGTGTGAAGATTATGTTGAGACAGATGGTTGTCCTACCTGGTAAAGCTTCAGCCATGGCTAAAGCGCTGTAACCAGTAAACATGCCAATTTCTAGAATACGCTTTGCCTTCTGTATGCTGACCAAGGACTTTAGAAACTGGCCTGAAAACAATGGTGCAGAAACCTGTTTTAACTTTATTCAGTCTATATTTCATCCATCCATCTATATCTTTAATAGATGACCAACAAAAGCAAAATCACCACCCAGCATGTCATGTGGCATATCACAGAGTAGCAACACATTCTCTATACTTCTCACAGTCTACTGCCAGCCTTTGTAAGGTGCCATAGCTGTATGCACACTGTTCATCTCTACTTCTACATTTCTTTGCCCGGTTGTTTTTGGTTGGCCACTCTTTCTCTTTCCCCCAAGTGTACATAGCATGGCTGGTGTAGACATGCTGCTGGGAGAGAACATGACATTTCCAGCTGCTCTTTGCAGATTATAATGACAATAAATCTAAAAATAATTGTACATATAGTCTCTAGACACACAAATGCACACATACAGGCAGGAGACTTTTCACTTTTAACTAAACTATAAAGCTCTCCTACTTATTAGAGAAGTAATATCCCAAAATGGGATTTCCAACACATTTGATACAATTAACATCACTGCTGTATCTAGACCAACAAGCAGCAGTAAGAATAAATGGTGAAACAACAACTTGGTTTTAAATAAAACATGGGGTCCATCAGGGGTGCATATTGTCACCCTACTTATTTAACTTGTATACAGAAAATATAATGAGGAATGTTAGATAAGATGTAGACAAAGAATATTACGATGCCATAACAATTGGAGGTTATGAAATACCAGAGATTAGATATGCTGATGACACAGTGTTACTGTCCACAACACAAAAAGGAATGGAAAAACTAATTATGTCAGTCCGTAAGAACAGCGAAGAGCAGAACCTCTATCTTAATGCAAAGAAAACTAAATTGATGACAACTGACAAAACAAACAGGGCAGCTGAAATATATATAAATGAGGAAAAATTGGAAGAAGTGGAGAGTTTTGAATATCTTGGATCACTACTAACTAATAATGGAGATACAATGAGGGAAATTAAAAAGAGGACATCTATCGCTCTTCAGAAAGTAAAACAAATAAAAAATCTGTGGAGAGGACCAGACAGAACTACAAAAATAAAATTTTTAAGGTCATGCATCTTTCCCATTGCAACATATGCCTGTGAGACCTGGACACTTAACAAAACAGCTGAGAAACACATAAATGCCTTTGAATGTAAATGCTACAGAAGAGTTCTCCAAATATTGTGGACACAAAAAAGAACAAATATATCCATACTACAAGAGCTTAATAATGAAGAAGGCTGGCTAGTAAAGAGGATTAAAGAGAGAAAACTTAAATATTTTGGACACATTAAACGTCATGAGAATTTAGAGAAGACCGTATTGGAAGGATACAAAATGAGAAAGGGACATGCAAATGAATGAATGAGTATCCTCATGTCCAAACCATGTTCTTGGGTCAGGAATCCTAATATTCTGTGATTTGATGATTTCCATCAGAAATTGGCAGCTACATAGACCAGGATTGTGACAACAGGAAGAAAGTTAGAATTAGAATTGCAAAAGCAGCATTGTCCTTCAAAAATCTTGAGAACGTATGGAATTCAAAAGTTATAAGCACAAAAACCAAGTTAAGATTATTCAATTCAAATGTGATATCTACCCTCATTTATGCATGCGAAAGCTGGAAATAACTAAAGAAACAGACAACAAATCTGACTCTTTTGAAAACAAATGCCTCATGAAAATACTTGATATAAAGTGGAACGAATTCAAGAACAACACAGAGATAAGACAGATGAGCAAACAACAACCTGTCTCGTGGATGATCAGAAAAAGAAGATGGACATATGTAGGCCAAGTGATGAGAATAACAAAACAAGCTATCAAGTGGAGCACAACAAGCTGAAGAAAAAGAGGTTGACCACGTGAAGAGGACATTGTTATGAGAAGCCAGTTTAGTGGGCATAACATCCCTTGATGAAGTTGAAAAACTCGCCAAACACAGGAAAACTTGGCAAACAACTATGCAAGCCCTATGTAACGTTTAATGGCACATGAAGGATGTAAGATGTCAGATGTAAGATCAGAAATCTTAAGCCTTTTCAACATTCTTAACTGTCTCTCCTGGCTGCTGTACTTGACCTTGTTAAAAGCTTTCCCTTATACCCTGTCCTACTGCTTTAATAAAGCTTTGTCTTTGCTTACAGTTTTGCATGTCACTCAATTTGGCTATTGTGTGTGCTGTCATAATGAACTTTGCTCCACAGAGTTCAAAAACAGTATCTCCTTTTCACACTTCACTAGACAGATTTGTCATAATCCTCAGCTCACAGTGAAGACAAAGCTACTACCAAAATAATCAGCTTTCTTCTTTGCAGTAATGAGACATTTCCATTCAAGACCAGGCATAAACTACAGATCCTATATCACATTAGGATGACAAGAGTGTCATATGCAGAAACTGTCATATGTGAACCTCTGAAGCACATCATATACAGTGCTCAGAGAGCACAATCTAATTTGTCCACATCAATCCATCAATTGTGGATGTATCCTTAAATGTGCTCTTTATGGACAACTAGCACATGACAATAAAATTTTACTGGATCACACAGCTGCATTGGGAATGAGGAATGAATGTTCTAGACATTAAACCCGATGTCATGGAAGGATTACATTGCAGACTGCTCCACATGAAAGTACATTATGGGTCAGCTACTCAGAGAGTGATGAGAAACTCTTGCATCAGATAGGTAAATGAAGTGAAAAATGAAAGAAAGACATTGCAAAATGCGGACGGATTAGCCATTAGATCAAAGAGACTTAAGCTTTGGGGCATGGATGATCAGGGGGCTCAGTGTCAAGGAAAAGAAAAAAAAATCTTAGCAAAAGATAAAACTGGTTTATGTGACAATCATTTATAACCATTATTGCTGACCTAGCTCATTAGCTGTCAAAAAACAGTGATTTTATGTGCTGCGTTTGATATATGTAATTCAAAGTCATTCAAATATATGCACTTATATCAGCAGCAGAAAAAGTGGAAATAGAAGACTTTTATAACATACTGCAAACCACTATAGACCAGATAAGAAAAAAAATGATATTTCAATAATAATGGGCAAATTTAATGCAAAGATTGGTACAGAAAGAATAGAAAGCAAAGGATATGTTTTAGAAAAATTTAGTATGTGACACAGAAATGAGCCAGGTTACAACCTAGTGATGTTCTGTGTGGAAAATGATATAATTGTTGCTAGCACACTGTTCAGACAATAACCAAGAAGACTTTACACATGGACATCACCTGATGCTATTACCAAGAATCAGACAGATTATATTTTAGTGCAAAGAAACTGGAGATCAAGCATAGCTTCAGCAAAATCTCTACCATATGCCAAGTGTAACATGGATGATGAGTCATTAACAGCAGACATGAGAATAAAGATAAAAGAGATAGTTAAAGAACAATATCACTCCACTTTGATCTTACAAAAATACCAGAACAACATAGCATAGAAGCAAATATCATGAGAGTTTAGAAAAGACAGTCTTGGCATGGTACATAATGGGAAAAGAAAGAGGAGAAGACCAAGTCGAAGATAGCAATAAAATATTGTGATGATTTGTGAATGGATGCATTAGCAACAGGACATCTTGCTTATAATATTAAATGGCAGGACAGGATAGGGAACGAAGAGGTCTGGGAAAGGGGAGGACAAGAACCTACGAACCTACAAATCATGTCTAGGAAGTGGAGGTGGACTGGCCACACTCTGAGTAAACCAGATACCAACATAGCAAGACAGGCAATGACATGGAATCCTCAAGAAAACAAGTAAGACCTAGACTTACTTGGAGAAGAAAAATCATGACAGGGCATAGAGACAAAGAATGCACATGGAAGGAAGCAGAGAATAATTCCAAGAACATGGATGACTGGAGAGCCTTTATCCGTGGCCTATGCTCTCAAGGGAGTGAAAGGCAATGATGATGATGATCTTGCTTACAGCCGAGACGCCTTTAAGAGAGCTGTTAGGGAGGCACAGTTTCGCAAGGGACATGCTAATGAATGAATACAAAACCATGTTGTGATAGTACATATCACAGCTTGAGAAGACACTGCCCACATATCAGAAGATGGCTGGTGTAAGTCAAAGAGGGTCCGGGGTCCTCACTAAGCTACAGGCCTAGATTTGGTGGTTAATCCATGGCTAGCAAGTTGTGCACTGAAAAGTGATCTTGGTTTCAAAGGCAAATTACACTATCCTTTCGTGGTGATGGTGGTGGCGGCGGTCGCAGCGAAGGTGGTGATGGTGGTGGTGGCGGTGGCGGCGGCGGCGGTGGTGGTGGTGGTGGTGGTGTTAGTGGTAGTGGTGGTTGTGGCGGTCGCGGCGAAGGTGGTGGTGATGTTGGTGGTGATGGTGGCCGTGGTGGTGGTGTTAGTGGTGGTGGTGGTGGTGGTGGCTGCGGCGGCGGTGGTAGTGGTTGTGGTGGTGTTAGTGGTGGTGGTGGTTGAGGTTGTGATGGTGGTGGTGGTTGAAGTGGTGGTGGTGGTGGTGATGGTGGTGGTGATGGTGGTGGGGTGTCGTCGGTGGCGTTGTGGTGGTGGTGGTATTGGTGATGGTGATGGTGGTGGTGGCGGCCGAGGTGGCTCTGGCGGTGGTGGTGGTGGTTGTGGTGATGGCGGCGGCAGCGACGGCTACTTAGCTGGTGGTAGTGGCTGTGGTGGTGGTGGTGGTGGCGGCGGCGGTGATGGTGGTGGTGGTTTGGTGGTCGTGGGGTGTTGATGGTGGTAGTGGTGGTAGCTGTAGTGGTGGGGCGGTGGTGGTGGTATGGTGGTGGTGGTGGTGGTGGTGGTGGTGGTGGTGGTGGTGGTGGTGGTGGTGGCTCTCCATTGGAAACACCTGAAGGCTGATGCTATAGTGAAGAACTTGGCCATCCTATGTACTCTGTCTATAAAACTACTGAAGATGGATGCTCTGGCAATGCTTCTAATAATAATAATAGTGTAGCATATACAGTTTCTGTTACAAATACATCATAGCTTAAGGTATAATCCCATGTTAACTGTATTCAACAACAACAACAAAAAATTAAGCCATACCTTCTAGAAGACCTGTCAACATTGAAAGATCAAGTCTCCAGACTGAATTCCCCTCCCTGTGTACTCTGTCCCAGTCATGTCTCTCAATCTCCTCTTCAGTCTCATTCAGTGTTGCACTTCCTTTAGATGTTGCATAATCAGCAAAATCTTCCCTCAGCCTGGACAACTCAAGAGGTGATTCAATGCTCTTTATAACCTCTGGATCTGCCACAGAAGAAGTTGCGAGCTGTAAAGCTTTCTGTACCTCAACCACGGCTGGATCATTGGGCTCTAGAAGCCGGTTTGCCATTGCTGTAGACTAGTCTGTGTGTTCTAAGTAATAAAGAAAAGTTACTGTCTCTTATCACTTTTATTTTTCAAATAAGCCTTAATATTTTTCTTTCTGGGGGGAAAAATGAGAAGGTTATGTTGTATAATCTCACTGCTACTAAAGTGCATCTGTAGTTGTACACTTAACTATCATGATAGATAACTCCCTTGTAAAGATCTTGAACAAAGGCAATATTTCAGATAAGAATGGCTTATCTTCCTGGAAAACAAACACACACACTCACACACACACACACACACACACACACACATTAAGATCAGATTGAGGAAAGCAAAAGTCTCTGCTTCAATCGCCAAATTCAAGTTCTGTCAAACCTAAGTTTGAATGTAGAAAATGGTCTTGGCCAGTTTTAGATTACTAGTTTACCTTTAGAATGTGCTCTTGACTAGTTTTAGATTACTAGTCTACCTCTGGAATGTGGTTTTGAACAGTTTTAGATTATTAGTTTACCTCTAGAATGTGGTCTTGACCATTTTTGGATTACTAGTCTACCTCTAGAATGTGGTCTTGACTAGTTTTGGATTACTAGTCTACCTCTGATGCAGACATCTCTATTGTCAGACTGGACAGTGAAACTCTTAAGTTATTTAAGCAGAGAAAATATCCTGTCACAGAAAGATTCTGAAAATTTCCTAGCTCCAGATAGCAGCCACTGTCTGGTTTGATAGTCAGTGACCCATAGCTGACATGCTAGCATCAAAGGCTGGCGAACTATAGCTGACATGCTAGCACCAAGGGCTGGCGAACTATAGCTGACATGCTGTCATCAAGGGCTGGCGAACTATAGAGGAATAAGGCTTCCACCTCTCCGTTGGTGCTCCCAGTAACAGGCCTAACCTGTTTAATGGGGCAGGGATCGCCATAGCCCCCATGACAGTGAAGTGTCCTAAAGAAACACTGCACATCCCCTGCTTTTTACCGCCACTCAATGAATGAAAAAATAGCCGCACATAACCCTCTCCCAAGCCCACGTGATGCTGCGCTTCAACGCCTTCAGCTGCAAAGAACATAAGCTCACAGTTTTAAAAAGTAGGAGGGTACCCACGGGTGAATTATTCATTACCCAAAAACAGAATTAAGCCTAAGGGCTTATAAAGACGGGCAGAGGGGGCGCATAATCAGGAAAAGAGCTCCACAAGAACAGATTATTGTTTCATTAACTGTAAATGGGGTGATGAATGGTATAAATATGAGGAAATGAGGGCCATTACTAAGTTTACTATAAAGACCTAAGTGGTGATTGATTCCACTATGCAGACTCTGGGTACTGCCTGCCCAGAGAACTGCAAGACTTGGCTTTTTTGTGGGCTCCACTGAGACGAGAACTGCTGGTCGTAATAATAATGATGATCATGATAACAGCGCCTACATCTGGGTTTTAAGCATATATAAGACATTACATGTCACTAAGGCTGAGAGGAACTTTGTAAGATGTTGCAGAACTATCTGACCCCTGCATCCTACTGATTAACCATTAAAACTAGGGAATCTACAGGCCCTGGGGGCAATTGACTGACCGCGCCCTGACCTGAGCAAAAAAAGAAGGGGGAGGGGAAACAGGTGGACCAGTTGACCAATCCCTAAGATTTATAAGCGTACATAAATTATATGCAGCCACTTATAAATGTGCTTAATCAGTCAATGTCAGTCAGTCACCCCCATGTCCTTTGCGAAACTTTGCCTCCCTAGCAGCGCTCCTGTAGGCCTCTCTATTGTAATCAAGATGCCTTCCTGCTGATTCGTCCATTCGCAGATGTCTTGCAGCCATCTTTGCCTTAGTCTTCCTCTCTTTCTTTTTCCTGTCACGTACCCTTCCACGACTGTCTTCTCTAAATTATCATGACGTTTAAGTATTTAATGGTTCTAAGGACTGTTATTGCCGGAGGTGTAGTGGAGAATTCGCTCTCTGTTCTTCCAACGGCGTGCGTCTCAAACAGCTTCTGGCAGTCAAGTCCAGCTCCTGGCCTTCTCGCGGCAGAACTGTTTAATCTGACAGGAGAAGGGGCGAAGGCGAATATCTGGTGCCTGAAAACCAGACACTTAGGGTAAATGAGAGGCACGTTTGGTAGCTCATCTACCGCTGCTGGCGAGATTCTTCATCTGCCGCTCGTGGAGCGGTGTTCCTCCCAGCCAATGAAGAAAGGTGCAAAAGGGGTTGCCGCGCGGCACCACTGCGGAAAAGGTGGTAGAAAGGATAAAGCGAAGCAAACAGTCAAATCACGGCACCTCTGGTCTGGAGGTCGGCCACGTCCCAAGTGCACTCATATCGGGTGAAATGCCTGAACCGGCTTAACCCAAAGGTTAAGACACTCCTGGCGAGACTCTTCGAATGCCGCGCCTGGAGTGAAGCTCCTCCCGGTCAAGGAAGAAACTGCGGAAAAGAAGTAAAGGTTGCTGTGTGGCGCTTATGTGAAAAGGTGAAGGAAAGGATAAAGTGAAGTTTAATCGGTATGTCCAGTAGTATCGCTGCGAGAGCTACACATACCACGTCGGCTCTGCTCTAGAGGCCGGCCACGTCCGAAATACACCTACACTGGTGAATTATGCCTAACCCGGCATACACCAGGGGTGAAACTTGATGCCTAGACATGTCACGCCACCTCTGCTCTAGAGGTCGGTCACGCCTGATATACACCCATACTGGTGAAATATGCCTAAACCGGCTCCAACCAAGGGTGAAACTTGAAGGCTACGCATGTCACAGTACCTCTGCTCTAGAGGTCGGTCACGTCCTAAACACGCCCATACTGGGATAATATGCCTAAACCGGCTAAACCCAGGGGTGGAAGTCACTAGTGGCGAGGATTCGTCCTCCTGAACAAAATCTCCATCCTGGTCACGACTAGGAAGGGTAGCGGCCACGACCACAAAATGCTGAAATCGGAGACACTGGACCAGGGCAGTCTAGATAGGCAACCACCTCTCACACCATCGTGGATGTTTGCGTATCCTAATCACCCTGAGGTTTTCCGGTGAGAAAGTCAAACACTGGACTGGATGGGCAAACACCTCTCACCCGGCGATGATACACGGGTATCTCAAAACACGACGAGGTTTTCCGGTGAGAAAGTCCAACTCTAGACTAAACTGGTTTCAACGGAAACCACGGTGTCACGCAATCCGCTTCAGAGACCCACCAAGAATACAGGCTAAAGCCCTACGATACTCTGAACCTCTTCTGACACACAATAATTAGTGTATAAGTATATAACTATACACGAAGCACTGCAGTAAAGCTGTGATACCAGAATGTATAAACTAGGAAAAATGTAGGAGCACCTTTATTACTTAACGATTACAAAGTTGTGACGTTTCGGCGTGAGCCTTAATCATACAAAAACACACAGGACGAAGAAATAGATAGAGGAGATAAAGTTAGGGTAGATTCCCCTAATCTGAGGCGAGTCTCACCAATATATGTTATCATCTTTTGCAAACAATATAATGGACCGCATGCAAAAACATCTGTACGACATCGCCCAGCATGCTAAGTCCACCCCGTCTTACTTTTCAAACTTCTTCACAGCATCACTCTGCAACCCCTCTTCCTCAATCATCTGTTTCAACTTCTCCTAGCTAGGTCAATATTGTATCACTCTCTCTCCCCTCCCTGGTTCCCCATCCACTACCCCCAATTACAACCCACCGACCATATGTCACAGGTCTCTATTTAAACAGTCTCCACGTTCTACGAAATCCATTCCTGACACACATCGCCAGACAAGCCACACCTTACAATTTACAGCTAAGTACTCTTTTAAAAAAACATTTTTTATTTTTATTTTTATTTATTTATTTATTTGTTAGTATTCATGTGAATCTATACTTTTATCTCCTCTCTCTATTTCTTCTTCCTGTATGTTTTTGTATGATTAAGGCTCATGCAGAAACGTCACAACTTTGTAATCGTTAAGTAATAAAGCTGCTCCTACTTTTTCCTATTTTATACATTCTGAACCTCTTGTGATCCACTCTGGGATCTCGTGTGGTCCTTTCGGGGACTACACAGGAGACCACGGGACTTAACGAGGACCACAGGCGTAAATTCAGTAGGATCATAGTGCGGTCTTGGTGGTAGAAGCGAACGAAGAAGAAGAAGAAGTACTTAATCACCAGTTTAAAATGGGGCCTACATTTTCCATCTGTCTCGTGCCCGTTAGCAGCTTTGCACGGGCCTGCCTACAGCTACCCCCTCTTACTGGGCCTTTCTCTACACTAACGCTAAAACGTTTCAAACCAATTCACAGTAAAATGTATCACACAAATCATACAACACAGAGCATAAACTGAAATCATGAAACAGCAACTTACATGCTGATAATCAACGCACGACTCCTTACGTAACTCACACCTCTATTACAGAAAGAGGCCGGCCTTGAGTGTATTTATACAGTTAGTTTTAAATTAAGTGCACACAACTGGTTACCTTCTTGCGTTATCAGGACGACGAAAGTTCGTAACTGAAAACAGTGCCATGTTCGCTTTAATCATGTCATTACATTTTAAAACCACGAAGCTGGTAATGAGTATTTAGGTTAATGATCTTTGAAGGCAGGCATGGGCTGAGCGCTCCAACTAATTTTATCGATCATGTGATTTGGTGATCAGAAATGATTAGAAACGTCATTTCTTAGACTGTAACTGATGTATACAGGTAGGACCAATGAGAGAGGTGTTCATGCTGTGTACTGCTCAGGGGCCCGGGGGCTTCCTCTGTTTTCTAAAAAAAAGGGCCCAGAGGGCTCCCGAAGTGGTGGGGACGTAGTGAATAAAAACAGAATGGCTAATCTATAGGGGAAGAGCGCACTGGCGTACAAGGTTTCTCTCAGAGACTCTGTAAACAGGCATGGCTATAATAATAATAATAATAATAATAATAATAATACGTTCTGGCTTTTAGTAAAAGATGGAACCTGCTAAACAATGCAGGGTAAGAAAATGAAACATTATTTTGCGCAAATTAGTTTCACATTTCCGATTTTAGAATTCAGAATCCGGCATCATCGCATTCAGGACATTCCCATACATGCTCCGCCGCATATTCCAACACCCACCAAAGAGTCTGTCTACTAACGGTTCCCGTCAAATGTTGGTTGTTTGTTATACGTTTTATCCCACTTAGTATAAATACCACCATATCTGTGTCTAACACCATATCTGTGTATAACACCATATCTGTGTATAATACCATGTATGTGTATAACACCATATCTGTGTATAATACCATGTATTTGTATAACACCATATCTGTGTATAACAACATATCTGTGTATAATACCATGTATGTGTATAACACCATATCTGTGTATAATACCATGTATTTGTATAACACCATATCTGTGTATAACAACATATCTGTGTATAACAACATATCTGTGTATAATGTTAACATTCACTCTTATGTCCGACTTGTTGCTCATCCCTGATGTTAACCTTCACTCTTATGTCAGATTTGTTGCTGATCCCTGAAGTTAACATTCACTCTTATATCAGACTTGTTGCTCTACCTGAAGTTAACATTCACTCTTGTGTCAGACTCGTTGCTCATCCCTGATGTTAACATTCACTCTTATGTCGGACTTGTTGCTCATCCCTGATGTTATCATTCACTCTTGTGTCAGACTTGTTGCTCATCCCTGATGTTAACATTCACTCTTGTGTCTGACTTGTTGCTCGTCCCCTATGTTAACATTCACTCTTATGTCGGGCTTGTTGCTCATCTGCTTCTGCACCTACCAGCATTTGCGTAGTCTTCTCATTCAGTTTTCCTTGCACAAAAGTCTGCCATTTCTGCAATTTTGACTCCATAGCTAGGGAAATGAAACTGTTGGTTGTCTTTTACATTGGCTCTTCTGTCACATTCTTTTCCTCAACTATTATCTTAGGATTTTTTTTTCTTGCATCTCGTTTCGTCCGCCAGGCAGTTTCTATTGTTTCTGTCCACCAGGGTGGTTGGTTGGTCCTTGACTCTTATTTTCTTTTACCATGCCTTCAGTCTAATTCTGTCAAGTGCTGTTTGACCTGTGCGCATATATAAATCTAATCCTGTCTAGTGCTGTCTGACCTGTGTGCATTTATAAATCTAATTCTGCCAAGTGCTGTCTGACCTGTGCGGACAAATACATCTAATCCTGTCAAGTGCTGTCTGACCTGTGCGTATATATAAATCTAATCCTGTCAGTGTTGTCTTTCCTGTGTGCACATATAAATCTAATCCTGTCAAGTGCTGTCTGATCTGTCAATCAATCAAGTGCCGTGCAGTGTGGCATAGGCGATCATTTCTCTCCACAATTCCCTGTCTTTAGACTTGATTATGAGATCAGCCGGTGACTTTCTTCCTAGCCACACTGACACCCCATCCAGTAACTTCACTCTTTGTCTTCCTCTTCCGTTCAGTTAGTCGTTGATCCTCCATTATCATGTCGTGGATTCTGCCGGTGGTTACCGTTCTTAGTCTTCCTGTACGGTGATTATCTTCCAGACTCTCCCTTCCATGCTTGAACTGAGCTACCCATTTCTTCACTGTGCTGTAAGAAGGGGCACTCTCCCTTAGAGTCTCCACCTTATCTTCATGGATCTCCTTCGATGATAAGCTGTTGAAGCAGAGGTAGCGAATGACTACTCGATGAGGAATTTTATCCATTTTCTCAGTTTCTGCCACCCTTTACCACTTCAGTAGCCTGTAAAAAAATTAGTTGCAGTTAATTTATTGAAACTTGGTGTTTAATCTTACACTAACACGATCTACAAATGTACCTAATATCAATTGTGCATTTCAAGTATTTGTACTTTATGCCGAGAACTTATCAATCACCCCTCGTACATTAGGGAAAAAAATCATATCAGAAGAGTGTAAGATTAAACTATTACATTCAAAGTACAAGAGAAGAAGTAATTAACCTAATAAAATATCTCTCACACACGCATATAAGCACACACACAGACATAAACATAAAGAAAAATACATTATCAGTACAGATCTTCTAACATATATTTTTTAACAAAAATTAACGTGAATTAAGAGTGAAACGTAACAGGTTTGTCATTTGAGTTTTATTATTTCAGTTTTATTATTTCAGTTTTATTATTTCAGTTTTATTATTTCAGTTTTATTATTTCAGTCTTAATCGTCTTTGTTACTACTGTAGCATGATTATACCATCTAAGAATGTCTGGAACAAAGAAACAGTTGTATGATAAAGGTAGAATGTCAGACAGGGGTGCGTATCTAATTCTTCCCCTTCAGTCAGTCAGTCAATCAATCAGTTTTTTCCAATTTATTTTTCTTGTTGTAATGATGTTCTCAAGCCAGCGTTTTATGTATTTAGTATTAACTGTCATTTTTTAATGAATTTATATTTGTTTTCTTTATTTGCATTAACTAAACATGTGTTGTTTGTCATCTTAGCTGTCATATATTGTTTCTAGTGATCTTTGTATTGATCGGAATGTTCTTCCTAGCAGAGAAAAGAGTGATTTTTTTTTACTACCAACAATGCCGCTTGAGCGAAAGAGAGTCACTCAGTGAGTCATTTGCATGTTCTTTGCAGAACTTTGCCTCCCTAACAGTTCCCATGTAGGCCTCTCGGTTGTAAGCAAGATGCCCTGCTGCTGATGCATCCATTAGTAGATTATCAACGAAGTCTTGCAGTCATCTTCGCCTTGGTCTTCCTCCTTTTCTTTTTCTCATTATGTAACCTTCCAAGACTATCTTCTCTAAATTCTCATGACGTTTAATGTGTCTAAAATATTTAAGTTTTCTCTATTTAATCCTCTTTACTAGCCAACCATCTTCAATATTAAGTTCTTGTAATATGGATATATTTGTTTTTTCCATGATATTTGAGGAACTCTTCTGTAGCATTTACATTCAAACGCATTTATGTGTTTCTCAGCTGTTTTGTTAAGTGTCCAGGTCTCACATGCATGTGTTTGATATTGTCTATTGTCATTTTTATCACATTTCAAACGTTCCTTTATCAATGTTTCTTTGAAAGGTCATTTTATAACGACACAGTTTATCAAAGTTATCCAAATGTCTCCTTCTTAATTCAAATCAATATTACTGGTTAGTCAAGTGTCCTTCAGAACTGTTTATCTTAAGTACTCTTGTACTGTTCATAGTAGTTTCATGTTTTTCTATACTTTAACACGTTGTCACAATAAGAATCTTCACAGGTCCATGAAGGAAGAATACACGTTGTCACTAAGACAATACTGCTAACAGAAAGGAAGACTCTCCGCCAATTATGATAAAGGCACAGTTTATTTACACTGCTAGATCAAGATCTCTGGTAGCATGTTGTAGAAGAATTCTTCATATATTTCACAAGGAAAATCATTAACAATAGCAAGTCGTTCTTAATGAGTATATGAACACAGCTAACCAGTTTTGACATCTATCCACCGGTTACACCAGCATGTAAGTTCATCACCATTACATATCTACCTACGTCTTGGCGCCAATTCTCTTAGTCTCCGATTATCTGTGTCTCAGTCTGAGTGTCTAAGAATGATAGTATTGACTGTCTTCGTCTTATAGCATCTGGTGTCTTCACTCGATGAGTGCTGTCGAGATGGGGTCCCCTTGTCACTTCTCTGGATTTTACTCTTACCACTTCTCTGGACTTCTACTTTTACCTCTTCTATGGTCTTCTACTCTTGCCTCTTCTCTGGACTTCTACTCTTGCCTCTTCTCTGAACTTCTACTCTTACCTCTTCTCTGGTCTTCTACTCTTGCCTCCTCTCTGGACTTTTACTCTTGCCTCTTCTCCGGACTTCTACTCTTGTCTCTTCTCTGGACTTCTACTCTTACCTCTTCTCTGGTCTTCTACTCTTGCCTCTTCTCTGGACTTATACTGTTGCCTCTTCTCTGGAATTCTATTCATGTCCCTCATCCGATGGCTCATCGACTGTTCTGGTCGGATCTTCTCTTTTCTCTCTTGACCATCGATCGCCCTCACTTGGCCTGTATTTTTTTAATAAAGTTTATTTACATTCAAGAAGCAACAATTTCAGAGTCAGTTTAAATGACGTGAAGTGAGACTGCCCGTGAGATGAAATAATGAAATGGTGGGCTTTTACAAAACATGAGATGATGGTGTGGAGTATGATAAGCGTAATACATGTACATCCGAAATTAAACTTTTTTTCCAACAAGGGGGTGTTCCATAAATTTTCATGACTCTCTCTCTCTCTCTCTTTTCTCTCTCTCTCTCTTTCTCACACACACCCACAAACACACACACACATACATTTATGCTTGATACCGCCGGGGCAGTGTATTGGAGGTGATCAAAGTCCTGATCGGTTACTGTTATCTCTAGCCTGGCGTCACTGTTTGTGTCTTCTTATCTAAACATGGAGTTTGTATTATCTTGAACACCCTCTCGAGGGTGGAGGTGTCGCCTGGTATACTTATCGCTTCGAAGATTAAACCTGTATGACGATCATTGTCAGGTCAGGCTAACCCAGTCTGGTGACATTTGTTGAAAGATCCGTTGTAACATGTATAAATGTGTACGTACAAACTTTACAAGAAGTGTCTCATTCAAATGGAATTGTAGATATATATATATAGTTATGTACTAAAAGAGTGATTGAAACTAAACATATAAACTTGTGACGAAAAAGAAGTGTTTGCTAAAGAGATGCAAATTTGATGTGAGTTCAGATGAAAAATCCAAAAGAAACATCAATGTTTCAATTATTTGTTTAGATATTTAGATGATATGTTGGACTTGCCTGACGGCCTTCGTCACTCCGTTTAGAGGCGGGCAATGTCTGGCGGGTGATTACGGGGGAGTAGTATAAGGATGATTTAAGGATGAATTACGTACAAGTGAGAAATTGCTTTCATCTTATACTGAAGAGTGGAGAAAAGCATGCAGCTTTGAAAGGATTAGGTTTCGATTAGCCAGGGGATGGACACAGGGGAGCTTTTTACCAACACACACGTGGCGACATGTGTCACGCCAAGGTTTTGTTGCAGTTTGTCAACATCATCATCATCATCATCAGGTGCCGTGCCGCCTGGCGTTGGCTATTATGCTTCTCCAGAGTACCCGATCCTTCATACAGGCCATCAGTTCAGTTGGTGATCTCCTCTCACACCATCCCGTCACACTGTCCAGTATCATTTCTCTTGGTCTTCCTCTTGATCTTCTTCCTTCTATTTTTCCTGTTGTTATAATATTTTCTATGCCCCCTCTTCTCATTGCATGTCCTATGAAAGTACATTGTCTCTCTCTTATATTTTTGACAAGGTTTTTTGTCTCTCCAGCTCTTCTCATACATTCTTCATTAGTTATTTTTGCTGTCCAGGGGATTCGCAACATTCTTCTAATAAACCACATTTCTGCTGCTTCCAATGATTTTTGCGCAGACCTGCCTATTGTCCATGATTCACTTCCATATAACAAGATAGGTTCAATATAGCATTTTAGGACTCGTTTTCTAGCATTCTTTGATAAAGATGTGTTAGCTAATATGTTTCTCATTCTCTGAAATGCAGTCTTTGCTTGGCCTATTCTGTTCCTAATTTCTGTTCTGCATTTCCCATCTGAAGTTATTACTGCTTAATGGTATTTGAATTTCTGCACCTGCTTTAGAATAGTTCCGTTTAATTTAATACTGCATGCTGGTGGATTCTGTTTCTTAAATATAACCATAGTCTCTGTCTTTTTTATGTTCAAAGTAAGGCCTTTCTGTTCACTTTCTTTGGCGACTTCATCCAAGAGATTTTGCAGGTCTTGTTGGTTCTCAGCTATCAGTACTGTGTCGTCAGCATACAGAAGGTTGTTAATATTGTATCCTCCAATTTTTATGCCTGGTTCTGTGATGATTGTTCTTAGAATATTCTCGCTATACAGAGAAAAAAGGTATGGAGATAGCACACATCCTTGTCGCACTCCTTGTTTTATAGGTTGATATTTTCCAATTCTATTTTCAACTCGAACTGCTGCTTCTTGCTGCCAGTATAGATGTTTTACAATCCTCAGGTCTTTGCCGTATATATTGATGTATTCAAGCATTTTAATAATTTAATTATGTTTCACCTTGTCAAATGCCTTGGTGTAATCAATGAAGCATAAGTAGAAATCTTTCTGTACTTCTAAAGCTCTTTCTGTTAGTGTTCGTAAAGCATAAATGGCATTGTGTGTTCCCTTTCCTTCAACAAATCAAAACTGCTCTACTATTTCCATTTTTATCTTTTTCCTTGTTCTTCTCATAATTATTTTCAGAAGTAGCTTCGTTATGTGTCATGAGAGGCTGATAGTCCAGTGGTCGTCACATTCCTTTGCACCTGGTTTCTTTGGTAGTGCTATAAACGTGGATTTAATCAGGTCACTGGGAATATAACCACTGTTGTAAATGTCATTCAGTAACTTGGTTATTATGTTTATTCCTGTCTCCTCTAGTTCCTCTATTTCTTCTATTGTTATATTATCAGGCCCAGTCGCTTTTCCTTTCTTCATGTGTTTGATGGCATCTAGATTTCATCTTCAAGTATTGGCGGTCCATCACAGTTTTCAGTATCTGGTGTTAATTCTGGTCTTTTTCCTCCATATAGCTCACCGATATACTCTGTCCACCTGTCCACAATGTCTTCTTTTCCCATTAACATTTTACCTTCTTTCGATTTCAGGCATCCTGTGGTATATTTTGTTTTCCTGCCTGTGAGTTCATTAATTCGTTTGTGCATCTTTTTGCTGTCTTTATTATGAGAGTCCTCTATCTGTCTGCACTGTTCATTTAACCACACTTCTTTTGCTTCTCTGCATTTGCGTCTTATTTCTTTATTTATCTTGCTATATTTTTCCTCGTTATTTTTACTACTCCTCCTCTTGTCCATCAGTCATAAGATGTCGTCTGTCATCCATTTATTTTTAGAGGCTTCTTTTTTTGGTGGTATTATCTCCTTAACAGTTTGGTGGATAGAATCTCTTAACATCTCCCATTGTTCATCTATACTATTTATCTTTGCTATTGCATTGGAGGACATCTATCGCTCTTCAGAAAGTAAAACAAATAAAGAATCTGTGGAGAGGAGCAGACAGAACCACAAAAATAAGATTTTTAAGGGCATGCATCTTTCCCATAGCAACATATGCCTGTGAGACCTGGACACTTAACAAAACAGCTGAGAAACACATAAATGCCTTTGAATGTAAATGCTACAGAAGAGTTCTCCAAATATCGTGGACGCAAAAAAAGAACAAATATATCTATACTACAAGAGCTTAATATTGAAGAAGGCTGGCTAGTGAAGAGGATTAATGAGAGAAAACTGAAATATTTTGGACACATTAAACGTCATGATAATTTAGAGAAGACCGTATTGGAAGGATACATAATGGGAAAAAGAAAAAGAGGAAGACCAAGACCAAGACGAAGATGGCTGCAAGACATCGTTGACGGTCCGGAAATGGATGCAACGGCAGCAGGCCATCTTGCTCACAACCGAGAGGCCTACAGGAGTGCTGTTTGGGAGGCAAAGTTCCGCAAGGGACATGCAAATGAATGAATGAATGAATTGCATTGTATCTATTTGTTATAATAACTTTGTATTGTTCTCGCAGTTCTTGGTCATTATTAAGAAGGTCTGTATTTAGTTTGATGTTTCTCACTTTTCTGCCTGCTTTCTTTAGCTTTATTCTAACTTTTCCACAGAGTGGATCATGGTCACTATTGCAGTCAGCTCCTGGCATGGTTTTTGTTGTCAGTAACGCATTGCGGAATCTTTTATTGATTAATATGTAGTCTATCTGGTTAAAAGTCTTTTTGTCTGGACTGCACCACGTTGCCAGTCTTCGAGGATGTTGTTTAAACCAGGTGTTTCCTACAACCATGCTGTGTATTCTCGCCCATTCAATTAATTTATAACCTCTGTCATTCCTCTCCCCCAGTCCATAGTCACCAACGATGTCTGAAGTTCTTCCTTTACCAACTTTGGCATTAAAATCTCCCATGACTATGGTAACTTCATGTGACTTTGTGTGTTTTAGTGCTGTCTCTATGTCATTATAAAATATATGTACATCTTCTTCAGAACTTTCAGATGTTGAAGCGTACACTTGTATAATAATTATGTTTATCGGTTGTCCTTTCAGTTGGGCTAGCAGGACTCGGTCCGAGATGTTCAAATATCCTACAATTGTCCTTGCCGTTTGTTCATCAAATATAATTCCTACTCCTCGTTCATGTTTCTCACTTCCTGAATATATTATTGTATATTTATCTGAGTTTATCTTCCCTGCACCTGTCCGTCTAACTTCGCTCATTCCTAATATGTCGATCTTCATCCTTTCCATTTCCATCTTTACATTTTCTAATTTTCCAGCCTGGAATAAAGTTCTAACATTCAATGTTGTTATTTTGAACTTGTTAGTTTTGCCACCAGTAGCTTAATGACGGTCTGGCCTCACCTGTGGCTCGAGGGATGCCATACCGGACGAGGCTGTTCCAGAGAAACATCCATTAACGTCGTTCATGATGAATCGATTATTCTGTTCAAGCATAACTATTCTTGGAAACTACAACAGTGGTTTCCCGTTGCCTTCTGTCGGTTTGTGTACGGACTCTCCGCTAGCCTTTGGACTCCCTGTCCTACCCACAAGGCAGCGGAGTGAGAGGTTTTAAGGCGCCTCTGACCCGCCTGGTATTCCCTTCACTGAACACCTGAGGCACTTTATAGGAGCAGTAGAGCCACCTACTACCCCACCTCGCTCTCTGAGTCTACCGCCAGTTGGTCCGCGCCTGCTTATTTCGACAACTCCTTATTCACAGGAGGATTTTCACCATCTGCCACCTGTGACGCGCTGGGTTGGGGATGGTCGCCCCAGCTTTACCCAGGGTTTGTGCCGTAATGTTATGATGATTTGTGCCGTAAAGTTATGATGATTCTTGACTTTCAATTATTGGGGGCGGGGGTGCTGGGGTGTACTTTCTTCATCTTTTGTTCTTCTTCTTCTTCTTCTTCTTCTTCGTTCGCACTGTCTGTCTATATCTGCAGTCCTGTCTCTTGGATAAATTTCACTGTTTTTTGTAATTCATGTATGGAACCATAGAGCTTATCTTCTTTAGTGGTTTCACTGGGCCAGTAATTATTTCTCAGTGACTCGTAGTTGATGCAGTTCTGGAGGATATGTTCCACAGTTTGGGGCACCTGGGCACATGTACACAGATTAGTAGTACCAACCTTAAACTTTGTATACACATGACTTCGGAGTCGGCTGTGTCCTGTTCGGAGACGGAAGATGGTGACTTGTTCCTTTCTATTTAGCATGTGATAGTCATCATGTGGTGGTGTTTGTGGCTTCCTGTAGGTTTTTATCATGCTTTTCTTCTGATTATAAGTGATTGGTATGTCTGGTTGCTCCATTCAGTGCCCTCTTTGGCCAGTTGGTCAGCTTTCTCATTGCCTGGTATCCCACAGTGGGAGGGAATCCATTGCAAAGTGACTCCATGTTGTAAGCCAATTTTTGACAAGGCATCCTTAAGGTCTGGTAGTTTGTTGCACTGAAGAGCCTCCAGTACTGATCTTACATCTGTGAGAATTACTACAGGACATGTATCAATTCTGGAGTCTGATAGTTTTTCAACTGCAGCAATAATTGCCCTAACTTCTGCGTCAAAATTGTTGCAGTATTTACCAGTGGGTATGGAAATCTTGTTGATGGTGTTGTTTGGATATTCAATATATGCTCCTGCCCCTCCATTCTTTATGGCATTATGTGCAGATCCATCTGTATACACACGTATCCAGGTGTCACATGGATATTTGTCATCTAGAACACTAAGTGTGGCTGTTGATCTTACAAGACTGCTCTGCATCTCACCATTCTGCACACCTTTCACTTCAGTCTGAATAGATATTTGTGTATAATCTGCTTCTTTCCATGGTGTATGCTCTGGTACAGATGATAATGGAGCGACTACAGTTGGAAGGTCAGGTATCAGCTTACGCATACGCTTGGCCTGATGAATGAAGCTGCTTCTTTTAAGCCGTCCTAATGCCAAGTTATTGAATCTCTCCTTCAGGGGATGGCTTACAGAGCTAAGGAATTTTTCTCCCATGGTCATGACCTTTGTGTCTCTACGTTCCTTTAGCGCTTGAACACCAACTATTTTCTGCATTTCTACTATTGGTGTGGACCTCATGGCACCTGTGATAATCCGTAGTGACTGATTTTGAACCTTGTCTAGATTATGCAGCGTAATGTTTGATGCTGTGCACCAAGATGTTGAGCCATATTCTAAATGTGGTAGAATACTTTGCTGATATACATTCTTGAGGATTCTTTCACTAGCTTCCCATGTGGTTCCACTCAATTTTCTTAATATGGCTAGTTTTCTTCTGGATTTTGCTTCTGCACTGTTGATGTGTTGCTTCCACGTCAGTTTTGAGTCAAGAGTCACTCCTAAGTAAGTGGGTTGGTTGTCCATCCTTAAGGGTATTTCATTTACAAAGATCTTACCTGCTTTCTGTTTAGATGAGAGGGTGAACAGAGTGGTACTTGATTTCTCTGTGTTGATACTTACACACCATTTGTTTGTCCATGATGTCAAGATGTCTGCTGCTCTTTGGAGTCTCTGTGTAGCAACTGTCGCATATTCATCTGTACACCACATGACCAGATCATCTGCATACAGTGCCGCTTTGATTCCATAGGGAAGTTCCTTGACCAGGTCATTAATGAATACAAGGAATAGTGTAGGCGAAAGGACTCCTCCTTGTGGTACACCGTGTCGCAGAAGTACTTTCTGGCTTTTATGTCCATCCATTACTACTCTAGCTCTTCTATTGTGTAAATAGGACTTTATCCAGTTGTACAGTCTTCCATTCACATTGCAGTTTCTTAGTTTCCACAGCAGACCTTTTTTCCATACTTTATCAAAGGCTTTCTTCAGGTCTATCCACGCTGCTAGTACAAGGTTTTTCTCTTGGAATGCATCCTCAATCTCTTGAGAGAGATAAGTCACTTGATCTTCAGCACTGTAGTACTGCCTAAATCCTGCTTGTTGTGGAACGAGAAGGTTTTCACTTTCTAGGTATCATTTTAGCCTCAGGTCAATGATGCGTTCCATCGTTTTGCATAGGCAGCTAGTGAGACTGATTGGCCTGTAGCTGGAGGCAGTATCAGTGTTTTTCCCTGGTTTTAGCAGTGGTACCATGCTTGCTTCCTTCCAGATTTGAGGTAACTTACCTGTGCTCCAGCACATATTGAAAATATCCAACAGCTTTCCCATTGCTGCCATTCCCAGGTTCTTGATCATTTCATTGGACACTCCATCTGGTCCTGGTGATTTCCTTGGTTTCAGTTTACTAATTGCTAGGTCTAACTCACTGCGTGTGATTGGTGCATCCATGACCTCCACTTTTCTGACTTGTTCCTCCTCTTTCTGTGGCTCGATGCGCACTGTACGCTCCTTCTCTGGATGGATATCAATGTTGCTGTCCTGTGCAAAAATGCGAGCAAAGTGATCTGCTACCTGCTTACCTGTAAGAGTTTTCCCATCCTCTATTAGTGTAACCTTTGTACTTCTTCCAGTACTCTTATCATTTAACTGTTTGATTAGTTTCCACAGTTTCCTTCCATCCTTTTCAAAGTTTAGGGACTCTGTTTTCTCTCTCCAACTTTCCCGTCTGGCTTGCAGCTTGGCTCTCTGAAATTTGGCCTTAGAATGTTGGTAATTATTGTGGTGTTCTTGGCATGGTCTATTTTCTGTTTGCTTTCGAGCTGCTTCCACGTCATCATGGAGTTTTCCCAGCTCACTAGACCAGTATGGTTTATAGTCCCTGCGAGCTCCTCTGGGAATGGTTTCACGAGCGGCCTGAAGGATACAAGCATTGAATTCCTTCACTATGCTGTTAATATCCTTACCTTCTATGGACAGCTGTCCCACCAGGTTACCTGTACGATGTCTGTACATTGTCCAGTTTGCTTTTTTATAGTTCCATCTGGGGAGAGGGTTACTGGTGTTAAGGAGTTCATTTTCTATTGTCAGGAAGACTGGTCGATGGTCGCTACCTCCAAGTTGTTTTCCAACTTCACGTGTAATGTTCCACTTCAGATCTGGAGAGTGGAATGCCAGATCTGGTGTTGATTTTGTATGCCATGCCCTTGAGTAAAATGTTAGGGCATCCATTGGCTGGTTGATCAGGAGAAGTCCATTATCATCCTGCCAGCTCTCAACTTCCTCTCTTCTCTTGTCTATGTGGTCATAGCCCCAGCTCTGGGAATGACTGTTAAAATCACTACAGACCATCAGTCTCTCTTTGTGTGGGATTGTTCCTAAAGCAAGTGGGCGGTCATTAGGACAGTAATAGTTAAGGAGGTGGAAATCTGTATTACTACTTTTTAGATGGATCATCTGGTATTCGGCTCCTTCCATGTACACTCCCACCTGACATGCGCTGATGTTATTCTTAACAAGTGTGAGTACTCCTCCTTTTCTTCTGTCCTTTCGGTCTGATCTAAAGCACTGGTAGCCTCTGATTTTAAAGGCAGCATCTTTGGTTAGGTGTGTCTCCTGTATGCAGCATATACTTACCTGCTCTGCAAAAAGTATGTTCTCTAGTTCAACCTTTTTGCTATAGCCATCTCTAACACTGCTGACACCCTTAGCATTCCACTGCATTATTTTAAGTTCTTGCTTTTTGGCTATTTTCTTCTGTTGTATTTTTTGGCCAGTAGCTCTACTCTCATGTCTCCTGACTCCACAAGACGAACTGAGAGGACCTCCAGTAGCATTGGGTGGACCCTTTCGAGGCAGGGGGCCCGGCACTGCACCTGCCTGGTTAGTCTTCACAGGGCGAGCACCATGTTTGAAAACTGCAGATAGAGACATTTCATTAGCGATAACGCGTGTTACCCTGATTTTTGCGATGCGCCTTTTGGCTGGGTAACTCCGACTTCAGCACCTTTCCTTGCTAGGGCAGACTGTGGTCTTGCTCGGACTGCCATGAAGACAGTGTGGCTGGCCTGGCCAAAACTTTGTTTTCCAGCCCCTGGTGGCTGTACTTAAGCGCCTTCTCCATGTCAGATGGTTTGAGACAGTTCCACAAAGACACTCTGACTTTGAGATGAGGAATCTGATGAGTGCTTCAACGATATCCATTCCCCGCCACCCATAGTCTACTGGCTCTGTTTTGTTTACATCATTCTGATAGCCATTGTTGTAAAGACCCATAGGCTTGTCACGTCCTGGATTCATTGGTTTCACACCAGACTTCCCTCATCCCCGCCAGAGATCTCCATGTCCCCATCTGTCCACCAACCTGACATTACATTTTGCAAAAATAACAATTACAATTAGTGTTGATTGCTACAAGTTTCTGGGCTACAGAGGTAGGTCAGAGTTTTTAAGCAAACAGATCTATGTTCTCTGTCTCACAAACACTATGTTAAGATAAGTGTGCTCTTAACACAGTTGTTCCCAGGGGGACATCTTTTGTTCGAAAATGGTGGGTTTCGCATCGATTACTTGGACAGAGTAAATTTTTGAAAATTATTGAACTAGTGTCATTCATCTGAGACATTCCATAAATCTCTCTCTCTCTCTTTCTCTCTCTCTCTCTCTCTCTCCCTCCCTCCTTCTCTCTCTCTCTCTCTCTCTCTCTCTCACACACACACACACACACACTATCTCTCTCTGATACTTTTTTAAAACTTTATTTCTTGCAGGATCACGTCATAATTTGTTATTCCCTTTGTGGAAACAGATCTGAGAAAAATCTAGGACTAAACTTGCAGAAACTAAATCTAGCTTTGTTTCTGGACGTCCACACCAATTACCTGAACTCTGCGAGCAGGGCCAGTAACTTGTTCTAGGAATAATATTTAGCATAACAGCTTTGTATATGTGTATCTTTTGTGCTACGTGTTTCTATTATGTTCCGTAGTGTTGCTATACTGGGTGTGATTGTAGTGCATTCGTAAAATATGTGCTCTTCTGTTTCTTGTATGTTGTTTCTGCATAGTAGACATGGTGCTATCTGTTGGGATCTGTGTGCTTCTCTCTGTGTGGTGAGTATCATGTTGTAAATAAGTTTAAATGGAATTTCGGTGCGATATTTATAAGATGTAAGTTTGTGAACGTTTCTTTAAAGTCAAAGAGGCCGTATCTCCAACCTCTTTTGATCCTGAAATGCAGTGAGGGTGCTTGGTTTCTGATTAAATGTTTGTAGATGCAATTTGTTTTACAGTGTATGAGTGTTTCGTTTCCGTGGATGGCCTGTATACAGGTTGTGTAGAATGGTGGTAGTTTACCAAAATGGTGTTGCTGTGAGTTGTTTGGTGGAAGTAGGTTTGATAGTCTGAGTCCAATGTAGTAGTGAGCTAGCGCATGCTGCTTTGGATGTTTGATGATGCGGCCCAAGTGGCTGATCCTGAGTGGTTGGATCTTTGTTTGTACGTCTTGGAGGTCGATTCCTCCATGTATCTTGTCCTGTATGAGAGTTTTATGTTTGATGCTGTATATAGTGTTTGTGAAGATGAAGCGTCTGATCTGTTTGTTGATTTCGTGTATTATCTGTTGTGGAGGGTCTAGTACTGTGGCTATGTATATTATTTATGGAATGATGTAAGTGTTCTCCACTGTGCTTCTACCGAATATCGTTGTAGTTTTATATTTGTATCTGTTTAGCATGTCTGTGATTTGTGCTACAAGTTTCTCCCATGTGGGTTTGTGTGTTTTGTTTGGATGTGATGGGAAAGCGATACCATAAAGTTTTATGTTGTCTGTGTGTGTGAGGCGGACGGGAAAATCCCTTTTATTCCGCCATTTGCCTAAACCCATTATAACTGACTTCTGTATGTTTAGTTTTGCTCCACTGGCTTTGCCATACTCTGTGAAAGTGTCTAAGATGTTCATTATTGATATGTCTTTTGGTGGGAAGAAAACAGTGTCGTCTGCGTAGGCAAGCAACTTTCTGTCTCCCCCTCCTGGTATGAAAGTTCCTTTGATTATCTTGTCTTGTCTGATTTTCTCTAGAAGTGGTTCTAGAGTGAGCACGTATAGCAGAGGAGAGAGGGGACAGCCCTGTCTCACTGAGCTAGTTAGCCTGAAGGTCTCTGTAAGTGTGTGGTTTACTAAGACTTTGCTCTCAGGCTTGGAATAGAAGATGTATATCCATTCTCTAAAGTAGTTCCCTATGCTGCAGTGGAGTAATGTCTTGTGTAAGTATTGGTGTGACACTCTATCAAAGGCTTTTTCCTGGTCTAAAGCGAGAACTGACGACTGGCAGTCCTTCTGGTGTGTGTAGTGTATAATGTCTCGTATGAAATGTGTGTGTTGATGTATGTTTCTGTTTTCTACACTACATTGTTGGTCTTCGTGTATGAGTTTGTGCATGAAAGGTTTGAGCTTGTTGGTGAGCGCTTTTGCGAGGATCTTGTAGTCTACGTTTAGCAGAGATATAAGTCTGTAGTTTTTGAGCTGTGTCTTGTCTGAGTTGTCTTTGGGTATTAATGTAATGCATGACAGGTTAAAACTAGGTGGGAGTTCTTAAATGACTAACCATATACACATATAAATGACTAACTATATACACATATAGTCTATCTACCAAACAGAAGTTTCATTACTATTCAGAATAATGAGTTCGGTGTCTGTAAGAGCAGTCTAAAACAACTTTTTAAATTTTTATGATTCATGGAGGCTTGTAGCCGACATCAAACAGATATTGGAAAAGTTTTTAGTTGTAGGAAAGAGTATAGTTTATATTTTTTTATACTTGATGGGAGGGTATTCCAAAGATGAGCAGCAGAATAAGTAAAGCTTTTCTTGTAAAGGTCAAGTCTAGGTTTTGGAAGACTTATGTTGTTCACGCGCTGGCTGCACTTTGGGCTAAATTTAAACAGGTTCCATAGATAAGGCGGAGCATGCCGTGAAAGAATTTGATGTACCAACTTGGCTTTGTTGAAGAGGAACCTGTTCTTAAGAGGCAGTATTTTTATACCTTTGTGGTGGTTAGTTGTTTGTACTTAATCTTTGCTATTACTTTACTGCTCGCTTTTGAAGTGAGTATAGCCTCTTTGTATTTGACATCGAGCAACCGTCCCAGATTGTTGAGCAAGTCTAAATGTGTTTGTATGTGTGATATGTAGTATATCTTCCTTGTGTCTTGATCGATGAAATGCTTGATTTTAGTTAGCTGGTATACCTTTTGGGCGATGAGTTTTGTTAGACCTTGTACATGAGAGTTCCGGGTCAGATGTTGGTCAGTAATAAGACCTAGTGTTTTGTGCTCGCTAACGTTTTCTATCTGTGACGTTTCAGTACAGAGCCGAAGTGTTGTTTTTCCGCGTTTTGTAGTTTCTGTCTTGTTGTTATGAGCATTGATTTTGTTCTATCAGCGGTAATGATCAACACAACGATAATGAAAAGTACACGGGAAAAAACAAAAAGAAATGAATAAACTAATGATGACAATACGTGGAAAAAATATAAAGTTTATACAATATGCTGCAGTACCGAAAAGTCTCCATTATGTAAGTACCAATACAATTCACCACCAATCTGAAATGTCATGAGGATGTTTGTGAACTTTTTTACAGCATTCTGAAGCTGAAGGATATGGCTTTCTACAACATATAGTCACTGGGGATGAGTGCTGGGTAACTTGCTTCCAGCCAAGATAAAACAAGCCAGCGAGGAATGGTGACATTTTCCTCTTCGAAACCAATGAAATTCTGTAGAACAAGATCATCTGGAAAACTGATGCTCATATTCTTCGTCTAGGACTGTAAGGTCCCAATATTGGAACATTACAGTCTCAGATGAAACAGTGTTAGTAACAAAACATACTGTGACCTGCTTCAGAACCAACTGAAACTTCCAATTAGGCCAAAACATTGCAGTTTGCTCAGTTCTGGTGCAATGTTATAGACTCACATAGCTCAACAGATTAAGGATCTGTGTTCTGAGTGTCTTCCACATTCTGCATATTCACCTGACCTAACTGTGTGATTTATCAAGTGTTTGGACCCCTCAAGGAGGCGCTAGGTTGGAAGTCTTTTTTTTTTAGGAATTCAGGCATTAGTGAAACAGTGGCAGACCCAAGAAAAAGAGGTCAACCACATGAAACTCTAAAGAGGACATTGTTAAGAGAGGCCTGTCCAGTGGACATAACATCCCTTGATAAGATTGAAAAACAAACTCGCCGAAGACAGGAAATCTTGGCGAACTACTATGTGACGTTTAGCGGCACGGGAGGGATGAAGATCTCTCTAACAAATAAGCAGCACTTATAAGCTTGGTCTGCATCCAAATATATGATATCAAAAGAGAATGTTCCATATTGTTTTGTATTCTCATTTTTGTTCACCACATGCAAGGGTCATACCGAAAGCCGTGAGCAAAATTTTTTTTAATCAGAATTTATAGACAGAGAAAATATAAATCTATCACTTTGATCTGCATCCCTTTCTTCAACATAATCTCCATTTCTCTGCATACATTTTTCCCATCGCTCTGCAAGTTTGAAAATACCCTCCCGGTAAAATTCCGTTCCAGCTGACCGACGGCACAGACTCACTGCTTTCTGGACGTTCTCTCCTGTGAGACCAGGCGGGCACAAACTTTTCTATAACCTAGGGTTTCAATCATTTCCTGTACTGCTGTGTGTCCTATTCCAAGATTTACAACGATTTCAGAAACTGTGACACGTCTATCTTCTTTAATGATGTCGTCAACCCTTTCCACGTTGCGTTTAGTGGAGGCAGTTCGAGGGAGACCCCTGCGATGCATATCTTGGATGCTCATGTTTCCATCTTTGAAATATTTCACCTACCTCCTAACACTGCTAGCACCCATACACACATCTCCATAAGCAAAGTGAAGTCTTTGGTGAATTTCAGCAGCGGGGATTTCCTATTTAACAAGGAAATCAATAACAGCGCGTTGACGAGACGAAACTTCAGCACCAGGCATTTTGTTTATGCTACCCATGGTCACGTGACACATGGCGGTGACGTCATGTGACCTCTATATGAAGTGCAAAGGATGTATATTAAGGGGATAGATTTATATTTTCTCTATCTATAAATTCTGATTTTTAAAACATTTTTGCTCACGACTTTCGGTATGACCCTCGTATTTGTAAATACCCAGAATTGTTTATTTATCTAAGTAAATTTTAAAGAAAATTATCTCTGTAGAGAATCACAAGTAGGCCTGATAGGCACGTCTGTAGGTAAAATAAAAAACCTAACCTACTGATTAAAATGTTGGGTTAAAATTTAAATTTAACTCCCATCCTTCACGAGTGCCCTGTATCTGAACTTGAAAAAGACTTCTCAGATTAATCCCACGACAGTCATATCAGATGTAAGCTAAAACCACTGACTTCTGGACTGGAACAAGCAGGATTTTCTCCTCTTGTGTTTGACCAGACGAACCTCATAAAACTTGAGCGTATCTTGATGATTTCTAGAACACTGAACATTTCATCTACCTAAGATCAGTGGTTCTGAACCCATGGGCAGCGGCCCAAAGTTGGGTCCTGACAGGGAGTATTGTTAGCTGCGCTGAAGGCTCAAAACATAAAAAAAAAGAGAACCAGTAGATACAATAAAAAATTATTCTGCATTTTTCACGCAATGCACAACGGCAGACTGCACGCATGCAAGCCTCAGAATTGTAGGTCGCTTTATGGCCGCAATGCGGATATTGGAGAAAGGATGGTCCAGACAACATTTCTTCCAGCACCAAACAAAAATGTGACGTACATAAAAAGACGGCATCGCTTTTGAAGTGCGATACCGGCGTCTTTCTGACCGTGTTGCTGAAACGTGCAGTTTTACCATGTAATTTTAGAGAACAGTCGGCGTAGATTCTGCGAGAGAGCAGGAGTGAAAATATAACTCTCACCAATTGTGTTTATTTTAAAAATCATATTTCGATGGCTTGAGAGCCGCTATTCGGTCTTGGTGCTGTGTATAATTCGTATTGGATTGATCAACGGATTCCAGTAACCCACGTAGTGATCGTGGAGACTTTTCGGATAGCTTTTTTATTGTTTAAACATTAAAACTTTAGGCGCTAAAATGGATCGATTTGTGATAAGTAAGTCTTCAACTTCGCGCAAAACAAATTTATAATAGTGACAGCGAAAGTGACTGTAATCGAGACGACGTTGACGTTGATACATGTAATAAAACTAAACACGCTCGGAAATATGATGTGGAGTATACTGTGTACGGTTTCGTTCCATCAACAAATGACCAAAATCTGCCACAGTGCGTTATTTGTTTGCAAATCCTCTCTAATAAGACAATAAAGCCGACCAAATTGCGTCGTCATCTAACTACAAGACATCCAGATATACAGAATAAAACCAAATAATTTTTCGAGCGCAAAACCGAGGAATAAGTAAACTGAAGACATTGTTAAAAACAAGAGCCACTCTTAAAGCATCGTACCTTATTGCCCAGAGAATCGCAATATCAAAGAAACTGCACACGATTGGAGAAGATCTTATCTTGGCAGCCGTTGTTGACATTTGTGACGTATTGTTCGGCTCAGACTACGCTACAAAACTGAAAAGCATTCCTATCACGAACGATACTGTCCGCCGAATAATATCAAAAATGTCCGAGACATTGTCGTGCAGCTAACTCAACGATTACTATCTACTAAGTTTCCTACTCAGTTAGGTGAGTCAACTGACATCGCCAACGAGTCACAGCTGCATGCTTATGTTCGCTATTGTTGGCAAAATAGTATGAAAGAGGAATTTCTTTTTTGCATGTCACTGCCAGCGACAACGACGGCCTATGAAATATTTCGTGTTTTACATTATTTTTTCACAGCTTTTGGACTGCACTGGATGAATCGCATTGGGTGTTTGCATCGACGGTGCTGTCACAATGACTGGTTCCAACAGTGGTGACACCCGAGATTGTAGGCACACATTGCATGATCAGTTCATGAGGAACTCACTTCAAAGAAGTTGAATGAAACTCTGGGATCTGTTCTCGAAGACTATTCGGATTGTAAACTTTATAAAAATTAAAACAGTGGACAGTCGATTATTTGATCAACTTTGTATTGAGTCAGATGCAGAACACAAGAATCTCCTATTGCACTCGGCTGTGCGTTGGCTGTCCAGAGGAAAAGTTCTTTCAAGAGTTTTTACGCCTCGTTAAGAATTGTTGCAGTTTTTGACAGAACACAATCTCGACCTGATGGCAGGTAAGGTCGCTGATAATGAATGGCTTGCCATGCTGGCTTACCTTGCTGACATTTTTAGCTTTTTGAACAGTTTGAACATATCATTGCAAGGTAAAGATGCCAGTATACTCAAGACATAAGACAAAGTTGCAGCCTTTAAGAAGAAACTACGACATTGGAGCACGCGACACGAGAACAAATTACAAGACATGTTTCACGTGTTCTGTGAATTTATAGAGTGAAATGAAGTTAATGGCGAGATTCTGGAAGGGGTCATTGGTGTAATATAAGGGCATCTGACACCTCTTACTGAAAATTTTGACAAATACTTCACGCCCGAAGACATTAAGGCGTACGACTGGATTCTTAATCCTTTTCAGTGTACATTCTCGTGCATAAGAAGAATTAGCGGAACTGTCTAGCGATCAATAATTAGTGTATAAGTATACAACCATACACGAAGCACTGCAGTAAAGCTGTGATACCAGAATGTATAAAATAGGAAAAAGTAGGAGCAGCTTTATTACTTAACGATTACAAAGTTGTGACGTTTCGGAATGAGCCTTAATCATACAAAAACATACAGGACGAAGAAATAGAGAGAGGAGATAAAAGTATAGATTCACATGAATACTATTTTTAAAACAAAACTTTTTTTAAAACAGTACTTAGCTGTAAATTGTAAGGTGTGGCTTGTTCGGCGGTGTGTGTCAGGAATGGATTTAGTAGGACGTGGAGACTGTTTAAATAGAGACCTGTGACATGTGGTCAGGGGTTGTAACTGGGGGTAGTGGAAGTGGAACCGGGGAGGGGAGAGAGAGTGATACAATATTGACCTAGCTAGGAGAAATTTAAACAGATGATTGGGGAAGAGGGGTTGCAGAGTGATGCTGTGAGGAAGTTTGAAAAGTAAGAAGGGGTGGACTTAGTGGAGAGGTACTATAATGATTGAAGAAGATGATATTCATGTAACTAAACAGCGAGTTTAACCCATGTGGTTCCAGTGTCCCATAATTTTGAATGCAGCGGTTCTCAAGTGCCAGGCGACTTGTGTCATCTACGTGACATTGTTTAATGGCTGTTACCAGAAAATCAGATTTGCCTCTGTGGTTGAGGGCATTGAAATGATTTGGGACTGATTTCGAAGCATGCTGGGCGGTGTCGTACAGATGTTTTTGCATGCGGTCCCCTAATCTGAGGCCATTCTCACCAATATATGTTATCCTGCATCTTTTGCAAACGATGACATATATCACATTACGGGACTCGCATGTGAATCGCTCATGAAGAGTGATTAGGGGACCGCATGCAAAAACATCTGTACAACATCGCCCAGCATGCTTCGAAACCAGTCCCAAATCATTTCAATGGCCTCAACCACAGAGGCAAATCTGATTGTCTGGTAACAGCCATTAAACAATGTCACGCAGATGACACAAGTCGCCTGGCACTTGAGAGCCGCTGCATTCAAAATTATGGGACGCTGGAACCACATAGGTTAAACTCGCTATTTAGTTACATGTAACATCATCTTCTTCAATCATTATAGTACCTCTCCACTAAATCCACCCCTTCTTACTTTTCAAACTTCCTCACAGCATCACTCTGCAACCTCTCTTCCCCAATCATCTGTTTAAATTTCTCCTAGCTAGGTCAATATTGCATCACTCTCTCTCCCCTCCCCGGTTCCCCATCCACTACCCCCAGTTACAACCCACCGACCACATGTCACAGGTCTCTATTTAAACAGTCTCCACGTCCTACTAAATCCATTCCTGACACATACCGCCGGACAAGCCACACCTTACAATTTACAGCTAAGTACTCTTTAAAAAAATTTTTTTTAATAGTATTCATGTGAATCTATACTTTATCTCCTCTCTCTGTTTCTTCGTCCTGTATGTTTTTGTATGATTAAGGCTCATTCTGAAACGTCACAACTTTGTAATCGTTAAGTAATAAAGCTGCTCCTACCTTTTTCCTATTTTATGCATATATCTAGCGATCGCACATTACAAATCAAATTTAACAACCCCTCTGTGGATATCTCTTCCTTTTGGTGCACTGTTTCGCTGGAATATCCGTTTTTGGCAGCCTTGGCGGTGAAAGTTCCTCTACCTTTTCAACAACTTATTTATGCGAGGTTTCATTTTCTGCATTGACTGCCATGAAACCAATTATCGTTCAAGAATGAAGGTGGAGAATGATCTTCGAGTGTGTTTGTCACAAATTCCAGCCAGATAGTCAACTGGAAAAGTGCAGTCTTTGAGGTAAATGAAAATATCGTTTGTGTAACAATTAATATGCAGTTAAACATGTAGAGAAAATATTCTTCTTATATCTTATATCCTTCCCGTGCCGTTAAACGTCACATAGGGCTCGCAAAGTAGTTCGCCAATTTTTCCTGTCTTCGGCGAGTCTTTCAACCTCATCAAAGGATTTTATGCCTGTTAATTTGGCCTCTCTTAATAATGTCCTCTTCAGAATTTCACGCGGTCTGCCTCTTTTTCTTCGGTCTGCTGTGTTCCACTTGATAGCTTGTTTTGGGATTCTCTGATCATTTCTTCTCATCAAGTGACCAACATATGTCCATCTCCTTTTCCTGATCACCCATGAGACTGGTTGTTGTTCAGTCATCTGTCTTATCTCTGCATTGTTCTTGAATTCGTTCCACTTGATGCCGAGTATTTTCCTTAGGCATTTGTTTTCAAAAGAGTCTAATTTCTTTTCTATTTCTTTAGTTGTTTTCCAGCTTTCGCATGCATAAATGAGGGTGGATATTACATTTGAATTGAATAGTCTTAACTTGGTTTATGTGTGTATAACTTTTGAATTCCATATGTTCGCAAGATTCTTGAACATCGATGCTGCTTTTGCAATTCTAATTCTAACTTCCTTTCTGGTGTCACCATCCTGGTCTATGTAGCTGCCAGGGTATGCAAATTGATTGACTTCAATATCTGTCCCTTCTACTTGTATTTTTCCATTTTGATGAAGGGGAATTTTCATTATTTTTGTTTTGTCCTTGTTAATTTCAAGTCCTATTTTGCTAGCCAGTGAAGACAGGCTATTTGTTTTTCCTTGCATGGAATTCACATTGTTACTGATAAGAGTTATGTCATCAGCAAAATCAAGATATTCTAGTTAGGTCCCATGTACCCAGTCAATACTTGTGTTGCCTGTGCAGTATTTTTTCATTATGAAGTCTATTGTAATCCCAAAAAGTAAAGGAGACAGTATACATCATTGTTTCACACCTGTTTCAATCTGGAACCATTCACTCATCCCATCTTCTGTCTTGATTGCACAAACATATCCAATGTATAGGTCCTTAATGATGTTGACAATTTTAGATGGTATTCCATATAGACTTAAAATTCTCCATAATGAATCTCTGTGTATGCTATCAAATGCCTTTTTAAAATCTATGAAGTTCAGTATTAATGGTTTCTGCATTTCAATATGTTCTTCAAGTGTTTAATGGTTTCTGCATTTCAATATGTTCTTCTAGTGTTATTCTGAGAGTAAAAATCTGGTCGAGACAGCTTCTCCCTTTTCGAAATCCTGCTTGTTCTTCTCTCATTGCAGTATCCACTATATCTTTAAGTCTATTCAAAATGACCTTGCAAAATACTTTTGACACAACTGATATTAAGGTTACTCATCTCCAGTTGTTACAGTCACTAAGGTTGCCTTTTTTTTTTTTTGGTATTTTAACAATGATTCCTTTTTTCCAATTAGAAGGGACCTTTTCGTCTTCCCAAATCTTGTTAAACATTCTCTGTAGTTGTCTCATGTTGTCACTATTGATAGGTTTTAGCATTTCGGCTGTTATTTCATCTTCACCTGCAGCTTTGTTGTTAGCCATTAAATTCACTGCTGTTTCAATTTCATGCAATTTAATTTCATCTAGGTTGACATTTAGTTGTGGGGCTGGTAAGTCAGTTTCAAGGTTTAACAATTCTTTTGGGTGTGGTCGATTAAGTATTTTTTGGAAGTGTTCAGCCTATCTTTGCTTTTGGTCTTTATTTGATGTTAATAGTGTTCCTGTTTTGCTAAGGATTGGTCTTTCTTTAGATGTAATAGTACTTGTTAGCCTCTTTTATATGTTATATAAAGTTTTACTGTCTCCTGTTTTTGCTGCTTTTTCTGCCTCTTTCGCCATATTGTCTATGTATTCTCTTTTATCCCTTCTAGCTGAACTTTTTACTTTCTTGTCTATTTCTTTGTATGTTGCTTTCGCCGGATCTTTTCCAAGATCTGTTTTTGCATTCGACATGTCTAATTTGACTGCTCGTCTTTCATGTATATACTTCCATGTTTTATCTGATATCCATGCTCTTCTATTTAGTTTTTTTGAGTCCAACACTTGCTTTTGCTGCTGTGATTATGGCTGTGCTGTAAGGACTCCATAATTCATCTATACCTATCTCTTCAACTTCACTGGGTGTTTTGGAATGTTTGGCAAGTTCCTGATTGAAATTAATGTTAGTATTTTCTTCTTGTAGGCTGTGAAAATATTACATAATACTTTATCAAATTAGATTTATAACGTGGAAATATAGAGCACTTTATTAGTGGACCGCAAAAATGTTTCACTTTTAAATGTGGGCCGTGCAGTAAAAATGTCTGAAAACCTCTGGCTTACAGTATATGCAGAAACAGGAAGTAACTTGTTCTTAGATGGCAAAGCCTCCAGCAGAGGGACAAACTTTGTCTCTGACTTTGTCGGCTGTACACGTTAAAACCGTTTCATGAATAGCAACAAAAGTTGTGTACATCTTACTTCGTTGACTGGGACATCTGGTACCCACATTTATACATAAAACATGACGATCCTACTATAGATTAGGATATAGTGAGGGAGCCATTGTTGTGTTTTGTTTCTCAGTGGGAGATAGTCAGTGAGCCATTGTTGTGTTTTGCTTCTCAGTGGGAGATAGTCAGTGAGCCATTGTTGTGTTTTGCTTCTCAGTGGGAGATAGTCAGTGAGCCATTGTTGTGTTTTGGTTCTCAGTTATTTTTTTTTCACCAAGTGTCATGCATGTGAAATATAACGAAACAAAAACAAAGAACTACCAGTGATATTCATAGACTGGTAAATTCTTTCAAAATTTCAGTCACATGGTTTTTTTCTGTTTACAATGTAAAGCTTTTCTTTTTAATGTCAGTACTTAAGCTTAAATTATTACTTTTCCTCCTCTGTTAAGATGTATGTCCTTGAACCTGTATCTTGCATGGACTACTTAGATTTCCAGGCAAGACATTTCAGAAATGCTACAGAAACGTGGAGAATAATGAAAAGAGTTAAATATGACATTTTAAATGTCAGCTTAACCATGGCACATCACAGGTGAAAGTCAGTTATTGATAATGAGCACAACAGAAAACCGGTGTCTCAGAATGGTCGTAGGAATATTACAAATGGTTAAAAGGTCCAATATGTCAGCGTGGAAAACCTTGCTTTCACGAATAGACTTTGACGATCCTGTTTTTTTTTCCCATCCCATGTGGCCTTTCTTTCTCTTGTGCCACTAAGTCAGCATGTTCAAATGTTTTGTTTCCCTCTCGTATTCCCTTGAATTTCCTAATTATTGTCAAGCTATTCAATTTCAGATTTTTTTTCTTATAGTTTAATATAGTTCTCGATTTTTTAACTTCTTTGAAAAGTTCTTCATTTCATTTTCTGGTCATCCAGAATATTTTGTGCAGCTTTCTTTGAAAATACATCTTTATTACTTTGATTTTAGTTTTAACTGAGGTTTTTTTTTTTTTGTCCAGGAATCACAAAAATATAGTAACACTGACTCAATATAGGTCTTTAGTATTCTGTTCAGAATCTTCGTCGTGGCGTGAAAGGTTGCATTTGTTTTTCATGTTCTTGACATTATTTCACCTGTGCCTTTTTGGCATCAGCTTTTGTTACTCTAATATTGAAAATTACATGTCTTTGTGGAGTTATATATGTTGAATCGGTTTAGAATCACACACCTAAATACTTTTGAAACCTATTATTTTTCTTTTATTTTGTTTCTATTGTGTAGTGCTACGTGTTGAAGGCAGTTTGGTCAATGGTATCTGACCTAAAGAACATACTGTGACTTGATTCATTGTCACATCATTTCTCTTCAAGATGCCGCTAGCTTCCTCGATACATCCTCTTATGGGTAAAATGCATAATCTAGGAAAAAAAGTAGGAACAGTTTATTACTTAACGAGTACACAGTTGTGAAGTTTCGGCGTGAGCCTTAATCATACAAAAAACCAAAAAAAAACACGTAGGACGAAAAAATAGATAGAGTAGGCAAAGTATAAATTCATATGAATGATATGTAACGGAAAAAAAATGAAATAACGTTTTCGTTTCCCAGATCCACCCCTGTTAGCATACAAACGTGAACCAACTCTAAAGGAGATCCTCGTTCATAGCCACCTGACGCGGAACCTTGCCACTAGAAAATGTAACCGCCCTCGCTGTGTTACCTGCCCTGTAGTCTAGGAAACGAAAGCAATCACCTTTCCCAAAACTATCCTCACTCTCCATGAGGGATTCACATGCGAGTCCCGCAATGTGATATATGTCAATGTATGCAAAAGATGCAGGATAAGCTATATTGGTGAAACTGGCCTCAGATTAGGGGACCGCAAGTAGAAACATATGTACGATATCACCCAGCATGCTTCGAAACCAGTCCCGAATCATTTCAATGGCCCCAACTACAGAGGCAAATCTGATTTTCTGGTAACAGCCATCAAACCATGTCACGCAGATAACAGAACCCGCCTAGCACTTAAGAACCGCTACATTCAGGAATATGAGACGCTGGAACCACATGATTTAAACTCGGTATTCAGCTATACCTAACATTCTCTTCTTTCACAATAATAATCCCTCTCCATTAAGTTCCGCTCTCTTCTCACTTCTTACACTAGTTCAGAACCTCCTCACAGCATCACATTACAACCCCTCTACCCCAACAATAATCACCTATTTCACCTTCTCGCGACTCGAGAACAAATCACAAGACATGTTTCACTTGTTCTGTGAATTTATAGAGTGAAATGAAGTTAATGGCGAGATTCTGGAAGGGGTCACTGGTGTAATAAAAGGGCATCTGGCATCTCTTGTTGAATATTTTTACAAATACTTCACGCCCGAAGACATTAAAACGTACGACTAGATTCGTAATCCTTTTCAGTGTACATTCTCGTGCATAAGAAGAATTAGCGGAACTGTCTAGCGATCGCACATTACAAATCAAGATTAACGACCCCGCTGTGGATATCTCTTCCTTTTGGTGCACTGTTTCGCTGGAATATCTGTTGTCGTCAACCCTGCGGTGAAAGTTCTTCTACCTTTTCAACAACTTATTTATGCGAAGTTTCATTTTCTGCACTGACTGCCATGAAAACGAAATATCGTTCACGAAGGAAGGTGGAGGATGATCTTCGAGTGTGTTTGTTACAAATTCCAGCCAGAATTGACAAGTTATCCAACTGGAAACTGTGCCATCTTTAAGGTAAATGAAAATAACTTTTGTGTAGCAATCAGTATGCAGTTAAACATTAGAGAAAATATTACACAATACTTTATTAAATAGATTTATACCTTGCAAATATAAAGAACTTTATTAGTGGGCCGCAAAAATGTTTCGCTTTTAAACGTGGGCCATGCAGCAAAAGGATCTGAGAATCGTTGCCTCAGATTATCTTAATCTTCTTGTGGTGGGGAGAGCTCTTTATCACCTCCTTGGCCATGTTCTTTATATACTCCACTTTGTCAATAGTAACCAATTCTCCATCAGCTAGAGAGAAACAATAAAAGAAATTTTAGGACCATTCTGAATTTATTTTAGACAGAAAAGACGCGGTTTGATTTGATAGTAAGTAATCCATAGCTGACATGCTAGTGTCAGAGTAGCAAATCATAGCTGACATGCTAGCATCAGGGTAAGCAAACTATAGCTGACATGATAGCATCTGGGTAGGCAAACCATAGTTGACCAAGGCTGTCCAACCTCTCCGTCAGCGCCCCCCCCCCCAGTAACAAGCCTAGCCTGCTGCCTCCTAGGTAGTGGAGTCTGCTAAAGAAGTACTGCACAGTCCTTGCTTTTTAGCCCCATCCAGGGACTGAATAAGCAGCTACTGTAACCTTGTTCTAATCCAACCTGATGCTGTGGCTGAAATTTTCACAACAATGACAGCAAAGAACACTCACTTGCAGTTGCAGGGAAGAAGAAGAAGAAGAAGAAGAGGAGGGGGAGGAGGAGGGGGAAGAGGAGAAGAAGAAGAGAAGAAGAAGTTGTTACTAAAGCTTGCGTTGCAACTGTCTTTATAACTAGTTAAAGCTGCTGCAACTTTTGTCGTGCCTGCATTACTGTTGTTGCTTTTGTAACTGCCACAGTCACAACTTCTGTATTGTTTGTCATGGAAATTGTTGTTATTGTAACTACTGCTGCTGTTTAGGTATTCTTGCAACTCTTACTGCAATATGTGTAGCCATTTTTACAATAATTACTGCTTTTGAAGTTAACAGTTTTTACAGACGGTGCTGTTTTTTTATGGATTTTATGGTTGATGATGTTTTCATAGTGTCAGACAAAGCAGTGGTTTGATGGCGTTGATGAAGTATTTGCTGATGTGCTAGTAGTACTGCTGGAGATGAAGATGAAGTGGACCATGGTATGATTAGTCTTGATAACAATGATAATGAGGGCTATGATGATACATATCCATATCTCACTTTCTCTATCTGAACCTTAAGTGCCCCGGGCACATGGGACTTCATCAAGGGTTTTCCACAAATGCCTGTCCTTTGCCTTTTTTCTGCTCTTGCCCAGGTGAGCCTTCTATTGCTCAACATTCTCTCTGTTGTTCTTCTCCATGTCTCTTTTGGTCTACCCTTACTTCTGTTCCTCTGTGGTGTCCATCTTAGTGCTATTTTTGGTAGTGAGTTGTCAGTCATTCGGAGCACATGTCCCAACCATCGCCAGCGTCTTTCCTCAATAATTGCTGTCGGTGACTTCATCTGCATTTCTGCCAACAAGATGTTATTTCTTATGGTGTTTGGCCAAAATATTTTTCTAATTCTTCGTAAACATTTAGTCTGGAAAGAATTCAACTTGTTTTCTGTATCTTTGGTGATTTTCCAGCATTCGTTTCCATAGAGTAGTACACTTAGAATGTTACTCTTAAATATCCTGATCTTCGTATTCATGCTTATTTTTTTTATTTCCATATAGTCTGTAGCATTTGCAAAAACTTGGTTTGCTTTAGTAAGTCTACTGTCGATGTCCTCTATGCTGTCTCTACTGCCAAGATATATAAATTCGTTGACCTCATCCACTAACTTGCTATCTACTCTGAGCACATTTCTGTTTGTTCACATTTTGCTTCATTAAATTTGTTTTTCCTACCTTGATCTTTAATCCTATGTTGTTTGCATTCTGAGTTAGCTTGTTTATTTTATCTTGCATATCTTTGTTGCTGCTTGATAGCAGATAAATGTCGTCTGCACAGTCAAGGTTTTCCAGCACTGTGTCAAGGGTCCATTGTAATCCTCTGAGTTTGTCTGATGTTGCCTCCTTCATTAACCAGTCTACTACCAAGATAAATAATGTTGGTGATACTACTCATCCCTGCTTCACTTCTGTTTGTACCCTAAAGCTGCTGGATGTGTATTCTCCACAGATCAATTTGCACTGAAAACCCTTTGATTACATTCACTATCTTATAGGGGAAGCCTTGCCATCTTAGGATTGTCCACAGTGCATCTCTGTTGACACTGTCAAAGGCTTTCTCAAAATCTATAAACAATGCATATGTTGTGCTATGCCACTCATTTCCCTGTTCTAATATTTGTCTAAGTATAAATATGTGGTCTATGCATGATCTTCCTTTCCTAAATCCTGTCTGCTCTTTCCGAAGTTTTCCATCAAGTGCTGGTACAATTCTGTTGATGATTATTCTACAAAATACGTTACTGGTGAGTGGCAATGGGGTAATGCATCTTCAGTTCCCGCAATCTCTGAGGTCACCCTTCTTTGGTAGTTTTACTATAAGGCCAGTTCTCCACTCCTCTGGAGCTTTTTCTAGATCCCAAATTTGTTGTAATATCCGGCAAAGTTGTTTTGGTGTTTCTGTTTTTTCTGCTTTCAACATCTCAGCAGTCACTTCATCTTCACTTGGTGCCATGTCTAATTTTAGCTTCTTTATCGCCTCCTTTACTTCATTTATTGTTATTGGTCTTGTATTGATGTTTAGTTCCGTTTTTGCTTCAGGTATGTCTAATGTTTGTGCTGCTTGTGTTCTGTTTAGTAGGATGTAAAAGTGTTCCCTCCATCTTTCAATTTTTTCTCTTTCTCCACTGACCAGTTGTCCCTTATGTGTCCTTAATGCACTCTCACATCTTGTGCTGAAGTTACCTGTCATCTGCTTTGTGATTTTGTATATGGTTTTCATGTCATTTGCATATGCTGCTTTCTCTGCTGCTTCTGCTAAGTTGTCATAGTATTGACGTTTATCTTGACGGCATGATTCCTTCACTTCTTTGTCTTTTTGTGCATAATTACTTAAAACTTGTTCTTTTAGCCTTTGTGATTTGGTGTTCAGTAATTTTTTTCTTGATTTCTTTTCTTTGCTCTATCTTTTCCCATGTGGTCTTGCTTATCCATTCCTCTTTTCTCCATTTCCGATATCCCAGCACCTCTTTTGCTGTTTCCTGTAGTGTTTTATTGAACCCTAGTATGGACATTTCTGCTTCGTCTTGTAGGACACTGAAGAGGTTCTTAAGTGCTATTGAGAATTCATTCCTTGTTTGCTGATATTTCAATTTTCTTGTATCAAAACATATCTTCCTGTGTTCTCACGATTTTGGCTTTCCTTAATTTTAGTTTTATATTTTGCTACCAGAAGGTTGTGATCACTTCCTACATCTGCTCCTTTCCTTGCTCGCACATCTTGTAGTGACCGTTTCCACTTGTTTATTAGTATGTGATCGATTTGGTTTTCTGTGGTTTTATCTGGGGATCTCCAAGTCATTTTATGGATGTTTTTATGTTGGAAAATTGTCCCTCCGATGGTCACCATGTTTTCTTCACAGAAACTACAGTCTTTCTCCACTTTCATTTATTTCTCCGATTCCTTCTCTTCCCATGATTCTTCTTCTATCTTCATTTCCCTCACCTACTTTTGCATTGATGTCGCCCAAGATGAGTAGCATATCATGCTTGGGTATTGTTTCTACTGTGGCTTGGAGGCTGTTGTAAAAATCTTCTTTTATTTCCTCTTCAGCTGCTTCTGTTGGTGCATAACAAACTGTAATAGACAGCTTCGTGAATCTTGAACCGTGCATATAATAATCTCTCATTTATTTAATCTCTCATTAATCCTCCTTCATGAAGATCTTCTTTACCTGACCATATTATTGTATCTTCTGTGTGCTGTGTTGTTAATTTCTTTCTTCCTTGTCCTGTTCATCTTGCTTCTTGTATTCCTAGTATGTCTATTTTGTATCTGTGCATTTCCATGATGGTTTGTGCTAGTTTTCCAGTCTGGTTAAGTGTTCTTTCATTTTCCAGCTCTCTATTTGCATCTTGTGTTTACGTTCCAAGAAGTCTGCAGTCGGACCTTCATGGGACCAGTTTCCTGATAAGCATTTCTCATTTAACCTGCATTTGTTTTTTCCCTTGCTTCTGTTTCTGTAGCAGTCTGATAGTTTTTTTTTTACCAGATAGGGTTGTTGGTCCTATGCCGAACCCCCTTTTTCGCCTTTTACGATCATATGTGGTAGGATACAATGGTCTTGTTTTTTGCAAATCCCGGGTACGACACGATATATATATATATATATATATATATATATATATTATATATATATATTTCAGCATCACGTTGGAACGCCTGGAGTAATTTCAGCCAAACCTGGCACATATATGACTTACAATCGGGACAAGGTATGGTGAGGTTTAGATCATCCATTGGACACCTAGGGGGGCCTGGGTTGTGGGTGTGGAATCGCAACCGGCCGCTAGAAACATACCCCATTGAACGACGGGAAGTAATTCCCGTGATATTTATGCCTGCTTTGGATTGTCGGCCGTGACGGACAAAGGTTAGTCAAAACAAATCGATGACGTTATATCTGCTGAGTTGCCGAAACTTGGGCGTTGATAACCAGAATCATGATCCACAGAGCAGATTTCTGGTTCACGACAGACTAGGGTGTCTCTTGTTCACCTCAGCGTCCATTTAAAAATGGTCAGGGTGTTTATTTCATAACAGAGAGCGCCCATACAGTGGCTGATCAGCCACCAACCACATGGGGGAAAGGGAGTGCCTAGCGTTGGGGTGGGATGAGGGTGACATTTACATATCACCGAAAACGACCGATATTAGTGTCGAATCCATAGTTTTTGGGTTGCTGAGATGAACAGTGACATTATCGATGCTGTTTAAGTCCAAGTTCAGCCCCATCGGCTGAGGGGGGGGGGGGGGGGGCTCGGGCTAGGCATGTACCAAGCATCGAAAACGACCGATATTAGTGTCGAATCCATAGTTTCCGGGGTCCTTGAGATGAATAGTGACATCATCGATGCCTTTAAGTCCACCTTTCGCTCCCATCGGCATGGGGGGTGCCTAGGGGTTGGGATGGAATAGGGGTGACATGCACAAATATTCGAAAACCACCGATATTAGTATCGAATCCATAGTTGTCGAGGTCGCTGAGATGAATAGTGGCACTTGCAAGTTCATCTCTAATCGACATGGGATTGGGATTGGCAGTTGAGAAATGGTGAAAAATAAACTGTTCAAACTGACCGAGATTAGTGCTGAATCCATAGTGTTTGGGATCGCTAAGCTGATTGGTTGCAGTCCTAAGGACAGTTAAGCTCACGTTTAGTCGAATAGAAGAAATAGAGCTCTGTATTACCGTCTAGACTCTGTTGAACCTTCTAGAATGTTGTGGAAACGAATAGAAGTTTGTTGAGATAAATAAATCCCGAGCAACGCCGGTTAATTAGCTAGTCCAAATATATATATATATATATATATATATATATATATATGAACCTGTGCTTACGTATATATATATATATATATATATATATATATATATATACATATATATATTATCACGCTGAACCGCCTGGAGCAATTTCAACTAAACTTGGCACACTTATGACTTACAAACTTGACAAAGCACAGTGGGGCTTAGATCGTCCCTAGGATACCCTATGACCCCCGGGCTGACACATACAAATAATCGAAAACGGCCGATATTAGTATCGAATTCATAGTTTTTGAGGTCCCTGAGATGAGTAGTGACACTCGTGATCACGTTTAAGTCCACGTTCAGCCCCCAGAGGCATGGGGGCCCTAGGGGTGGGGGTATGATGGGGTGACATGTAAAAATAATGAAAACGGCCGATATTAGTGTCGAATCCATAGTTTTTGGTGTCGCCGTGATGAATAGGGACACTCCCGAAACGTTTAAGTCCAAGTTTAGAGATATATTTCTCAATGTTTCCACGTTCTCAGTAAGTCTCTGTCTCCCAGCTGCTTTAAATAACACAAGGAAACATTCACACTGACCTCTTCTCCTCATTTGTTATACATTAGCTACTTCAATTTGTAGTTTTTCGACTCTTGACTCAGATTATAAACCTATATATAATGTTTTGATGTAAACTGCGCGCTTCTACAAACTCAGAACTTGTTGGGAGACACTCAGAAGAAGATGCAAAATTGCAAACTGTAAAGAATAGTACATACGTTTCATTAAAGTAATAGAACATAGTGTTTTATGATCAGAACTCGAAAAATTCATAAACAGAGCACTTATAGACGTGAGAGAAAGACACGAGAGTTACCCGGGTATTTCTCTTTTTTTTCTCTGATGTCTGTAAGTGCTTTGTTCTGATTTCTTCGACTTCTGATCATACAACACTAAGTTCTGTTATTTTTGGGCGATGTATTCGTTGTTTCCTATTCGTTTAATTTGTATCCGATACACTTCACTAAAATTAGGGATACAATTCACACCTATGATGACACTTACATCAATACTTACAACATAAAGAGTTCAAGGTGGAGACCATAGCTTGGCAAATTCTTTATTATCACAATCACACAGTACCACAATGGAAAACGTCAATAATTTACAATACACGCGCACAACGAAAACGAGGTCCCAGCCATCTGGCCAAAGTTTCAGAAAACAATGATTCTGCTAGCAAACGTAAAACCAAAACTACACACCTACAAAATCAGTGGTTACGTTTTAGTCAGGCCGTACGCCCCCGGCCAAAAGGCAACACTTCACATAGGAAATAAAATATGCTAGGAATTGATACAGGAAAATAAGTACCAAATGTAAGGAAAGAAAGAAATATTTCAAGTTCTGATACAAGAAAGGAAATAATACGTTTATTTATTTATTTATTTATTTTTTTGGAAAAGCAAAAATTATCAAAACAAGCAAGGTATGAATTTCTGTGTTCATCGGTGGCGGGTTAGCCATTAAGCTGAATAGGCTTAAGCCTAGAAGAACGGTAAGGCAGTCTCCAATGTCTAGGAGAGAAAAAAAACCTGGAAATACAAATGATTGTTTTATGTGACAATCATTTATAACTTAAAATCATTATAACATTCCTGTCTCTCAACCTAACTGACCACGATAACATGCAGCGATGCGTCGATGTCAAATCTTTTACGCAGAAGTTCCCTGAGATACGATAAGAGTTTTGCCGGACTAACCAGGCCATAGAAGAGACTATATTAGATATAAGCCAGGCCTGCTCCAGTCTACGCCAGCTCTTTATAACTCACACTCTCGTCCTTTTCATCATTGTTATCTTTTTTTCTCACAAAATAAAATTTCGTAACCTGAAAGTGAGATTAAAAATTCTGATTATTGTCAGAAAATTAAACCCGACAAAACAGATATTTAATCCCAATTATCAGCATGAAAATACTTTGGCTGAATACATGATCCTATAAAAACTTGGCACACTTTCTGAATACTGAAAACAAGATAAACCATTTATGTAAGACCGAGTTTTTTTATGTTTTTTTTAATGCTGCAATCATTGCGAAGTATTTTGAAATGCGTGCAGCTGATAACGTCCTTGCTGACAGTTCTGTTTTGATAAGTCACAAAGAGAGACAAGAATGTATTATGGATCTTGTGAACAAAGAAGACTACAATCCACTGATCCACTATCAGATATGGAAACCCATAATATCTGTTTCTCTGTTTCTCTCTTCGTGGGGTATTACTAGACATACTGGGGGGGTGGGGTGTTGGTCTGAAAAGTTATCAGCCAAACCTATGTTCCAAAATCTGTTCCTAATTTTCTCACTATAGCAGAGGGAGTGAGGAGGGTAGTCCGATGAGGCAAACAGTGACCCATAGCTGACCAGAACCCTGTCCCACCTCTCTGTTGGTACTTCCAGTAACAGACCTAGCCTGGCTAACGGGGCAGGGATCGCCATAGTCCCCATGGTGGTGGAGTCTGCTACAGAAGCATTGCACACCCCCCCCCCCCCGCTTTTTAGCTGTACGCCGAGACTGAAAAAGTAAATGCCATAACCTGCTCCCACGCCGGTACGATGCTGTGCCTCAACATCTCTACAGCATCGGCTGCAAAGAACACCAGCTGGCAGTTACAGGGAGATAGCACAAGACAAGATAAGACTAGAACAAGTCACTGTAGCAGAGAAAAGTATTTTTTATTATATAAAGTGCCCGTTTGCAGGATCATGGCGCTACATTTTTTTTTTTTACTTTTACCAGATCAGAGGTCAAGAAAATATGTGACATTTTCTAGTGCAGAAGTCCGTGTCATCATCGTGTTCCTGTTCCTGCAGAACAAAGGAAATCTATGAGTTTGCGCTGCAGACATTGAGTGACAGGTGCTCATTATACTCAGCTGTGAAGAAGTGGTTTACTAACATTCAGCGTGGAGTCGAGACCGAAGTTGCAGCACGATCTGGAATCCCTTCAACGATGTCAACTCCAGAAATTGTTGATCATGTCCGTGACCTAATTTTGGTAGATGGGTGAATTTTTACTACAGTAATCGCTGAGATACTAAACATATCCAAAAAACATGTTGAGTTTCATGATCCATGAGTATTTGCGTATGCAGAAGCTGTTAGCCACGTGGGAGCAGGAATTCTTGAACGCCGACAAGAAACTAAATCGACTGGACACCATCAAATTGATTTTTACTGTATAAGCATTTTGAACAACCCAGTGATAACTTTTTAGAACGACTCGTCATTGCTGATGAAAGATAGTTACGCCGCTGTAAGGCTGAGACCAGACAACGTTTCTCGCAGCTGTGGCACTCGGTTCTCTAGGACTGAAGAAATTCAAGACCCAAAGTCAGAAAGAAAGATGTCAGTGGCGAGATTATTCAGCTGCCGTGCGTGGGGTGAAACTCCTCCCAGCCAAAGAAGAAAAATGCGATTAGGGTTGCCGCGCAGCGCCGCCGTAGAAAGGTGAAGGAAAGGATTAAGTGACGTAACCAGTAGTCTCGAGGTCAGGACTAGTCAAATCACGGCACCTCTGCTCTAGAGGCCTGCCAATTCCTATATACACCCATACGGGAGCAGATTGCCTAAACCGGCTTAATCCATGGGTTAAACTAAGACATTGCTGGCGAGATTCTTCGGCTGCCCAGTGTGGAGTGAAACTCCTCCCGGCCAATGAAGAAAATGCGAAAATATGATTAGGGTTGCCGGGTGGTGCCGCTGTAAAAAAAAGTGATGGAAATGATAAAGTGAAGTTTAATCGGTATGTTCAATAGTCTCGCGGTGAGAGCTACTCATACTACGGCACCTCTGCTCTAGAGGCCGGCCACGTCCGATATACACCCATACTGGTGAAATATGCCTAAACTGGCTTAATCCAGGGGTGATACTACTCATGTTACGGTACCTCCGCTCTAGAGGCCGGTCACGTCCTATACACACCCATACTGGGATAATTTGCCTAAACCGGCTCAACCCAGGGATGAAACTTACTAGTGGCGAGGATTTGTCCTCCTGGACAAAAGCTCCGTCCTGGTCACAACTAGGAAGGGTAGCCGCCACGACAACAAAATGCATAAGTCGGAGACACTGGACCAGTGCACTATAGACAGGCAACCACCTCTCAGCCGACGGGGATGTATGCGTATCCTAATCACGCTGAGGTTTTACGGTGAGAAAGTCCAACTCTAGGCTAGATGGGCAACCACCTCTCACTCGGAAGGGATATACTCATATCCAAAACACGTGGAGGTTTTCCGGTGAGAAAGTCCAACTCTAGATTAAACTGGTGTATTGAAAACCACGGTGTCACGCAATCCCGTTTCTACAACCCACCGAGAATACAGGCCCAAGCCTCGCGAAACTCTGAACCCCTTGTGGTCCTCTCGGGATCACAGGAGAACCGTAGGACCTATCAAAGACCACAGAAGTAAATTCAGTAGGTTCACGGGGCAGTCTTGGTTGTAGAAGCGAACGAAAGAGAAGAAGAAGAAGAATGAATGAATGAATGAATGAATAATCTTTATTTTTAAAGGGTAAAGAATTGGGCACGCAGGCCTGTCTTACATTCTGCCCTTCATCACTCTATCTTTCATTCTTCCCACACACTTGATTTAGTACAAATATACAAATTAAATTAGGAAAAAAACATATCAAAAGAATGTAAGATTTAACTACTAAACTCAAAGTAAAAGAGAAGAAGTAATTAACCTAATAAAATAGCACTCACGCACACATACACACGCAGACATATACATAAACAAAAATACATTATAAATACAGATCTTCTAACATATGTTTTTTAACAAGCATTAAAATAATTTCTAACAGTATCTAACAAGTTGCTTTCCTAACTATGTCATTTTAATACTTGATGGTTGGCGAGTCATGTGTTGAGAGATTGCTGGTTATTTTATGGAGGCATATAATTACAAGCAAGTAAATAATGAAACAGGTTTGAGTTAAAGGATGAAGTATTAACAATGGATTTTAAATGGTAGGGGAGGGTGTTCCAAAGCTGTACTGCAGAGTATGCAAGGCTTTTCTTGTACAGATCAATCCTGGGTTTAGGAAGAAGACAGTTTTTTAAACGCTGGCTATGTTTAATGTTATACGTAAACAGTGACCACAAGTAAGGCGGAGCATTGTGCGACAGAATTCTGCGAACAAACCTAACTTTGTTAAAAATGATTCTATATTTGAGGGGTAGAATTTTGAGTTGTTTGTGTTGATCTACAGTCTGTACTGGGTGTAGAAGAAGAAGAAAGAAAGAAATAAAGAAAGAAAGAAAGAAAGAAAGGTCATGGCCATTGGAGTTTTTTTCTCGGGGGGGGGGGGTGAATTTTGATGATTGACTATCGTTGACTGTCGACCAAAGGGAGAAGAGATTGCAGAATGTTACTATTTCTTGCTGCACCAATTAAAGGATGAACTGTGAAGAAAGAAAACCACGGTGAGGGAAGCTGTGGAAAGATGTTCTCTTTTGCAGGACAATGCGCCTACTCACAAGATTTTGAGCATTTAAAATATCTGGGATTTCAGTGCATAGATCATTCAACCTACTCACCAAATCTTGCTCCATCTGACTATTTCTTGATCACAACCTGACATTTTCCCCTCTGAAAAGAAGGGGGTGGATTTTCGAATGATTGACAGCTAATAGCAGCAACAGAGCAGTATCTCGGCGACAAGATATCAGAATTTTTGTTAGAAGGGTCAAAGAAAAAAAGATGAACCCTATTTCCCAGCTGTGTTATATGTGGGCTAAACACATGCAAGTTTCGTGGCTCTAGGTCGCTTCTTTCTCGGTCGACCAGATAATTTTCATATCCGAGTAAAGTCGAGAGCCAACAACACGTTAACCACGTGATCATGAATTATTTCTAATTCACAAGAAGAAAAAGAAGAAGATGGTGATGATGATGATGATGATGATGATGATGATGATGATGATGATGATGATGAAGATGATGATGATGATGATGATGATGATGATGATGATGATGATGATGAATTTTCGTATTATTATGTCTTTCTCGTGCGTATTTATTCCGGGATACCCTAGAAGTTCGCAGAAATCGGGGCTACATCTCTCTCTCCCTCTCTCTATGTGTGTGTGTGTATTATGTATATATATATATATATATATTTGGATGTATATGTGTGTATATATATATGTATATTACATGTGTGTATATGTACGTATTTGACAGCATATGTTATATGTAAACATACATATGTATTCGAGGTATGTAGTTACATTTGTGTGTGAATATATATATACATTGGTACCTCGGGTCACGAACGGCTCTAGTCACGAACAAATCGGGCCACGAACACAATTTCCGAACAAATTTTGACTCGATCAGCGAACAATACCTCGGCTCGCGAACAGCATCAGTTGTACTCTGGTTTGTGCGCTGTGAACATTGTTTGTCATTGCGTTGTTCTTGATACATTTTTTTTTTGCTTTTTGCATTAAATTAGCCCTCATTATGGCTGGCAAGAAAGTGAAGTGTTAGTGACGGTGGTGTAAAGAAGCCTAAGCGTACTACAGTAGAAACGAAGAAGAAAATAATAACTAAACGTGAGAATGATGTTCGTGTTTCTAATCTGGCCAAGCAGTACAACATGGCTAAATCTACGATCTGTACGATTTTAAGAACAAAGATGCGCCCTAACAAAACTGTGAACAGCAGAGCAGTGGACATTTTAAATGACGATGTGATGTCCCATTTTCGGAAAATTATCCAACAAAGAAAAAGACAAATGTCTCTGGATCTAATCTTTTGAAAACACCAGCCATCGAGCCAGCAATTGAACCACTTCCCAGGATGCAAACAGGAGAAAAAACACCAGAAATACCTACACAGCTGCCCGACGTTATTATGGAACGGTACTCTCCTTCGAAGGAGTAGTCTTTCCTCCTTCTCTACCTGTGCCAGCAACTATCAACCACAAAGGTAAAGTTATACTGTATATTTTATATTATATATTTTTGCCACACATAAATCCATTAAAAAAACGTAAAAAAATATGTTTCTGGGGCGGGCAAACGGATTAATTGGATTTGCATTAATTTCAATGGAAAAAATTGTCTCGGTTCGCGAACGGAGCCAAAGAACGAATTAAGTTCATGACTCGAGGTACCACTGTATCTGTATACACTTGTGTATATGACAAGTATAAGTATGTAAATATACTGTCAAAGTCTAAATTAGTTTAGATAATGGCTTATTTGGATTTTTTTCACTGCTTTTTTTATATTTTTGTTAGTTATGAATGAATGTAAGAATATAAATGTATTTCATATAGTTACATAAATCAGAATGTGGAATGTATGGACAAGAGATAGTTTATTATTTATGTACGCAGTCATGTAATTGTTTGTTCGTGCTTATTATACTCATTAACACATGCTGAATGACTGTGAGTGAGTGAGTGAAAGCTGTATGATGAAGGGCAGAATGTTAGACGGGCCTGCCTGTCCAGTTCTTAACCCATTGAAAATAAAGTATGTTCGTTCATTATCTCTCTTTCTTTCTCTCTCTCTCTCTCTCTCTCTCTCTCTCTCTCTTTCTCTCTTTCTCACTCTCTCTCTCTCTCTCTCTCTCCACATGGGGCTTCAGCAAGCGTTCGTTTTTCTTCCGCTCTTGCCCATGCGAGCCCTCTATTGCTCAGCATCCTCTCTACTGTTCTTCTCCATGTCTCTTTTGGTCTACCCTTACTTCTGTTCCCCTGTGGTGTCCATCTTAGTGCCATTTTTGGTAGTGAGTTGTCAGTCATCGGGAGCATATGTCCTTAGCAATAATCACCGTTTTTCTTCAATCGATCTCAGTGGCCTCATCTGCATTTCTGCCAAAAAGATGTTATTTCTTACGGCGTTTGGCCAAAATATTCTTCTAATTCTTTGTAAACATTTAGTCTGGAAATAATTCAGCTTGTTTTCTATAGTTTTAGTGATTTTCCAGCGTTTACTTAGAGTAATACATTTATGACGTTGTCCTTAAATATCCTGATTTTCGTTTTCACCCTCAGCTTTTTGCATTTGCACCTGGTAAATGATACCAACAACACGAATCTGAAAACCAAGTGACACGTGACATATTCGACTCATTCATAAGACGTGATCTCCTTCTTCTTTCATCCTCAAAGGTGGTTGCTGTGTTATGTTGCAAAATACAGGCCTTTCAACCCAACTCATCCGACTTTGGCTCGGTGTATTTTTAGGACAGGGTTCGTCTTCCCACTGTGATCCCAATTTACTGGGCCAAAATACTGTCTGTTTCCAGGGGCACCACCGGGAGATAGATTAGGGTCTTGGCCAACTACAGTTCGCCAACTCTGAAAACAATGACAACTTTCCAGCCGTCGCCTAATACATTGTAATACTCTCTTTTTTCTGATCTTTAACCTACTAAATTCAGTCAGACTTATTATCTACTCCCCAGCCAACCCCCCCCCCCCCCCAGCCCCTCAAGTTTCAACCTTCAGTCATTTTGTTCGGCGGTTCCCAGCCTGGGAGATGATTCCAAAACACTGGGAGCCATAGGAATATCTTAGACTGTGAGGTGAAAGAAACCTCTGACGGCATCATAACCATCTGAACCAAAAGAGTATATACAGTAACTTAAAGTGTCATAATTCTGTCCGGAGAAGTCAAAGTCTTACAGGTATTGAAGTTACGTATCAATCAATCAATCAATCAATGCCTGCAGCCCTTCCTCTGAAGCAAAAGTCACATGTAAAGGTTGTCAGTTCTGTCTCTGGCTTTGCTCTCCGAGTCTCTCCTCTCTGCTTACGGAATCTTCACTACATCCCTTCTCCAGTATTCTTTGGTCTTCCCTGTTTTCGCTTACCTTGAAGTTTCACGTCAGAGTCTGACTATGCTATATCTCTGTTTTTCTACTCTGTACACGTAGAAATGTCTAGTGCATACATGACACACAAAATAACAATGAAACAACAGGTGTCTTGGTAGTTCGTGCTGGTGTCATGAAAGTAAGTATGCATTAAAGTAGTGTTTTTCAAAGATAAGAGAAATGACGACTGCGGGAAAACTGGTTCTAGTAATGGAAGTAGATGGATGTGTATTTTTCAGTTTCACAAAAAGATAAAAAGAGTGAGTAAAGAGAGCAGAAATAAGAATGGCTGAAAGCAAGATGAGCAACTATAAATGAAGAACGCACAATAATTCAGTATTTCGGCAAACATCTTTTTCAAGGACCACATATATAAACGCAACACAATAGATTTTTTAATACATCAAAATTAGATGACAGCCTAAACATTTAGCTTTTTTTTTATCCTCTTTGCAAAAAAAAAAAAAAAGGTCACAAAATACGCCCAGACGTAGGTAAGCAAAAAGCTGAAACAGGCATTTGTGGTAAAAATGAAGTAAAGGGAGGATGACAGAGGGTACCACGTGGTAAATAACATGGCGCTATGCAGCAAATGACCCCAACTTCCTCCAGTTGGATATCTATGATCTAAACAAAAGCAGCCCAGATAGCGCAGATAAGAATGCAAAATCCCCCTTAAGGTGGCAATGGACGAGAATGTCAGTTAGATTTGGTTCCCCTTTGTATGCCAACATAGAATATCAGAGAAGATGTCGCAAGTATCAGGCTAGAGCTGTAGCAGTGGTACGAAGGGTGATTGATAAGTTCTCGGCATAAGGTACAAATACTTGAAGTGCACAGTTAATATTATATGCATTTGTAGATCAGGTTAATGTAATATTAAACACCAAGTTTCAAGAAATTGCCTGCAACCAATTTTTTTTGCAGGCTACTGAAGTGGTAAGGAGTGGCAGAAACTGAGAAAATGGATAAAATTTCTCATCGAGCAGTCAATTGCTACCTCTGCATCAAGGGCTTATCATTGAAGGAGATCCATGAGGATATAGTAGAGACTCTAAGGGAGAGTGCCCTTTCTTACAGCACAGTGGAGAAATGGGCAGCTCAGTTCAAACATGGAAGGGAGAGTCTGGAAGATGATCCCTGTCCATGAAGACCAAGAACGCCAACCACTGATGAAACTACCCGCAGAAACCATGGCATGATAATGGAGGATCAATGACTAGCTGAGCGGTACATTGCTACTGAGTTGGGCATCTCACAGGAACGTGTTCATGCTATTATTCACAATGAGCTTCAAATGACAAAAGTCTCTGCTCGATGGTTCCCGAAACTTCTTGGAGCTGATCACAAACGACAGCGTCTCAACATGTCAACAGACAATCTTGGCCATTTTTCTGCAGATCCTGAAAAGTTTCTTCAGCAATTTGTGACTACGGATGAAACTTAGGTTCATCATTTTCATCCAGAAACCAAAGAACAGTCAAAACAGTGGAAACATCATGGATCCTCATCTTCAAAGAAAGCAAGGGTGATTCTGTCTGCAGGCAAAGTGATGGCTTCCATCTTTTGGGAATCAGAAGGTGTGGTATTGGTAGATTATCTTCAAAAGGGCAGAACGGTCACCGGAGCCTATTACGCTAATCTTATGAAGCAACTGCGGGTGAAACTGAAGGAAAAGCGTCGAGGGAAATTGACGAGAGGAATCGTCTTTCAGCAAGACAATGCTCCAGTTCACAAGTCGGCGGTGGCAATGGCTGCCATTCATGAATGCGGCTTCCAGCTTCTTGAACATCCTCCTTATTCCTCAGATATGGCCCCTTCAGAACTGAAGTGGTCGCAAATTTGCTTCAGATGATGACGTCATTCATGCTGTAGACCACTTTCTACTGGCACAAGATACTGACTTTTACCCCCAAAAAAAGTGATCCGTATACTCCAGGATCGCTGGACTAAGTGCATAAACTTGCAAGGGGACTATTTTTGAGAAAGAGCCCCAAAAAGTGTTGTCAAATAATACGTTGTACCTTATGCCGAGAACTTATCAATCACCCCTCGTGACAGACCATATCATAGTTACAAACAGCAGACACACATGTGCAGTGTTATATGCTACACGTGACATTAAATATGGTATCCCCAGACATCAGTGAGCCAATGGCTTGACTTTGTGCAGTGCCAGGTTTGACAACGGCGACAATCCACCTCCTGTGTTCTCCAGTTTTTGTGCCCTCATACTCTAGTCCAGCACAGTCTTACGGTAAAGCCCGCCCATACTATACGCAGCATAATTACAGTTATCAAATTATACGTTTAATCTCGGGTGCAGAAGGCAATACAAAACATTCTTTTTACACATTCATTCCTTTGCATGTCCCTTGCGGAACTTTGCCTCCCAAACAGCACTCCTGTAGGCCTCTCGGTTGTGAGCAAGATGGCCTGCTGCTGCTGCATCCATTTCCAGATCATCAACGATGTCTTGCAGCCATCTTCGTTTCGGTCTTCCTCTCTTTCTTTTTCCCATTATGTATCCCTCCAATATGGTCTTCTCTAAATTATCATGACGTTTAATGTGGCCAAAATATTTAAGTTTTCTCTCTTTAATCCTCTTTACTAGCCAGCCTTCATCAATATTAAGCTCTTGCAGTATAGATATATTTGTTCGTTTTTGTGTCCACGATATTTGGAGAACTCTTCTATAGCATTTACATTCAAAGGCATTTATGTGCTTCTCAGCTGTTTTGTTCTGTTTTGTTTTGTTTTTACACAACATAAAGTAATAGAAAACAGTATTGTGAAGGTAAAGGTAAGGTAACTCTGTCGTGCTTTGGGGCATATAAGGATATGGTGTTAGTGTCCATATTTAGAGACACATAGGGATATGTTGTTAGCGACCATATTTAGAGACACATAGGGATATATTGTTAGTGTCCATATTTAGAGACACATAGGGATGTGTTGTTAGTGTCCATATTTAGAGGCACACAGGGATATGTTGTTAGTGACCATATTTAGAGACACATAGGGATGTGTTGTTAGTGACCATATTTAGAGACACATAGGGATATGTTGTTAGTGTCCATATTTAGAGACACATAGGGATATGTTGTTAGTGACCATATTTAGAGACACACAGGGATGTGTTATTAGTGACCATATTTAGAGACACATAGGGATGTGTTGTTAGTGACCATATTTAGAGACACATAGGGATGTGTTGTTAGTGAACATATTTAGAGACACATAGGGATGTGTTGTTAGTGACCATATTTAGAGACACATATGGATATGTTGTTAGTGTCCATATTTAGAGACACATAAGGATATGTTGTTAGTGCCCATATTTAAAAGTACATAAGGATGTGGTATTAATGCCCATATAAGGAGGCATAAAGGGATATATTGTTAATGCCCATATTTAGAGGTAAATATGGATATGGTGTTAATGCCCATATAAGGAGGCATATCGGGATATGTTGTTAATGCCAACAACATTTAGAGGCACACAGGGATATATTGTTAGTGTCCATATTTAGAGGCACAAAGGAATATGGTGTTGGTGACCATATTTAGAGGCACACAGGGATATATTGTTAGTGTCCATATTTAGAGGCACAAAGGAGTATGGCGTTGGTGACCATATTTAGAGGCACATAGGGATACGGTGTTGCTGACCATATTTAGAGGCACATAGGGATACGATGTTGGTGCCCATATTTAGAGGCATAAAGGGATATGTTGTTAGTGTCTATATTTAGTGACATATAGAGATGTGTTATAAGTGCCCATATTTAGAGGTACACATGGATATGATGTTAGTGCCCATATTTAGAGGCGCATGGGGATATGGTGTAAGTGATCTTATTTAGAGGCGAGTAGGGATATGCTTTTTGGTGACCATACTCAGAGGCGCATAGGGATATTTTGGTAGTGCGCTTGTTTAGAGGCACACAAGGATATGGTGTTGGTGACCACATATAGAGGGGCATAGGGAATGAATGAATGAATCTTTATTTTGAAAGGGTAAGGAATTGGGATATGTTGTTAGTGCCTATGTTTAGAGGCACATAGGAAAGTGGTGTTAGTGCCCATATTTTCCTTGACCTGTCAGTACACTAGAGGGTGATATGGTCAGCATTACACCTGGCCGCCTTTCCTTCCCCAACTCCAGAAGAGGCTGGGTACCCATTTTTACAGCTGGGTGACTGGGGTACCTTTTGCTAGATTCCAACAACCAACTCCCCCCCCCGACTTTCACCATGAGAGACCAGTGCACTAACCACTCCGCCATTCAGACCCTCATTCAATGGGTAGACTACGAGAAACCATAAACAAAGCACTTTTAGACTTGGGAGAAGGAAAAAGTGACAAGAGAATTACCTGGGACTTGAACCACGGACTATGGTAGGGCATGCGACAGTCTAGCCACGAAAGAACAGCGCGTTAATCAACTTAACCATCTCCCTAGCACTAACTTTCATACAATATAAATGGCTTTATCTCACGTTAATCATTAACACTTCGAACTAACCATGCTACTCTTAACCAAAGTCATTCTACAAGCACTTACTGATTCGCGCTAAGGATCTTGGTCAAACATCAAATGATATACAAACATGTCTATCCACAAACTGCTTAGAGAATTCCTAAATACATCATCATCATCATGTGCCTTCTCCAGAACGGAAGTTGGCGGTAATGAATCTCCAGTTCCCTCGCTCCCTGGCCTTGATGGTGCGCTTAGCCAGGCTCTGTCCTGTCCATTATCGTATTTTATCTTCCCATCTACATCTTTGTCTTCCTGTTGCTCTTTTTTTCCTTCCACAATACCTTCTAGCATGGTCTTCAGTGTACTGTTATGTCTTTTGATATGGCCAAAGTATTTTGTTTTCTTCATCTTTATTTCTTTGAGAAGTTCACATTGCACTTGGAGCTGTTCTAAAACTTGTGCGAGCCACATTTCTGCTGCATTGATCTTTCTCTCCATCTTTTTTTTTTACTCAGGGTCCAGGTTTCTGCTACATGCAGTGAAACAGAGTAGATCTAACACTTTACAAATCTTATTTTTGTTTTTATGGGCAGATTTCTGGATAATAGTATCGTCTTCGTGGTGCTGAATGTATGTTTTTGCATAATGCAGCACAGCCATAAAACGAACACTTTGAGGAAATAAAGAATGCTCTAACATACCACAAGAGGGAGGCCAGGCTGTGAACTTGAAGATATACACCTCAACGAGAACGCACGACAAAAAATGTTTCAGCTGAATTTCTAATTAGTTACTAAACGTTCCTATAATCTCTAATTAGTTGCTAAACGTTCTTGTAATCTCTAATTAGTTGCTAATCGCTCCTATAATCTCTAATTAGTTGCTAATCGCTCCTATAATCTCTAATTAATTGCTAATCGCTCCTATAAACTCTAATTAGTTGCTAATCGCTCCTATAATCTCTAATTAGTTGCTAATCGCTCCTATAATCTCTAATTAGTTGCTAATCGCTCCTATAATCTCTAATTAGTTGCTAATCGCTCCTATAATCTCTAATTAGTTGCTAATCGCTCCTATAATCTCTAATTAGTTGCTAAACGTTCTTATATCTGTGTACCAAAAGCCCAACATCAGCTGCTGTCACTGAACAATACATCAGATAACCATGCTTCTATCAGTCTCGTGTCACAGGGACTCGAATCCTCAGTTTAATCAACGTTCGACTTCAACTGAGAGACCAACTCTTTTGTTCAGCTTACGCTAAACTCATCCCCTGGCCGAACAGATTTTATGGTTACAAAGATGCCAGATCCCGGTACGGGTAATGTCCCCTTGATCACATGGGTAACTGTTCACAACGTCCAAATGACCACATTGGTAACTGTTCACAATGTCCCCTTGACCATGTCCGAAACTGTTTATAATGTCCCCTTGATCGCATTATTGGGAGAAAATTCTCTCTGGTTAATCATTTTAGTCATTTTCTATTCCCCCCAAAATGACAAAAGTGCGAAGTCTTCTCCATGTGAAAAGACTAAAAGCTGTTTCCACAATCCATAAAACTTTATTGTAAAAGTAACTTCATACTTCTGTAGATTTATACGGAATTCTTGTTATAATTGGTTTACATGTACTGCCAACGTTATATACAAAATCTTGAGAGAAAAGGTGTCTTGAGCGTGCGAGATATGTGACGTGTACTCTGTGTATTTCTTTCAAGACTAGGATCAGTTCGTGCGCCTTCTACGTCTGAACGTCTGCGAATGATTAGGACGCCATCTCTAAGGGGGACTAGAACCTGGAAGGTTGTTACACTATGGAATAATTGAAACATCTCTCTCTCTCTCTCTCTCTCTCTCTCTCTCGTTCCCTCTCTGTCTCTCTTTTTTTTTCCTCTCTACCTCTCTCTGTGCCTCTCTCTTTCTCTGTTTCTCCTTCATTCGCTCTTTCTGTTTCTCCATTTGTTCTCTCCTTTCTGTCTCTCCCTCTTTCTCTCTTTTCTTCGTTCCACATCTCTCTCTCTCTCTTTCTATCTCTCTCCTTCTTTCTCTTCCCTCAATTTGTCCCTGTCTCGCCCCCCTACCTTTTGTGTCTCTCTCTTTCCTTCATTCACTCTCTTTCCCTCATGTATTGCACACAAAGCTAAGAATGGAATATAAATGTTTTTTTTTTTACTTTTATTATTTCAGTTGTAACTGTGTATAACATATTTGTACAAAGTGATGTCGAAAGTTTGGAACAGAGTGAAGGTTACGGTGACAAGAGAGCTGACAGTCATCCAGTCTTTGGTTCTCCAAACCTGACTGCATTCGAGGTCGTTGGTCACTTCAGATCCTGATCCCTGTTGACATGGCAAAGCCCACAGTCCTCTCCAGATCCTGATAGGAGCCCCAAAGCTTTTGCCCTAAGCTTGTGTCCACGTCTCACGCCTCAGGTCTGCATGGTGTGGGCACTCTTGCGAGATATGTTCTGGAGATGGATTATGATTGTGGAAGAGGGGAATGTTAGATGTAGCTGAATTGCTAGTTCAAACTATGTGGTTCCAGAGTCTCATATTTTTGGATATAGCGGCTCTCAAGAGCTATGCGGCTTCAGTCATCAGCGTGACATTTTTTTTACAATAAGATCAAATTTGCCTCATTGGTTCGGGCCATTGAAATGATTAGGGGCTGGTTTCGAAGTATGCTGGGTGATACACACTAATTATTCGCGTGTTACGAATTTCTTGCCCATGTTTATCATATATATATATATATATATATATATATATATATATATATATATATATATATATATATATATATATATATTATATCCTTCCCATGGCGTTAAACATCACAAAGCGCTCACAAAGTTGTTCGCCAATTTTTCATGTCTTCAGCGAGTCTTTCAACCTCATCAAAGGATTTTATGCCTGTTAATTTGACCTCTCTTAATAATGTCCTCTTCAGAGTTTCGCGCGGTCTGCCTCTTTTTCTTTGGCCTGTTGTGTTCCACTTGATAGCTTGTTTTGGGATTCTCTGATCATTTCTTCTCATCAAGTGACCAACATATGTCCATCTCCTTTTCCTGATCACCCATGAGACTGGTTGTTGTTCAGCCATCTGTCTTATCTCTGCATTGTTATTGAATTCGTTCCACTTGATGCCGAGTATTTTCCTTAGGCATTTGTTTTCAAATGAGTCTAATTTCTTTTCTATTTCTTTAGTTGTTTTCCAGCTTTCGCGTGCATAAATGAGGGTGGATATTACATTTGAATTGAATAGTCTTAACTTGGTTTTTGTGCTTATAACTTTTGAATTCCATATGTTCTCAAGATTCTTGAAGATTGATGCTGCTTTTGCAATACTGATCCTAACTTCCTTTCTAGTGTCACCATCCTGGTCTATGTAGCTGCCAAGGTATGCAAATTGATTGACTTCTTCAATATCTGTCCCTTCTATGTGTATTTTTCCATTTTGATTAAAGGGAATTTTCATTATTTTTGTTTTGTCCTTGTTAATTTCAAGTCTATTTTGCTAGCCAGTGAAGACAAGCTATCTGTTTTTTCTTGCATTGAATTCACATTATTACTGATAAGAGTTATGTCATCAGCAAAATCAAGATCTTCTAGTTGAGTCCCATGTACCCAGTCAATACCTGTGTTACCTGTGCAGCATATTTTTTTTTCATTATGAAGTCTATTGTAATCCCAAAAAGTAAAGGAGACAGTATACATCCTTGTTACACCTATTTCAATCTGGAACAATTCACTCATCCCTTCTTCTGTCTTGACTGCACAAACATATTCCTTAATGATGTTGACAATTTTAGATGGTATTCCATATAGACTTAAAATTCTCCATAATGAATCTCTGTGTATGCTATCAAATGCCTTTTTAAAATCTATGAATGTTTATGGCAGTCTTTAAAAAAAAAAGGCAGTTTGAAAGTACGTGGATGATAACGCTTGATGAGCTTCCAGAGCATCATTTTACTGAAGAGTTTCATATCTGATTTTGCACAAAATTAGATTTGTATAATCCACTACAATGTATGTGTTGCTAGATCCAGTCTTTTTTCTGGTTTAATCGTTCATTAAATGCTTGCTCTTTTGTTCTTGTTGCTGGATATGCCAGTAACTGCAGCCTTTTCTCGTAAGTCAACTGTGTAGGAAACACATACTTCGAATGAGTTGCAATAGGTTATTTGAAATACCAGTGCAGACCTGTGAAATGTCTAGTAACAGATTCCAGCAAAAAGGCAAACGCACATAGCATCGACCTCTTAGCTTGACTGGAATATACACCAGGAAGAGATATTCAGACTCTTTGCAGCTCTATACCGGCTCGACAGCAGTTACCTTTGCTCCGGAAATAGTTATTGGAAGCAGTTTTTTTTCCGCATTTTTCAGAGCATAATAATTTTCTCACACAACTTTGAATCGAGGACTTTGTGTGTAAACTGCAAACACATAAACTAAATCGCACAGTCCGTAGCTTACAATATTATGATTACAGATTAACGTTATCATAGACAACTATGCACTACTATCCTGTGCCGTGTCCCCAGATCAGCTTTTGTCTTTTGTTATCATGATACCCTGATACCAAACCGTCACCAGTCCTTCTCCTCATCCACTTATTACTCTCGGTTTCTTGCTCCTCCCAAACAACTACTAGTTTCCGGGACGTTACTATACTTTTAACACGATAAAAGAATTCTTCAAACTTTTTTTAAAAAATACATTTTCTGTGCACTTTTTTATCCTTTGTTCACACGGCGTCCCACCTTCATGAGACTGGGTTGTCTTCTCGCTGCTGAAAACTAAAACCTCTTAACAGCTGATGCCACAGCGAAGAACCTGGCTGTCTTCTGTAGTTGCTCAGCCCTGCAATTTAGGCGCTTCTAAACTGTAGTGTCTTTGAGGCTTTTTTAATTTTAAATTCTTGGTTCATCTAATCTGGGGCATTTAAACAAGAAATATCCAAACTTTTCCTCTTCATTATAATAGTGTCTACAGTCTTGGTTACTGTTCATACTGTTTAGCTCCTTAAGATGGTATGGCGGTGTTTGCTTGACCTTTGGTTAGAGATTTGGTGCACAGTTCTCCAAGTCATTCGCAAATGGTATCAGTGGTTAAATACAAAATGTATCATTTATTCAAGTTTACATGTTCATGAATAAATTCTCCTCATAAAAATAATTTTAATCTCAGTAAAGCAGGAATTTGTCAAATAAATAAACAAAGTTGTAAATGTAAAATTCCTGTTTCCATGCCATTAAGGCATATTTGAGATACAGTGTTAGGCCAGTATTTCCATGACCTTCGGCACTTGAAAAACAAAAGTTGTGACTAGTGTTAGGCCCGTATTTCCATGACCTTCGGCACTTGAAAAACAAAAGTTGTGACTAAGCTAAACTTATTCAGGATTGTATGGGGGAAATTGTTTGCCGCCTGAAAATGATGCTTTGGTTTTTGTCTGTTTAGATTGTAAGATTCATCACGTGTATGTACAGGACTTTCCAGTATTCCCTCTGCACCACTGATTCAGCCATTTTTCTTTAAAGAAGTTGCTTAAAAGGTTGGATACTTTTTTTCTGTCTGCTTTGGGGGGGGGGGGGGGGTCACCATGTACCCAGTTGGCACGATCTTCTGCCTACCATGAACTCCAAGATGAACTGGTAGGCAGTTACACCTGCTGAAAACTTTTAAGTTACTTTGGTGACCCAGTTAAGATAATGTGGGGAAACAAAATTGTACCCTAACATTCAGTTGTATTAACATGTGTTCTTAATCATCAACGGGACTGAGTCTGTTTGCCGGCTGCCATCATAACATGCCTGATTCTTTCAATGTATAATTTCTAAAACAGAAGTTGAGGGGAGAGAACGTCTTTTAACTTTTTTTTTTATCCCCCGGGTTTACGAGTTCTTTTTTACTTTTTCCCTTGTCCTAGATAAGGAAACGTATAGGTCCTCTTCAGCTGTTCTACATCTCCATACAGAATGTCGGTGACTGTGGAGTTTGGTGGTATCAGGTTCTTCCGAAGGTCCTTCAATGTACTGCAGTTAAGCAGATGATGTTAACAGTTTCTTCTTGTTGTCTGTTGCAGTGACTGCAGTATCTGGTGTGTGGTCAGCGGTCACTCTGTGTAAGTGCTTACTGAGGGTAATGTGTTCTGTTCTCAATCTGAAAATTGTGCTTTGATCTATACGACATAAGCAGTTGATGTGGTCTCCGGGACTAGGCTTTGGCAGGTGTATTTAGCTGTTCTCATGCTGGTGGAAATGTGGGGTTGTGGCATGGTGGCTCCACTCTTTGCCAGTCTGTCAGCACGTTCATTTCCTCTGATATCTATATGCCCTGGTATCCACTGTAGGGTGGTCTTGATGTCATAGGAGGCGGGTTGGTTTATTGCACTGAGTATGTCAGTTGTAATGTGATCAGCTGATGGTATCCAGTTTTCAAGGTCCTGTAGAGCAGACTGGGAGTCTGAGAAAATAATTTCCTTGAATGATGACCCATCAGTGTATGCATGGATCTAGTCCTTGAGGTAGGATTCTATGGTCTCCAGTGCACACAGCTTTAGGGTGTTTGGATCTGATGATCTGTTCACTAATTTGTTCTAGAGTCTGGTGTTAGTTTGATGAAGTGTGTAGTTTGTGTTTGGTGGGATGTCTGGTACTTTTGTAAGTTGTTCTCTGTCTTCAAGAAGTTTGTGTCTTGTGTTTAACTGTTCTGTTATGTGCACTGGAGTTTTCAGTTTCAGTCTATTATTATGCTTCCATTTATCAACCACTGTTCTGTTAGGATGGTCTGGAGGCGTGCGTTTATATCTTTCTACTACCTCAATGGTATTTCGCCGGTTTCCATTAATTTCACATGCAGATGTGGGTGTTGATCTCATTGCCCCACAAATGAAATGAACACCTTGGGTCTGGTTTCTGTCTACTTGCGTAGTGAAAGAAGGTAAAGATAGTTCTATCATGCCTTTTTTTGTTTTGGCATCTCTGGGAGAGATTGTTAATGTCCATATTTTCCATGACCTATCAGCACATGAGACAGTGACGTCAGCAACGGCTGCCTTGACCTCCCTAGCTCTAAAAGCATCCAAGTTACTGCACTGGGTGACTCAGGCAACTGTGGCCACGTGAGAAAAGAGTGTGTCAACCACTCTGCTACTCAAGCACCTTCTATTATATACATACATACATAATTCACCTCCTGCTGTTCCCACTGTTAAATATGCTACATAAGCCTCGTTTGTTATATGCCCCTATCAGATTTAAGGATTAATTGTGAATTAAAATCAATCAGTCAATCACATTCTCACTCACCCCCACATACAAGGAAACTAAGAGATTAACTTGTGTCTGGTTTAAAAGATGAAAGGAAGTAGGTGACATTAGAAAAAAAAAAGGGGGGGGGGGGGGGGCAGGTTATAAATGAAAACAAGGACAGCAACTACAAGGAAAGCCGAGTAAGACTACAAGGAGCAGAGTGAGTCTACAAGGAGCAGGGATTCAATCAGAGAGCTTTCCTGGCTGTGAGGTCCAGATAGGCTGAACTCTGTCTTAGGTTACTGACCAGTAGTAAACCCTGGTTAATGTACTTCACTTGGACCCAGTCCTATAATTAGAGAAAAATCAGATTAAGGAAGAGATAATGGTATAATCTGACACAGTTCCCGTTACTCCCTTAATACGTTTCTATCAGGTCACAAAGTTTGAAGATTCAATACCACTCAAGAAAGGTGAATATTATTAAAAGAAGTTCTTAATATTGATTCATCAAAGACTTTGTTTATATATATAAAAGGAGAGCACCTGGAATCCACACTTTCACACATTTTAATAGGAATATAAAATACATGCCAGGTTTCAAAATCTGTACTTCAATGAAAATCAAAATGTCTCTGCAATGTTTTACAAAACTGACTGTGTAAGTATATGTAAGTGTTAAAATCTCATACAAAAAGCACAGTCTGCTTTCATTTAAACAAGACTGGATTAAACTCCACTTATGTTGAAAAAAAAAACATGCACAACAAATGATCAAGTAAGTGGCAGTCATCATATCCAGATGAGCTAGCTCATCCAAGAAAGCCTGTGGTCATAGATAAAAAAATAGCTGCTACTGCGGAGACCTCATCCCGAAATCTTCACACCTTACTCTGAGCCGAGACCCTCGTCCATAGGAACATCAGAGCCGGGGGGAAGAAGCTTGTACTTATGAGTCTCCCCGCCACAGGACATGACTCGGTCAAAAAGCTGATTGGCAGACATCTTTCTGGACACGCACAGATACCTCTCCTGGCCCTTCCCTCGGCTTGTGCTGCGAAGACTGAGCTTCCTGCACACCTCATGAATGACTTTTCTCTCCTCAATGTCAAACTCACAAGAGAAAACCAGATCGCCTTGATTATCTGAAGAGGCATACTGCTGAATGACATCTTGTATGCGTCTTCTAAAGTTGTCGGTGATTCCACTGGCACTGCCCAGCCCTAGACCTTCTCGGTTCACGACGCCGGTCAAGGAAATAGGCTCTGAAATCCCTGAACCATCTTTGCCAACTCCTCCTCCAGACCAGCCCATCTTTTGTAGCATTTTCTTACCAATATTATCTTGGCTGATTTGGTCTGATTTCAGTTTAATATGGCTCTCAATCTCATCTTTTGAGATGCTGGTATTGGCATCTACGTGCTGTTTGATCTTCATCACCCAACACATTTTTTTCAAAACTTCCAAACACCGAGCTGCAGCTGCATCTCTAGCCATATTTTTCGTGGTACCTACAGCATCAGTCACAACGTGATTCTCAATTCTAACTTTACACCGAGTAGCCACCCCCTGAGAGACATAATCAAACTCCAAACTCACGTGGTTGAAATCAGCACTCTCTCTCAAAATTCGTGCAGCTTCACATCCTGGAGTTGTGTCCATCTTTTCTACAATAATAAATCCTTCAAGAAACTTCAAGTCATCTATTTTACGTTTAAAGCCACCAGCCATCAAAGCTGACTCTTTATATGACATTACATGACCAGAAGAGCTGTCCGATGACTTAGTCAGATTTTCATTCTGTGACGCATTCCCCTCCATCACTTGAAGCTCTCTTCTCCCTTCCTTGGACTCAACAATTTCGATCTGAGGCATCATGATAACTTTCAAAGCCATCTCACATGCACTAGTCTTTGCACTTTTCATGTTTGTTCCCTTGCCAGAAGACACAGTAATCCCTTCCAAGACTACATGACACAGGAACGAGCTTGTGTTGGCACTTGGAACAGGTTTAATGTTGAAGTCTATAAGAATAGGCACACGATTCCCTGCAGAATTCAAGGCTTCCTTGGCATTTTGGCAGGTTGCTTTCAGATTTAATACTTCATATGCCAGCTTTCTAATTTTCTGTAGAACTGGATCTCTTTCTCTCTTAAAGGCATTTAGACACTCTTCTTTAGTTAGAGCTGTTTTTAAATTCTGAGCACTACCAGGTCCTGAACTGGTCGAAGTTATCTTTGAATTCTGTGTGTCTGGTCCCATGTTATCTTGTGCTGTCTTTGCTCTGTCATGTCTTGTACTGGTCAGAGCTGTCATCGCATTCTGGAGATTCTGTCTGGTGTCTGCTAGCACTGTCTTTGAATTCTGGGTTTCTGGGCCTGAACTAGCCAAAGCTGGTGGATTCTGGTTACTAGTTCCTGTGTTCAGCTCAGCTGTCTTTGAAGTGTGTGAGTTGCCCAACCAATCAAATTTGGACTTTTCTAGGCATTCGTCATCTCGAACTTTCTCTGTGTAAATTAAATTGTAAAATTGAAAAAAATGTCTAGCAGATCAAAAAAACAGAATTAAGTTACCTAAATAAAACTTTCATCAAATGTCAGCTTTCATGTGCTCTACAAACAGAACAAGATGTTTGTTATAAATTTCTACAATATTTGACATAGCACTCAAAAAAATTTTTAAATAAAAAAAAAAAAATGTGTCTGTGAATAATTGTTTCATCCGTTATGTGTCTCTGATGTCAACCTTATCACATTCTTTATGTCCCTGGGAATGCAAGTAAGATTCCATTTGCACCAGCCAGTGCTGTGAAGGTGCTGAAACACAAACACTATGGCAAAAGAAGAATGGGTCACAGGTGCTGGCTGGCCTTCAAACTCAGAGTTACAACAAAAAGCAGAAGGCTCAGTGCTTTTCTGCAGACCTAATGGTCATGAGGACCAAATCTCCCGATCTGCTGGCCAAGATGAAACTGTTACTGGGAGCACAAACTAAGGGTCTTAGCCTACTATGTTTCTCTGGCCATGGCAACTGTGCTGTCACTCTTAACATAACCACCTTCCCTCCTGCGCATATCATCACCAGGAGATTCAATTAATTTCCTCACAAATGAGTTCTTCAAACACCTTGTTAAAAGAAAAAAAAACAGCAAGTACAGAAACACTATGAAATAGAATATTATGTTTATAAATGAATACCCCAGTTATAGCAAGCTATATGTATTAGATAATCTTGTGTGCTTATATGTTTCTGTGTTGGCATGTTTATCATTTCTGCCACTAAAATGCTGTTAATTCAGAAAGGTGTCAGTCCAACAGAATGTGTATTGTTAAGAAACAAAATGCTACAAAGGGTGCACATGCTAAAGATATACCTTGTACAACTAAACCTATCATGCTTATATCTAAATTTGTGTTGGACTATCAGTGGTTATTAACTCTTAAGCCACCAAACATCCATGACAAACAAATATATTTTGTAATTAAAAAAAAAAAAAAGAAAAAAACATCAGTATGGTTTATCAGGAAATTACGCAATGCTTATTATCAGAATTTTCAGCAGTCTAAAATTATGAACTCACAACTACAGAACGAAAGTATGTAACTGTAGTTATGCTTTTTTTAAATTTTATGCAAAGTCGTTTAAGTGCCTCATATACCCTGCATATCCAAGACCACGAGCTTGCAGATGGAGACAATCACCACTTTAAAAGCTGCAGCAAGAAACTTGCATATACAGTGTAGTAGCTTTGTTTACAGCTGCAGTTTAACTATTGTGATGTATTGGTCTGCATCTTCTTCTTCAAGCTACCTGGAACAGCGAGCCGGTGTTCTTTGCAGCCAATATGGTGAAGATGTTGAAACATAGCATCATACTGTTTTGAGGGCGGGTTATAGCAGCTATTTTTTCAATCCAGCTAAAATAAAAAAACGAGGTGTGTGATACTTCTTTACCAGACTCCACCACCACAGGGACTATGGCAGTCCCTGCCTAGGTTGGCCTGACTAGACCTGTTACTGGGGGTACCAACAGAGAGGTTGGACTGGGTCTTGGTCAGCTCTGGTTCATCGATACTAGCATGTCGGATACTGGTCGCTGATTGCCAAAACGGACAGCATATTCACTCCCCACACCTGAGTTCAATAAACACTATAAAACTGGGGAAACAAGATTAGAGGATACAGAAGGAGAATGGGAACATGAAAAAATAAAAAGTAAAAACACAAAAACATAAAGACAAGAAACCAAAACAAAACGTAATATCCCATGCTGGGTACACTGTGTAAAAGTGATGTGTGGACCACACAACTTTGATGATGTGACATACTAGGAGAGGTATGTAATATATACTTCATACATGTGACTGATACATCCTGAAACAACATAGTACAATGACAATGATGTGTCAGACAAACATAAATTTCACATAATATGGGACAAATGTTAAAAAAAAAATGATAATGTAACATTATGTTCATTTATAACATTTAATCCTTGATGATACAATATTAAACTGAAAGTAACAATAACTAAAAAAAAGTATTAGGTAATAAACTTCTTCATACATGAAATTATTTTTAATATCCATAAAATTACAAAATGAATAATTTTGTTTTCAATGAACACAAACCTAATAATATACTAACATCTATGCGTGTAAGTCACTGCAAACATATGTAAGGTTAAAAAAAAAGTAGCAAACTAGTGTGAGGTTGAAAAAGAAAAAAAGAGTAGCAAATATATGTACATGGCAATGTGCCCTCTATGATTTTGTGCTTTGTGCACAAAATTTTGTACATACATGCAAATAATTTCTCAAACAAAATATCAATGTGCAAATGTGCATCATGGTGTTAATATTACAGAGTATAATTTAAAGTTCTGAAGGAAAAAATACTAAAATCCAAATAAATCATAAAAACAAATATATTTTTCTACTATAGTTCAGAATACCATAAGGAAATTGAAAAATATAAATTGCAATTTTATGTTCTTTGTACAGCATGTAAAATTTTATGCATGACATGATTTTTTTTTTTTAATGCACTGCCACAAAGCTTAGAGGGAACATTGCTAAGGGGGTGGCAAGCAAATGTAAGGCTAAGAGAGTCATAACAAGTTTATTAGTGCCAGCAAAGTTGAACTAAGGCTGTATCACACTGAGAAAACAGCTGTAAGATACTGAGTATACAGATGTACCAAGAAGCAGCTGTAAAACTGTCAGGATCCACGATAAAGTGATACTGGGACTGCACCATCATCAACCACCATCTAACTAGTCATGAACAATACTAAAAGCATTACTTTAACATGCATCTTCTATTCTACCCATCTTCTTTGGAACTCTTATCAGTTAACATACATATCCATGAATCATATGATGTCTACTATATACATTCTCTCCCTGGGCTTTACTTTCTCTGGCATAAAAAATATACAAGGAATTCTCTGCAAGTCCAGGGCAATGGATACAAATTCTGGTGAAGCTGACATGAGCAGAAATGTACCAGGAGACTGGTAGAAGATACACAGAAGAGTTGAAGTATGGCATTCCAACTCCACAGCCCTCTCCAAGTTATTTATATACGTATCCTATACAACTTCACTGCATCCAATACAATTTCACTGCACTGGCATGGCATAAAACCACTCATACCATAATCAGTTCCTCCAACACATGAGCAGAAATGTTTAAAAATATCTGAGAAAAGTTTCATTATTTTTAAGAATATCTCATGAAAAAACATGACATCAGAGTGCAGTAGACTAACTAAAGAGTAACAAACAACTACTTCATGTTCTCAGTACACGGTGAGTTGATTCCTCATCATTCATCAGAAGCTTCACTTGCTCTTACAAAATTTATTGTTGAAACTCTTGAACATCCAGAAGATTTTTATAGAAGGAGCACCACACTGAGCTGATCAAGGAGGTACAAGCTTATATCTAGGAGTCTCCTAGTTACAGGACATACATATTCAAAAACCTCACTGACTGACGTCTTTCTGGACATATACTTCTCCCAGGCTTTTCCCAGCATTCTTGCTGCACAGTGTCAGTTTCTGGCATTCAGCATGAATTATTTTCATCCCCTCATCATCATCAAACTCAAAAGAAACTACACCAGACCACCTCAACCGTCTGAGACACCACAAGTCTGCATGAGATTTCCCTGAGATGCTGTCCTAAGTCAGTGCTGACTCCATTTTTTTTGCTGAATATTATACCACCTTGATTAAACACACCAGTGTCAGGCACATCATCAACAATACTTGAATCATACAAGTCCAGCTCTCCCCCTAACCAACCCACATCTTGTAACTGTTTCTCGCCAATTTCTTTTTCCCTGGTTTGTTTGGACTTCAACTTAATCTGGTTACAAATTTCATCTCTAGAGACTCCTGTACTGGAATCCACATCGTGCCTATCTTCAGTACTCAAAAGATTTTTTAAAACCTTTTTAAACACTGATCAAAGGCTGCATCTTTGGCTACTTTTCTTTACACCTTGTGCTTCAGTCACAACCTGATTATTAATTCTAATAATAAATTGAGCAGTTTTTATTTTGCACTATGGTCTCATAACCTGAGATGCTCTGTGTCCTTCAGGGACATTCATTAGTTCTACAACAATAAATCCTTACTGGCATTTCATGTGATCAATTTTGTGCCAACTGCTGTTAGCCTCCACATCATACCATCCACGTGATGGTCTTTCAGTCAATGAGCTTTCCGATGAACAAGGAAGACCAGATTCAGATCTAACCAAAGAAAGCTGACAGGGATTTTGATTCTCCGATACAAATGAATCCTCCACAACCAGCGATTCCCTCTTCTCATTCACAGAGTTTTTAATCAAAACCTGGTTCATGTGAGCACTTTTCTGGGTGACTTCCCACATACTGGTCTTGGTACACGTCATGGTGGAGTCTTTCTCTGAGGATAAGATTAGTCTTTGATGCTCATCTGAAGTTCTGCTTGAGCTTGCTGACTTTATTTTCAATAAAAATTTTCAACGGCTCAAAGATTTTACAGGAAGAACACCATATTCATCAGATCCCGGAGGTATAAGTTTATATTTTGGTGTCTCGCCACCACAGGACATCACGTATTTGAAAACTTGACTGGCTGACATCTTTCTTGACAAAAACACATGCTTCTCCTGTCCACTTCCTCGCATCGTGTAGCACAGTTTCAATTTCTTACACTCATCGTGAATTACTTCCCTCTCCTCCTCATCAAACTCACAAGAGAACAACAGCTCACCTTGATCACCCGAGGCAGCGTAATTCTGCACAACCTCTCTGAGATGTTCTTCAAAGTCAGCAGTGACTCCATTTGTTTTGCTGAATCCCAATCCCTCTGGACTCATTGCAGCAGGTACAGATGAAACTTCACTGCTACCTGAGTGATCTTTACCCTCACCTCCTTCCAACCAGTCCAGATTTTCTGGCAGATTATTCTTAGTCTTGCACTGGTTCATTTGGTCTGACTTTAATTTAATCTGGTTCTGAATCTCGTCCCTAGTGATGATTTTGTTGGAATCCACAGGCTGCTTGACCTGCAGTGTCCAGCACACTTTACGCAGCATTCTTAAACACTCAGTACAAGCCCTATTTTTAGCCATCTTTCTTGAGGTACCTTCCCCTTCTGCTACAACTTGTTTGTTAACTATGACAGTACAATGCATAACCTTCTCCAGTTGCATAAATTCAATTTTCAGTGTTACACTGTTGAAACTAGCACATCTCTTCATGGTCTTGAACGCTCCATGCCTTTTTGTAGTCTGAGATTTATCTAAAACAATGAAACTCTCAAAACATTTTAAATAATTTATTCCATATTTTAATCCGAAAAATTCAATTTCAGAATCTCTCTGTGATATTACATTACTTGATCTTTTTACTGATAAATGTGTGTCAGTGCCAGATTTGTTTGCAGGAAACCGGCCAAAATTCTGATTCTTTAACAAGTATGACCCTTCCAATATTGAAAATTCCCTTGTGTCTTGCAAGGACTCATTAACATGAACCTGAGGACCAACAACTGGAGATATCTCACATTTACTTGCTTTGTCCAGGATACTGTCTAAAGATACTGCAGGTCTCGGACACTCATCTAGTGTTGTGCTTATGGTCCCAAGATCTGCTTCCAGTGAAAATCTTGAACCGTTAGAAGATTTCATAGATGGAACACCATATTCATCAGATCCTGGAGGCAGAAGCTTATACTTTGGTGTCTCCCCGCCACAGGACATCACATATTCAAAAATCTGACTGGCCGACATCTTCCTGGAAACACATACATATTTCTCTTGGCCTTTTCCCCGAACTGTGCTCCAGAGCTTCAATTTGTGGCATTCAGAACTAATAAACTGCCTTTCTTCATCATCAAACTCGCAGGAGAACACCAGATCACCTCGGTCATCTGAAGCAGCATAACTCTGCACAACCTCTCTGAGACACTGTCCGACTCCACTCTCTTTGCCAACTCTCACACCTTTTCTATTCAACACACAAGTCGTATGCACATTCTCAGCACCTCCTGAACCATGTTTGCCCAGACGTTCTCCAGACAAGCCCCTCGTGCACATTTTGTTTTGAATCTCATTTCTAGAGATCCTGGTGTTAGAATCCACGGGCTGCTTGATCTCCAGCAGCCAGCACATTTTCCTCAACATCATCAAACACTGGGCAGAAGCTGCAGCTCTAGCCACCTTTTTTGTTGTACCTTCCACTTCAGCCAAAACCTGATTGTTGAACATAATCATACACCGAGTGGCCAACTCTTTATGGACATACTTGAGATTCAACCTCACTCTGTTGAAAGCAGCACATTTCTTCAAAGTCTTGAAAGGTCCATAACTTGATCCAGCTGCAATATCTTCTATAACAATAAATCCTTCAAGAAACTGCAAATCCTCTTTTCTGCACTGAAAACTGGGCAATTTCATATCAAATTCTGAAACAGGTAAACTAGATTTAATTAGGGGAGGTTGATAAAGATTTTCATTCTGTGGAACAGATGGCTTCTCCAGAACTATGAATTCTTTTCCTCCTTCCACAGATGTGTTACCTGGAACATGGGGCGCTGTATTAACTTCTGAGGCCACATCACAACCACTGTTCTTGATGTGCTTCATGTCCTGGACCATCTCTGAAAAAACAATTACTCTCTGATCTTCATCTAAAGTTTCACTTGTGTTCACTGCTGATAAAAATCTTGAACTTTCACAAGATTTTACTGAAGGAGCAGCATATTCCTCAGATCCAGGGGGCAGAAGTTTATATTTAGGAGTCTCCCCACCACATGATGTCACGTATTCAAGAACCTGTCTGGCTGACATTTTTCTGGACACACATATATGTCTCGCCAGACGCTTTCCACAAAATGTGCTGCACAGTTGGAGTTTCTGGCATTCATTTTGAATAACTTTCCCCTCCTCATCATCAAACTCACAAGAGAATACCAGATCGCCCAGATCATTTGAAACAGCATAACTCTGTACAACCTCTCTCAGACATTGTCTGAAGACAGCAGTGCTTCCATTTGCTTTGCTAAATTCCACATCTTGTTTCAACCCATCAGCTGCAGATGAGGTCTGAGCAACACTTGAACCACATTCGCTCAGCTCACATCCTGAGCCACATGTTTGTAACAGTTCACTGCCAATTCTGTGCTGGTTAGTTGGGTCTAACTTCAGTTTAACCTGGCCCTCAATATCCACCCTAGATATTCTAATGTTTGAATCGAAATGCTGTTTGATTTTCAGCACCCAACACATTTTCTTCAAAATTTGTAAACACTGAGCCGACGCTGTAGCTCTAGCCATATTTTTATTCCAACCATATGCTTCTGTGACTATGCTATTATTAATTCGAATAATACAACGAGTGGCCCTCCTGCGATGATGGTATTCAAACCTGAAATTCATGTTATTGAAATCACCACTCTTCATCAAAGTATTAAAAGCATTGGACCATGCTGAAGTCTCCACAAATTCTACAACAACAAATCTTTCAAGAAATTTTAATCCATCCACTGCACATTCAAAGCTGGGAAATTTAAACTCAAATTTGTCTTGAGATAATGTAGTCGATGAGTTTGTCAGGGAAACAGGAAAATCTGTCTTATGTTCAGCTGATGGAAGCTCACTGACGTTCTGAGACTGTACAACAAATGACCTAACCGGACCTGGAAAATCCTTTCTGTGCTCCACGTACTCATTAACTGGAACCTGTGGTTTCACATTTACTTCAGTGACGACATCACAAACACTGGCCTTAATGTGCTTCATGTCTGGGTTCTTATCCGAAGATAAGGTCAGGTTCTGAAAATCCCCTGACATTCTGCTTGTGCCCACACAATTAACTGCTGAAAAACTGTCACAATATTTTACAGAAAAGCCAGCATGGTCACCAGATTCGGGAGGCACAAGCTTGTATTTTGGTGTTTCCCCACCATGGGACATCACATATTCAAAAATCTGACTGGCTGATGTCCTCTTAGACACATGTACAAATCTTGCTGGGCCCTTTCCCCCCCGTGTGCTGCACAGTTTGAGTTTCCTGCACATGCTACAAATTACACTCTGCTCAGCATCATCAAATTCACTTGAGAAAACCAGACTGCTTGGATCATCTGAGACAGCATAATTCTGTATGAATTCCTTGAGACGTCGTCTGAAGTCTAATGTGGCTAGACTTGATCTGCTGTGTCCTAAACCTTTTCGATTAAACACACTAGTTAGCAACACAGGCTCTATGACACCTGAACCATCTTTACCTAGTCCTCCTCCCAACCATCCCATTTTTTGCATAAGTCTCTTGCCTATGCTGTCTTCGCTAAGTATGGAAGACATCAAATTTCTCTCAATTTCATCCCGAGTTATTTCAGTGCTGGAATCCATGACTTCTTTGATCTTCAGCACCCAACACACTTTCTTCAGCATCGCCAAACACTGCTCAGAAGCTGCACTTCTGGACTTCTTTTTTGTCTTGCCCTCCGCTTCCGCCACAACCTCATTATTAAATCTAATAGTGCATCGAGTTGTCTTCTGTTGGTCTTGATACTCAAGCTTCATTTTCACGCAGTTGAATTTAACACTCTGTTGCAAAACGTGGTATGCCCCACATTCAAAAGGTGCACTGGTTATTCGATCACAGACAATAAACCCTTCAAGAAATTTCAAGTGATTCTCTTTGGGATCAAGCCTGGGAGGATCTGTATCAAATTCACTTGATGCAGCAAATGATGAGCTGTCAACTACACATCTAACATCTGCATCAGAAGGGCCTGAAAATGACTGACAAAGATCTGGATCCTCTGACCCTTGAAGCTCTCTTCTGCCTTCATCAGATTCTATGATCTCAATATGGGGCATCATAATAACCCTTAAAGCTCCCTCACGTGCATCTGTCCTGGCAGCTGTTTTAGAACTGCCTTTCCCTGACGCAACAACCACCCCCTCAATGATTACATGACAGACAAAAGACTTTGCTTTTCCACTCAAATATTGCTCTGTTTTGAAGTATATATGGACGGGCACACGTTTACATGCAGCGTCTAATGTCAACCTGGCCCTCTTGTAAGCTACCTTCGAATCTAACACCTCATATGCAAGATTTCTAATTTTTCGCAAAACCGGGTGTCTTTCCTTCTGACAGGCAATTAAACACTCTTCTTTAGACAGCACCGTCTTTGAATTCTGAGTGGCAGATCTTGAGTTTAGTGGAGGTGTCAGTGAATTCTTGTCACTGGGCCTTATGTTTACTTCTGCTGTCTGTGAATTCTGGTCACTTGGTCTTGTTTTTAACAACGAATCAACTGCTGCTTCTGAATATTTCCAATCTTGAATACTCTCTGTGTAATTCAAAACATAAAAAAAAAAATCAAAGAACAGAACAGAACAACTCTTCAGACAATTCAAACTCATCTGTACACAAACAAAACTGCCTGCCATCTGTCTTTCCTATCAGTAACATCTAATAAACAAAATGTCAAGTTTAATGACAAAAATTTTTTTTTCTGGCAAAATTTTAAGAAGGAAAGATTTTCTAGTTGTCAAAGTTTAAGATCCAATACCGGCAACAGCTAAACTGGCCTTCTCACAAAAAGAAATTTATTGGGAACAAACATTTTGTCATGAATGAATTTCTTTTATATATTTAGAATACAACATCTGTTGTGAAACATAAATCTTCAGATGTCTTCATACAAATTTGGGATTGTGTGACATAACAGCCGATATGCATGCACACTGAAGAAGAGATTGTGTGACATAACAGCCGATATGCATGCACACTGAAGAAGAGATTGTGTGACATAACAGCCGATATGCATGCACACTGAAGAAGAGATTGTGTGACATAACAGCCGATATGCATGCACACTGAAGAAGAGATTGTGTGACATAACAGCCGATATGCATGCACACTGAAGAAGAGATTGTGTGACATAACAGCCGATATGCATGCACACTGAAGAAGAGATTGTGTGACATAACAGCCGATATGCATGCACACTGAAGAAGGGATTGTGTGACATAACAGCCGATATGCATGCACACTGAAGAATTGATACGCAGCTTCAGATGTGTCGTACAAATATCCTGGAACATGTAAGACAAGTAATGATGACACATCAAACAAAATACAAGATAAGAACATGACAAACAATTTCTAGCATACCATATTTACCCTTTTTTTAAAAGAGAAGTTAGCCAAGTCACAGCACAAAATATAAGAGGCACAGTCTAAATCACTGCACAAATATTTAAGAAAAGCTACCCAACCCACAGCACAAAATATAAAAGGCACTGTCTAAATCACTGCACAAATATTTCAGAAAAGCTACCCAACCCACAGCACAAAATATAAAAGGCACAGTCTAAATCACTGCACAAATATTTCAGAAAAGCTAGCCAAGTCACAGCACAAAATATAAGAGGCACAGTCTAAATCACTGCACAAATATTTAAGAAAAGCTACCCAACCCACTGCACAAAATATAAAAGGCACTGTCTAAATCACTGCACAAATATTTCAGAAAAGCTACCCAACCCACAGCACAAAATATAAGAGGCACAGTTTAAATCACTGCACAAATATTTCAGAAAAGCTACCCAACCCACAGCACAAAATATAAGAGGCACAGTTTAAATCACTGCACAAATATTTCAGAAAAGCTACCCAACCCACAGCACAAAATATAAGAGGCACAGTTTAAATCACTGCACAAATATTTCAGAAAAGCTACCCAACCCACAGCACAAAATATAAAAGGCACTGTCTAAATCACTGCACAAATATTTCAGAAAAGCTAGCCAAGTCACAGCACAAAATATAAGAGGCACTGTCTGAATCTGCACAAATATTTTTAAAAACTGGCAGAGTCACAGAACAAACTCAGAAAAGATTGTCCGAGTCAGTGCACAAACATTTAGGAGAAAATACATAACAGATAGCACAAAGACAGAGAAGGAATTTCCCCCAGTTGCTTTTGTTCTCACTGGACAGTTTCAGAACCAACTCATTTTGCCAGATTAGTCAGAGAAGACAAGGCTCCTCACAATCAATATCTCTTTGTTATATATGCAGAAACAATGGCTACTATGGCTATCACATGTTTCATTACCTTCTGTCTGTCTCCCATGAACCTTAGATGCATTCTGCCTGCTCTCAGTCTGTGCTGAAGATAATGGAGGTTTCTGATATGCATGTGAAGATCTCGCACTTTCAGAACTTACAGTGGACAAAGTATCTGAACCACTGGCAGCTTTCAAAAATGAAGCAGTATATTTCTGCCTCGCCTGAGCCTTTTTCTCAGCATCAACTTCATCAAAGACGCCCATGCTACGTTCACGAACCTCCGCCATGACAACTTCTGGATACGAGCAGCCATACACAACCAGGTTAACATAACATTTTGACAGGCACACAAGTCTGTCATGGCTTAAACTGTCACAGTTAAATTCCAGAAATTTTCTCCGAAGCCTCCATTCTGAGTTACTCTCATACTCATCCCTCAGGGAATCAATGTCCACTATGACCTGCCTGGAATCCTCCATGCTACATTCCCAAGCAAAGTCTGTGGAAATTAGAAAAAGTACCATTAACTCTTAATCTCCCACGTGCCATTTAACAGCTCTCTTAAAAAAAACTAAAAGTAAAATTATGGTTCGGAGACATGGGTTATGACCAAGACATTACAACAGAGGATACAAACATTCATGAACTACTGCTTGAGGAGGATTTTAAACATTAAATGACAGGACAAGATCAGGAATGAGGAGGTCTGGGAAAGGGCAGGACAAGAACCAATGAACCTATAAATCATGTCTAGGAAGTGGAGGTGGATTGGCCACATTGTGAGGAAACCTGATACCAGCATAGCAAGACAGACACTGACATGGGATTCTCAAGGAAATCGAAAACGAGGAAGACCTAGACTTACTTGGAGAAGAGAAATTATGACAGTGCTCAGAGACAAGGGATACACATGGAAGGAAGCAGAGAATAATTCCAAGAACAAGGATGACTGGAGAGCCTTTATCCGTGGCCTATGCTCTAAAGGGAGAGAAAAGCAATGATGATGATGAAAAGTAAAATAACTACTGTTAAAATGTTTTTGTCCCATCTATCCATTCATGTCCTTGGTCAGTGATCAGCTAAGCAATCACCTTGCATTATGACATGACATCTTGCAGGGCAACAACATATTCTCTCCACCTCTCATGGTCTGCAGCCAGTCTTTGTATCGTGCCCCACCTGTGCTGTATGCTGATCATTTCTGCTCCTACAGTTCTCCGCCAGCCAGCCTTAGGTTGTCTCTTTCCTTTTTCTCTCAAGGATCCATCTCACGCCTGTTTTAGTGCTGTCACTGGGGTCCCTTCAAACCACACAACCAGTCCATTTCCAACACTTTTTTGCAATTATAACATGCATAAAATCTTCTAGTTCACACTGGGCAAGTAGATTTCTATTATTTATTGTTTGTGGCCAGTAAATATTCAAACTCCTTCTGAGACAGGTTGCATGAAATGAGGATAATTTGGCCATTTCCTTTTCAGTCATTCTCTAGCATTCTGCTCCATAGAAGAGCATGGATAACACACAATCTGGTACAGTTCTATTTTGGTTCTAGTATAGTACTGGGTGGAATGAAAACTGTTCTTGCTTTATTTACTCTATGTCTTTATTTGCTCCTCCATCGGGTGTTAGTATGCTGTCAAGGTATGTGAAAGTATGTTACATTTTGGTAATTAATTTTAATTGCTGTTTGGTTTTCTATGTATACTTTCATTATTTTTTACTTCATCATATTGATGTTCTGCCCTACTTGTCTGCCAATCATATCCAGAGTGCTTGTTTTCTCCTGCATGTGGTGGTGATTGTGTGCTGAGAGTGTTATATCATCTGTACAATCCAAATCCTCATATATGGAGAGCACTGTCCTTCTAACACCTTTTCTGGGAGATTTCTATTTTGCTCACCACCCACTCTATGACAGTTATGAAGAGGGTAGCTGACAGAGTACATCACTGTCTAACCTCCTGTTTTCATCTCAAAGTTTGTATGATGTGCCTCCATGCTACAAGTGAAACTGGCATACAAACTTTTGATTATTGCTACAAGATGGCATGGTATTTCATAAGCTCTCAGAATTTTCCACTTATTTTCTCTATGCATACTATCAAACATTTTTTTTTTCAGAATCAATAAAGTTTATATAAAGCTGTCTCGGCCATTTTGCGCACTGTTCAGTTTTGTCTCTTAGTATGAATATGTGGTCTGTGCATCTCCTGGTAGTTTAAATCTTGCTTCTTCATGTCTTAGTTTTCCATCTGATGCTGGTGAGATCCCATGGATGATGACTGTTTCTAATATTTTACTTGGAACAGAGAGGAGAATAACTTCTTTCAGCTGTTACATTCTGTAAGTTCTCCATTTTTTTTTTGGTACTTAATTACAATTTCCCTGTTCCATTCTGTGGGAATTGCTGCAGTTTCCCATATTTCTTTAAACAATTACATACAACTGCTGCTAATTCTGCATTTATTTTGAAAAGTTCTGCAGTCAAAATGTCCTGCCCTGGAGCTTTCTCCTTTTTTTGTCCCTTAATTGCTGTAATGACTTCCTTTACTGGGTGCATCCGTGTTTATATCTAAATCACGTTCAGCTTCAGGGATGTCCATCTGTGTTGTTCGTGGGTTTCTATTCAGTGGCACTTTAAAAGTAGTCAGCCCATGTTTCTTCTTGTCCATTTGTCAATGTGATGGGTTTTCCCATGCTTATGTTTAACATTCTTCCATCTCTGTCCACATTACAGTCAGTTTTTACAGTTACATTTAACAGAAACTTTGTTGGTTGTCCTGTGTCTTCCACTGAAAGTGTTGGTTGTTTTGTATAATGTGCCATGTTCAGCTTTCAGTGATGCATCTTCAGCTTTTCTTGCTAGTCCCTTCTGGTGTTTCCTTTCATCAGTTCAAGTTTGTTGTTTTACTAATCTGTTTACCAGGCTGTATTGTTAAATATATCTTTTTTTAGTCTCAATTTTATTCCTTTTAATCTACTTTCCTAACTATAGTTTACAGAGTTTCTGGTGTCATTTTGTATCTTCTTGTTACTGAAACCTAAGAAAGCCACTAGACACTGTACTATCTACTTCCATTTGTGATCTATACCTCTGGTTCCTATATTTTCTTCACCACTGGCTGCAAATGGAAAGTTTTTCACTTCTGTTATGAAAGCCTTTTGTAAAAGTGGATCCTTCCTTTTTCCAACATTGTATATCTCACATGTTACTGTTTTGTGTCTTGTATTTTTATCCTAGCTTCGGTGATGATCACCATCCACATCTGCTCCACCCTTCACCTTCGTATCTTCTAGAGAATGCCTTGGCTTCCACTGATTAATATATGATCTGATTCACGGCCATTTGGTGAATATCATGTTAATTACGTTATTTCTTTATATGGAAAAAGCGTCCCTTCAATCATTAAGTCATTTAGGCAATATATTAGCCTTTCTTCATTATCATTTACTACTACTCCACCGTGCTTCCCCCATGCTTCTTCCATTGTATAATACTTTCTGTTTCAAACTGGGCATTAAAATCTTCCATTACTATTATAAGGTCATGTTTCGGTACTTGCTCCAATTCTTTTTTTGTAGTTTAAGACGGAATTATTCTCTTTTAGTCCTCATCACAATCGCTGATTGGTGCAAACCACTGTATTATGGCACTGTTAGCGAATCTCTCTGTCTTACTTTTATTGGTCTTTTATTGATAGATGTCCACTCCAATTAATGCTCTTTCAATACCTTTCTTCACGATAACGCCTACACCTTCATGACATTGGTGGTCTTCTCTTCCTGAAAACAGCACTGCTTCTCCTGTCGCTGTTTTCATCCTCCCTGCCCCTGACCATCTACTCTCACTCATTCCGAGGATACGCTTATTTCTGTTGTAATCTGTCACAGCTTTTCAATTTTAGATGTTCTCATATTTCAAAAACATGTCTGTGTTTTCAATTTTGTGATCTAGACAACCACTGTCATGCTTCCTTTTGGCTTTCACCTCTAGCAGTCATACGAGCTCCACTCTGCAGAGGCCCATCTCGTAATTTCAATTATTCATTGATGTTTCCTTATAACCCCAAATTTTTACATGGACAGGTTTGTTGGCCCTGTTTATAACCCCCTCTTACACAGGATAAGTGGCTATATCTTTTGCTATCCAGTCCATGCAAGCACACTGGCACTTTGTCTTAGAGCATGGAGCTACTTCTTGAAATGCAAGCTGGTGTTCTTCGCAGCTGATGCTGTGAGGGTACTGAGGCAAAGACAAAGAATCATGCTGGCTTGAAAGTGCATTATGGTGGGTACTTTTTCAGTCCTCAAGTGCAGTTAAAATGCAGAAGGTATGCAATATTTCTTTAGCAGACTCCACTGTTATGGTAACTATAGTGATCTCTGCCCTAGTAGCTAAGCTAGGTCTGATACTGGGGGTACCAACAGAGAAGTGAGACAGGGTCTTGATCAGCTATGGTTCACCAACCCTGACACTAGCATTTCAGCTATGGGTCGCTGACTGCCAAAACAGACAGCATCTCCACTCCCAAATTTAAATTTCTGCACAAGCTAAAATAGACACTGCTTCATCACAGCAATTATTTTTTATTACACAAACATGGTGTTTCTTGAGTGTTGTTTGGTAGGTTCAGAAAGCTTGTGCTACACTATTACTCTATCTGCTCTCACTCAACTATTATCACTCACCCAAACCCACCCCTGACCCCAGGCTCCCTGCCCTCCTGAGGCCTGTTTAGCCTAACAACTAATCCTCCACGATTTTTTGCCAAGACCAGTGATGCCAATCCAAGACTCTGCGTTTTATTATAGTATTTGGGGGGAAATGTTTGTAGACCTCAATGACAGATACAACCATTCTACAAGGTCCGACAATTAAGTAATGAGACTAACTCCATAAAAAATAAAGCAGTTGAAGATATAACCTGTATTTTATTCAAAGTAAGCCCCTTATGCAATGATACAGCGAGTAGCACGATCTAACGAACACCGGAACGACCTTTGCAGTTCTTTTGTTGGTATGGCCCTTAAACCTGATGTTACAGCCCTTTGGATGTCATCAGCATCGTCAAAGAAGCGTCCTTTCAATGGTAACTCTAATTTTGGGAATAGAAAATAATTGCGGGTAGACAAATCTTGGAAATAGGGTGTATGCTTGAGAACACACACTTGTTTTTGGGCCAAAATTTCCTGTACGACTACCGACCCGGTGCATTATCATGAAGAAGGAAAATACTGCCAGGTGTTGAATACTTGGGTCAGACTCGGAGAATCCTTTTCAATAGGCATTTCAAAATACTTAAACTTTGGCAGTGAAAACCTGTCCCTCTGGAATAAATTCTTTGTGAATAACTCCTTTGCTGTTGTAGAAGCACACCAACATTATCTTCACTTTCAACTTTTGAAGACGAAATTTTTTTGCCTTTTGGTGATGATGATGACTTCCACTGGGCACTTTGGCGTTTAGATGTGAGATCAAAGCGGAAAATCCATGTTTCATCCTCTGCAACAATCACATTTAAGAAATGTTCATTTCTGCAACACGTTTTGATGATGTCTTTTGTGTACTCAACACACTGATGTTTTTGGTCATCAGACAATGCATATGGTACAAACCGGCAAGCAACTTTTTTCTTGTCCAAATCTTCCACTAAAATTTTACGAATGGTCTCTCAGTTAACACCAAATTCATCTGCCATCATCCTCACAGTCAAACAACGATCTTCTTATATCCATTCTCTGACTTTTCTAATGAGTTCCTCATTATGAACAGAAATCGAGCGCCATGTCTAGTTGCATTTGTAATCATTTCCACACCACTTTTGAATCATGAATACCACCTGAATATCTGTGCATGAGATAAACAATTATCCCCATAAACTTGTCACATCAATTCAACTGTCTCAATGGCACTTTCTCCCTGAGTTTTAAACAGAATTTAATGTTAGCTTTTTACTCCATGCTGATTATATGACAATGCATCTCTAACTAGGTCAACAAAATGGCGCCTTGTTTGTCGTCTGCTTATCGGGTGGCGATGAAAAGTTGCTAGATCATAGATGAAGGTTGCCTCTTTGGATTCCATGCTTTGCTTCATAGATGGCATTTTTGTCTTGGCCATAATAAAATCAGTCTCATTAATTAATTGTCTGATCTTGTATAACATTCTACAATATTTAAACTACTCAGTTTTACTGTATGGACCAGAAACCTGGACTCTAAGGAAAAAAAGTCAAAAAAAGAATTAATGCAGCAGAAATATGGGTTTACAGAAAACTAAGTCATATATCATGGAGAATGAAAAGAACAAATGTACAAGTTTTAGAACAGCTCCCATGTGCAATGTTAACTTTTCAAAAAACATAAGGATCAAGAAAACAAAATACTTTGGCATATAAAAAAAACACAACATTCTGAAGACCATATTTGAAGGAAAAGTGGAAGGAAAAAAAAGAGCATGAGGTAGACAGAGATGTATATGGGAAGACAGCATATGCGAATAGACGAGACACAGCCTTGATGAGCGCATCATCAAGGTGAGGGAGTGAGGAAACTGGAGATTCATTACCAGCATTCTTTGTTCTAAGGAAGGCACATCATGATGATGATGATGACGACAATATATATACCATTCTAAATCATGACAATATAAATTTATAGGAATGTTTTGAGAAGAGACAAACTGGAACACCTATTGACAACAGGAAAACTGGAAAGACAAAGGAAATGGGGAAGACAAAGAAAGAAGATACTTCACGGACTAAAACAAAGGCATGAAACATGATCCAACACACATCTTATAGAAAGAGCAAAGGACAGATGATTGCACAAAATCAACGACAACCACCGCCTGACTAGCACGGGCCTTGGAGTGATAAATTTGTACAGAGATAAATGGTATAAAATCACATGTTAGTTTAGTTTTGTTAGCTAGTTAGTTAGATGGATCATCCTCACTGCAGATTAATCAGGCGATTAGCCCATGAGCGCTCCGATCCCGATCTTCAGTCTTCCCACCAGTGTTTGGCTGCTGGCGTTACTAGTTCCTAGGAAAACGTAATGTCTATATTTAGTCCTACAATTTTCGTCATCGAAAGTATAGCTTTCCTATCTGTTGTAGTTCTAGCTCCTGGTATGTGTTTCAAATGGCGCGCTTGGTCAACTGAAATAAAGTCAAAGTGGATCGCTGCGAGGGAAAAACGCGCGATTTTGAATACTTAACAGTGGCGAATTCGTTTATATGGTATAGGCACAAAAACCAACCTATGATTATTCAATTCAAATGAATATCCACCATCATTTATGATAACAAATTAAGACAACAAATTTTCTTTTGAAATCAAACACCTAAAGAAAATACTCGGTAAAGAGTGGGATGAATTCAAGAACAACGCAGAGATTAGGAATATGAGCACACAACAACCTGTCTCATGGATGATCAGAAAAAAATAATAAGTAGGTCACGTGATGAGAAGAACGGTCAGAGAATCCGAAAACAAGCTATCAAGTGAAACACAACAGGCCGAAGAAAAAGAGACCGACCATGTGAAACTCTAAAGAGGACATTGTTAACAGAGGCCAAATTAGTAGGAATAAAATCGCTTGATGAGGATAATCTCACCGAAAACAGGAAAACTTGGCGAACTAGCATGCGAGCCCTATGTGACGTTAACGACGCGGGAAGGATGTATAGTGTAAGAATTCGTTTACCCCAAACTTCCTGTCCTGTCAGCGATTGGACGAAACAGAAATGACATGAAACAAACTATTATATTAAACAACGGTATTACTCTGTTTCATAACAGCCATTATAGATTTTAAAATTAACAAGTAATGATACCTACCAATGAATTACTGATGCACACTTCTAGCCGACTAACATAACACACACGTTATTGAAACCGGAAGAAAGGGTGAAAATTCCGTAATAATGAATTGTGTACAGAGAACTATGACCGTTGACACTGTCCCCGTACTTAAATAATGGGTTTGCTCATCTCTTTCCTCAACTGTTGGTATTATTTACCTTTTATTTTTCATTCTCTACCTTCTTGATCGTTTCATACTACTCAAAATCTGCTTTGTGTACGTTAGTGTTTTTCGGAAGTGAAAAGGTATACAAAAAATTCGTATTTTCTTCAATTTATCTCATCTTTGCATGTGTATAAACTTTATTGCCCTGATACACACTCTTTCTGTATATTAACATTTGTCTTTCTGTATTGTCTATCTGTGTGATAATATGCCTGTGAGACCTAGACACTTAACAAAACAGCTGAGAAACACATAAATGCCTTTGAATGTAAATGCTACAGAAGAGTTCTTCAAATATCATGGACACACACAATATATATATATATATATATATATATATATATATATATATATATATATCGTCCGCAAAGTCAAGGTCCTCCAGCACTATGTCAAGGGTCCATTGTAATCCTCTGCGTTTGTCTGATGTTGCCTCCTTCATTAACCAGTCTACTGCCAAGATAAATAATGTTGGTGATAGTACACATCCCTGTTTCACTCCTGTTTGTACCCTAAAGCTGCTGGAGGTATGTTCTCCACAGATAACTTTGCACTGAAAACCCTCGTATAGGGCTTTGATTACATTAACTATTTTATGGGGGAGGCCATGCCATCTTAGGATTTTCCACAGTGCATCTCTGTTGACACTGTCAAAGGCTTTCTCAAAATCTATGAATAATGCATATGTTGTACTATGCCACTCATTTGCCTGTTCTAATATTTGTCTAAGTACAAATATGTGGTCTATGCATGATCTTCCTTTCCTAAATCCTGCCTGCTCTTTCCGAAGTTTTTCCTCAAGTGTTGGTACAATTCTGTTGATGATTATTCTGCAAAATACTTTACTGGTGAGTGGCAGTAGGGTAATGCCTCTCCAGTTCCCGCAATCTCTGAGGTCACCCTTCTTTGGTAGTTTTACTATAAGCCCAGTTTTCCACTCCTCTGGGGCTTTTTCTAGATCCCAAATTTGTTGTAATATCCGGCAAAGTTGTTTTGGTGTTTCTGTTTCTTCTGCTTTCAACATCTCAGCAGTCACTTCATCTTCACCTGGTGCCCTGTCTGATTTTAGCTTCTTTATCGCCTCCTTTACTTCACTTATTGTTATTGGTCCTGTATTGATGTTTAGTTCCGTTTTTGCTTCAGGTATGTCTATTGTTTGTGCTGCCTGTGTTCTGTTTAGTAGGGTGTTAAAGATATGGATATATATATATATATATATATATATATATATAATATATATATATATATATATATATATATATATATATCCATACTACAAGAACTTAAATATTGAAGAAGGCTGGCTAGTAAAGAGGATTAAAGAGAGAAAACTTAAATATTTTTGACACATTAAACGTCTTGATAATCTAGAGAAGACCATCTCGGAAGGGTACATAATGGGGAAAAGAAAGAGAGGAAGACCAAGGCAAAGATGGCTGCAAGACACCGTTGATGATCTGCAAATGGATGCATCAGCAGCAGGCCATCTTTCTCACAACCGAGAGACCTATAGGGGTGCTGTTAGTGAGGCAAGGTTCCGCAAGGGACATGCAAATGAATGAATGAACACACTATTTCAGTCGCAACGTTATACAAGTCATCAGATAAGTACCTCCGTCTTTTTTTTTCTCTCCCCCCGCCCCCCCCCCCCCCCAAAAAAAAAATAAAATCAGTAAATAAAACTTCATTAGTGAAAAGAAATTACAGAGAACCCAGGCAAAGCTCTTGGAAAAGTCGGCTTCAGCCTGTAGGTTATCTAAAAGACTGGCAATGGCGACAACAAAGAAGATAAGCGAAGGACCGACAGAAGTGGAAATCTCTTGCTCCACAAAAAAATATTTGTCTTGTGTCTTGCTTTCTACCTCCCAGGAATAGAGAGCTGGTGTTATTTGCAGCGGTTGTAACGACGGTGTTGAAGTACAGCATCATGTCGGTGTGGAAGCGAGTTATGGTAATTATTTTTTCAGGCCCTGAGTGCAGATAAAAACCCGGGGGGGGGGTATGCAATACTTCTTTAACAGACTCCACCACCTAGGGGGCTAATGCGAACCCTGCTCCGTTAGCCAGGCTAGGCCTGTTACTGGGAATACCAAAGGAAAGGTGGGACAGGGTTTTGGTCAGCTATGGGTCGCTGATTGCCGAAACAGGCAGGGTCTTCGCCTTCCCCACCTTCCCCGAAAAAACTGCTAAAGTGACAGTAAATAATAATTTAATTAGTGAGCATTTAGTAAGAGAGAGAGAGAGAGAGAGAGAGAGAGAGTGATCTTTTCTGTGTCTATAAATACGCTACTTCATTTATCAGGCAGAGAAATAAACTATATTAGCAACCTTGACAGCCATCACCAACAAATACACACACACACACACACAAAACAGTACTATACACACATACAACGCTGTTATATTCTTAGTATCTCGTGTCTTTTCTTAAAGCCCATGAAAACTGTTTTCTAACCAATATCCTCAAGACAATACATCTATTCGCCTGGCGCAAAATTAACTTCACCACGTGGACAATACTATGGCATATGTGGACAATACTGTGGCATATGGACAACAATATAAAATAATTAAATAAAATATTAAATTTTACAAAAATTATGACAGATTAGTCAACTACAGAACCAAGATTCTACAATCACAGGTTCCCATAAACGTAGGAACCGTAAAGCACATTAACCACTACAGCTACTTACGTAATAACTGGCCAGTGGCACGAGCAAGATAGCTTTACATGTGCAAAACAGAAAACCTTAGCCCAAGAGACAATATTAACAAAGTAAGCTGCTGATGCCAAAGCAGAGGACCAGAGCTTACCGCTATCAATAAACATTTATACAGAGTAGCTGGGATGAAAACTGTGCCAGATTTGCCACTCAGCTACACATGGTTGACATGCTAGCACTAAAGCTGGCACCACCCATAGTTGACATACTAGCACTAGGGCTGGCACCACCCATAAGTGACATGCTAGCACTAGGGCTAGCACCATCCGTAGTTGACATGCTAGCACTAGAGCTGGCACCATCCATAGTTGACATGCTAGCACTAGGGCTGGACCTACCCATAGTTGACATGTTAGCACTAGGGCTGGCACTACCCATAGTTAACATGCACTAGGGCTGGCAGCACCCGTAGTTGACATTCTAACACTAGGGCTGGAACCACCCGTAGTTGGCATGCTAGAGCTGACATCACCCATCGTTGACATGCTAGCACTAGGGCTGGCACTACCCATCGTTGACATGCTAACACTTGGGCTGGCACCACCCGTAGTTGACATGCTAACACTAGAGCTGGCACCATCCGTAGTTGACATGCTAGCACTAGAGCTGGCACCATCCGTAGTTGACATGCTAGCACTAGGGCTGGCACTACCCACAGTTGACATGCTAGCACTAGGGCTGGCACTACCCGTAGTTGACATGCTACCACTACCCACAGTTGACATGCTAGCACTAGGGCTGGCACTACCCACAGTTGATATGCTAGCATTAGGGCTGGCACTACCCACAGTTGACATGCTAGCACTAGGGCTGGCACAACCCATAGGTGACATGCTAGCACCACCCGTAGTTGACATGCTGGCACTAGGGCTGGCACCATCCGTAGTTGACATGCTAGCACTAGAGCTGGCACCACCCATAGTTGACATGCTAACACTAGGGCTGGACCTACTCATAGTTGACAAGCTAGCACTAGGGCTGGCACTACCCATAGTTAACATGCACTAGGGCTGGCAGCACCCGTAGTTGACATGCTAGCACTAGGGCTGGCACCACCCGTAGTTGACATGCTAGCACTAGAGCTAGCACCACCCGTAGCTGACATGCTAGCACTATGGCTGGCACTACCCATAGTTGACATGCCAGCACTAGAGCTGGCACCACCCGTAGTTGACATGCCAACACTAGAGCTGGCATCACTCATCGTTGACATGCTTGCACTACCCATAGTTGACATGATAACACTAGGGCTGGCACCACCCATAGTTGACATGCTAGCACTAGAGCTGGCACCATCCGTAGTTGACATGCTAGCACAAGGGCTGGCACTACCCACAGTTGATATGCTAGTACTAGGGTTGGCACTACCCACAGTTTACATGCTAGCAGTACCCACAGTTGACATGCTAGCACTAGGGCTGGCACTACCCACAGTTGACATGCTAGCGCTAGGGCTGGCACTACCCACAGTTGACATGCTAGCATTACGGCTGGCACTACCCACAGTTGACATGCTAGCACTAGAACTGGTATCACCCATCGTTGACATGCTAGCACTAGGGCTGGCACTACCCACAGTTTACATGATAACACTAGGGCTGGCACCACCCATAGTTGACATGCTAGCATTACGGCTGGCACTACCCACAGTTGACATGCTAGCACTAGAGCTGGCACCACCCGTAGTTGACATGCTAACACTAGAGCTGGCACCATCCGTAGTTGACATGCTAGCACTAGAGCTGGCATCACCTGTAGTTGACACGCTAGCACTAGAGATGGCACCACCCTTAGTTGACATGCTAGCATTAGGGCTGGAAACCATAGCTGACCAAGATCCTGTTCAATATCTACGTTGGTACCCCCAAGTAACAGGCCTGGCCAGGCTAACATGTCAGGGATCGCCATACTCCCCATGGCGGTGGAGTCTATACTAAAAATAAAAGCAAGCATTGTCCCCCCTTATTTCTTGTTGTCTCCAGGTAGGGACAGAAAAGCTGCTTTAACCCGCTCCCAAGACAGAACCATGTTGTGCCTCAACATCTTCATCTCGTCGGCTGCAAAGAACACCACTTGGCAGTTTCAGAAAGAAAGAAAGAAAGAAAAAGAAAGAAAGAAAGAAAGACAGAAAGAAAGAAAGAAATTACAAAAGGGCAACAAACATAACTATATAACATCTTTTGGGGGTGTTGTAGACTCATCTCTGTAACCAGAATGTTCTGAGCAGCCAGCGAAGTGAAGATGCTGAATGACAAGTGAATATGGAATGGATTGTGGTCGTTAGCTTGAAGCAAGCTTCTCAACAGACTCCACTACCCTGGTGACACAACGAGCTATGGCCTGTTGAATAGACTGTGTCTGTCAAATGAAGCACCCAGGCAGAGGAAGAATATGATACTGATCAGCTCTGATAATTGTACTATTGGCACCGTCATCTTTCCTTTTATCTACTACCTTACAAGATCACCGAAAACATCGGTTACCATCAAATCTTTCGGCCACCGACATATTTTTTTTCTCTTCGGCGTTCTTCCTCGACAGAGCTTTGCTGTGTCGCAGTCATGCAGCTTTCGGTCCGACACATTAAATTTCGGTTCGACGCATTTTAAGGAACGAATTCGTGTTTCCACTGCGGTCCCTCTTCACTTGACCAGACTGTTTTCTGTTTCCAGAGTTAGATGGAGGTGTATGGTGTAGTTTTACAAAGTGGCAGAGGGAGTGAGTAAAGTGAGAAAAAACGAATAGAAAATATGATAATATATAAATGAAAAACATACAACATCCGGTATTTCGGCATGAGCCTTGTTCGAGGATTACATGCACAACGAGACAAACAAATAACTAAACGAAGAACTTATCTTAATATGGCCTCCCCCAGAAGTAGGAAACAGAAACGAGCGTCGATTAGAAGATGCATAGGGACCACGCGGGGCACACAAAGGATACGCCGATAGAGCCAATCGTAAAGAAGAGGTGGAGAGAGAGGAGGAAAACAAGTGGTAGAAAGGGTTGGGGGGAAAGGCAATAGAAGCATGATAGCCGCTAGAGGAGATGTCGGGAGGAGGGAAAGGGAAAAGGGGAAGTGGAGAGATAAAGAATGAAGAACATAAACACCTGTAGGGAGAAAATGTGAAACTAGTGAATAGGACAAGACCCTATAAACACCAATATGTTGCCAGAGAAGAAAAGAGGGTGTCGGTAGGGAGGGGTAGCTAGGATAAAGAGTGTACAGTTTTAAAAAAGTGTGAGGTGGTGGAAAACTAAAGAAGTTACAGAAAGCTGAAGACTTTGTTAATTCCAACTGGATAGAGACAGCCAGCCTGGAAATAAGGCGCTGTTCTAGGAAACTCCGAGATCGTACATCAGCAGAACAAGAGCGGATCGCACTAACAGTAATGTCCTGTTTTCCCCTGTGGTTGCTAAGGCAAAAATGTTTAGCTGCAGGTGTCCAGACCCTCTTAGAAATATCATTAAGATGCTGGCGAAATCGATCTCCTAAGCGTAAACCAGTCTCCCCTATGTACTTCATACCGCAATGTTTGCATATAATAGCATAAATAATATAGCGTCTTTTGTCCAGACTTATCTTAAGGACATGATTTATGCTCTCATTGCTTTTGAGACCTTTACACTCCTGCCTGGTCACACCTACCGTATCTTCACCCTTGATATAATGTCCTTATACACATCCATCCTGCATGATCAGGGACTTCAGGCCGTCAAGTTCTTTCTGAACAAAAGACGAAATCCCTCTATTTCTACGTCTACTATTCTGCGCCTTACACAACTTGTCCTCCAACTTAAATCTTTTGAATTCAATGGCCTTTACTTCGACCAGATTAGTGATGTAACCATGAGTACCAAAATGGGTCCCAGCTACGCGTGTCTGTTCACGGGCCACTTCGAACACAAGGTTCTGAGAGCCTTTAGAGGCCCATTTCCCGCCTTCTATAGACGCTACATAGATGACGGCATTAGGGTCACATCAATGCCAGAGGAAGAAATTGACAACTTTATTAGTTTCGTTAAGGAGTACAATCATGTCATTTCTTTCACCTCCCATGTCTCTGCTACTTCCGCTAACTTTCTTGACATTGCCGTTACTATCGGTCCTTCCGGGCTTACTACTTCTATCCACTATAAACCCACAGACTCTCACAGCTACCTTCTGTACTCTTCCTCCCATCCCAGATCGTGTAAGGACTCTATTCCTTTTCCCCAGCTTCTAAAGTTGTGACATTTGTGTAATGAGAATTTGGATTTCCAGGATCAAGGCCATAAAATGCTAGATTTCTTCCGTCAACGCGGCTATCCAGAACATGTTCTGTCGTCATCTGGGAACAGCATCAGCTATATATTGCCGCAACAAGCCCTCACTCCTAAACCGCACTGCAGCTCGGACAGAGTGAAACTAGTACTCACGCACTACCCCCATAGCTTGGCAGTTAAAAACATACTGTTTCGCCATCTCCATCTCCTCCAGACCGAACCTGACACACGTGAACTTTTTGGGGAACCCCAATTGGTGGCCTACAGACGGGACAAGAACCTCAAGGACCTTTTAATTCGTAATCACCTTAAGACAGATGACACTTTATATGGTACCAGACGTTGCTGGCGCCGTAGATGCAATACTTGTCCGTTTGTTGTCGATGCTAGCCAGATCTCCTTAGGTCCACGTTATCAGTTCAGGAGGGTTTCACCTGTATTTCACACAATGTTATTTATGCTATTATGTGCAAACCTTGCGGTATGAAGTACATAGGGGAGACTGGTTTACGCTTAGGAGATCGATTTCGCCAGCATCTTAATGATATTTCTAAGAGGGTCTGGACACCTGCGGCTAAACATTTTTGCCTTAGCAACCACAGGGGAAAACAGGACATTACTGTTAGTGCGATCCGCTGTTCTGCTGATGTACGATCTCGAAGTTTCCTAGAACAGCGCCTTATTTCCAGGCTGGCTGTCTCCATCCAGTTGGAATTAACAAAGTCTTCAGCTTTCTGTAACTTCTTTAGTTTTCCACCACCTCACACTTTTTTTAAAACTGTACACTCTTTATCCTAGCTACCCCTCCCTACCGACACCCTCTTTTCTTCTCTGGCAACATATTGGTGTTTATAGGGTCTTGTCCTATTCACTAGTTTCACATTTTCTCCCTACAGGTGTTTATGTTCTTCATTCATTATCTCTCCACTTCCCCTTTTCCCTTTCCCTCCTCCCGACATCTCCTCTAGCGGCTATCATGTTTCTATTGCCTTTCCCCCCAACCCTTTCTACCACTTGTTTTCCTTCTCTCTCTCCACCTCTTCTTTACGATTGGCTCTATCGGCGTATCCTTTGTGTGGCCCGCGTGGTCCCTATGCATCTTCTAATCGACGCTCGTTTCTGTTTCCTACTTCTGGGGGAGGCCATATTAAAATAAGTTCTTCGTTTAGTTATTTGTTTTTGTCTCGTTGTGCATGTAATCCTCGAAAAAGGCTCACGCCGAAATACCGGATGTTGTATGTTTTTCATTTATATATTATATTTTCTATTCGTTTTTTCTCACTTTACTCACTCCCTCTGCCACTTTGTAAAACTACACCATACACCTCTATCTAACTTTATTATTTAAACCATTTTTACTGCAGTCGCCTCCCTTTTATCTGTTTCCAGAGGAACCACTGGAAGGTAGAACAGGGTCTTGGACGATTCTGGTTCTCCAAAACTGACGCAGGCAGTCAACTAAGAATCCCTGAGCATTATCTCACTCAGCTTGAGTACTGTCACCATTATCTCACTCAGCTTGAGTACTGCGTCTTCGTCCTCACCGACAAGCTATATAATAAAGAAAAAAAAGACATGTGCATTAAGCTACTGGGAAATTCAGCGAAACATTTTGAACCTTGGGGAAGTCGGAAAATTCAAAACTAAAGGACACACCCTAATACACCAGAACCGCCGAGACAAGACAAGGTGAAGCTTTTGGTGGACTTCTTCGAGGTTTTGAGTCTGGCATTATCCCTAAAGGCTGGGGCTCCATAAGTACAGCATCACGTTTGACTAAGGCTGACAGTAATATCATCTAACTATATGTTTCATTGCAGTGTTAGTTCTTCACACTGCTGCGTCACTTTGGACACTGGGCCCGCTACATTCGTCTTCAGCACGCATTTCTGTCGGGTTTGCTATTGTGGCCTTTTGCTGTTCCTAGCCATCCTGCAAGGCAGCAGAGTTGACGGGCTGTGTTTTGTTTGGCCCTTACCCTCAGATCTGTCTGGCTCTGGTGACTTTGCCAGTATTTTCTGCTACCGCCAGCATAGCTCTTTGTGAGTCTTTGGTGCGCACAAGAAGTCTAGCTCTGGAAAGATGATAACTCAAGAGAGATAGCCATAGAGCACTCTTCAATTCTCAGTGGAAACAAAAAGGTTTAATTTCTCTACTGGATCCACTAACCTGTGGAACACTTCTGACCTTATCCTGGAAACGTGGCTGAAGAAAAACAGCAGCCTGTGTGTATGAACAGCATTTGATGATAGGTAAGCTTTGACCAGTTCTAGGTCTGTAATTTTGAAAACGTCGACGTACTTATGGAACTTCGCTCGTAGGTACGAGGGCAGCTATTTCTCACGTTACCGTCATAATTTCAGAAATGGTACACCTTACAGAGAACCCGGACACAACAGCTGGAAAAGTTGCTTTCAACCTACAGTTTGTGTAAAATACTGACATGGGGGACAGTTAAGACGCTTATGAAGGACTGACAAAAGTGGAAATGTCTTTCTACCAGCAGCCACATGTGTCTTCGGCCATAGAAGTGACGAGAGAGGGGGATGGTGAGAGAGAGAGAGAGAGAGAGAGAGAGAGACTGATCTTTATTTTAAAAGGTTTAAGAATTGGGCACGCAGGGCCGTCTGACATTCTGCCCTTTATCATACAACTTTCAGAGAGAGAGAGAGAGAGAGAGAGAGAGAGAGGTCCAACAGTTGCACTGCTCTCCGGGCTTTTTCTGTTGTAAGGGTGGGCCTTGATGGCTTCCTGTGCCCCGGAGCGGGGACAAGCAAACGTTGGGGAGGGGCTTAAAACGGTTTACAAAATTTCTCTCTAAAGTCCTATCTTCCTCCATCTGTAGCTGGGTAGGTAAAGTGTCAAGGGTGACGATGAATCCATCACTCTCTAGGGCAGTGATTCGTAATCTGGGGATCATGGACACCTAGGGGTGCCCACGAGAGAAAGTGTGTGTGTGTGTGTGTGTGTGTGTGTGTGTGTGTGTGTGTGTGTGTGTGTGTGTGTGTGTGTGTGTGTGTGTGTGTGTGTGTGTGTGTGTGTGTGTGTGTGGGGGGGGGGGGGGTGGGTGTCGAGTCAAGAAATAAAAGCCACACGAGTTAGTCGTGTTTATTACTTCTGACTCACCACACTGGGCACAATTCTCAGTTATTTTACAAGAACAAGAATAAAACACAGAATATTTACAACTATTTAGAGATCACGGAAGTACTTGTTCCAGGCACTTTATCATGATCTGTACAATTATTTTTCTCTTAGATTTGGGCAAGACTAATCTGAATTTATATCTTCTACTACGACTACTTTTCTGCCGTTCCAAATGCGTTTTCAATGCGCTTCATATGTGCAGAAACTTGAAACGAAAGACTGTACAACCGTTTTTCAGTGCAGGGGAAAATGTGACATCGGCACAATGTCACGCTGAGCTTATTTAGCGAAATACAAAAATAACTTCCATAACCCACGAACATTTTTGTAATAATAATAAAAAATCCCATCCATGATATTTTACAAGGAAAAATTTTTAAACCGTAGCATTACAAACTTTCGACTGTGGAACCAAATCATGTAACTTTTTTTTTTTTTTACGGCTTATGCTACATTAAAGATCTCCTGGGTTTTTCCCCCTAGCTTCTTGAATTTTTGTAAAATACACTCGAATATTTCTGTGCTTCTGTTTCCTTCTAGCCTTATCTTTTATTTCGATTTTGTTCATTTTCCAACCGTAGCTGGAACCTATTATTTGGGCAAGGAAAGAAAAAGAAAGTTCTTGCTTTATAGCCCATAGTACCCATATTTAGTCTCAATTTATATCTGAGAGTCGTTATGTCTGTTTGTCTCAGAGCAAATATTGCATCTTTCTCGCATAATCCAGTGTTTCTCTAGTTCTAGATTAACCTGACCATTTTAAGTTCAGATATAGGACACTACATTGAAGGGAGGAGGGATGGAGGTATAAAGTTAATGAAAATATTTTTTAATGGTTAAAATTATGATTTTAATTTTGATCCAGAATTTTAATTAGCAGACGAGATTTATAACTTTACTTACAAATGTGCCAATCAGGCCTACTTGCTGTACTTATCTACTAACATCTTTTTATTTTTTTAATGTGCATTTCGGAACACACGGTAATAAAAGAAGAGAATATGAGGCAACGTGGGACATTTAGTCCTCCAGACAGAGATAACACCATTCCAAGGACAAATTCTTCAAATTATGGGACTGCCTCGTACATTAAGGGGCAGCTAGTCAGTTTAGATCCTCAATGAGTTCGTCTGCTGTTTAGTAATGTCAGTAGTCATCTACCAAACATCACCCAAGTTATTGTTCACACAGATGAGCTGCAGTATGTTGCATTCCTTATCTCCAACGAGGCCCCATATATGTATATATCTTACATCTTTCCCGCGCCGTTAAATGTCACATAGGGCTCGATGGTTTTTTGCCAAGTTTTCCTGTTCTCGGCGAGTCTTTCAACCTCATCAAGGGATGTTATGCCCACTAAACTTACTTCTCTTAACTATGTCCTCTTTAGAGTTTCACATGGTCGATCTCTTTTTCTTTGGCCTGTTGTGCTCAACTTGATAGCTTGTTTTGGGATTCTCTGACTGTTTCTTCTCATCACGCGACCAACATATGTCCATCTCCTTTTCCTGATCACCCATGAGACTGGTTGTTGTTCAGTCATCTGTCTTACCTCTGCATAGTCTTTTTAATTCGTTTCACTTGATGCCGAGTATTTTCCTTAGGCATTTGTTTTCAAAAGTCTAATTTCTTGTCATTTCAATGGCCCCAACCACAGAGGCAAATCTGATTTTCTGGTAACAGCCATCAAACAATGTCACGCAAATGACACAAGCCGCCTGGCGCTTGAGAACCGCTGCATTCAAAATTATGGGACGCAGGAGCTACATGGGTTAAACTCGCTGTTTAACTACACTTAACATTCTCCTCAATCATTATAGTACCTCTCCACTAAGCTCCACCTCATCTTACTTTTCAAACATCCTCACAGCATCACTTTGCAACCCCTCTTCCCCAATCATCTATTTCAACTTCTCCTGGCTAGGTCAACATTGTATCACTCTCTCTCCCCTCCCCGGTTCCCCATCCACCACCCCCAGTTACAACCCACCAACCACATATCACAGGTCTCTATTTAAACAGTTTCCACGTTCCAATAAATCCATTCCTGACACACACCGCCGGACAAGTCACACCTTACAATTTACAGCTAAGTACTCTAAAAAATTTTTTTTAATAGTATTCATATGAATCTATACTTTATCTCCTCTCTCTATTTCTTCGTCCTGTATGTTTTTGTATGATTAAGGCTCACGCCGAAACGTCACAACTTTGTAATCGTTAAGTAATAAAGCTGCTCCTACTTTTTCCTAGTTTATACATTCTAATTTCTTGTCTATTTCTTTAGTTGTTTTCCAGCTTTCGCATGCGTAAGTGAGGGTGGATATTACATTTTAATTGAATAGTCTTGGTTTTTATGCTTATAACTTTGAATTCCATATGTTCTCAAGATTCTTGAAGATTGATGCTGCTTTTGCAATTCTAATTCTAACTTCCTTTCTAGTGTCACCATCCTGGTCTATGTAGCTGCCAAGGTATGCAAATTGATTGACTTCTTCAATATCTATCCCTTCTACTTGTATTTTTCTATTTTGATTAATGGGAAGTTTCATTATTTTTATTTTGTCCTTGTTAATTTCAAGTCCTATTTTGCTAGCCGGTGAAGACAGGTTATCTGTTTTTTCTTACATGTAATTCACGTTGTTACTGATAAGAGTTATGTCATCAGAAAAATCAAGATCTTCTAGTTGGGTCCCATGTACCCAATGTGTTACCTGTGCAGTATTTTTTCATTATGAAGTCTATTGTAATTCTAAAAAGCAAAGGAGACCGTATACATCCTTGTTTCACACCTGTTTCAATCTGGAAGCATTCACTCATCCCTTCTTCTGGTTTGACTGCACAAATAGTCTTAACTTGGTTTTTGTGCTTATAACTTTTGAACTCCGTATGTTCTCAAGATTTTTTAATGACAATGTTGCTTTTGCAATTCTAATTCTAACTTCCTTCTCTGGTGTCACCATCCTGGTCTATGTTCATTCATTCATTCATTCATTCATTCATTCATTTGCATGTCCCTTGCAGAACTTTGCCTCCCAAACAGCACTCCTGTAGCCTTCTTGGTCTATGTAGCTCTGTGTAAATACTTGTTAGTTATTTGTCTCACAGTTTATTCTATAGCGTGAAGCTAGATACTCTTGTTATTTATGTTCCTTTCCTTCTTTGTTTCACAGATTCCGGAGTTAGTCTAGTTTTTTGCTTACAAAAAGTATACGTTCTCATTAGAAATATTATAGCCATTACCCATATTAGCTTTTCTTGTAAATTGTCACTACTTTTCTGTGTTTAGTGAACCGTTTCTTCTCTTTTATCTTTTTTGGGCACTTAAAATGTTGCAGGACCTGGCACAGTAGTATCAGAAACTATTAGTGGGTATCTTTTCAAAGGCGTTAGTCTTCATGGTTAGTACTGGTCTTCATGTTTGGTACTGGTCTTCATGGTTATTACTGACCTTCATAGACAGTATTTGTCTTCCTGATAGGTACTGGTCTTCACAGCTAGAGTTGGTATTCATAGGAAGTATTCTTCTTTATTCAAGGTGTTGATCTTCATAGTGAGTATTAAATTTCATAGTAGGTATTGTTCTTCATAGCAAGCATTGATCTTCGTGGTAGGTATTACTTATTTAACTTGTATACTGAAAATACAATGAGGAATGTTAGAGAAGATGTAGATAAAGAATATTATGATGCCATAAAAATTGGAGGTTATGAAATACCAGTGATTAGATATGCTGATGACACAGTATTACTGTCCACGACACACACACACAGACAAAAAAGAATAGAAAAACTAATTATGTCAGTCTGTAAGAATAGTGAAGAGTAAAATCTGTATCTTAATGTGAATAAAACTAAACTGATGACAACCGACAAAAGAAATACGGAAGCTAAAATATGTATTAACTATTAAAGACTGGAAGAAGGGGAGAGTTTTTAATGTCTTGGATCATTACTAACTAATAATGGAGATACAATGAGAAAGTTTAACAACTAAAGAAGCTGTGGAGAGGAACAGGCAGAGCTACAAAAATAAGATTTTTGAGGGCATGCATCTTTCCCGTCTCAACGTATGCTTGTGAGACCTGGACACTTAACAAAACAGCTAAGAAACACATACATGCCCTTGAATGTAAATGATACAGAAGATTGTTTCAAATATCATGGACACAACAAAGAACAAATATATCCATACTACAAAAACTTAAATATTGAAAAAAGCTTTCTAATGAGGAAGATTAAAAAAAGAAAAGTTAAATATTTTGGACATATTAAACGTCATGATAATTTACAGAAGACAGTCTTGGAAGGGTACATAATGGGAAAAAGAAAAAGAGGAAGACCAAGGTGAAGATGGCTGCAAGACATTGTTGATGATCTGCGAATGGATGCATCAGCAGCAGTGCATCTTGCTTACAACCGAAAGGCCTACAGGAGAGCTTTTAAGGAGGCGAAGTTCTCCAAGGGACATGCAAATGTTGGTCTCCATGTCAAGTATTGGTCTTTGTGGCAGGTATTGGTCTTCATAGCAAGTATTAGTCTTCGTGGTAGGTACTGGCCTTCATACTAGGTATTGGTCTTCATAGTAGATATTGGCCTTCATGATCGGTGTTGACTTTCATAGTAAGTATTGGTCTCCGTACTAGGTACTGGCCTTCATGGTAAGTATTAGTCTTCACAACACTAATGGCTTCATGGTGGGTACTGGTCTTCATATCGTCTCCGTGGAAGGTGTTGGTCTTCATATCTGTAATGTAGTCTAAGACAGTGTTTACGTCATCTGGTTTCCTTCCGTCATGGACAAAGACGAAGAATTGAAGCTCTGGAGAAAATTTTTATAACAAGAATATAACCAGTGACCCCATTAATAGGCAATTATCGGTAAATCACAGATTAAAAAAGAGAGAGAGAGAGAGAGAGAGAGAGAGAAACTGAAGCTTTTGGAAGTCGCCGGTTACCGTAACCAGTTTATATTTTATAATTAAAAAAAAGACCTTGTAAAAAAAAGTGCAAATCGGTTGGAGGATAACCTAGCCAGTAACCTGATGATGCACAATCTGCATGAAGGAGAATCAGCCAGTTTAGATGATCTATCGGTCTTCGTGGAAAGTGTTGGTCTTCTTGGCTGTTCTCTGTCATGAGAATATGTTCAGCATGTGAGCATTTATTAAATCCCGTATCAAATAAGGTATGAAAAATTTCACGCGAACACTAAATTCCCGCTGACGTTTGTAATTTTACATTAAAAAAAAAAAAAAGGATAAAGCACGGAGTGATGTGTCGATAAAACCGGCATTTCGGAAGGTATCTCATGCAAGGTGAAAGGTGTATCGGTTTTAAAAAAAATCCTAGCCCCATCACTGGTATAACTGATCCAACAAAAATTAATGAGCTCTACATTTACGAACATCCGTAGAGACAAATGAATACTAATCACCCACTCCGCCTAGGCTGACCACGTGATATCAAGTAAAGCCAGAAACTTCTCCTTCTTCTTAGTTCGCTTCTACCGCCAAGATCGCCCCGTGATCCTACTGAATTTACTCCTGTGGTCCTAGATTGGTCATGTGGTCCCCGAGAGCTCCACAAGAAATCACCGAGAGGACCAAATGAGGTTCAGAGTATCGCGGGGCTTGGGCCTGTATTCTCGGTGGGTCACAGAAGCAAGAATGCGTGACACTGTGGTTTTCGTTGCACCAGTTTAATCTAGAGTTGGACTTTCTCACCGGAAAACATCGACGTGTTTTGAATATCCGTATATCCCCGCTGGGTGAGAGGTGGCAGCACATCCAGCCCAGCGTTGGACTTTCTCACAGGAAAACCTCAGCGTGATTAGGATACGCATATATCCCCGCCGGGTGAGAGGTGGTTGCCTATCTAGACTGCATTGGTCCAGGGTCTCCCATTTCAGCGTTTTGTTGTAGTGACCGCTACCCTTTCTACTTGTGACCAGGACTGAGCTTTTGTCCAGGAGGAAGAATCCTCGCCACAAGTAGGTTTCCCCTGGGTTAAGCCAGTTTAGGCGTATTATCCCAGGTTGGGCGCATTTAGGACGTGTTCTACCTCTAGAGCGGAGGTACCATGACACGAGTAGTCATCGAGTTTCACCCCTAGGTAAGCCGGTTTAGGCATATTTCACCAGTATGTGTGTATATCGGACGTGGCCGACCTCTAGAGCAGCGGTGCCGTGGTATGAGTAGCTCTCGTCGCGAGACTACTGAACATACTGATTAATCTTCACTTTATCCGTTCCTTCACCTTTTCACAGCGGTCGCTCGGCAGCCCTATTTGCATTTTCTTCATTGGCCGGGAGGAGTTTCACCCCACGTGCGGCAGACGAAGAATCTCGCCAGCATTGTCTTAGTTTAACCCCTAGGTTAAGCCAATTCAGGCAATTCGCCCGATATGAACGCACATAGGACGTGGCCGACCTCCAGAGCAGAGGTGCCGTGATTTGAACAGACCTGACCTCGAGACTACTGATTACTTCACTTAACCCTTTCTTTCACATTTTCCACTGTGACGCCGCGCGACAACCCCATTCTTCCTTTTCTTCACTGGCCAGGAGGAGCCCCACTCCACGCACGGCAGCTGAAGAATCTCGCTAGCAGAGGCAGAAACTTCTAACTTCCGTAGAGACAAATGAATACTAATCATCCACTCCGCCCTGGCTGATCACAAGATATCAAGTAAAGGCATAAACTTCTTGATGATCTGAATCTCCGTCCTACAGGATACTTAAGAGTGACACATGAGCACAGCTGTGTGATCGTGGTGTGGTCGTAAGAAAAAGAAGAAGAAGACGACTGAAAACTGATATCATTACAGTCTGTTTTAATGCTCATGATAGAGAACTGGGGCACCATTTCACACAGTAAAACATTAAAAACTACCTATTCTTATTTTATATCCCCTGAGCTCCGAACCTTAACCTAGCAGATAAAACTATGATACGAAGGGGGTTCAGAAGCTAATGCACCACATCGTTTTGCTTTTTTTTTTTTCAGCCAATAATAAAGATTAGAAGCGTGAAATTTTGCACACTTTAAATGTGCCATATGCCGATTGTGTGAACCAAATCGTATTATTGAACCTGTCGTGTTACAAGATTAAACAGGTTGCAGTTCCGTATTGTATTCGCAGAAAGAACTCAAGAAGCCACCTTCTCTATGGATTATAGCACCTTAGAAACCACTTGGAGCACTATCAAAATGGAAAGAAAGTCACAGTTATACTAGTCAGCCGCGCACAGCTGCACAGCGCAGGCTGCTGCTGTTGCGCAGGCCGACAGTTCTTTTGGCGAAAAAGCGCTCTCGAGTTCCGTGCGTGGGAGGCAGGCTTTCGCTCCCTTCCCGGACGGTGAGAGTTAAGGTGTTTCGATTCAGAAGCGAGTGGTTTGTCCTTCGAGCGAAGCATATAAACGGCTAGCCAGACAAGTTCGTGCTAACGGTGTACTACATTTTTGTCGACCGATGGTCTCGAAAATGGTCCATCTCTCGCAAAGAGTATCGGGTCTGTAGTATGTAATGTGCGTTGTTTGTGGGTGGCCGGGCTTTCTTCTCCGCTCGTTAGAGCAGAGAGAGCCGCCGGTTAAAGGAAATGAAACGCCACCGGGGTCGAAAGGGATCCGCTCTGAGCTGAGCGCTGTCTCCCTTGCCCCGCGTCGGTCTGTCGGCTGAAATCCGACTAAGGTTCGGTGAAGAAAGCTATCTGGTTGATCTTGCCAGTAGTCATATGCTTGTCTCAAAGATTAAGCCATGCATGTCCAAGTTCACACTGTCTCACAGTGAAACCGCGAATGGCTCATTAAATCAGTCGAGGTTCCTTAGATGACACAATCCTACTTGGATAACTGTGGTAATTCTACAGCTAATACATGCTTACCAAGCTCTGAACCTCGTGGAAAGAGCGCTTTCATTAGTTCAAAACCCGCTGCTGGCAAGATTCTTCAGCTGCCGTGCATGGAGAGGTGCTCCTCCCGGCCAATGAAGATTCTACAATAAATTTATTTACAGTTTTAGTATGGCAATCAAAATAAAAATATGCTTGAAATTAATGACTGGCCCGTAACTTTTGTTCAGTAGTGTTGTTTCGTTCCCTGCTTACTCATACAAAATTTTGCAACTCTTGAAATGTTTCTATACCATTTCATCGATTCACCATGAAACTGACTATTGTTGCTGCGCTGCTGGCGTATGTAATCTCTTTTACTGAGGTCGACCAAGATGAGGTGGAGAGGTAGCTCTTTTTTTTTTTTAGCTCGAGCTCTTTTACTGCAGATCTTATAGTCTGTCTGAACTCAGTTCATATTCCTACTCGCGCCCTTTTCATTTAAAATGCACTTCTAGAACACAGAACTTTATATGCAGCAATGAGTCTCAATGGATTGGGAAGAAGAAGAAGAAGAGGGGAGGAGGAGTAGGAGGAAAAAGAAAGAAAAAGAAGGGGCGAGGGAGAGGAGGAAAAAGAAAGAAATAAAAAACTTAGCTACTGAACAAAGAAATTCTGAAGGTCCTAATTGTGTGAAGTATTGTTCACACCAACAAGAATAACTTTCAGAGATACATCTCCAATCCGCCAGACAGTTATACTTTTCATTTTAAACTAATCAGCGATAATAAAAGGTTGGATCTAACTAAAACATATTTTATATCAGCCAGAACTCCGCTGTGGAATGTCTCCCGAAAGTCTGGAACTGGGTTGCCCTCACTTTTAGAAGTGATACCATCACTCTAACCTCCTGCCATCCAGATTTATGCGCAAGACCTTCGCCAATGTCAGCCCGAGCACTTTTTACGCACGCGAGTTCCACACAATTTTGCACGTTTCCACAGCGATAGTAACTCTACTCTTACTGAGAGAGCTCGACTGCTCGTGTGCGTGTGTTCCAGTGAGAAATTTTAACTTTACTCTGTAAGTTAACGCTTCCAAGCGCACTTGCGCTTTTTTCTTCTTTTAGTTGAGAATGCTTTATATATAAAGTTCGTTTGGTCACTTCCTCGTTTGTCACACGTTCGTCCCAGTGTATTCTTCAAATGTTTCTAAGCCATCTTCCATTAAATCCTGTCAAACTGCTTTCGATTCTCCGTGTTTCGGCTGCTTGGAGCGTACACTGGATTGATAGATTCCGGGCTTGAGGTTCGCATAGAAAATGGGAAATTTCTGTGTTTGCTAATTTGTTAAAGGTTTTAAAAACAGGAAATAGTTGGGCCATATACTACAAACGAAAAACAAAACGAAACACCCCTAAACCAACTATGCATGAAGGAAAAAGGAGGGGCAGGCCACTGGGGACGTAGGACGCACAATACAGAAAGAACTAAAGGATCGAGAAAGACATGGTTTGTGGTATCTCTATTCTCTAAAGACAAGATTGGCTGGGGAACCTTTGTCGATGCATTATGCCTCACTGGGAGTACACAGGACTGACTATCATGATTATTTAAGTGCCCTTAACAAGACCTAAATTGGCTACTGATCACCAAAAATCACATATAAATGTCGCTTTCTAGAATATGTCAGATCTTCTCTCCACACTAATTTGGGAACCGCTGCGCTATCCTGTGTGTACACCCCATACTATGATTGCACTACAATAGGCGATAAAACTGCAACTTCCTTTCCGAAAGCCTTTTCTCGACGAGAATAATCGAAAAGAATATACCGTCATCATGCTCTCCTTCGGCTCTACTATAGCATCGATTATCATGTGGAAACTTTTAAGTAGCAATTTTTATTACAAAGGAAGTTATTTTGCGAAGATCATTTTACTGGCAAACATGAAATAAAGGATATTCACATGGTATGAATGCTGGCACCCTAATCAATGATATGCAAAAGCCTTGTTATCTTTGAATCAAGTATTCTGGTACTTTCAGAAGCGAAAGAGAAAAACCTGCTAGCGGGGCTATGTAAAACTCGCATCACGAGCTGAGGCCAGAACACCAGTGGACTTATTCCGGGAGCAAAGCTGATGATCCCAACTATGTCTACTTGTATGAATGTATTCGTTATGCCACGCAGACCACACGAGCCTCTAGTGTGCAGCCAGATCAAGGAAAATATGGATACTCTCACCGTATCCCCTATAGGACCACACAAGGTCTACAATAACATTTTACCTATCACAAGCAACAGTACCACTGGCATGAAATTCTTGGACATTCCGCCATATGAATGCATATTATATCATCTAATTATATTCTCTTTATCAACAGCGAAACTTTTTGTAAAATCTAAACACTTTAACAATTCTTTTCCCCCAAGCGGTTAAGAGACAGAATAGCCGTCGTCTTCTAACTTTCTGGAGCAGTAGACTGGTGTTCTATGGAATGTAATGAAGATGTTGAGGTACAACATCACTGTGGCTTGGGAGTGGATTATGATGGTTATTTTTTTCAGTCACTTAGAGGAGCTAAAAAGCAGGAGTATGCAATACTTCTTTAGTAGACTCCACCAACATGGGGACTGTGATGATCCCCAGACTTGACAGCCTGTTACTGAGGGTACTGCTGGAGAGGTGGAACAGGGCCTTGGTCAGCTATGAATCAATGACTGATCAATCGGGCAGTGTCTGCATTCCCCACTGTAAGAGACACCATGAAAACAAAGAGAGACAGCAGACGACAGAACAGAAACACACACATACACACTTTCACATCAACAACAAGAGATCAACTTTAATTTACATATAAATTTACCTTTTTAAAATACATTTAAAAACCAAAGAATTGTTAACAGTAATAATCCAATGAGAAAACATGGACTGAATTATGAACAAATATATGTGATTACCATGATTACCAAGGCAAGTTCAGAATACACAAGGATTTTTTTTTTGTTTTAAAAATGTGATTACTAATGAACAGGAAAAATCTAACCAATAAAATGAAGGGAGCACTCTTACTGTCACACACAAAATGTACATGTAGACACACAGCCCAACAACATGCTCGTACAAACTTTAAATCTATACTATGGAGCAGCCAGGTAAGACAATAACCAGCTACCTTATCTTGTACTGAAACGACAAGGATGTACAAAACCCACAGACCCTGGATGGATGGTGGCAGGTCGCATGCAAGGGCCACAGAGCTACATTAAGACAAAAATATGTCAGCTACATAGGGTCAATTACATGTGTGTGTGTGTGAAGCAAAACACCCCAGTGGTGGATTACTCATTAGGCTGAGCACTTCATCAAGGAAAATGAAAATATTTGAATACAGATATAGACAGGAAAAGGCAACGGTCTCATACTAAAGTTAGTCTACAGGCCTGCATGATAGTTAATCCGCCACTGGGTGGGTTGCCACAGGTCAAGTAACAGCTTACAAACAATTGAGCTTATAAAGCCTAGTGTATGAAATCTTTAAATGACAAATACACCAGTTGCCCCTTTTAAAAACAATCATCAGTACATATAATGGAAGTCAACAAATGACAACTATGAATCAGCACATTTTTTTGTTCTCGTCTTAAGCACAAAGGCCATCCTCCAGTAAATTATTAATAGCAATAAAAATCTTTTCAAATCTAGCTTTAAAAAAAAAACCAAAAAAACTCTTCACCATACACCCAGAAAAACATTAGGTCAAATACAAATATTTTATTTTTATAGTCAGTTAACAAGCATAAGATTTTTAACCAACAATGTACTGTAGCTAAGATGTCAATTACTGCTTAACAAAACTTACAGACTGTATATGTACATAAGCAATACATAGTAAATCATTATGTACCCATGTCACAGAAAGTACACACATTTTAAATCTAAACTAAGAAATGCTGTGAAATTATTTTTAGAGTACTTTACATTGAATGCCATGTACACTGTAAAGGTTTTTATGAGTAAATAAATTCAGTGCTACATTTACACTATGTGGTCTAATTTTCCAACCCTCACTCCAAGGACAGACACAGTTATGTCCCACTGCACAAACAAAAACTTGCAGCTTTTCACCAGAAACTATGGATATGGCTGCGCATGGAGTGAGCCATGCACAATCTGCATCACACTGATTTCATTCCTGTCGGCCGTACACATACACAAGATGGCAATCTGCAGCATAAAGCTAAGATATTCCTTCCACACACACATAAATATACGCTTATCTCTGCATAGTGATACAATTATCGTATAAATCCTCAAAATATTAACATCTGAGTTGGAAACATTGAGCTTTACACTGGTCTAACTGACAGTAAAGGTACCTGCTTAACTCAAACAAATGCCTTCATAAATGATTCCTACACAAGGAAAACACCTGTGAAATTCAAACCTCTGTAGAATAACATTCCTATTTTAAAAATGATGGTTTGACAAAATCAACTGATACATTATCTTTACAAACAAAAAAAAGTATTAAAAAATGAAAAAGCAGAAAATAACATTACACCTCACTGTAAACTAACTCTCTAGCCAAACAAAGAGGCACAGATAAAACTTTTCATTACATTTCAGTAATTTTGATTACACTTGTCCAAGATTTCAAGAGAATATTAGCATGCTATTATATATAAAATGGCATACTGTCAAAACAAAAAAAAATCATTAAATTTAGAAGGAATGACATGTGAGTCTCTTAATGAAAGCTGAAAATAGTAAGATGGTATAATATGATCACCATCATCACTATGTGCCAGGCTCACATGGTGTGGAGCTGGGTGTTAAAAACCAATGTCAGACATATGAAGAAAAAACTAAACAAATCATAACAGAAATTATTATGAAAATAAGTTCCATATTAATAAACTAGAACTGAAATTGCAACACACACAAAACTGGAAATCTCATAAATGTGGCAAAAACTCTGGTATTGGAACTGGACAATTATGTTTGGATGAAAGATGTGTCAGGTATTCATCAGTCAATAAGTTTGCTTGTGTGTGGGGGCGCAGGGGAAGAGACAAGGAAATGAATGAGGAGATGATTCATTATATCAATTCCAGAAAACTGAATGAGTGTCAGCCAGCAAGAATGTTAACCAATTATGACTAAAACACAAGTTGTCATGAGAAATGATGAGAATTAAATATCTTGGCATTTTAACTAGTCCTCCATAAACAAAACAAATTAAAAATCTACAACACTATAATCTTTTCTGGAATATTATCTGAGAAAATTATCTTCGAGGGTCTTGAAACCAGAACAACAGTGCAAAGATTTACAAACATGATGCGTGTGACAAAATTTAAAAAAAAAGAGACAAACGTCAAGCCATGGCAAAGATATCATCAGTAACATTACTGTGTTGACAACTATGAAACATGTTTATCCACTTTAAACTGCTACTACTACTGACCACCACAAATCAGAACATACTGCTATATTTTCGTGATGTCCATTTTACAATAAACAGTTTTTATATAGTCAATTCAAGAAAGTCATTAGTTGTGGTAGAGTCAAGTGATGTACTAATACTGCTATAATCTTGTCATATGCTATAATTCTGCATGCTCATTTATGAAGCATAAGAAATGACAAAATAGGACAGGCGACCATTATAATTAATGACATTATGTAACTGAGACCATCATTCTGTATGCACACAAAGGAACACAGCAATCAATATTTCCAGTTCATTGTCAGCATCATCATCATCATGTGTCATCTACAAATGTTTCACAATATGAAATGTCTTCCAAAAATGTTCATAAATTTTTCAAATATTTACTTAGTTTAATCAGTATAACAAAACAACAAGGGTCAATTCTGTAACACAAACAAGCCACAGTGTACCTGAAATGATATTCTGAAATTGGCAAAAATTCATTCAATCCTCAGGTGATGGAGAAACACAATGGCTAGAAACTATGTTGCCCCAAGCAAGGAGGACCTAATCTTACAACATACCATGGACAAGATATATGGCATCTTTAATCATTATGTAAATTTATTACTGAATAATGCAGCTAACAAACCAATTTTAAGAATGATCATCTTGATGATTTTTTACTAGATGAAAACTGCTTGAAGAATTCAGTTTCTTTCTCTCAGACACTTCTTCCCACTTCCTTATACTGTCATAGCTAAACTGAAAGGATTATTTTTTTCAGTGTGTAATATAATTTGTTCATGAAATGCATGAAAATACAGGGCAGAAAAAAACAAAACACAGCAAATCTACTGCATTTCACAGTCAAGATATTAAAAGCATAACTTACACTTAAAAACTAGCAACTTTCAACAGCATTCCTGTCCTCATCCGTTCAGTGTTCCTTAGATGTGAGAGAATCAGTTAAACATACTCAAAAAGCACGTACAACACGACACTTTTGGAATGTGATACATTACTGAAACTAACCACGGCCAGCGACACTCAGATCTGGACCGACCATAAAAGCAAAACAGTAAGTACATGCTGAGTTCTCCACAGCAACAGCAAGTCCAAAGAGAGACTTAAGTTGGTCCACTGCTATGATTTAGCTTACTTGGGGAGAGCAACAAAACAGTTAAGCACTGACATAGTCTCTGTAATCCTCAATACATAAAAAGCTACAAATCTTTATCTTGACTTCACATTACACAGATATAATAATAAACATCTCAGACCCACTGAAAAATCTAAATTTTATATAGTTATAAATTGCAATAACTGACACTTGGAGAAAACAAAAATGCAATGGATGTCTTCTGTATGGGAAGCATTAAGAAACGAGCTAAAGTCAGTACCTAACACTCTTCTATGCATTTACACATTTATGGCAAATGCTTCATATAACACGACTGATACTAGACGGTGATTGCTGTAAAATTTCCTGGACATACAACATACTGCTCTCATCTAACATGACTTCTAGCAAGGATGATTCAAAATGTGCCTGATTCACATCAATAACATAATTTTTAAAAAGATTCAGCTCAAAATGTGGTATGTCAATGCACAAGATATTTTAAAACAAAAGTTCTCCGTTACCTTTAATCGTTTATATAATACAACCTTATTCTACAAATCTGTACAAGATGTGGATCTTCCATATCACTGCTTTATAAATCAATGTACTGGAGCAGTGAAACTTCATACAATTTGCTGTTCAAATAATGACTCAAGCAAGTAGTTAATAAACAAAACATAATTACATTGGCATACATTACTAAAGCAGCAATTTCATTTTCTAAAATAATTCTGTGAGCTGTCAAAAAAACAAAGACACTCGATATAAAGAAGTATAGTCAGCAGAATTATCTGCTCCTTAATACACCAACCTTTAGCTACAGCTTCAATCTAAGAAAATGTCAGTTCAGAACATCACTGACTATTACACATGCAAAGACAATGATTTAACACTTGCATTCACACAACATATTTATGCTGTCAGAATTATTGTATAGTGAATATGATTTTTAGAAAAAAAAAAAAAGCCAAAAAAAATAAAAAAGAGAGACATTTGAACAAGCACAACAGAAACAATGCTAAGAAAATAAGAGTAAAATCTAACAAGTCCTTGGTGTCGCAACATTTTTCATTTCAGGGAGAGCAGAAAATGGCGATTTCAGTAAAATACAGCCAGTAATGGAACAACCACATGAATCAGGAGCCGAGATAATCTGAAGCCTGTATCCCTCTACTGTATCCTTCACACAAGCAACCACATACACACATATGCACGTCTGACTATGTTAAATGCTGCTCTTGCCAGGTATCTGAGGATATCTGAGTGAGAGAGAGAGAGAAAGAGAAAAAAAGTCAACTCTAGATATCAATGTTTATATCTCATGTGGCTCACACATAAATGTTACAATATTTACACAACCATCAAAGTCACATATACTGGTTCACATTTCATGTTCGCATATAATAATTATTAACACTTCCCGGATCAAAGATGGAAAAATCCATCTTTTGGTTTTCCATGTGCTGTTTTCGACGGTTGTCTTATTCACTGTTTCTAGCTTGTTTAGAGTAATTTTTTTGTCTTCTGTATTTTTATTGCAAAGTTAATATAATAAAATGTCCACTGTTCAGAATTTAAAAACAAATTATTATTCATGTGTTCCGAGCTGCCAGGAACATGTATTTATGGAATTTCACAAGTTGACGTTTTCTCAGAATGGCGCAGCACATTTCTCTCAATGACACTGCGACTGACATTGAATTATGCTGAATTTTTTTTGTCAGACTGCCCCAAGGATGATAGAAAGTATTTTATACCATGCATAGACCCAACATGTGCACAAACCTACCACCTTTTTGTCTGAAAATATAACACCTGCAGACATAAAAAAATTCTTTGGACTGATCATTTTGATGGGCCAGACTAGGAAGCCACACAGGAAAGAGTACTAGACAACAGACCCTCTTCTGGAAACACCAGTATTTAAAAAAACAATGAGCAGAGCTAAATTTAAGCATCTTCTGCATTTCTCTGACAACTCTCAGACACTTCCAGAAACAGGCAGAATTAGCAAAATAAAACCTCTGCTGAATTATTTTATGCCCAAGTTTCAGGAGTTGTATAAACCGAAGCAGCAGCTTTCACTTGATAGAAAGATTCCTTGGAGAGAAATTTAGGACACACAATCCTTCAAATCTAACAGAGTATGGGGTCCCTGTGAAACTGGTGTCTGAGAGTGACATAGGATAAATACTAAACATGGGGATATACACAGGAGAAGGAAAGAAGCTAGAAGAAACAGCCCTGTCAGTTCTGAGCCCCTATCTTGGAATGTGGCACCATGTATATCAAGACAACTGTTACAACAGTGTGTCAATGGCTGCAAAACAAAACCAGAGTTTGTGGAACAATTAGGGAAAACACAGGACTGCCAAAAACTTTGAAATCTGCTTCCAAAGTAATAAAGAAAAGTGAAAGCAAATTTTGACAGAAAGACCAGACATTTCTTCATGTCTAGAAAGACAAGAGTTGTCTGCATGATATCAACAATGCTACTGGGAAGACTGATAGAAAAACTGGACAACCACTAATGAAACCAATTTGCGTTTACAACAAGCACATGAAGGGAGTAGACAGGACTGATCAGTGTCTTTCATACTACAACATCTTGAGGACGACCGTGAAATGGAACAAAAAAAGTAAGATTCTATCTAATCAGTTGTGCATTATTTAACTCATACATAATCTACAGAGCCTTAAACAAGAACAAAAAAAACCTACAAGCAATATTTAGTTGAATTGGCAAGATCCTGGCTCTCTGAAGCCAAGTCTACTGTTCAAGAAAACAGGAAAGCAGGTGATGAGAATAGACCCCTACCAAACAGCTCAAAAGGATCCCAAGCAAGGATCCTCCAGGAAGATTATCTGGAACAGTAAAGGATCATGTCCTGGTGAAGTCTGAGGGTCAAAGCACTAAAAAAAAGCACCATTTTGGAAGCGCAGAGTGTGCTTGGTCAATGGGAAACGAAGATTTATTTGTAAAACTTGTCAAGTCCCATTAGTTAGTTGATCCTCTTGGGCCAAAGGCAGCGCATAGAGCGGAGGGCAAGACTCTCCATGTCTGGTGATTCCTTGCAACTTGCTTTAGATCCTCGGTGTTTCTGATGAGCATTGTTGAACACTCCTTGGCAGTAACTATTCTTAGTGTGTCTTTGGGTCTTCTCCGATTTTTCTTACCCCTGGTGACCACAAGCATGGCCAAGTTTAATGTTGTTTGTTGGTGAGATCAAGAACTTCAGTTTTTGCTGAGCTGATTTCGAGGCCAATTTGTTTAGAGATATTGTGGAGTGATTTAGAAAAAAAAAAATAGCTGTACAGAATACATTTTTTCCCTAAGACGCTTAACAGAGAAATCAGTTCAACACAATCAGGTACTGTACATAACTTTCACAGAGCACGAAAAAAGCATTCGATAGAGTAGATAAATATAAACTGGGAAATCTTACAGCATTATGGAGTTAGTATGCATGTGATCAACTTGTGCAAAAACCTATGTTAAAACAGCTAGTATACAGTTGGAACAAATGCAGGACACACTAAATGATTCATCGAAAATCTAGAGTGAGGCAGGGCTGTGTATTAAGTCTCTTACCATTCATAACCTACACTGACAACATCTGCAAAGATGTCAACATGAATAGCAAAAATTCCACTACAAAACACTAACAGCCAAGAACAAAAGAAAAGTCATCACAACAAAAATGATATGTTTAGGGAGAATATTAAATGTGACAAGAAGAGACCAAATAAGAAATGACACTATCAGAGCAAAGGTTGGAGTAACACCAGTATCACACTATATCCAGAAACAGCAAATCAAATGGCCTGGACAGTATACACAGATAATATTCACGCTTAGATTTGTAGGTAATAAAAGAAGAGGTAACCCATGCAGATGGAGAGAAGAAATTACAGAAGCATTAAATTTATATGAAGCTTAATCGTTAGATCCCAAAACAAGCTATAAAATGTAACGCAAAAGGCCGAACAAAAAACAAAAAAAAAAGAGGTTGAACACATGAAACTCTAAAGAGGACGCTGTTAAGAGATGCCAGTTTAGTAGGATTAACATCCCTTGATGAGGTTTAACAGCTCACCAAATATGGGAAATCTCGGCAAGCTATCATGCGAGCCCTATGTGAGTTTAGCAGCACACGAAGGACGTAAGAAGAAATCGTTTGAGTCTTATCAAGACAAATATTTGTCCCCTCAACAATGTATGAGGAAGAAGACACGACAAGTAGGTACAATCTTCTGTGTTCAAGTGCTGGGTTGCCAGGATGAAGCCCACAGCTTTCTCCTCAGGTCCATCCTGCGGCCAGGTCAGTGAACATTGTACACACGTGGAGCACATGCTCTATGGTTTGTGCTCCATTCCCACATGTGCATGCACCCATGTAAGAGATCTTGTGTTAGTGTAGATGGCTCAGTAGTTTGCAGTGGCCTGTTCTTTATCAGAACTGGATGTCTGTTGGTGTCTTTGTTGCTGATGAAGTGGATCCATATCAGAAAATAGGAATAATTAAAAGTTAAAAATAAAAACATGCACAGACAATTTTTTTAATTTAACTCTGGTCTAAGAAACTATACCCACTGAAAAGGGATGCAAGAACAGCCCCAATAATTTCCTCCTCACTGCTGGCCAGGCTGTGCCCCTTGAGCAGCTGACTGAGCCTGAACCTGCTGCATGACCATCTGTGCCTCATGGAACATACCCTGAGACCTGTAATACTCTATCCATGCCTGGCTGTAATCTAGCTGGCCTGTCTGTGGATTGATGGCTGGAAAGACAGTAGGTGTTAAAATATCATGTGCATTGTGTATAGGGAAGTAATATTGAAAAAAAGGAGGTGGGGGAGTGAGAATAAAGATGAGAGAGAACTGTGTGAACTAAAACAGCCCAACAAAAAACAAAAACTTGACATACATTACTGAGGTGGCTAATAACAATTTAACGCTTTCCGTCCTGCAGGAAAAAAACCGCAGGCGTTCCATTTGTGCCAAATTAAAAGCGCGGGTCTTGATCTGTATAGTCGGTATAGTTGTAAAACTGAATGTAACAATATTTCCGCGTTAAAAGTATATGTGTTATGCATCAAAATAGCTGTAAATGTGAGAATGAAGAGTTTTTTTAAGGAAAAAAGTAGTGTGATGATTTTAGTTGATAATCATTTCCTACTTACCATCGGGTAGGTATAGAGGTACAATATTTACAATCGGCGATGTCTAGAACTACCTGTAGCTTCATGCGATCTCGTCATGCGATAGTATGTAGCATACTCAGTACAATAATGTTCTAACTACTTCTACAGTCCATTTTATAGGTCAAAAGCTACTTGTGGCACATTCAAGAACAGTGGTCTGGTCGTAGGGCATGTCCGTATGCCTCAGAAATCACACAAAAATATTGAAACTTCTCGATTTTCATTCAGCTGTTAGGCACGCTTCGGACTGAACTATGAAAGGTCACCGGAATTGCGTAAATAAAATGTGTACACTTAAAAAATTAGTTGTTTTTTTAGAAACGAAACGTGGTAAAATTTTACACCAAGGCACTGGAGACACAAACTGGAAGTGGAAAATCTGTTCCCAGAGGCACGGGAAGAGTTAAATGAAAACAAACTGAAATACAGATTTTCTCCTTGTTTGAGATAAAGAAATATTCAGTCTATTTTCAGTTCTCATGGCATCCACACATATCAAATTCAAAGACCACAAACATTTTTAAAATAAATAAATCAGTTTTGTTTCACCATGAAATAACACTTGGCTACATTAAAATATAAACCAACTGATGTTAAGTACTGAAATTTTAAAAGTTTAATGTCAACAAAAAAAAAGGTATGTACGCAGTTGATATAAGCAGCTTATTGTAAGATGAATAGTAGCAGGTGTTCATAGCAAAACCTTCACATAAGTAGCATATCTGAAAGGAAAAGATGATGTTTGTGACAATATAGGCTGTCAGGCAAAAAATGGACAGGGAGCTTGTTTGGTGAGAGCAACCTCCAAGCTGGAGAGCCACTGCAGAAAACTTTCTCTGTTGAGATGGCACAAGATTAAGACTATGTGATGTGTGGTGCATTGTCTGTTGTCACTGTGTGTTCACTGAAAGTGTTGTACTGGTCTTCAAAGCATTATCACTTATTATCTCTAGGGTTGGCTTTTGAATAAACCTGAAACAGTCTATATAATAAATTATTTATCACACTAGCTGGTGTAATGAGAGAGAAGTGTACTAGCTAAACCTACTGTGGCTGGTTCTCAACTCACTAGGTTGAGCATAGGATGTCTGGGCGACTTGCTGCTGCTGCTGAATGGGCTGTTGCTGGGGAGCAGCTGGCTGTTGTGGGGCTGCAGGCTGCTGTCCTGGTTGACTCTGACCATATGTGGCATAATAGTAAGCAGCCCACGCTGCTGCGTTGGGATCATTTGGCTGTTTGTCTACAGAAGAAAAATTTCCATCAGTATGTAACTGTAACATAAATATTATCCAACAAGAAAAATAATCAGGAGACTTAGCAAATATGTACTACTCAAAATATTGTTTTTTAAGCAGACATTACCATTTTAAAATGAAATCTAAAACTGCAAAACAATTGTCAAAGATGGCAGCCACCAAGCCAATAAACCAAAACCAAGATATCAACTTTCATGCAATGTCTTTTCTAATAACGGCTTGAATAATAGGGTAAGGATCACATTCCAAATATGGGTTCAATCTTTCCATAGCTGATCTAGGATGGAGTCAAAGAAGCCTCTATTCTACCTTAGTGGGGTCCTTGGAAAAAGTGTCATGTGAATTAGGACAATAACTGGAAGACAAAACTGGCCCACTCTTCCTCTGAAATGGGTCCATTTATAATTTATAAATTATCTGTTTAATGCCTCGCAATAATAATTTGTTCAATGGTTTGTTTCATTAAAGAAACACTGCTAATTTTTATTTAACTGCATGTTATTTAAAAGTACAACTTCCATTTACTTGTTTGAAAATCAGATATTGTAAATATGCAGTGGTTTTGTGAAGTTTTAATTTTTTTTTTTTAAATCAAGATCAGTATACACTATTTGTTTTTTTTTTAAATCAAGATCAGTATACAGTATTTCTGTTTTTTTTTAATAAATCAAGATCAGTATACAGTATTGCTGTTTTTTTTTAATGTGATACTCAGTTTGTTGCAAACACTGTGAATACATGTATTTACAAAAAAGTGTCATAAAAGTGTCAAAAAAGCGTTGATAATTCTTGTGTGAAAATCTAAGTAAGGAAATATGACAGTCAAAGGGGATTTAGGAGACACTGATGGTAATTCAAACATAATTTTATTTTTTGAACCAAAAATGTGCAAAATTGTGTTTTCATATTTTCACTTTTTTTTTTTGGGTAAAAAATGTCTACTCATGGTATCTTTTTTTCCATTTACAAATACTTTCATATATGATATGCATACTCTGATTACAGAAGTACTTTGTTACACTGACTTTTACAACTAGACCCCATAAATGTCACAAGTGCCAAAGACTTGCGTAACCGGAGAATTTGAATTTTTGTATTTTAACACAAAAGAAGAGTTAGGATAATGATAAAACAATACAACCAATGCACTTTTTAGGACTAATAACGAAGAAGCTGGACTAACAGGACATTGTGGAATATTGTTCCATTTAACAGTCATCTGAAAGCAACACATGTAGCCACGATGCCTTATTTATTGAGTGTCTTGGCAACTACTTCTTCATTTTGCAGTAAACATACCTACTATTAATGATCTCTCTTCAAGTCATTTAATGATCATTTTCTTAACAAACTCAAGGTGGCTGTTTTCATCCACATCCAGTTCTTAGATGCTTTTGTATTAAAATCACATCTCAAAAAATTAATCATTTCTGTCTTGTGGGTCAAAATCCACCATTCACATCTGTATTACAGCTATTATCTCATTTAGGATCTGAAAGTTTAAAAAGACCCAATTGTTTTTTTTTGGTCATAATTAATCTTGCTGAGAAATATAGTAACAATAATATAAACAGGTGTAGAGGAAAGAAAAGAAAATGAAACTGTGACCAACTCACTGGGCATATTCTGTTGTTGTGGATACTGATTGCCATAAGCATTCCATCCTTGGGGTGCTCCACCATACTGCTGCTGTGGAGGCTGGCTGTAAACACAATGAAAAATCCCACCAATCATCAAGTTCATTATTTTGTAAAACAGTTTAAAAATTGAAAAAAAAAAAAAAACACAATTTCTTACTTTATGTTGTAGCAAGGCCTACTATCAAACTCTGACAACAAGGACCCAAGAGCAAGGACCTGTCAGTGTTAGCGAATCCTTGCTGTACTTTATAGCAGAAACTCGACACCCAGAGCCCAAGATAAGCACTAGGCTCTAATGTTCTGCATTCTCACAAAAAAGGTAATTTCCCTCTTCTCAACTAAATTTCAATCACTAAACTGATTTTTTCCCCCTTCTAACCTAAGTCAGCAAAAAAAAAAAAAAGCTCTTATATAAACCATTCAAAAACAAAATTACTATTTTCAAAACGTACTTTGGCTGTCCATACTGTCCACCAAATTGATCATAACCTGGTCCCTGAGGCCCTGGACCACCTGGCCCACCCTGAGGTCCTGGTCCTCCAGGGGGACCATTTGGCCCACCGGGTCCGCCCATCATTCCACCAGGTCCACCTGCAGGTCCATGTCCCTTAACAGACAAATAAAAAGGGTAGTGAATGTGAACACTGAAAAAAGTAAAACCATAAAAAAAAAAAATTCAGCAAATAACACTTTATATAAAATTCTAAAATTCATCTTCAACATTCGCCCTCAAAAGGACACTGGCTGCATTACACCTTACATCCTGACATTTATGTCAATGCACAACCTTCAAGTTGCAAACAGGACACATCGCCCTCAATAACCATTTACACAGCAGAGTGGCCACTGACCAATCACTGTACTGCATGCACTGCAACAGACAAGAAGAAACTGTTAAGCATCACCTACTGGCATGCAGTGCGATGGATCTTGCAAGTTTCACTATCTGGCACAAGGGGGAAAAGGATTGGAAAAGTCATCCTGACAATCTTCAGCTCTGCATATTTTTTGCCTTCCCATTCTAATGCCGCATGTTAAATGCATAGCAAACATACCTGATCATTGTGTCCACCTTGCTGTCCTGTTTTCTCTTGTATGAGTTGAATGGCATGCTGGATCTGGCCAGGATTGCCTCGGATATTGAACAGTTTCTCGTTCATGTTTGGGGGAGGGTTACGATCCAGCTCTACATGAGCACCAGACTGCCTATTGATCTCTCGAATTGTTTCACCGCCTGAAAAAATGAAACCAACTTTGACTAAAAATATAAATCTGATACAATCCAGGACATGGTTTACATTGGACAACGAAAACTATACACGTCAAACTTTTCTGGACTAAATATTCACAGACAAAATGACATTTGTTTGTTTGTACAATCTCCCTGTAACTGCGAGCTGTTGTTCTTCACAGCTGTAGGTGCTGAGGCACAGCACTGTATCAGTGTGAGAGTGGGTTATGTCAGCTACTTTTTTCAGTCCCAGAGTACAGGTAAAAAACGGGGGGGGGGGGGGGGGGGGTGTGTGTGTGTGCAATGCTTCTTTAGCAGACTCCACCACCACTATAGCAATCCCTGCTCTGTTAGCCAGGCTAGGCCTAATGCTGGGGATGCCATGGAAAAGGTGGGACAAGAACTTGGTCAATTATGGTTCTCTAACCCTGACGTCAGCACATCAGCTATTGTTTGCTGACTGTCTCTTTGGAAAGACATTTCCCCAACTGCAAAAAAATTACATTTATATATGACATAATACTTCAGATCATTTCACAGAATAAAAGTATACTTATCTGCTACATTACCTTTGCCTATTACAAGTCCACATTTATCAGCGGGAACACTGAAGGTGGTATGATCCTGAAAGTTGGGGTCAAACCTGCCGCCCATGCCGCCACGTCCTGGTCCTTGGGGAGGGAATGGACCGTTGCCAGGCCCACCACGCATATCATTGCCAGGTCCTGGACCCATTGGTCCTCCAAAATTGTGAACTGGCTGACCCTGAGAAAAGAGGTAACAGTTTGCTTAAACCAGGACACTTCCTCCACAAGTCAACAACGGGTATTGAAAACTAACTGCACCACCAAATTTAATCTTTGCTCGGAGGAAAGCAGGCTAAACACACACATGCCAGACGAGAAGATTCTCTCTTCCCCCCCTCCCCCCAAAGCATATCTTTAAAACCTATTTCATTTTCATCAAGGAATAAAATAAAGAGAGTTACTGTTATTGAAGTCTGCATTTATTCAAAATGATGTGATTTTGTGTATTCATGTCCACATTATCTGGGTCTAGATCGCTTCCTTGTTTTGAATGAAACTGATTAAATGAGATAGTTGTCGGCAGTTCACTGACATAACGGAAAACAAACAACTCTCTTTGAAGGACAAACGCAGGAGAATAAAATGATGGATTTCAGTACGTCCAGACTTCAATCTGGTCTGCTGATTTAGTCCCCTCTTTTTTAAAAAAAAAAGTCACAGGATAGACTGTCCTACTAGTTTAAACAAAATAAACCTACGACATGCTCATCTCTTACGCCCATTATATTTGCCTTTCCCAGAAGGTCCTGGATCATGTGAACTGCAACCTGAACTTTCTCTGGAGGTCCAGTGACTGAACATACTCTATCTGGGCTTTGAAGATCATCTGCAAATCACAATGTACACTGGTATCAAATTATTTTCATGGTACAAGCAAAAAAACATTGAATAGGTAATACAGTAAAATCCCATTGATAAGAGAGCCTCAGATCCCCAGCTATGCAATATATATATATATATATATATATATATATATATATATATATATATATATCTTATATCCTTCCCGTGCCATTAAACGTCACATAGGGCTCGCAAAGTAGTTCACCAATTTTTCCTGTCTTCTGCGAGTCTTTCAACCTCATCAAAGGATTTCATGCCTGTTAATTTAGCCTCTCTTAATAATGTCCTCTTCAGAGTTTCACGCAGTCTGCCTCTTTTTCTTCTGCCTGTTGTGTTCCACTTGATAGCTTGTTTTGGGATTCTCTGATCATTTCTTCTCATCAAGTGACATATGTCTATCTCCTTTTCCTGATAACCCATGAGACTGGTTGTTGTTCAGTCATCTGTCTTATCTCTGCATTGTTCTTGAATTCATTCCACTTGATGCCGAGTATTTTCCTTAGGCATTTGTTTTCAAAAGAGTCTAATGTCTTTTCTATTTCTTTAGTTGTTTTCCAGCTTTCGCATGCATAAATGAGGGTGGATATTACATTTGAACTGAATAGTCTTAACTTGGTTTTTGTGCTTATAACTTTTGAATTCCGTATGTTCTCAAGATTCTTGAAGATTGATGCTGCTTTTGCAATACTGATCCTAACTTCCTTTCTAGTGTCACCATCCTGGTCTATGTAGCTGCCAAGGTATGCAAATTGATTGACTTCTTCAATATCTGTCCCTTCTATGTATTTTTCCATTTTGATTGAGAGGAATTTTCATTATTTTTGTTTTGTCCTTGTTAATTTCATGTCCTATTTTGCTAGCCAGTGAAGACAGGCTATCTGTTTTTTTCTTGCATGGAATTCACATTATTACTAATAATGTCATCAGCAAAATCAAGATCTTCTAGTTGGGTCCCCGTGTACCCAGTCAATACCTGTGTTATCTGTGCAGCATTTTTTCATTATGAAGTCTATTGTAATCCCAAAAAGTAAAGGAGACAGCATACATCCTTGTTTCACGCTTGTTTCAAACTGGAACCATTCACTCATCCCTTTTTCTGTCTTGACTGCACAAACATATCCACTGTAGAAGTCCTTAATGATGTTGACAATTTTAGATGGTATTCCATATAGACATAAAATTCTCCATAATGAATCTCTGTGTATGCTATCAAATGCCTTTTTAAAATCTATGAAGTTCAGTATTAACTCTTTCCGTGCGTATGGTCGAATTTTTTACACTTCCGGTGGTCCTGTGCGTGAGTATGGTCGAAAATTCGACAATCATTGTTCCATTAAAACAGGCGGTGTAACATTTATATTGTACGGATTTCGTCCGCGATTCCGGTGACACTTTCAAAATGGAGAATGCGTGCCTAGTTACGAGCGATGCCGAGCGAGAACAAGGACGCGAAGCATGGAAATTTTTCAATTTTTGAGATTAGATAGGGGTATGGACAGAGCCTATGGCCACTCGTTTTCTAAGTAGATTTAGACATATTTAGACGACTGGAGAAGTAGTTAGGATGTTATTTCAGACATTCATTCAGTGAAAATGCAATACGAGATCGATAATAAGATGGTAAATAGGGGTAAGAAGCGCGAATCTAGACCTAGCCGATGGTGAGCTGGCCACAATCTGTGTCTAAAAACATCACATTACTTCTTTTTTCCTAAAAACCTGCATTTATGAAATTTTCATTCATTTAGCTACACTTTGACACATATTACGTATACGGAAGTAAATGGAAATACTGTTTTCCATCCCATTTTACAACTAGACCCCCTTACAGAAAAGACCCGCGTTTTACTCCCGCACGCAATGACACGTCCGTGTTTCTTCCTCCAGCACGGAAAGAGTTAATGGTTTCTGCTTTCAATGTTCTTCAAGTATTATTCTGAGAGTAAAGATCTGGTCAAGACAGCTTCTCCCTTTTCGAAATCCTGCTTGTTCTCTCTCATTGCAGTATCCACTATATCTTGGAGTCTATTCAAAATGACCTTGCAAAATACTTTTGACACAACTGATATTAAGGTTACTCCTCTCCAGTTGTTACAGTCACTAAGGTTGCCATTTTTGGTATTTTAATAATGATTTTCGATTCTGACAACAGTTATTGAGGAAAGACGCTGGCAATGGTTGGGACATGTGCTCCGAATGACTGATAACTCACTACCAAAAATAGCACTAAGATGGACACCACAGGGGAACAGAAATAAGAGTAGACCATAAGAGACATGGAGAAGAACAACAGAAAGGATGTTGAGCAAGAGGGCTCACCTGGGCAAGAGCAGAAAAAAAGGTGAAGGACAGGCATTTGTGGAAAACCCTTGCGGAAGCCCCATGTGCCCTGGGCACTTAAGGTTCAGAGAGAGAGAGAGAATAATGATTCCTTTCTTCCAATTAGAAGGGACCTTTTCTTCTTTCCAAATCTTGTTAAACACTCTCTGTAGCTGTCTCATGTTGTCACTATTGATAGCTTTTAGCATTTCGGCTGTTATTTCATCTTCACCTGCAGCTTTGTTAGCCATTAAATTCACTGCGGTTTCAATTTCTTGCAATTTAATTTCATCTAGGTTGACATTTAGTTGTGGGGCTGGTAGGTCAGTTTCAAGATTTAACAATTCTTTTGGGCGTGGTTGATTAAGTATATAATATATATATATGCAGAAAACTAGAAACCAGAACAACACTCTCCCTAGATCATCAGAGGAAGTAGCCCCTCTTCCCCAGGCAAGGATTTCAGTCCTATTCAACTCCCAAAACTCGAAGTGGAATAGGCCCCCTTAGCTCATGATTCCAGGATTTAGGATATAGCAGAGTTTGGATATAATGGACCATTTTACCAATCCCATTAAGTCTGTTATAATGAGATTTTACTGTATTCATTTAAGACATGCATAGCAAAAAAAAAAAAAAATAACTAAATGAAATTGTTGAGTTTGTCATATATATTAAACAAATTCAAAGAGTTTCTAATATATTCTGTCCAAAAACTTATATACAAATAAAGATTCTAATTATATTTCGAATATACATCATATCACTATCCAAAATATCAGATTACATTCACCACTTTCTGAGAGGAGAAAAATAACAGAATAAAATTAAATGCAAACCAAAAGTATATACAAATTATGCTTGTACAAAAAAAGACTCACTGTTGCACATACTGCCCCCTGACGCTACAGAACTAACAAATAAACTGTGCGAGTATGCGTGTGTGTGTGAAGAAAGGATTCTTACCAGGTTTAAACTGAACTTTAGCCCCTGACTCTGACTGAATCTTTTTGATCATGTCTCCTCCCTTGCCAATGACCAACCCAACAGCTTGTCGAGGCACACCAATATCCATGCCACCGGGGCCACCTCCATGACCCATTGGGCCCATAGGTGTTCCAAACTCATTGTAGCCGCCAGGTCTGGGGGGCATGTTATCTTTTTCTGCAAGAAGATCAAGGACCATTTCCTTCGCCCGCTGGCATTTCATGGGATCACCAGTAATACGAAGCGGTTTGTCATGTGCTGAGGGGGCATTGCTGTCCTGTATCATAACCATCTTGACTTGTGCTCGTTCCTGAAAGATTTCAGCAAAAACTTACAATGCTACACATTCAACCAATCACATCATCTATCAACTACCTGAAACATACTTTTCTCCATACAATACTTCTGTTTACAAAATTACCGTTTGTAGTAATGAGTATCTTTTATATACAGAGATCACAGCTTTAATATCACAAAACAATATTAGAATTAATCATCCTTCTGGAGTACCGTATAAGTTAATATTACATTGCATTTTATTCTATGGTACTGTCTTTACATATGTGAGGTGTGTGCCGGTTTAAGCATATTTCACCAGTGTAGGTGTATTTCGGACGTGGCCGGCCTCTAGAGCAGAGGCGCCATGGTATGTGTAGCTCTCGCAGCGATACTACTGGACATACCGATTAAATTTCACTTTATCCTTTCCACATCGGTGCCGCACAGCAACCCTTATTTCTTTTCCTCATTTTCTTCCTTGACCAGGAGGAGCTTCACTCCACATGCAGCATTCGAAGAGTCTCGCCAACAGCGTCTTAACCTCTGGGATAAGCCGGTTCATGCATTTCACTCGATATGACTGCACTTAGGACGTGGCCGACCTCCAGACCAGAGGTGCCGTGATTTGACTGTTTACTTCGCTTTATCCTTTCTACCACCTTTTCCGCAGTGATGCTGCACGGCAACCCTTTTTGCACCTTTCTTCATTGGCTGGGAGGAGCTACCAAACGTGCCACTCATCTACCCTAAGTATCTGGTTTTCAGGCACCAGATAATCAACCTCGCCTCTTCTCCTGTCAGTTTAAACAGTTCTGCCATGGGAAGGCCAGGAGCTGGACTTGATTGCCAGAGGCTGTTTGAGACGCAAGCTGCTGAAGTGGAGACTGAATTCTCCACCCCACCTCCGGCAATAACAGTCCTTAGAACTGGCACCTGTGATAATCCGTAGTGACTGATTTTGTACCTTGTCTAGATTATGCAGCGTAGTGTTTGATGCTGCGCACCAAGACACTGAGCCATATTCTAAATGTGGTAGAATACTTTGCTGATATACATTCTTGAGGATTCTTTCACTAGTTCCCCTTGTGGTTCCACTCAATTTTCTTAACATGGCTAGTTTTCTTCTGGCTTTTGCTTCTGCACTGTTGATGTGTTGCTTCCAGGTCATTTTTGAGTCAAGAGTCACTCTAAGTGGGTTGGTTGTCCATCCTTAATGATATTTCATTTACAAAGATCTTACCTGCTTTCTGTTTAGATGAGAGAGTGAACAGAGCGGTACTTGATTTCTCTGTGTTTATACTTACACACCATTTGTTTGTCCATGATGTCAAGATGTCTGCTGCTCTTTGGAGTCACTGTGTAGCAACTGTCGCGTATTCATCTGTACACCATATGACCAGATCATCTGCGTACAGTGCCGCTTTGATTCCATAGGAAAGTTCCTTGACCAGATCATTAATGAATACCAGACCTCTTTTGCTGTTTCCTGTAGTGTTTTATTAAATTCTAGTATGGACAATTTCTGCCTCGTCCTGTAGGACACTGAAGCGGTTTTTAAGTACTACATTCCTTCTTTGCTGGTCTTTCAGTTTTCTTGTATCAAAACGTGTCTTTCTGTGTTCTCCGATTTTGGCTTTCCTAAATTTTAGTTTTATTTTTGCTACCAGAAGATTTTACTCAATAGCTTGACATACAAAATCAACACCAGATCTGGCATTCCACTCTCCAGATCTGAAGTGGAACATTACACATGAAGTTGGAAAACAACTTGGAGGTAGCGACCATCGACCAGTCTTCCTGACAATAGAAAATGAACTCCTTAACACCAGTAGCCCTCTCCCCAGATGGAACTATAAAAAAGCAAACTGGACAATGTACAGACATCATACAGGTATCCTGGTGGGACAGCTGTCCATAGAAGGTAAGGATATTAACAGCATAGTGAAGGAATTCAATGCTTGTATCCTTCAGGCCGCTCGTGAAACCATTCCCAGAGGAGCTCGCAGGGACTATAAACCATACTGGTCTAGTGAGCTGGGAAAACTCCATGACGACGTGGAAGCAGCTCAAAAGCAAGCAGAAAATAGACCATGCCAAGAACACCACAATAATTACCAACATTCTAAGGCCAAATTTCAGAGAGCAAAGCTGCAAGCCAGACGGGAAAGTTGGAGAGAGAAAACAGAGTCCCTAAACTTTGAAAAGGATGGAAGGAAACTGTGGAAACTAATCAAACAGTTAAATGATGAGAGTACTGGAAGAAGTACAAAGGTTACACTAATAGAGGATGGGAAAACTCTTACAGGTAAGCAGGTAGCAGATCACTTTGCTCGCATGTTTGCACAGGACTGCAACATTGATATCCATCCAGAGAAGGAGCGTACAGTGTGCATCGAGCCACAGAAAGAGGAGGAACAAGTCAGAAAAGTGGAGGCCATGGATGCACCAATCACACACAGTGAGTTAGACCTAGCAGTTAGTAAACTGAAACCAAGGAAATCACCAGGACCAGATGGAGTGTCCAATGAAATGATCAAGAACCTGGGAATGGCAGCAATGGGAAAGCTGTTGGATATTTTCAATATGTGCTGGAGCACAGGTAAGTTACCTCAAATCTGGAAGGAAGCAAGCATGGTACCACTGCTAAAACCAGGGAAAAACAGTGATACTGCCTCCAGCTACAGGCCAATCAGTCTCACTAGCTGCCTATGCAAAACGATGGAACGCATCACTGGTAAATACTGCAACAACTTTGATGCAGAAGTTAGGGCAATTATTGCTGCAGTTGAAAAACTATCAGACGCCAGAATTGATACATGTCCTGTAGTAATTCTCACAGATGCAAGATCAGTACTGGAAGCTCTTCAGTGCAACAAACTACCAGACCTTAAAGATGCCCTGTCAAAAATTGGCTTACAACATGGAGTCACTTTGCAATGGATTCCCTCCCACTGTGGGATACCAGGCAATGAGAAAGCTGACCATCTGGACAAAGAGGGCACTGAAATGGAGCAACCAGACATACCAATCACCTATAATCAGAAGAAAAGCATGATAAAAACCTACACGAAGCCACAAACACCACCACATGATGACTATCACATGCTAAACAGAAAGGAACAAGTCACCATCTTCCATCTCCAAACAGGACACAGCTGACTCCGAAGTTATATGTATACAAAGTTTAAGGTTGGTACTACTAATCTATGTACATGTGCCCAAGTGCCCAAACTGTGGAACATATCCTCCAGAACTGCATCAACTACGAGACACTGAGAAATAATTACTGGCCCAGTGAAACCACTAAAGAAGATAAGCTCTACGGTTCCATACATGAGTTACAAAAAACAATGAAATTTATCCAAGAGACAGGACTGCAGATATAGACAGACAATGCGAATGAAGAAGAAGAAGCTACCAGAAGGTTATGATCACTTCCTACATCTGCTCCTTTCCTTGCTATCATATCTTGTAGTGATCGTTTCCACTTGTTTATTAGTATGTGATCAATTTGGTTTTCTGTGGTTTTATCTGGGGACCTCCAAGATACTTTATGGATGTTTTATGCTGGAAAATTGTCCCTCCGATGATCATCATGTTTCTTCACAGAAATTGCAGTCTTTTTCCAGTTTCACTTATTTCTCCGATTCCTTCTCTTCCCATGATTCTTCTTCTATCTTCATTCCCTCACCTACTTTTGCATTCATGTCACCCAAGATGACTAGCATAGCATGCTTGGTTATTGTTTCTACTGTGGCTTAGAGGCTGTTGTAAAAATTTTTTAATTCCTCTTCTGCTGCTTCTGTTGGTGCATAAACTAAAATAGACAGCTTCGTGAATCTTGAGTTGAAGTTTCATATAATTCTCACATTTATAGGGGTCCATTCCAGAAATGCTCTTGATGCTTCTTTTGTTATAATCAATGCTACTCCTCCTTCATGATGATCTTCTTTACCTGACCATATTACTGTATCGTCTGTGTGCTGTCTTGTTAATTTCCTTCTGCCTTGTCCTGTCCATTTTGCTTGTTGTATTCCTAGCATGTCTAGTTTGTATCTGTGCATTTCCTGGATGGTTTGTGCTAATTTTCAGTCTGATTAAGTGTTCTTACATTCCAGCTGCCTATTTGCATATTGTGTTTTGGTTCCAGGAGGCATGCAGTCGGGCTGGTGACTTCCAGTGACTGGCTTTCATCCACAACCTTCATGGGCTCAGTTTCCTGATAAGCATTTCTCCTTCCACCTGTATTTGCTTTTTCCCTTGCTTCTGTTTCTGTAGCAGTCTGATAGTTTTTTTTTTTACCAGATAGGGTTGCTGACCCTATGCCGAACCCTCCTTAGTCGCCTTTTACGACCATGCGTGGTAGGGTACAGTGGTCCTATTCTTTGCAGATCCCAGGTACCACACGGAGGTCTGCAGAATCAGTATTAGCTTATACTGTATGTCTTTCCATAGAAAGACAGAGAAGATGTACCGACTCGTTATCTGAAACATGGCTCCCTACCCCTGGTGTTTAACTGAGTCAGGCGATTATTTCAGACCCTGAATTTAACTAAGGAAATAAGGCATATAAAAACAGCACTTTTATTTATGACAACTCCAAGGACAATTATCAAAATAAAATGCTCATTTCAGCTTATTAAAAATGTAACAGAAGATTTGTTGCAAGGCCTACTATCAAACTCTGACAATAAGGACCTAAGAGCAAAGACCTGTCAGTGTTAGCGAATCCTTGCTGTACTCTGTAGCAGAAACTCGACACCCAAGGCCCAAGTTAAGCATTAGGCTCTAATATTCTGCATTCTCACAAAATGATAATTTTCTTTCTTAATGCTAAATTTCACTCAAGTATTTTCACAGAAGACAAAGCGAGAAGAAACTAAATGCCCAATGGACAAGATGTTATATTTTAAAAAAACCAATACCCAATATTCATGGCATGAACTGTTGCAATAGTATTTATAAGAAGGAAGACATGCATCTCTTCTAATAAAACATCTAATACATGCTTCTCAGTAGAAGATCCTCACCTGAAGCTGCCGTATCGTCTCTCCACCTTTACCAATAATGAGGCCAACTTTGGTTCCTGGGATGTTTATTTCCACTACAGTACCACCCTCTCCCATACTGTCCATGCTGCCACCGCCGCCACCACCTCCCCCCATGTGTGCTCCTCCCTGTCCTCGATCAATAATTTGCTGAAGGGCCTGCTTACACTTCCTAAGAAGAGGGAAAAAAACATTCAACTTCTTATTTAAACTGTCATTTTTTTTTTTTTTTGCAGTAAAGATTATAGAAAATTATACAATAACGCAGTTCAAATTTTATATACCAGTCCCCAATTTGAAACCCAATTGTATAAACCAAAATAAATGTTTTTTTTTTTGTTACTGCATGAATAATCTGCTTAATCTAATGCTTGTTGTAATGAGTCATAACCTTTTTATAATGGCAACCTATCATACTCCTGTGTATATTCACAATGTTAACATGTGTTTGGACAATTCTTTTTTGTTTTAATCTTCAACAGTATCATCTGTATTATCTGCACATTATATAGCTTGAATATTCTAATTCCACAGTTTCTTAAGTTTAAAACTACTTCTGCACCCCTGTCAAAACACATCAGAAAAAACTACATACATGATTGCACTTGGGGTTCCTGTCAAGGTACACGGTCTATCTGGCATACCTCCACTGTCTGTATAGAAAGACAGATGTAACATTAAGTGTAAATTAGCAAAATCTATGAGAGATAATTATCTCCTCAATCATAAAACAAAACAAAAGACCCCAAGAGCTGCACTGACAGTGCAGACTACATAAAGTACTTCAGTTATTGTTTAGCTGTGCTGAACAGATCAGAAAGTTGACAGTCTACAGAAATATTCAGTCCGCCCGTCAACATTTTTCATCATGTCATGTTATAAAGCTGATACAAAATTAAAACTATCTCTGTTAATGTGTTCTTATTAATAAGTCTCTCCCACACACCCACCCCACTGATAATAAATATCATGTGCTGTTTATTATACTCAAGACTCATTTTTTTTTTGCATGAATACCTGACCCACAATGCACCACAATCGGCCATGTTTACAGCATATATTAGTGACTCCGATCTTCCGACTACCCCTTTTTTTTTTTCAAAGGCAATTTCTGAAATTCAAATAAATGATAGCTGCAAGACTTCAATCCACTACCTGTGCATAAGAAGCTGACATATTATGACTTTGTTTTCATCTGTTCATCATTTTTTAAGTGGTGGTGTTCTAGTTTTACTTCTCTCTGTATCTCTTTGTCCTTCCTGTTTTTTAAATGCAACCCCCTCCCCCATTTCAGAGGCTTAGATTTCTTATCTACGTCTGCATTTCTGCACTAAGAAGGGTGTAATGCATACGTAGTATCTGAAAATTTTCAACTTCAACTGCTGTGTTTGTTTTATCTGTTAAAACTGTATGCAGATCTTCCTATTCTCTTGTTTAATTCAGTTTCACATTTTTCACTTGTTCTAACACCAAAGGATTAACAAGAAAGCTATCATTATTTTTACTAATGTGCATGGAAATGATCAGAAAGTTGACAGTCAGCATTAAAAACTCAGTCCGCCCGTCAACATCTTCATCATGTCACTGCCTGCTACCTAAAATATCAAGTGCCAAGTACAGTAAACTATCGAACTGCCATCTTTTACACTCCTCTCCTTAGCCTAATTACAGCACATAAGACAGCAATCAATAAGACTGCAGTCATGACTGAGCTTACAGTGAAATCTCACACTCCACTGGGAGGTCATCAATCCATCTTCCTGTGTAGGTTAATGGGTCCTGAGGAAAATCATGAGTTACTACCACACTACCATTCTGCAGAATAACAAATCACTGCTCCAAAGCATTCTAAACCCTCACTGCATCAGACCATCATATCCTTGCCTTATTAGTACCAGATAACACCATATCCAATTCATGGCAGCTTCTTTTTACGCATTGCCTCTATCGGCAGTCCTGTCTCTTGGATCTTCTTCTTCGTTCGCATAGTCTGTCTATATCTGCAGTCCTGTCTCTTGGATAAATTTCACTGTTTTTTATAATTCATGTATAGAACCATAAAGTTCATCTTCTTTATTGGTTTCACTGGGCCAGTAATTACTTCTCAGTGTCTTGTAGTTGGTGCAGTTCTGGAGGATATGTTCCACAGTTTGGGGCACCTGGGCACATGTACAAAGGGTAGAAGTACCAACCTTAAACTCTGTATACATATGGCTTCGGAGTCGGCTGTGTGCTGTTCGGTTATGGAAAATGGTGGCTTGTTCCTTTCTGTTTAGCATGTGATAGTAATAATGTGGTGGTGTTTGTGGCTTCCTGTAGGTTTTCATCATGCTTTTCTTCTGATTATAGATGATTGGTATGTCTGGTTGCTCCAGTGCCCTCTCTGACCAGACAATCAGCTTTCTCATTGCCTGGTATCCTATAGTGGGAGGGAATCCACTGCAAAGTTGACTCGCATTGTAAGCCAATTTTTGACAAGTCATCCTTAAGGTCTGGTAGTTTGTTGCACTGAAGAGCTTCCAGTACTGATCTTGCATCTGTGAGAAATACATATCAACTCTGGATAGTTTTTCAACTGCAGCAATAATTGCCCTAACTTCTGCATCATAGTTGTTGCAGTATTTTCCAGTGGGTATGGAAATCTTGTCCTGATGAATGAAGCTGTTTCTTTTAAGCTGAATTAGTGCCAAGTTATTGAATCTCTCCTTCAGGGGATGGCTTACAGAGCTGAGGAATTTCCCAAGGTCATGAACTTCGTGTCTCTACGTTCTTTTAGCACTTGAACACCAACTGTTTTCTGCATTTATACTACTGGTGTGGACCTCATGGCACCTGTGATAATCCGCATGCCAGCTTAAAAAATGTCAGTTAACAAATGTGAAGTTCCTAGTCATGTCAAAACTAAATGTTTGAGCAAGCATCTCTGACAACTACCTGGAGCAATCTGAACCTTGCAGCCAGTGTCCGCCTGCAGCCTTGTGATCTGTTCACCACCTTTACCAATAACTGAAACATGACAAATAGTTTATTGCAGTTAGTAACTATACCCGTTATATTTATACATCATCATCATTCCTATGTACTCCTAATGGAGCATAAGTATCAACAAAGGTTCCCCAGCCAATCTTGTCCTGAGCAATTCAGGATACCTCAAACCATGTCTTTACTGCTTCCTTTAGTTCTTTCTGTATTGTGCTTCTCCATTTCCCAATGGACTACCGATCAAAGATTGTGGACAGTACTGACAGTGTCTGTATCTTCCGAGTGTGTAAAAAATTGTGTTTATTTTCATCACATTTTGGAGTTTCCCTGTGAAACTGATATGGATTAGACTACGTTCTACAAGTGATTCACATGATTTTTGCGCAGGCAGCGGGATTTTTTCTCCAGTAAGCACTCAGACACAGAACCCAGGTAAGTGCCCTCATTATGGATAACACAAGTACAGAAATGCCCCAGCTATTTTCATCTTTGTATCTTGACCTCTTTAGTAATGAATGCTCATTCAATTGGTTATTTCATATATCATATGTTCTTCCCAGTTTATTCTTAAAATTTTCCTGTAGCATCTTCCTTCAAATCCTCTTAATCTGTTTCTGATTCTCTGATTGGTTCAGCTGCAAATAACGATATGGAAGTACATTGGATTTATATATTGTAAGCTTGACTCCATATGGAGAATGAGTGATTTCCATATGTATGCTAATCTGTTATGGGCCTGAAATGCCTGTCCAATTACTGTGTATAAATATTTAAATACACCCAAATATTATTCATGAAAATCTTTCATTCCACTCATAGAAGAAACACATAAAAGTTAATAACAACTAACATTAATCTGTCAACAATATCCATTTTTAATGAAAGATCACTGATGACATTTTTTAAATTGGGTATTTGTCAATTTTTAGCACTTTCTGCAGTACTAATTTACAAATTCTCAACTACAGAACAAAACCTTATGACCATTTTATCTTTAATATTTTTTTTAACAGCTCTGTTTAAATGGTTCATGGAGGTTAAGAGTTATCTAGGGTTGACAGGCTACCTCACAAACTGAACATTTTAAACAATTTAAAAGATGGAAGCATCCAGAATAAACTATGTAGGCAATTTTCACATGTGAACATCCAGTCAATTCTTGACATACTTCTGTACTATGGATGCATGCAGCATTAGCCTGTACTATATCTTCCACCAAAAGTTGAAAAGTCTGGTGCATCAACCTATTATAAACATACAACTAGCACAGCCATCTTTGCTCCCACAAGAAAGACCACACTTGATGAACATAAAGCTGAGCGCTCTCTCTCACACACCCACATTCAGAATAAAAAAAAAATTACTTACTCAGCCCCACCATCTTGTCTGGGACCCTGTGGTCTTCAGTGGTGACCATTCCCAAACCAGCATGTGGACCGGGTTTCTGAGGCTGCATGTTTGGGTCCTGCTGTATGCCCAACTGGCGGTTAATTCTGGCCGCTGCTTCTTGAGCGGCCCGTGCTGCCTCCGTGTTTTGTCCGTACCTGGGGAAAGAACTAATGTACTGATGAATTCATCAGGCCTGGACCCGTACTCAAGAGTAAGCTCTAACTAGTCTAAACCAACAATTTCAGAACAAAAGAAAAAAAAAATCGCAGATTAACATATTTAAGAGACAAATTCTAACACACACAATGTCATTTAGCTTTCTCAATCTGGAGCTTTTACCCAAGTTTCTTCCTGGGGGACCTCAGCTTACATGGAGAAATCTGATTTCTGCTTCAACAATGTCCATTCCCCACCACATATAGTCTGCTGTCTGTATGCTGCATTCTAAACCCTATCATCAGCATACTGCATGACATTTTTTTTTAAAAGTGTGCATTCCATTACCTGGCACAAGAAAAAAAAAACACTGAAAACTTATAAACCTGGGGATCAGGAAAGTCAAAGTATCATTTAGCTCTTCCCCTAAAATCACCCTATTTGTCCAGTCCGACAGAAAACACCACATTCAACCATCTACACACTTACCCTTGACTGTCTGCTATGGCCCTCAATTGTGCCCCTATTGATGCTGTAAAATAATTCATGGCAAACAATCAGTGTGACAACCTACTTGATAGATATTAAACAATTGTTCATTTCTCTCTTGTGGTGCCCCCCCCCCCCAGCACCTCATTAACCTCTCATTTATTACCATTATCAGATTGTATTGATTTTATGCAAATGTCAAATTAACACTTTTTTTTCACTGATGCAGCACCACCTACAAATATAAACCTCCCTATACAAGCTGCACTGAGCCAAGCACTCAAAAGTGAATGTTAAAAAAGTTATGCCTCAACCAACTATCACAAATCAAGTAGAGGAAAAAAAAAAAGCCCCTTAAATCTTCTGTTACACCTGTTTACAAAAGCACTCCATATATAAAGTAAGAATGTACATTTTTTGGGTAAATTTTGTATCAGAATTTCTACATGCAAATTTAATTTATATCCATAATAGTCAAGCTAGTACTGCTATGCTGCCAGATCATATAATTAAACAATCAATTATTTGTAAATTTGGCTGTCATGTGTAATGATTTAACATTTTTCAATAACCTCAAACTGTTTCTGTGAATGGTAGAGACTCTATACTTTGAAGTAAGCCTGAGATAACAGGACCATAGCAAACTGTAACACAGGAGGTAAGATTATAGGATAGTTGGATGATTGGCCTAAAAAAAAAAATGTAAGACATTTGTAGAATACTTCATTGTAAACCAATGGATACTGATGTATGTCAGTTTTTAAGAATTATATCAAATGACAACATTCTTCAGAGATGTCCAAGCTGATGTCTGAAAGTGATCAGTGAAGAAAAAGATAGATAATAGAGGGAAAAATATTGTGGTAAATAAGAAGTAAGACATGAGGTCATGCACCAAAATGTTCTCAAGAGGATACATATCCCTACAATAGTGGGCTGAAGCTCTTGTTACTTCTGACTCCTTTTCTTTCCTTTTTTTTTTAACCACTCAGTCTACACAGTATTATAAAGTAATCATGAATGTATTTTTAAAAGATTATTAACAAATTTCTAAAACCATCTGAGACATTTTTTACATAAGTGAAAATGGGATAAAAAGTGAGATGAGACAGAATAACTGGGACAAAGCAAATATTAACTGATGTTCAGTACATTAAAAAAAAAGGTATGCATAGAAATGAGATACATAACAATGAGATGAAATGATTAAATGAAGCGGATTAAAACAATAAGAGGAGAATGACATAATGAAACAATGGAAAGGAGATAAAATGATGAGGTGAGAAACAATGCAAATGGAATAAACAATGAGATGAAATACATAAATTCCTACATTAAAAGATAAAACAAAAGAATAATAAATGGATGATGAATAACGAATACATGATACGAGAGACACTGATAGAAGCTAAAATGTTTGATTTATGACTGGAACATGTATTAAAGACAAGTGGCATGGAAAATGCCTGCTATAATCAGGACTGCTCTGACTTACAGTCACCACTTTTTTTCTTTGCATCTGGCTCACCTGAAACGAGACAAAAAGTGGCAGGAAAATATTACCACATTGTATTTTTACACTGTACGATACAGACTAAAAACTAAACAAAGCAGTCTTCAGAGCTGGAAGAAATTTACAAAATGCCAACTATACTTTATTACTGCATATAGGGAACTTTATAGCCTCCACTGAACAAGAAGAAATTTACGTAAGGAACGAAAATATACTAAAAATGAATTGGTTATTTCCCTGAAGGGAACTCTGCAACTCTGAAACAGACATGATGGATACCAGAGAAAAAGAGAAAGAGAGGCTGACCAAAGACAGCCTGCCAAAGAAATGTATAGAGTTGAACAGTATGCAACACAGTAGTGGCATCATACAAAGGCTGGCTGCAGATGGAGAAAATTTGTTGCTACCGTGCAAGGTGCCTCAATCAATCACCAAGGACACTGATTGATGCTAGTTATTTAATATCATGTGGCAAGAGATAGGATGATTTAGAGATCACAGTCAGCTATAAGGTAATAACATTATTTTCCACTTCTAAGAGATCCTCCATAATGAATGTCTCTTCAAAGAATAAGCTCTTCCAGCTCTGACAAAGGACACATGGACATGGAGAGCATAAACATTCACTAACTCGCTGACCAAATTCCCACACAAAAATTTCTACGATAATTTATATGAATACCACACAGACAAAAATGGAATTTCTCTAATGCAGTACAATCGTTATGTTCTGTTTTATACAGTTTCTATCCATAAGACATTTGCAAATTGATGAAAGCAAAAGAATATTTCTAAATCAGGTCAATGGAATCACCAAACATCTATAAAAACATATAAACATGGATAATATTAAAAACATTTCCATGTCATGCAACCCTCCAATACAAGGTGAATTAAGACCTGAGCATAAAATGTCAACTACAAATCATGACATGCTGAATACATGACAGAATTCCAATTCAAGAAAACCATAAAGAGATCATCATTAAGCTGAAACAGGTATGATCATCACTATCAAAACATCAATGATGTATCATCAACAAGTAATCAATGATGAATCAACATTTGGCATCATCAACGACATGGGAGATAATACAGATCAAATACTGCTCGTCTACCATGAAGACGCTGGAGAAAGCACAGTAATGAAATCATTCAGCAAGCAGGTCAGAATTTTCAAATTGAACTCAAAACTGCAAATGTTAGAAACGAAATTTTAAGTTTCACTTTGCAATGAGAAATCAAAACAAAATGAACACACATCATTTGTCATTTTGTACACAAGAAACGCATCATTTAACAATAAGAACATTAAAACATATTTCATTTCTAACTACCTTTAAATTAAATCCAAATTTTTTAAAACATTTTTGTCAGCAATATTTTAAGCCAAATTCGTTCATGATACAAACACCCACAAATAAACTGAACAACTGACAAGGCATTATATGTGAAACATAAAAATCAATCATCTCAGAAAATGAATGGAGCATCAATAAACCATGACAAAGAAATCAACAGTACATGAAAAGAATTATCAAAGATGGGGCTATGTTTTGATTACTGCATGCAAGGTACTTAGCATGCTAAATAGAGGATACTATATGAGAATGATTGAATTAAAAATTCAATACAAGCAATCATCACCTTCGGTTGATATGAATTGAATGACTGAGAAACAGGTAGCATAGCATTGAAATACTGGACAACTATTTCCAAGTATTGTGCGACTACTCAAAAGAGAAAAAAAAAAAAAAAGCTCCCCTACATCTTATAACTGTACATTCAACTTTGCCTTTTCAAATAGGTCAGTCATAATGTGGTTTAGTAATACAAAATAAGCACCAATATATATAATAATAATAGCTCAGAATATGCCTAAACAACATCCACATTATTTTTATATAATCCTGTCAATAAGGCAACAAAAACAGAAAGAAAGAAATAAACATGCATACAGTAGATGTTTTCAAATTAAACAAGAAAGGCATTTTTTTTAAATCACAGATAGTGAAAACAACAATGAAATCAAATACCTTGAGGAAATAATAAACACAATTTAAAATACTAAGCAAAAAAAAAAGCATACAAAAAAAAAAAAAACATAAAAACAGACCAGCTAGACTGATGAAGCCCCCTCAGGGTTGAGAAAACATTTCTGTCTCCAGTTAAGCTCATTCTCAACCACTCAGTCTAATTGGCAACAACTGACTATATGCACTTTGGAAGATTAAATCCCGCACATATTTCACATTCCTAAACAAACGGCAAACTCCCGGCCCACACCACCCGCATCTTGTCTGCTCATCAAAGAAAAAAAATCTTTCACTTCTACGGCTAGATCTCACAAGTAATTTAAGAAAACAACAAAATGTTAAGTGTGACACATTGACGGAGGTGATCAGAGTTAAAAAAAAAAAAAAACCAGCATCTAAATAAAACTATAAAAACAGCTTAATGATCGCTGCTAAATCGGAATGAAACTAGCAAAGGAATTAATGTAAAATCTATCAACACAGACAGAAGCAACTCTACAAGTAGGAAACAAAATCTGACCAAAAAGTTGAATTCTATTCCATCACTGTCTCCATCATCTGCTCAAAAGGCATAAAATGGAAGAGCAAGCTGTATCAGCTTCCAGTCTAACACAAGAGTACGAGAAAAATGATGGTTTTCTACTGACCCGAAGAAAGTAGAGGTTTTTTTTTTTAAAGAGAGAAAGAAAGCTCAAAGTGGATTTCCCCTTACTATCATCAGTCCAGCTATAATTTACTCAGTGCCAAGTTCAAACCCTATCAGATATTCAAATTTATTACTGTCGGATATTTAATATTCAATACTGCTTGTTTGGATATTTTGTTTAAATCATAAATTTGACTACCATGACATGGACAGCTTCCTGTGTACCTCTGCTAAACATACTATGAGCAACTTATGTTCTCAATTATACGACCTGCTTGTTATGCTGCTTACATTTGTCTCCCTTATCAAAACAAAATTGGAGAGAAAAATGATTAACACTACACATGGAGTGAGTGCACAATTTTTAAAATCTATACATATATTGCACACAATAATGGATGTGATATTGTTTTTAAGACTGCTCTGTTAACTGAATATGCTTATAGTGTCATTTTACATCCACATTTAGCAGTAAACAACTGTAATAATCACCTGCATACGGACTCCTGACTCATTCTCATGATGGCTAATTTATCCTACTGCACTACTTCCAGTTTCAACACTAATAATACACACAGACTCACTCTCTCTCTCCTGTTCCTTCATGATCCAAAACATATAGAGCTGCTTTTGGAAAGACATTTCTCCTTTTATCACCCTTTTGCTATCATACTGACTGTCTCCCACAAGAGACCTTTATTAAATATTTATTTTGGGTCATTTGCTATTATCGACTGTCCTACGTGAATCCTTTATTATAATAAAGACTGGCCACAGTGCTACAAGGCAGAAGTGTTTGATACTGTTTGGTTCTTAACTCCAAATGTGCTTTTGGTAGATATTTGAAAAACTTTGTTTTCTGATTCTCGTAAAGCTTTCTGAGCAAAATGTGTGATTTTAGTTGCTGAATTTCTTCTTTATGGAAGCAACCAGACTACTTTACATTGATGGACAAAGAATGAAAGTGGAGATAATATGAGAATGATTGGCTCTTATAACTTCAGCTGGCAAACCAGTTCATGAATGATTTGCATCAATGAATGCAACAGAAACCACCATGAAAAAATAAAAACAGGCAATATATATATATATGTATATATATCATGAACGGAAAACTGGTTCATAAGGCTGGTGGAAGACCTCATGCCCTCTGACAGTGTGTATCAATGTCTTACTATATTCATCAGTGTATAATTAGAAATAATAAAACTCATATATTCTAGCATTCAAAAGTTATAAGCACAAAAAGCAAGTTAAGATTATTCAATTCAAATGTAATATCCACCCTCATTTATTCATGTGAAAGCTGGAAAACAACTAAAGAAATAAACAAGAAATTAGACTCTTTTGAAAACAAATGCCTCAGGAAAATACTTTGTATAAAGTGGAACAAATTCAAGAACAATGCAGAGATAAGACAGATGAGCAAACATCAACCTGGGTAATCAGAAAAAAGATTTACATATGTCGGTCCTGTGCTGAGAAGAAACGAGAATCCCAAAGCAAGCTATCAAGTGGAACACAAAAGGCCGATGAAAGAGAGGTTGACCACATGAAACTCTAGGAAGGACACTGTTAAGAGAGGCCAGTTTAATGGAACTAACATCCCTTGATGAGGTTGAAAGGCTGGCTGAAAACAAGAAATCTTGGCATACTACCATGCAAGCCCTATGTGACGTTTAGCGGCACGGGAAGGATGAAAGATATATTTTAGCACTCAAAGATGTCAACATATATTCAGGGTTCACTATGACTAACTTCATGTAAGGTGATTAAAGTAGAACCCTATCTTAAACTAGGACCATTTGTATACATTTAGACTTGAAATGATACCCTTACACTACACACTAATCTAACACCACAGACTGCTCATATATATTCTGTCACCACCATTTTCCAACTATTTACCTGTTCTATAAATTAGTGTAGCTGCTTTCTCTGAGTCCATCTACTGCAACAATTTCAATCAAGTTATTAAACCTGAACTAAAGTTACAAGAACAATGTCTTTAAAAAAAAAAACCCCAAAAAATCTACACTGAAAAAAAAAAAAAGAAAAAAGCTTACAAAGTAACATAACCAAAAACTGATATTCTGGATTAATTACTAAGGTCACCTACAATGTATAAATAATTAACATTATGAATTGTGTGCGTTAAAAAAGAAGGCTGTTTCTCCCCCCACCTCAACATTTTGCAGCAAGCAAAACTGTAGAAACTGGAAGCTATTCATGCCTTACTCTGTACATTTTTTGTGGACCAAGCATCAATTATTTTTTCCCTAATCTTCTATGCCCATTCTAGAATTCAAGCATATATTTTGGCTTACCTTGTTAAGGAAAATATGTTACACTTTACTTGCTCAAACTGTGGTATCACAATGACTTAATCTGAGAAAAAAATGATCTCATTTACCAAAGGAGGCGCCATCATCCAAAGGTCTCTTGATACCTTGAACTTGTGCATCCCCTGCTCCTGGTGTGATCTTGGCCGCTATCTACACACGGCGAACACAGGCAAATGCACGAAACACAGAAGAAAAACGTGGGAGTTGGGGGGAGGGATGGGGAGAAAAAGAGAAAAAAAGAAACACACAGTTAGCATGGCTGAAGACCTTGGTCTGTTGAGGCCTTTGAATCACCAGTTTCAGTTTCATTTTTCTTTTCTTTTTTTTGTCTTAAATTAACAGAAATTAACAGTACACCTTCATTTTCTGAAAACAAGTCTCGGTGATTGACATGACATGAGAAACATTTCACGACAAATAAATGGCACGATTGCTATTACAATTCATTTAAGGCCAATCACTGCAAAGCATAAATAACATACATTTAAATTTATACAAAGCTGCATTTTTTTTCCCAACAAAGCAACGGTCAAGATCCCCAAACAATAATCAACAGCTCAATACTCAATGATTATCTCAATAAAATATAAGGGAAACAAGTGGCATTTTTAAAATGAAAACCGTCAACATGGTGATTCATCATATATACAAATGCACTGCATGAATATACATTTTTAAATACAAAACAATCTATCTGACATCTAATTAAGATATAACAAAGCTACTTGGATAAATTTACAATATATACCTTGTTTCAGTAATTCTACACAATCAAATAAGCAAAAGCTGGGGAAATAAAACATTAACATGAAATATACAGCAAGTCTTTTTCTCTAAAGTGCTATATTCAATAATTCAAAAGTGAATGAAGCACAGATTAGGTGATGAAGATATGAGTTAAACAGCAACATTTTATCTCCTCATGCACCTCTGACCATGACAAAATCTGAGGTTTAAACTGTCTTGAGTAACCTGTAAGGACAATATGAAATGATGAGAACAATAGTTAATTTTAAAAAAAACAGACACAGGATGTTATTTATAAGACATCGGACACCTGAAACAAGGAATAAATGAATCAGCTTCACTGTCTCCAACAGTAATTCACAATCCAAGTACCAGATTCTAGAAACATATGCATCTGTAAAGAAACAAATTAGTGACTATGACTGATATTTCAAACAAAAAGAAATAGTTACAAATATACACGTTATACATTACCCAGTGGAATATTTCCACCCCAAGCTCAGATGGTATCAAATGCTCTGTATCAACTTCTAGTTTAATTGTAATGCTTTCATACAAATTCACCTACTGCCTGAAAGTTTCTCCAACTTCTAGAGGCATTACAGGGTATTTGTATTTAGTGTCTAATCTTTAAGCCGTATGCAATTATAAAGAAATTGTGCTTCAAATATCCATTAACCCTGTGACATTACAGCTTGCTGTTTATTCAGGCTGTCTTATCTAGCCTACCTGGACTAAAAACTTTTCTTACAGAATCATTCTGAATCTCTTAACATACCAGTGATCACAAACAATTTCTATAGTGAATGAACTATCAGAACATTGCACTGATCAAAAACCAAGGAAGCCAGCTTCACTTTGAGTCATTTTATTTTCACACTGAAGTTTCCACCTATTGTATTTTATATCTAACAAACTACCAATGTGCAAAAGAAAATACTGTTATGAAAAAAAAAATGGTCATGAAGGGGAAATTATTCTAGAGACAGAAGTTATATTCCTACATGAGTGCTATGCCCATATCTTGGCTTCTGTGGTGTGCATTTCACAAGTCTGTGACATTGCTTTTTCTTGTGCTGAGTAATGGAGACAGGTAAAGCCAATATTCAAAGGGTTAAAAAAAATGTGATGAAATGAACATGATCACTCTCATACACACAAAAGTAGTATTAAATGTAACAAAAGTAGCTTTATGTGCTAAACTTAACTGATTTTTAAAATCTAAAATAATTTTTATATGTAAATCACTAAAAGAGTGAGCAAACCTTTCATTTAAACCCTAATTAAACATATTTCTTGACCTTATATAAACATTAAAACCTCTGATGTTTGTTAGCATCTTTTTTCTTTACACACACCAAATAACCTTCACAACTGACAACTAAACACTAAAAAATCTTGAAACACATCTCATGACAGCCTGCAGACAAAGCAAATGTGAAGGACATTGCAGATCTGTACAAAGTATGTCCACAGACAATTAGATCCTCATGTGATGATGTCAGGCCCCGTTAAAATCACTAAAACCGATGGTGAGGTAGAAAGCTGAAACTCAAGCTTAGTTATTTCAACACTGCAATGAAATAGAAGCTACAGACTCTATGAACATAAAGCACAATAATAATTTCAAGTACTGTTAATGCTTTCACTGACAACACAATACTACATTACATTCACTTCATATACAGAGCTCTCATTCAGTTCACCTTACCAAACTAGTTAAGCACAAAGTTTAAAGAGATATGAATGCTTCCTGCCTCCACATGCACAGATAGAATTTCAAGAATATTCTATTTCTTATAAAAAATTTTATAGATACTCTTCTTCTTCTTCTTCATTCACTTATTCCACCAAGACCGCCCCGTGATTCTCCTGAATTTACTCCTGTGGTCCTTGACAGGTCCTGTGGTCCCTAAAAGGACCACAATAGGTTCAGAGTATCGCAGTGCTTGAGCCTGTATTCTTGGTAGGTATCAGAAGCGGGAATGCGTGACACAGCGGTTTTCGTTGCACCAATTTTAATTATAGTTTATAGTTTTAATTATAGATACTGTTTTGTACAGAAAACGTTTTGAACAGAAACTGTACTGTATACATAGGCTTGCAATGAAATTAACTTCCTTCCAGTTATCGATGGCTAAAAGGAACATGAAAAATGAATTGTATAATGTACCACTGTCTTGTGATTTTGGCTGAAATGTGATGCGATATATACTGTACAAATATATGGTCATTCAAGTCAACACATACAGTATTTAATTTATATGTATGTATGTGTGTGTACATTCACACTATTATCAAATGCAATAATATCATAATTCCTTTCACTGCTGCCTTTTTTTTTGTCACTTTTCCATTTTCACCTCAGGTTTTATTTAAGTCTAGTTTGGCCCTCAGGACTTGCACACATATGTATGCAGTTCAGGTGTCCCTGGTTTCCAAAGCCAAGTCCAGAATGCACAGATCCAAAGATGATACAGATACTCTGAATATCTCGCTATACTTCATACACTTGTGCTCCCATGACATTTTCACTGCAAAATATTTACCCCTAAATGAAAACAGGATATGAACCCAAAAAATTGGTTCAACAGACCTATATGCCTGAAGCAGATACTACAGAAGAAGCTCTACAGTAACACTGAGAACCAGAGACAAACTACCTCATCTGTGAGAAGGACAGGAGTCAATGCCTGAATGAAGAAGAAAAGCAGGGCTATAAGATACTAAAGCAAATTATGAAACAAATTTAGTTCATGAAAATTAACAGCCATACACTGATACTTTTTCTTTACGGTATCATAAAATTTAATCTGGATATTATCTTACTTCTCATTAATGCTGTAATCTTTAATATGTAAGTAAGCCCTGTGAACAGTTTTATTAACTCTTTCCGTGCCTCTGGTCGTTATAATGACGCTTCCGGTTTCCCATTGCTTACCAATGGTCATTATAGTGATCATTGTTTCAATAAAACAAGCAGTGTAACATTTAGATTGTACATATTTCGTCCGCGATTCCGGTGACACTTCACAATGGCGAAAGAGTGCCTAGTTACGAGCGACGCCGAGCAAGAAAAAAGACAAGAAGCATGGAAATTTTTCATTTTTGACGATGTAAATAGGGGGTATGGACATAGCCTATGGCCACCCCGCTGCTCTTGAATGTTTTCTAAGTAGATCTAAACATATTTAGATGACTGGAGAAGTAGTTAGGAGGTTAGTTCAGACATTCATTCAGCGAGAATGCAACACAGAATCACAATACGAGATCGACAAGTAGATCTACACATCTCAGATGGTAAGTAGTGCAGATCTAGACCTCACCGATGGTGAGCTGGCCACAATCAGTGTCTAAAAACATCACATTATTTCTTTTTTCCTAAAAAACTCTGCATTTATGAAATTTTCACTCATTTAGCTATACTTTGAAACATAATAAGTATACGGAAGTACATGGAAATACTTTTTTCCATTCCATTTTACAACTATACCCCCAACCCTATCAAGACCTGCGTTTTTACACTGGTAAGCAACTACACCTCCGTGTTTCTACTTCAGGCACGGAAAGAGTTGACGCTCTTATTCATTGTTTCCTGTCATTTGTCAGTTTTGTTTTGTTTTTTTTTTTTAGACTGACCAGTTTTAACATTTCAACCCTTGAGGTAAACTGTTCCTACATAAGCACCTTATATCATAAAAATTAATTAATATGAATTAAAAAGATTCTTTCAGGCTAGCTGTAAGACATGCACATCCTATAAACTGAACTCTGCAATCAGACTGTAAAGAGCACAAGGGAACTGTTACAAAAACAAAAAACAGGTACATAAAATAACAGTACTGGCAAATGAAGCAGTACATATATTGGAATTGACAGTAATTCTTTGCATTTTTGTTTTCAAAATGGACACATTAATAATGTATACAGCATAACCGATTCACTACCAAATGCTTTTAACTCCAAACATTTTTTCTATAAGTCCCTACCCCTCACTGGAAAAGAACAATGCAATTAGAAGAATTATGTAATGTATACTGCACTGTGATACATTTTCTAAACACTGCAAGAAACAGGTGGAAAAAATGTGAGTACTGAATAAAAGCAAATTATGAACAAAAAAATGTTGGCATAAAAAAACAAAATCAGGTTATAAAATGATATACCAGAAATTTTATAAAATTGTCAAAATTCTTCAACACATATGACAGAAAATTTGACATGCAAAATAAAAAAGGAAGAAAATGGTCGCATGTACTTTCAATTGAATTAAACACAATTCTTACTTAAAGAAACCTGAGATTTATTAACAGCAAACAGATACATGGATATAAGAAAACTGAGGTTTATTTTTTTTAAATAGAAGGTATAAGAAAACTGATTACAGCATTTTAATGTCATATTGTGGACCATGGCTTATTTTATGGATTGCAATGAAGACAAAAGATTTCATAGAATAACAAAAATAATGGGGAAAAAATACCTACGGTAACACATACATACTACAAATACACCATTTTACTACATACAAACAGCGAAACGAGCCATTTACACCCCTACATTGGAACTGAACGAAACAAAGATAAAAGACGTTTCACCCATATATATCAATAGCGTACATGACCTGCTCTCATCCAGGGCAATTACTGGAAAAACCAAACCTGTCATATATAACCTGAAACCTTTTGTTTAACTAATATTTCTGGCATGGAAATAATCATGAAATTATTAAACTCATGCAGACTTTTTTCAGCCGTGTGCGTGGTTTGCGGAGCTCACAGTCTCAAACTGAACCCGTCCGGACGAAGACCCCTACCGCAGACCTCAAAATCGACTGCCCTTGAACCTAGAAGTTAAAACCCTGTTTTAAAAACCATGTCTGTGAACCAAAAACCATACCTATAGCAACTTATACAGTGCACTTACATTCAGTATCATAAAATGGCACATAAGAAATCGAGGGAAACTGAGAACAATGAACGAAAGACATTCCAATTCTTGTCGACAACTGTACCACGTGTTCCAACATGTCGCTAAATTGCTTTCCATTACCAAACTTCTAATCAACGTTTCATCATGGTTTTAAAGTGTAAAATTTACTGATTTACTGCTGCATACCTGTCTTGCACGGGCCACAGCTGAAGCAAATGCGCTTGTTCCGTCAAACTGGGTTGAACCTGAATTGTCTGCCATGTTCGCAAGAAAATGGCGTTGTAAGAAGAAGGATGAAGCTCGTCTTGAGAGGGAACTTGTGCTTCCTCGCAAATTCTATTGGTTGAAACGCGACACTTGCAGCGACACCATGCGGGGAAATACTTCCTAGGAACGATAATCTCAGCAGTCACCCCTATAATTTAGAATATAATGATTTTATTTTTCCTTTGAGTACCTATACAGTAGTAATTCTGTGCTTATTTACATACTAATCGCTTTTCCTCTGTTCATTGTGCTCTTACATTTACTGCTTTTTTTCAGTGTTATTCTGAATATCTTTACGTTGACAGACATTTTAAAATGGTATAGCGGACACAATTATGATGACATAACTCTTATCAGTAATAATGTGAATTCCATGCAAGAAAAAACAGATAGCCTGTCTTCACTGGCTAGCAAAATAGGACTTGAAATTAACAGGAACAAAACAAAAATAATGAAAATTCCCTTTAATCAAAATGGAAAAATAAACATAGAAGGGACAGATATTGAAGAAGTCAATCAATTTGCATACCTTGGCAGCTACATAGACCAGGATGGTGACATTAGAAAGACAGGATCAGAATTTCAAAAGCAGCATCAATCTTCAAGAATCTTGAGAACATATGGAATTCAAAAGTTATAAGTACAAAAACCAAGTTAAGACTATTCAATTCAAATGTAATATCCACCCTCATTTATGCATACGAAAGCTGGAAAACAACTAAAGAAATAGAAAAGACATTAGACTCTTTTGAAAACAAATGCCTAAGGAAAATACTCGGCATCAAGTGGAACGAATTCAAGAACAATACAGAGATAAGACAGATGACTGAACAACAACCAGTCTCATGGGTGATCAGGAAAAGGAGATGGATATATGTTGGTCACTTGATGAGAAGAAATGATCAGAGAATCCCAAAACAAGCTATCAAGTGGAACACAACAGGCAGAAGAAAAAGAGGTAAACCGCGTGAAACTCTGAAGAGGACATTGTTAAGAGAGGCCAAATTAACAGGCATAAAATCCTTTGATGAGGTTGAAAGACTCGCCGAAGACAGGAAAAATTGGCGAACTACTTTGCGATCCCTATGTGACGTTTAACGGCTCGGGAAGGATATAAGATATAAGATAAGATAAGATAGCGGACACAGCTGCCTGTGGAAGGAAATTAGAAACAATGGGCCAGAGGGGGTCACGTCATGAATAACATTGATTTCATAGGAAAACTGCTCTAACCAAACCCAGAGTTGAACGTAACAAAAAACACAACCTTCAGCAAAGAAAGAGGAAACAGCAAGTGAAAAGTGTACACATGTAAAACAGTTAATAAAGGCATTGGTGGACAGCGCTGACAACGTGACAAAAAGGACTAAAGTTAAGAACATTTCCCAAGGATAGTCCTTCCCCACCCTCCGTCCGAGAACATATCTGGTGAGTACAGCTGCACAACGAAAGAGAAAACATACCGACGCCCTGCAGAATTATTCAGAATGAAATATCGTATTTCATACACACAGGGCCTCAGAGAGAAATCTTATAAGTCGATAGAAAACTCCCCTGCCTTCCCCACCCCCAAAAAAATCAGTTTTCACTTCATCCACTGAGAGCCATAATTGATTGGATCATGAAAGCTACCACACAAGGGAAAAGAAATTGGATACAATGGACATTGTGGAACCAATTGGAATATCTTGACTTTGCAGATGGCGTGGCACTTCTGGCATACAGCCACATACAAATGCAAGAGAAACTTCAGATCTTGAGCAAGAATGCAGCTAAGCTGGGACTATATACTAACAGGCAAAAAATAACGATAATCAAAAGTAATAGTGAAACCAATACCCTCATGGTAATCGAGGGAGTGCCAGTTGAAGAAGGATAGTATTTCACCTATTTAGCCAGCATTGTGGATAAACATGGGGGAACGGAAAAGGATGTTAACGCTAGAATAACCAAGGCCATGACAGTGTTTATCCAATTTAACAAAATATGGTCATCTAAGAACATCAAAGCAACATCTAAACTTAGGCTTCTCAATATAAACGTAAAGACTGTCCTGCTATATGGTTCGGAGGTATGGGTTATGACCAAGACAATACAACAGAGGATACAAACATTCATGAACTACTGCTTGAGGAGGATTTTAAACATTAAATGGCAGGACCAGATCAGGAACGAGGAGGTCTGGGAAAAGCCAGGACAAGAACTTATGAACGTACAAATCATGTCTAAGAAATGGAGGTTGATTGGCCACACCTTTAGAAAATCCAACACCAGCATAGCAAGACAGGCACTAACATGAAGTCCTTAAGGAAACAGAAAACGAAGAAGGCCTGAACTTATTTGGAGAAGAGAAATTATGACAGTGCTCAGAGACAAGGGATACACATGGAAGGAAGTAGAGAATAACTCCAAGAACAGGGATGACTGGAGACCCTTATCCATGACCTATGTTCTCAAAGGAATGAAAGGCGATGATGGTGATGACTGAGAGCCACACCCCCCTCCTTCCCGAAGTCCTCAATGATTGCTCTTTAAACAGGAAGGTCCCTAAGAAATGCGCCGACTGGATCTCCCACCCCCACCCCACCCCCACCCCCCGGGACCTTTATAGATAGAACAGACAAATAAATTTAAAACAGTTGAATTTCAAAAGACAAACAGTTGGAGGGAGAGAGAAATGAACGACAGCAACTGTTTATTGGTTTAATGTTAAGCTGAGTATGACGTGAATTCTGACTTCCTCGTCATCCACAGACAAATGTGTTTACGGCATAATCAAGTAAACTTTACCATGCAGGTAGATATATTCTAGAGACGCGTTTACTCAATACAGTGGGCCGACTACAAATTCTTTCGGCTGGATCGAGCTATGGTTTTTGAGAAAAGAGTCCGCTGCCTTGAATCCTGGAAACCGTGTAACTATGGATTCGACATTTCCACTCCAACCCTTATCTTAGACATAAGATACTGAAAATCATTTTTTTCTGCGGAAAAAATCATGCAGAAGAGTAAAAGGACGATAATATTCCCGATGAGTTTGCTAAGAAAACGAGCAAAATATGTAATATGTACCTCCTTTCTGGTGGTTCTGATAGACCCAGCTTATTTTGTAACAAATCAAAACCGCCATTTTTGATGGCAAGAGGAATTTCAGACTTACAATGAGCTGATTTTAAATGCCGAAGGAAACTGATGTTGTGAATAATCGCCGCGGAATGTATCGTCAATGGAGGTTTTGACAGCATCAACGATTATCAAGCAAGAAGGTAAGACAAGATTGATGGGGTGTGAACATTTGTTAGTGGTTCAGCTGGTGAGGGAAATAACAAAAACTAAGAATTCGAGTTGGCGGCTACAATGTGAATAATCTGCGAAATGCAGATGATACAGTATTAGCAACCAAAAATGAAACGAGCCTACAGAAATTAATAGATTTCTAGTGACAGACAGAAGAAATGAATCGCGCTAAACAGCAACGTCAATATGCAATAGCATACTGACTTATCATACATCTTACATCCTTCCCGTGCCGTTAAACGTCACATATGGCTCGCATAGTTGTGTACCAAGTTTTCCTGTTTTCGGCAAATTTTTAGCTTCATCAAGGAATGTTATGCCCACTAAACTGGCTTCTCTTAACAGTGTCCTCTTTAGAATTTCTCGTGGTCGACCTTTGTTTTTTTCTTCAGCCTGTTGTGCTCCACTTGATAGCTTGTTTTGGTATTCTCTGATTGTTTCTTCTTATCACATGGCCTACATATGTCCATCTTCTTTTTTCTGATCACCCATGACACAAGTTGTTGTTTTCTCATCTGTCTTATCTCTGCGTTGTTCTTGAATTTGTTCCACTTTATATACAGAGTATTTTCCTTATGCATTTGTTTTCAAAAGAGTCTAATTTCTTGCCTTTTTTCTTTAATTGATTTCCAGTTTTCGCATCCATAAATGAGGGTGGATATCACATTTGAATGGAATAATCTTAATTTGGTTTTTTGTGCTTATAGCTTTTGAATTCCATATGTTCTAAAGATTTTTGAAGGACAATACTGCTTTTGCAATTCTAATTCTAACTTCCTTTCTGGTGTTACCATCCTGATCTATGTAGCTACCAAGGTATGCAAAATGGTTTACTTCATCAACAGCTGTTCCTTCTACATATATTTTTCCTTCTTGATTAATGAGAAATTTCATAATTGTTTTGTCTTTGTTAATTTCAAGACCTATTTTGCTAACCAAGGAAGACAGGGATTCTGTTGTTTTCCTGCATCGATTTCACATTGTCACTGAGAAGAGTTATGTCATCTGCAAAATCAAGATCTTCTATTTGGACCCCATGTACCCAATCATTGGTGGTTTTACCAGTGCAGCATCTTTTCATTATAACGTCTATAGCAATTCCAAAAAGCAATGGAAATAATATGCATCCTTGTTTCACGCCTGTTTCAATCTGAAACCATTCGCTCATTTCTTCTTCTATCTTGTCTGCACAAACATATCCTTTGTAGAGATCTCTAATGATGTTGACTTCTTCTTCGTTCGTTTCTACCACCAAGACCGCCCTGTGATTCTACCGAATTTACTCCCGTGGTCCTCAATAGGTCCCGTGGTCCCCGAAAGGACCACACGAAATCCCCGAGAGGACCACAAAAAGTTCAGAGTATCGCAGGGCTTGAGCCTGTATTCTTGATGGGTCTCAGAAGCGAGATTGCGTGACACCGTGGTTTTCGTTGCACCAGTTTAATCTAGAGTTGGACTTTCTCACCGGAAAACCTCGACGTGTTTTGGATATCAAGATATCCCCGCTGGGTGAGAGGTGGTTGCCCATCTAACCTAGAGTTGAACTTTATCACTGGAAGACCTCGGCGTGTTTTGGGATACCCATGTATCCCCGTCGGGTGAGAGGTGGGTGTCCATCCAGTCCAGCGTTGGACTTCCTCACTGGAAAACAGCGTGATTAGGATATGCATACATCCCCATCGGGTGAGAGGTGGTTGCCTATCTAGACTGCACTGGTCCAGTGTCTCCGACTTTGTGGTCATGGCCATTACCCTTCCTAGTTGTGACCAGGACGGAGCTTTTGTCCAGGAGGACGAATCCTCGCCACTAGCGAGTTTCACCCCTGGGTTGATCCAGTTTAGGCATATTATCCCAGTATGGGCGTGTTTGGGACGTGACCGACTTCTATAGCGGAGGTACTGTGACTTGAGCCATCAAGCTTCACCCCTGGTTTAAGCCGGTTTAGGTATATTTCGCCAGTATGGGTATAGAACAGACGTGACCGGCGTCTAGAGCAGAGGTGCTGTAGTATAAGTAGTTCTCTCCGCGATACTACTGGACATACAGATTAAGCTTCACTTTATCCTTTCCATCACCTTTTCACATCGGCGCCACACAGCAACCCTAATTACTTTTCCTCATTTTATTCATTGGCCAGGAGGATTTTCACTCCACGCGCGGCATCCGAAGAGTCTCGCCAGCAGCTAATGATGTTGACACTTTTTTATGGTATTCCATAGTCTTAAAATTCTCCACAATGAATCTCTGTGTATGCTATCAAATGCTTTTTAACGTCTTTAAAGTTCAAGATTAATGGTTTTTGCTTTTCAATATGTTCTTCAAGTATTGTTATCAGAGTAAAGATCTGGTCGAGAAAGCTTCTCTCTTTTCGAAATCCTGCATGTTCTTCTCCTATCGCAGTATCCACTACATCCTATTCATAGTCACTTTTCAAAACACCTTTGACACAACTAATAGTAAGGTTACATCGATCCAGTTATTGCAGTACTGAGATTGCCTTTTTTTGGGAGGGGGTGGGGGTGGGGTATTTAACAATGATTACTTGCTTCCATTTAGAAGGGACCTTTTTTCTTTTTTCCAGATTTTATTAAACATTTTTTATAGTTGGCTCACGTTGTCACTGTTAATATCTTTTAACATTTCTCGGTTGAAAGCAAAATGCCCTGCTACGACTTAAATATTACTTTACTAATAGAGATTCTAACCAACTTACACAAAACCCCGATTACCCATTTGCCCGTTACGACCACCATAAATATCGCTGGACACCTTCCCTCGGGGCTTCCCATGCTTTAGATCTGTACATTGACACGACGTGGCGTAAAATTCGTGAACCTCCGACCACCAACACTTAGACATTTCAGCCTAAACAAGGGAGAGTCCAAGGCATTGTGCAAACTTCGACGTCGAGATGACATTGTAATAAAACCGGCAGATAAGACATCGAATCTCGTAGTTTGGAAAAAAGATTTATATATTTCGGAAGGAATGTCCAAACTCAGAAACACAAATTTTTATGCCCCATGTAAAAACTATGCTACCAGTTCAAATAATGATAAAATGGAAGTAGCCATTAAAGACCTGGTTATAGAAGGTGGCCTGCCACATCAAGCTGTTTCTCTTCACATCAAGGACAGCTGGTTAAGCAATCCCACCTTCTATCTTCTTCCTAAAATCCACAAACCCGGTCATCTTGGACGTCCCATTGTATCAGCATGCTCATGCCCCACTGAGCACATTTCTAACTTTTTGGACAGCATTTTCCAGCCGCTAGTACACAAACTACCCTTTTTTTTTTTTAAAGATACAAACCACGCCTTAATAACTTTTGATACGATCATACTCTCTCAACATCACACCAATTACATCTTTCTCCCTATAATTCCTCTATCCCCCATGAGGATGGACTCTTAGCACTCCGCTATTCTCTCGACAAAGACTCTTACCCCACAGCTAACACTGACACCATAATCAGACTTACACAGCTAATTCTTTAGAATTTAACGGCGAATACTTTGAGCAAATCAGTGGTGGTATTGCCATGGGAACGAAAATGGGTCCCAGTTATACATGTCTATTTATGGGCTTACTGAAAGTCTTCTATGGGAAGCCTACACTGGCAGACTTTCAGAATTCTATAAAAGGTACATCGATGATGGCATTGGAGTCACAACTATGCCACAGGAAGACCTAAAAAATTTTATTGAATTCGCCAATTCACCTAATAATAGCATAAACTTCACTGATGAAATTTCTGACAAGTCAATCAACTTTTTAGACATTAAAATTTCTTTTGGCATAAACGGGCTTGTTACCTCTGTTTTTTACAAGCCCACCAACAGCCATATCTATTTACTTTACACCACCTCCCATCCTGAAGCCTGTAAGAACTCCGACTCATACTCCCAACTCTTCCGTCTTCGCCGCATATGTCAGGATAATTTGGACTTTATAATTCGGTCCAACAAGTTATTAGAATTTTTCCGTCATCGCCACTACCCAGAAAATGTCCTTCGTGAAGCCTTCAACCGTATTCAACTAGTGAGCCGCAAAGAAGCATTCAGAAAAAAGCCTATTAATCCATCGGACAGAGTTAAGTTAGTACTGCTCTTCCACCTGCATTGTCAGATAGTTAAGAAAATTCTTTATCATCATCTGCCATTAATTCAGCTCGACTCCGACACTCTCGACATTTCCTCTGATCCACCCCTGTTGGCATACAAACGTGGGCCAAACCTTGAGGACATCCTCGTCCACAGCCACTTGAAGCGGAGCTTTGTATATGTTGGTACAGAAAATGTAATCGCCCCCTCTGCGTTATCTGCCCTGTAGTCTGAGAAACGAAAACGATCACCTTTCCCAAAACTATCCTCACTCTTCATGAGGGATTCACATGCAAGTCCCGTAATGTGATATATGTCATCGTATGAAAAAGATCCAGGATAATGTATATTGATGAGACTGGCCTCAGATTATGGGACCGCATGCAGAAACATTTGTACGATATTACCCAGCATGCTTCGAAACCAGTCCCAAATCATTTCAATGGCCCCATCCACAGAGGCAAATCTGATTTTCTGGTAAGAGCCATCAAACAATGTCACACAGATGACACAAGCCGCCTAGCGCTTGAGAACCGCTATATTCAGGATTATGGGTCGCTGGAACCACACGGGTTAAACTCTCTGTTCAGCTACACCTAACATTCTCTTCTTCAACAATTATAATCCCTCTCTACTAAGCTCCACTCCCTTCTCACTTGTTACACATAGTTCAGAGCCTACTGATAACATCATATTACAACCCCTCTACCCTAACTATAATATGCAGGAAACTCTCTACCGTAGAGAGCGGAACAACAACACAACTCCTTCAGATCATCAGAGGAAGTACCCCCCCTCAGACAAGTGTTTCAGCCCTTTAAATTCCTGACACTCTAAGGGGGCCCTCTGGGTCATGACTCCCAGAGTTCTTGTGAGTTGTTGCTTTTTTTTCCCGGTCCCGGGATTGACCCCATGATCTTCCAGTTTGCACTGCACTTTTTTGAAGTGCGTCTTTAGCGATTTAGCTACGGAGGACTGGTATTGGTTGTGGCAAATGAAATTACTTATGTTCCCAATGCTTGTTTCGCATGCTCCACAGCAAGCACGAAGCCTTTTCCGCTGTTTCTGAAAGGCTTCTCAATGCCCTTGCTCTTGCTTGTCCCTTTATGCCCAGTTGCTTACATAGGTCATATGCTGATGTTGCTACGAATCCTCTTGGTCCCACTTCTACAGCTATCACTTACAAGTTACAGCTAATCACTCTTTAAAAAAAAACATTTTTTATTTTTATTTTTATTTATTTTTTAGTATTCATGTGAATCTATACTTTTATCTCCTTTCTCTATTTCTTCGTCCTGTATGTTTTTGTATGATTAAGGCTCACGCCGAAACGTCACTAGTTTGCAATCGTTAAGTAATAAAGCTGATCCTACTTTGTCCCTAGTTTATACATTTTGGTATCACAGTTTTACTGCAGTGCTTCGTGTATAGTTGTATACTTATACACTAATTATTGTGTGCTGCTGATGCATCCATTTTCAGATTATCAACGCCTTGGTCTTCCTCTCTTTCTTTTTCTCATTATGTATTCTTCTCTAAATTCTCATGACGTTTAATGTGTCCAAAATAATTAAGTTTTCTCTGTTTAATCCTCTTTACTAATCCTCTTTTTCAATATTAAGTTCTTGTAGTATGGATTGTTCTTCTTTGTGTCCGTGATATCTGAAGAATTTACATTCAAAGGCATTTATGTGTTTCTCAGCTGTTTTGTTAAGTGTCCAGGTCTCACATGCATATGTTGCGAAGGAGAAGATGGATGCCTGTTCATTATACGCCGCCAAAATTCCATTTCGGAGTAGTGGGCTTCTACTTCTCCCGTTCCCCATGTATTCTTTTAGTTTTTTTAGTTTGGGCGTTAGCTGAAAGCATGTAAAAGGCGATATTTCGTTTCGTGATGTCAGTTTTTACTTCTATCACCGTTTGAGCTTTAGGTCAAAAGATGACAGCATAAAGAGATCGTTATTTTGTCGTCAGTAACTGTGCTTTATAGATACGGTTTGCTTTTGCTGCATACGTGCACAGTGCTGTTTCTCATCGTAGTTGCATCAATATGTTACGTATATACAAGGTCCGACGATTAAGTAATGAGACTGATTTTATTATGGCCAAGACAAAAATGTCATATATGATGCAAAGCATGGAGTCCCAAGAGGCAACCTTCATATATGCTCTATATATAACAGTCCTTTTCATCGCCGCCTGATAAGCAGACAACAAACAAGCCGCCATTTTGAAGAAGTGCACTATCACGTAATCAGCATGGAGCAAAAAGCTAACATTAAATTCTGTTTAAAACTCGGAAAAAGTGACATTGAGACAGTTGAATTAATGTGACAAGTTTATGGGGATAATTGTTTATCTCGTGCACAGATATTCAGGTGGTATTCACGATTCAAAAGGAGTGTGGAAACGATTACAAATGCAACTACACATGGACGCCCAATTTCTGTTCGTAATGAGGAACTCATTGCAAAAATCAGAGAACAGATACAAAGAGATCGTTGTTTGACTGTGAGGATGATGGTAGATGAATTTGGTGTTAACCAAGAGACCATTCGTAAACTTTTAGTGGAAGCTTTGGGCAAGAAAAAAGTTACTTGCCGGTTTGTACCACATGCATTGTCTGATGACCAAAAACATCAACATGTTGAGTACGCAAAAGGCATCATCAAAACGTGTTGCAGAAATAAACATTTCTTAAATGTCCCTGAAAGGACCACACGAGATCCCCGAGAGGACTACAAGAGGTTCAAAGTATCGCAGGGCTTGAGCCTGTATTCTTGGTGGGTTTCATAAGCGGGATTGCGTGACACCGTGGTTTTCGTTGTACCAGTTTAATACAGAGTTGGACTTTCTCACCGGAAAACCTCGACGTGTTTTGGATATCAGTATATCCCCCGATGGGGTGGAGAGGTGGTAGCCCATCCAGGCTAGATTTGGACTTTCTCACAGAAAAACCTCACTGTGTTTTGAGATACCCGTGTATCACCGTCGGGTGAGAGATGGTTGCCCATCCAGTCCAGAGTTGGACTTTCTCACCGGAAAACCTCAGGGTGATTAGGATACGCATACATCCCCATCGGGTGAGAGGTGGTTGCCTATCTAGACTGCCCTGGTCTAGTGTCTCCGACTTCAGCATTTTGTGGTCATGGCCATTACCCTTCCTAGTTGTGACCAGGACGGAGCTTTTGTCCAGGAGGACGAATCCTTGCCACTAGTGACTTCCACCTCTGGGTTGAGCCGGTTTAGGCATATTATCCCAGTATGGGCGTGTTTAGGACTTGGCCGACCTCTATTGCGGAGGTACCGTGACGTGCGTAGCCATAATTTCACCCCTGGTTTAAGCCGGTTTAGGCATATTTCACTAGTATGGATGTATATCTGACGTGACGACCTCTAGAGCGGAGGTATCATGACATGCGTAACCATCAAATTTCACCCATGGTGTAAGTCGGTTTAGGCATATTTCACCAGTATGGGTGTATTTCGGACATGGCCGGTGTCTAGAGCAGAGATGCCGTGGTATGAGTAACTCTCGCCGCGATACTACTGGACATACCGATTAAGCTTCACTTTATCCTTTCCATCACCTTTTCACATCGGCGCCACACAACAATCCTAATTGCTTTTCTACATTTTCTTCCTTGGCCAGGAGGAGTTTCACTCCACGCGGCATCCGAAGAACCTCGCCAGCAGTGCCTTAACCTCTGGGTTAAGCCGGTTCAGATATTTCGCCTGATATGTGCGCTTATGACGTGGCTGACCTCCAGACCAGAGGTGCTGTGATTTGACTACTGTTTACTTCGCTTAGTCCTTTCTTTCACTTTTTCTACAGTGGTGCCTCGCGGCAACCCCATTCGCACCTTTCTTCACTGGCCGGGAGGAGCCCCAGCCCACGCACGGCAGCTGAAGAATCTCGCCAGCAGCTACCAAACATAACTCTCATCTACCCGAAGCGTCTGGTTTTCAGGCGCCAGATATTCAGTTTCGCCCCTTCTCCTGTCGGTTTAAACAGTTCTGCCACGAGAAGGCCAGAAGCTGGACTTGACTTCAGAGGCTATTTGAGACGCACGCCATTGGAGTGGAGAGCGTATCCTCCACCCCACCTCGGGCAATAACAGTCCTTAGAACCTCCTTGTGATTATTTTCTGTTCCCAAAATTAAAGTTACCATTGAAAGGACGCTTCTTTGACGATACCGATGACACCCAAAGGGCCGTAACATCGAGTTTTAAGTGCCATACCAACAGAACTGTAGAGGTCGTTCCAGTGTTTGTTAGATCGTGCCACTAACTGTATCAATGCACAGTGGGCGTACTTTGAACAAAATACAGGTTATATCTTCAGCTGTTGTTTATTTTATTTTTTATGTAATTAGTCTCATTACTTAAATTGTCGGACCTTGTATATAGCATTAAGATCACAGGTGTGCCAAGACAGAAATTTGTGTTACCGAGTGTACTACAGTGAGTAAAACGTTTGGAAACCGCCGTCAAAAAGAAAACATGTACAGTTCCGTTTCCTGTGGCTATTTTCGATTCTTCTGTTTTCCAATGTGGCTGTGAAAAAAGACAGTCTGAAGGTTAAGAATTTGTGAAGGCAGCATCGCAAATCGCATCATGTCTCTCCACTGTGTAAAGTCTGGACTTTCACTGAGATATATACAGCCGAAACAGTTCTTCCAATTACTTAGCAAAACGCAGATATGGCGTCATGGCAGACAGGTAAGTTTTTCACCTCATTTTTCTTGGGACTTTGCATGATATATTTTGGGAATATTTTATACCTGCTTCTATCTGGCCTCTCATATTCCAGTTCTGCCACCTCATGCACCATTTTACATATCGCAGCCACTTGAAAGTGGTATTTTGTTTTAGGCAAGTGTATTATATCTTAGGCATTCTTCATTTATCCCAAAACAAAATATCAAGTGGAACATAGCAGGCCGAAGAAAAAGAGGTCGACCACGTGAAACAATAAAGAGGACAGTGTTAAGAGAGGCCAGTTTAATAGGCATACAATCATTTGATGAGGTTGAAAAGGTCGCTGAAAACGGGAAAATTTGGTGAACTACCTTGCGAGGCATGTGTGACGTTTAACGGCACAGGAAGGATGTAAGATTCTTCATTTGTTATTTTTGCTGTCCATGGTAACATTCTTTGTAGGAACCACATTTCAGCTGTCTCTCCTGTTTCATGCCATAGGGGTGTGAAGTGTTACAGCATTCACATGTCTAGGCCATTACGAGGTAGGGGCGCCAGCACTTATCCTCACTGCCTTTGTTTTCGTATTGAAACCCCAGGTACCTATTTTTAGAGGCTGGGTTGACCCCCAGCCAGTCGGTGTGAAAAAAATTCCAGTCACGTGAATTCGTCAGATAAATGCACTAACTGCTACACTACCATATCACATTTACATTCTATCTAATCCTGAGATTTTCTCTTTTGGTCTCAGCCTCTTCCTTTCCTGCCTCCCATATCTCCTGTTGTCATGATATTTTCAATTCCTCTTTTCTCATTATATGGCAAATGAACGTAGGCTGTGTTCATTAAGATTAATTTTTCATTTTCTTTTCTTAGGTATTCTTTAAGTGTTATTTTTGCTGTCCATGGTATTCTTAACATTTCGTAGGAATATTTCAGTTACCTCTAATGCTCTCATTGTTTTTGTTAATGACCATGATTTGCTCCTATATAGTTATACAGGTTTGATATAGCATTTCAAGATTCTTTTCTGTTGACAAAGATGAATTGCACAAAATATTTTTTATTTTCTGAAATGCTGCCTTTGACATGTTTTTTTTTTTTTACCTCTGCGATACACCTGCTGTCTGATGTTATCAGTGTACCAAGATGCTTGAAGTTGTGCACTTGTCTAAATATTCCTTTCATTTTTTAACACCACTTTCTGGTATGGATTTTCTCCCTTTCTCTTACTGTTAAGTGACAGTCCTTTTAATGTTCACTTTCTGCTACCTTTATATCCAACAACTCCTGTAGTTCTTTTTCATTGTCTGCTATCAGGACTGTGTTATCAGTGTATCTCAGGTTAATAATGGTGCGTCCTCCAGCTTTAGCTCAGGCATATGCAGCATAATGGCATTTCAGTTTTCCTTCTTGTGTCTAAGTGGCTTACATATACAACATAATGACATACCTTTTTCCTTTCACATTTGTGCCTGTAAAAATGGATAAAAAGATAAAAATGGAAATAGCAGATGAACAGTTTGGGTTTGCTGAGGGAAAGGGAACACACAATGCCATTTTATGCTTTGCGAACACTAACAGAAAGAGCTTTAGAAGTACAGAAAGATCTCTACTTATGCTTAATTGACAAGGTGAAATATAATGAAATTATTAAAATGCTTGAAGACACCAGTATAGACAGCAAAGACCTGAGGATTGTAAAACACCTATACTGGCAGCAATTCGAGTTGAAAATAAAACTGGAAAATATCAACCTATAAAACAAGGGGTGCAACAAGGATATGTACTATCTCCAAACCCTTTTTCTCTGTGCAGCGAGAATATTCTAAGAACGATCATCACAGAACCAGGTATAAAAATTGGAGGATACAATATTAACAACCTTTGGTATACTGATGACACAGTACCGATAGCTGAGAACCAACAAGACCTGCAAAATCTCTTGGATAAAGTCGCTAAAGGAAGTGAACAGAAAGGGCTTATTTTGAACATCAAAAAAACACAGAGTATGGTTATATCTAAGAAACAGAATCCACCAACCTGGAGAGACACAAAATTTGGTCAAAAAAATAATAGAGAGACAATGTACTTTTATAGGACATGCAATGAGAAGAGGGGGCATTGAAAATATTATAACAACAGGAAAAATAGAAGGAAGAAGATCCAGAGAAAGATCGAGAGAAATGATACTGGGCAGTCTGACAGGATGGTGTGAGAGGAGATCACCAACTGAGCTGATGGCCTGCATGAAGGATCGTGTACTAACGCCAGTCAGCACAGCACCTAATGATGATGATGATCATAATGATTTGTGCCTGAGGGCCCCAACACGTACAACATAATGGCATATCAGCTTTCTTTAACATTTGTGTCTAAGTAGCCCACAAATAGGCACCGTGGTGGTGTAGTGGTTAATGCACTCACTTGCTGATCAGAAGGTCCCTGGTTTGATTTCAAAATAACGGGTGGACTTTTTTTCGGACTAGCTAGAGCTGAGGTCAACCCAGCTTTAAAAAATGGGTATCTGTGGTTTCCTTAAGAAAACATAGGCAGCAAGGCAAGGTGCTGGCATCCCTACCTCAAATGTGAAGGCACTAACATTTCACACTCCCATGGCATGCAAATGCTATGGGACTTAGATTTTAGCCCACATATACAGACAGCATAATGGCATTTCAGTTTTCCTTTCACAGATGTGTCTAAGTGCAGAAAGGCCTCCACAACTTGGTGATGATAGTGGCAAGATGTTGCATGAAGAACATGGCAGTGAAACACATGTACCAGACACATACATCTGTCCAGAACAAACCACTAATACTCTGTCCTCTCCCAGAAGCTTGTCCATTCAAACTTCACATCAGCACTCCAGCTGGACTTGGCCATCTTTGTCATGCCATGAATCACACTTGCCTTCAGATGTAACACATTTTTCTCAGAGATGTGCCAGTGCATATTTGCTAGCCCACCATAAATTTTCACAAACACTTCAGTTAGTGTGTTGTGGTCAAGCACTGTGGAGTAACAGTTCCCTAGTTACAAATGTCACAGCACCTACTGATAACAGCTCAGTTTGTTACAGCACTCTTAATAAAGGAAAGATCATGAAACATGTGCTTGGTAGTGATATGGGCATTGACAAATCCTGGGACATTGAGAATTATGGTACAGACAGTGGTGAAACTTCTGGGCACAAAGTCACAGTGAAATCAGAGCAGAAAGGCAGTAAGTTACAAGGAGGCGAGGCTAGTGGAGCGGAGATGCTTGAGACAACAAAAAGACTGAAAAATTTAGTGAGTATAAATACTACTAATCATAGTAGCCACTTCATTACTACATTTTTATCCAGTTTTTAAAATTGAATAGCAATTGTGATGTTCCTTTTCTTTATGACTTCTTTTTTTTTGTGTGTAGATATTTGTCTTATTTAGACTTTTCTTTTTTGTCACTTTGGATTCAGGTTGCTTTGTTAGATATGTACAAGGTAGATAGTACTGAATCCACCAGCATGCAGTATTCAATTAAACGGAACCATTCTAAAGCAGGTGCAGAAATTCAAATACCTTGGAGCAGTAATAACTTCAGATGGGAAATGCAAAACAGAAATTAGGAACAGAATAGGCCAAGCAAAGACTGCATTTCAGAGAATGAGAAACATATTAGTTAACACATCCTTATCAATGAATGTTAGAAAACGAGTCCTAAAATGCTATATTGAACCTATCTTGTTATATGGAAGTGAATCATGGACAATAGGCAAGTCTGCACAAAAATCATTGGAAGCAGCAGAAATGTGGTTTATTAGAAGAATGTTGCGAATCCCCTGGACACCAAAAATAACTAATGAAGAATGTATGAGAAGAGCTGGAGAGACAAAAAACCTTGTCAGAAAGATAAGAGAGAGACAATGTACTTTCATAGGACATGCAATGAGAAGAGGGGGCATTGAAAATATTATAACAACAGGAAAAATAGAAGGAAGAAGATCAAGAGGAAGACCAAGAGAAATGATACTGGACAGTCTGACGGGATGGTGTGAGAGGAGATCACCAACTGAACTGATGGCCTGCATGAAGGATCGGGTACTCTGGAGAAGCATAATAGCCAACGCCAGTCGGCACGGCACCTGATGATGATGATGATGAGATAGTACTGTAATTTGACGAATGAATTTATATCTAACTTTTGTGGTGGTGGACCTGTCTATGACTGTCAGTGGCAGCGCTAGGACTTTTTTTTAAAACTAATATAATTATACCTTTCTATCGCCTTGTATGAAATATGTTATGAAAAACCAGTTTTCTCAATACAACATTCGGTAATATATACCTTAAAAAAAAAAAAGTAAATATATGCTACTAAGCATTAACTGGGAATTACTGGTAAACTATCAATTAAAAATAAGAAGAACCAAAACTTTTGGAGATCATCACTTACCATAACTGGTTTACATTATCAAAAACCTAGTAAAAAACAACCTGGGAAATCATTTTGAGGATAACCAGGCCAGTAGGCTGATGATTTTGCCTGGAATCTCCTTGCAGATTTGTTTACTTTGATTCAGCATATGAGCATTTTGTATAGATTAAATCTCACCGCTAATAAGATAAAAAAAAAATTTCACGCACATTTACTTTCCACTGACATTTGTAAAGTGTGTTTAATTTTATTATTATTTTCTTATTATGTGATTTTATTAGACAGATTGTTAGGTGCTGCAGAGATCTGGAAGTTAGTGCAGACAAACACGCTAGTTTGAAGATCCTGGGTTGGATCTGCCCTTAGGACAGAATTTTTTTTTCTGACCAACCAGCACTGGGGGTCTACTCAGAACTGTCATCTGTATATTCCAGTTGTTAAGAATAAGTTACCCAGGATTGTCTGTCATTTGTGTGTTCTATGTGCCCGGAGCAAATCACCGAGGACTGTCTGTCATTTGTGTGTTCTATGTGCCTGGAGCAAATCACCGAGGACTGTCTGTCATTTGTGTGTTCTATGTGCCCGGAGCAAATCACCGAGGACTGTCTGTCATTTGTGTGTTCTATGTGCCCGGAGCAAATCACAGAGGACTGTCTGTCATTTGTGTGTTCTATGTGCCCGGAGCAAATCACCCAGGACCGTCTGTCCCTTGTGTGTTCAGTATGTCCTGAACAAGTCACCCAGGACTGTCTGTCCCTTGTGTGTTGTGTGTGTCCTGAACAAGTCACCCAGGACTGTCTGTCATATGTGTATTCCAGATATACAAGTTGTTTACTGGTCAACATGACTATGGTGTTCTGCACAATGATGTCATCTTGGAAAGCAATCTATTTGGAAAAAGTAAAATTTGCAGGTAAATCATTATGTGTTTAACTTTGTGGAACTCACAGTGGAGGCTGTTTTTTGAGACTTTCACCTTCAGCACAAGGAGCCTCATCTGACAAACGCTGAGACAGCATTAAACAAATCATGCTGTGCCAGTGTTTGTCAGATGGGGCTCCTGATGGCTGGTGCTGAAGGTGAAGGTCTCGAAAACAGGCGTCATGCAGTGGCCTATTGCAGCTTTTCTAAATTTCCAGAGTGACCATAGAAATAACCTTCTTAGTGAAATCCACGACCATGATGATCCTTTTAAGTTGTTGGCCAGGTTGAATTAAAACAACCTGCTGTGCTGGACCATCTAAAGGGAGATATGCTATGGCTTTGCAAGTCTTAGTGGCTGAATCATCTCTTTAATGGTTCTAAGGACTGCAAACGCACCACAAACAGCCTCTGGCAGTCAAGTCCAGCTCCTGGCCTTCCCGTGGCAGAACTGTTTAAACTGACAGGAGAAGGGACGAGGGCGAATATCTGGCGCCTGAAAACCAGTTACTTAGGGTAGATGAGTGGCACGTTTGGTAGCTCATCTGCCGCTGTTGGCGAGATCTTCAGCTGCCGTGCGTGGAGCGGTGCTCCTCCCGGCCAATGAAGAAATTTGCAAATGAGGTTGCCGCGCAGCATCACTGCGGAAAAGGTGGTAGAAAGGATAAGGCGAAGCAAACAGTCAAATCACGGCACCTCTGGTCTGGAGGTCGGCCACGTCCTGAGTGCAGTCATATTGGGTGAAATGCATGAACCGGCTTGTCCCAGAGGTTAAGACACTGCCAGCGAGACTCTTCAAATGCCGCGCGTGGAGTGAAGCTCCTCCCGGTTAAGGAAGTAAATACGGAAAAGAAATAAAGGTTGCTGTGCAGAGCTGATGGGAAAAGGTGGTGGAAAGTGAAGTTTAACCGGTATGTCCAGTAGTATCGCTACGAGAGCTATACCACGGCCCTCTGCTCTAGAGGCCGCCCACATCCAAAATACACCTACACTGGTGAAATATGCCTAAACCGGCACACACCAGGGGTGGAACTTGATGGCTAGACATGTCATGCCACCTCCGCTCTAGAGGTCGGTAACACCTGATAAACACCCATACTGGTGAATTTTGCCTAAACCGGCTCATACCAGGGGTGAATCTTGAAGGCTATGCATGTCACAGTACCTCTGCCCTAGAGGTCGGTCCCGTCCCAAACACGCCCATACTGGGATAATGCCTAAACCGGCTCAACCCAGGGGTAGAAGTCACTAGTGGTGAGGATTCGTCCTCCTGGACAAAAGCTCCATCCTGGTCACAACTAGGAAGGGTAGCGGCCACGACCGCAAAATGCTGAAGTCGGAGACACTGGACCAGGGAAGTCTAGATAGGCAACCACCTCTCACCCGGCAGGGATGTTTGCGTATCCTAATCACGCTGAGGTTTTCCGGTGAGAAAGTCCAACCCTGGACTGGATGGGCAACCACCTCTCACCCGGCGGTGATACACGGGTATCTCAAAACACGTCGAGGTTTTACGGTGAGAAAGTCCAACTCTGGCCTGGGTGGGCTACCGCCTCTCACCCAGCGGGGATGCACTGATATCCTAAACACATCAAGGTCTTCCGGTGAGAAAGTCCAACCCTAGACTAAACTGGTGCAATGAAAACCACGGTGTCACGCAATCCCGCTTCCGAGACCCACCAAGAATACAGGCTAAAGCACTGTGATACTCTGAACCCCTGTGGTCCTCTCGTGGATCTCGTGTGGTCTATTTTGGACCACACAGGGGACCACGGGACCTAACGAGGACCACAGGCGTGAATTCAGTAGGTTCACAGTGCGGTTTTTGGTGGTAGAAGTGAACGAAGAAGAAGAAGATCTCTTTAATGCAGTTGTCATCAGCCACTGAAACTGGATTTAATTTTAAAAAAAAAAAAAAGAAAGGTAAAATCTCTGTCTACATGCCAGTATGGCATATTAGGGATAGTGTGTTAGGCCTGCATTTCCAAGACCATCAGCACATGAAAGTATGATTTGACCATTGTCAAACCTGGCTGGATTTCTCTGGTTTCCATTTCTAGAGGCTGGGTGGACCCCCAGAGTAAAGAAAAGAAAGTAATAAATCTGAGTCTTCACCTGTCTCACTGTAGGGGGTTTATATTTTTACTTTAATAAAATAGTGGAACTTTGAGAAAGCGTAAGCACAGAAATAATTTAACATCTTTTTTTTTCTTCGACTTCACTTACAGCGGATCTTTGGCATATGCTGTGGAGCTGATGAAAATGAGGATGCGCTTTCATGCCAATTTCTCCAGTGCTGTTGTTGAAATCAAAGAAATTAGGGTCTCTGCACAAGACCAAATCATCCAGATACACTGGTGTTTGAAAGGTATTGTGATTTCCTCCTTTCTCTGTGTTGGCAATCCCTGGTATTGGCTGTTTCTACCCAGAATAATTTTATGTTGAATCATTTCTGAAGCCATGTTTGTATACCTGACCTGTCCAGTGCCATGAAGTGGAGTCTTGTTTTCTGACTGTTCTGTTGCTCCATGTCTTCTTCTTCTTCTTCTTCGTTCGCATTGTCTGTCTATATCTGCAGTCCTGTCTCGTGGATAAATTTCACTGTTAAAAAACAGTGACTCATGTATGGAACCGTAGAGCTTATCTTCTTTAGTGGTTTCACTGGGCCAGTAATTATTTCTCAGTGTCTCGTAGTTGATGCAGTTCTGGAGGGTATGTTCCACAGTTTGGGGCACCTGGGCACATGTACATAGATTAGTAGTACCAACCTTAAACTTTGTATACATATGAATGACTTCGGAGTCGGCTGTGTCCTGTTCGGAGACGGAAGATGGTGACTTGTTCCTTTCTGTTTAGCATGTGATAGTCATCATGTGGTGGTGTTTGTGGCTTCTTGTAGGTTTTTATCATGCTTTTCTTCTGATTATAGGTGATTGGTATGTCTGGTTGCTCCATTTCAGTGCCCTCTTTGGCCAGATGGTCAGCTTTCTCATTGCCTGGTATCCCACAGTGGGAGAGAATCCATTGCAAAGTGACTCCATATTGTAAGCCAATTTTTGACAAGGCATCTTTAAGGTCTGGTAGTTTGTTGCACTGAAGAGCTTCCAGTACTGATCTTGCATCTGTGAGAATTACTACAGGACATGTATCAATTCTGGAGTCTGATAGTTTTTCAACTGCAGCAATAATTGCCCTAACTTCTGCATCAAAGTTGTTGCAGTATTTACCAGTGGTATGGAAATCTTGTCAATGGTGTTGTTTGGATATTTAGTATATGCTCCTGCCCCTCCATTCTTTATGGCATTATGTGCAGATCCATCTGTATACACACGTATCCAGGTGTCACATGGATATTTGTCATCTAGAACACTAAGTGTGGCTGTTGATCTTACAAGGTTGCTCTGCATCTCACCATTCTGCACACCTTTCACTTCAGTCTGAATAGTTATTTGTGTATAATCTGCTTCTTTCCATGGTGTATGCTCTGGTACAGATGATAATGGAGCGACTACAGTTGGAAGGTCAGATATTAGCTTATGCATACGCTTGGCCTGATTAATGAAGCTGCTTCTTTTAAGCCGTCTTAATGCCAAGTTATTGAATCTCTCGCTCCATGTCATATGTTGTATTTGTCAGGCCATGGAGAAAGAATGTGATTCTGATGTTACAGTCAAACACATAATGGATTAGTTTCTTTTTGTTTTCCTCCTCCTCCTCCTTCTTCTTCTTCTTCTTATTCTTCTTCTTCTGTTTTCACCCTTAAAAGGGCATTGGTTGTACTGTGTAATGGTCTGCAGCTAGGCTTTTACTTCTACACCGTTTGGCCCAAAACATCTGGCATTGTATATTTTTAGGACTGGCTTTGTCTTCCCATTTTCGATAAATATTCACGAAGAATTAGAAAAATATTTCAGCCAAACGCCATAAGAAATAAAAGAAATGCAGATGAAGCCACTGACAGCAATTATTGAGGAAAGATGCTGGTGATGGTTGGGACATGTGCTCTGAATGACTGACAACTCATTACCAAAAATAGGGTAGATAGAGGTGTATGGTGCAGTTTTACAAAGTGAGGGAGGGAGTGAGTAAGGTGAGAAAAAACAAATAGAAAGTATCTCTCTCTCTCTCTCTCTCTCAGCCTTAAGTGCCCAGGGCACATGGGGCTTCCGCAAGGTTTTCCACAAATGCCTGTCCTTCGCCTTTTTTTCTGCTCTTGCCCAGGTGAGCCCTCTATTGCTCAACATCCTTTCTGTTGTTCTTCTCCATGTCTCTTTTGGTCTAACCTTACTTCTGTTCCCCTGTGGTGTCCATCTTAGTGCTATTTTTGATAGTGAGTTATCAGTCATTCGGAACACATGTCCCAACCATCGCCAGCGTCTTTCCTCAATAATTGTTGTCAGTGGCTTCATTTGCATTTCTGCCAGTAAGATGTTATTTCTTATGGTGTTTGGTCAAAATATTTTTCTAATTCTTTGTAAACATTTAGTCTGGAAAGAATTCAACTTGTTTTTTATGGTTTTGGTGATTTTCCAGCATTCACTTCCATAGAGTTCTTAAATATCCTGATTTTCATATTTATGCTTTGTTTTTTTGATTTCCATATATTCTGCAGCATTGCAAAAGCCTGGTTTGCTCTAGTAAGCCTGTTGTTGATGTCTTCTGTGCTGTCTCCATTTTCTACTACTCTGCTGCCAAGGTATACAAATTCTTTGACTTCCTCCACTAACTTGCTATCTACTCTGAGTACATTTCTGTTGTTCACATTTTGCTTCATTAACTTTGTCTTTCATATGTTGATCTTTAGTCCTATGTTGTTTGCATTCTGAGTTAGCTTGTTTATTTTATCTTGCATATCTTTGTGACTGCTTGATAACAGACAAATGTCGTCCGCAAAGTCAAGGTCCTCCAGCACTGTGTCAAGGGTCCATTGTAATCCTCTGCGTTTGTCTGATGTTGCCTCCTTCATTAACCAGTCTACTGCCAAGATAAATAATGTTGGTGATAGTACACATCCCTGCTTCAATCCTGTTTGTACCCTAAAGCTGCTGGAGGTATGTTCTCCACAGATAACTTTGCACTGGAAACCCTCGTATAGGGCTTTGATTACATTAACTATCTTATGGGGGAGGCCATGCCATCTTAGGATTTTCCACAGTGCATCTCTGTTGACACTGTCAAAGGCTTTCTCAAAATCTATGAATAATGCATATGTTGTGCTATGCCACTCATTTGCCTGTTCTAATATTTGTCTAAGTACAAATATGTGGTCTGTGCGTGATCTTCCTTTCCTAAATCCTGCCTGCTCTTTCCGAAGTTTTTCCTCAAGTGTTGGTACAATTCTGTTGATGATTATTCTGCAAAATACTTTACTGGTGAGTGGCAGTAGGGTAATGCCTCTCCAGTTCCCGCAATCTCTGAAGTCACCCTTCTTTGGTAGTTTTACTATAAGCCCAGTTTTCCACTCACCTGGGGCTTTTTCTAGATCCCAATTTCTTGTAATATCCGGCAAAGTTGTTTTGGTGTTTCTGTTTCTTCTGCTTTCAACATCTCACAGTCACTTCATCTTCACCTGGTGCCCTGTCTGATTTTAGCTTCTTTATTGCCTCCTTTACTTCACTTATTGTTATTGGTCCTGTATTGATGTTTAGTTCTGTTTTTGCTTCAGGTATGTCATTTGTTTGTGCTGCTTGTGTTCTGTTTAGTAGGTTGTTAAAGTGTTCCCTCCATCTTTCAATCTTTTCTCTTTCTCCACTGACCAGCTGTCCATTTTGTGTCCTAATAGAAAGTATGAGAATGTATAAATGAAAAACATACAACATCCGATATTTCGGCATGAGCCTTATTCGAGGATACATACAAAACAAGACAAAAACACGAAGAACTTATCTGAAATGTCTTCCTCCGAGTCAAGACAGAAAAGTGTGTAGTAGAAGAGAGAAGGAAAGACCACGCTGCCTCTGAACAAAAGATGCCCGATAGAGCCAATCGTGAAGAAGAGGTGGAGAGAGGGGAGGAGAACAAGTGGGAGAAAGGGGTGGGGGGAAGGCAATAGAAACATGATGGCCGCCAGGAGTGTGGGGGGGGGGGGAAGGGGGAGGGAAAAGGGGACGCAGGGAGATAGTGAATGAAGAATATAAACACCTGCAGGGAGAAAATAGTAAATAGGACAAGACCCTAAAGACACCAATATGTTGGCGGAGAAGAAAATAGGGTGGTGGTAGGGAGGGGTAGCATGGAGCAAGAAAATAGAGTTAAAAAAAAAAAAAAAAGGCCAGTGGAAAAATAAAGAACTTACAGAAAGCTGAAGACATTGTTAATTCCAGCTGGGTGGAGACAGCCAGTCTGAAAAATAAGGCGCTGTTCTAGGACCCTCCGAGATTGTACATCAGCAGAACAAAAGCGGATCGCACTGACAGAAATGTCCTGTTTACCCCTGTGGTTGCTAAGGCAAAAATGTTTAGCCACAGGTGTCCAGTTTTTTCTCACCTTACTCACTCCCTCCCTCACTTTGCAAAACTGCACCATACACCTCTATCTACCTTATTTATTTCAACCAGTTTTACTGCAGTCGCCATCCCCTTTTATCTACCAAAAATAGCACTCAGATGGACACCATAGGGGAAAAGAAGTAAGGGTAGACCAAAAGAGACATGGAGAAGAACAACAGAGAGGATGCTGAGCAATAAGGGGCTCATCTGGGCAAGAGCAGAAAAAAAGGCAAAGGACAGGTATTTGTGGAAAACTCTTGTGGAAGCCCCATGTGTCCTGGGGTTCAGAGAGAGAGTGGCAAATGGTTGAGAGCGATGCACCTAAATTCTGTTTGTGTAATTGTTTAGCTGTATGTGTTTGGTTCATAATCAGGTAGTTGTGATTTAGCCCTCGCTCTTTTAAGTTTAAAACTCAGACTGTACTTTCTAAGTCAACCAGAAACATAATCAGCACTGTTTGGGGCCACATCATTACATGTTTAGGTCCACATCATCAAATAGTTTAGCCCACATTATCACATGTTTAGGTCTAAATCATCACATGTTATTCATAGCTTCTCATATCACACCATGAATTTTACCCCCCAAAGGAATGTGAGGAAGTATCTGACTTTGAATATCCAATCCTCAGCTGTCACCCAGACTCAGGTCCTCAAGTTCTGGAAAATTTTTCAGAGGAAGGCAGCCATTGGTGAGGGAGATTATGAGTGAGTACAGGTTCAGTTCTTGTTTTTCTCTGTTAATACAATGCTCCAAAGCAAAAATAGATGATAAAGGTAAAGGTAAAATCACTGTTTCCATGCCTTTGAAGCATATTGGGGATACAGTGTTAGGCCTGTATTCCCAAGACCATCAGCACATGAAAGTGGGGTGTGGTCAGCAGCCACATTTACCTTCTAAGAGTACCTATTTTTAGAGGCTGGGTGGACCCTTGGGGTCTTTTGGTGTGGTAGTAACAGAAAAAAAAATTCTCACTGCTGGGGCTTGAATCCAGTATCACCAGATCAGTAGACCAAGAACCTAACCACTCAGCCAACCAGGTCGCCAAAAATAGATGATGAATACTATACACTCCCAAGAAACAGCCATTGATAGTCTTCCAGCTGAGAACAGAACACTGCAGGCTGAGACATCATCTGTACCAGAAGCTGAAAATTGACCCAACTGACCTGCTCGCAGAAAAGAGCAACAGACATCACACCACACGGGTGCAGGTTTACAGCTGGGAGTCTCACAACCAACAGTATGGCGAATTCTCCATGTAGTGGACTTGCAGGGGCTTTGCTGGTAAGCTTCTGTAACACGATTCACAGTTTCGTTGCTTGGTCCTGGACGTCCCTGCCAAGAAGCTGTGCACAGACAGCCTTCATCCCAGAATTTCGCATACCAGTTCTTGATACCATTGAAAACAGGTGTTGCTTTCTGGAATTCTGCTCAAAATCTTCGCTGCACAGTCATAACAGACATAAGTTCTTGGGTATTCCAAAACACTAAATGACTGCTCATGTTTACTAAACACCATATTTACTACTGCTGCCTCCTATAGCAGCAAACCATGAGAGCTCTGTGCATTGGCTTTATTTTTTAAAAAATCTTGAAGAGTTTCTCTTTCTCTCTCTCTCTCTCTCTCTCTGTGTAAGAATTATCATGATCTGTTATGTAGTTTCTTTGTTGCGAAGTTTTGAAATGTTTCACGGACTTATGAATAACCCTGCTTGTTTTTCAGTGGTGACATCCCTTGATTTGTAGTTACTTTTTAACACTTTCCGTGCAACATGAAGAAAAGCGGACGTTCAGTTGCTTACCAGAGTAAAAGTGCGGGTCTTGATATGTTAGGGGGTATAGGTGTAAAATGGAATGGAAAACAGTATTTACATGTACTTCCGTGTACTTATTATGTTTCAGAGTATAACTAAATGTATGAAAATTTCATAAATGCAGAGTTTTTTAGGAAAAAATAAGTAATGTGATGTTTTTAGACAATGACTGTGCCCAGCTCACCATCGGCTAGGTCTAGATATGCACTACTTACCATCTGAGATGTCTAGATCTACTTGTCGATCTCATATTCTGATTCTATGTTGCATTCTTGCTAAATTAATGTCTGAAATAGCCACCTAACTACTTCTCCAGTCGTCTAAATATGTCTGGATCTACATGGGAGACATTCAAGAGCAGTGGGGTGGTCACAGGCCATGTCCATACCCCTATATACATCATCAAAAATTGAAAATTGTCCATGTTTCTCTTCCTTTTTCTCGCTCGGCATTGCTCGTAACTAAGGACTCTTTCACCATTTTGAAAAGTGTCACCGGAAACATGGACAAAATATGTACAATCTAAATGTTACACTGGTTCTTTTATTGAAACAAACCAATGATCAATTTTTTTATTGTTGGTAAGCAGCGGGTGTACTAGAAGCATCAAAAAATTGATGCCTGGCACGGAAAGTGTTAAATAACCTTTGTTTATAAAATAAAAGCCATTGAAACCCCCCACTCAGCTTTTAGGCACCATGAAAAGCATGGCCAGCCCAGTCTTGTTAGCCAAGGTGAGCCAGTTACAAGGAGCATCAATGGTATTCAAATATTGAGAACACAACTGGAAAACTTGCATTCTCAGTAGAGACAGAATAAGGCCAAGTCTAGTCCCAAAGGAAAGGAGTGTAGATGAAAAACTGTGGAGCATGCATTAAAAATTACTGCTGATGATAGGATGAATATCTGTTAGGTTTGAGGATGTTGGAAAAAAAGGTAACTGTGCAGGATTTGAGGATTTGTTTTTCACATAGAAAAACAATAATTCTGACAGTACAGTGTGTGAGCACATAGAAAAACAATAATTCTGACTGTACAGGATGTGAGCACATAGAAAAACAATAATTATGACTGTACAGAATGTGATCACATAGAAAAACAATAATTCTGACTGTACAGTGTGTAAGCACATAGAAAAACAATAATTCTGACTGTACAGGATGTGATCACATAGAAAAACAATAATTCTGACAGTACAGTGTGTGAGCACATAGAAAAACAATAATTCTGACTGTACAGGTTGTGAGCACATAGAAAAACAATAATTATGACTGTACAGAATGTGATCACATAGAAAAACAATAATTCTGACTGTACAGTGTGTAAGCACATAGAAAAACAATAATTCTGACTGTACAGGATGTGATCACATAGAAAAACAATAATTCTGACAGTACAGTGTGTGAGCACATAGAAAACAATAATTATGACTGTACAGGATGTGATCACATAGAAAAACAATAATTCTGACTGTACAGGATGTGAGCACATAGAAAAACAATAATTCTGATTGTACAGGATGTGAGCACATAGAAAAACAATAATTCTGATTGTACAGTGTGTAAGCACATAGAAGAACAATAATTCTGATTGTACAGTGTGTAAGCACATAGAAAAACAATAATTCTGATTGTACAGTGTGTAAGCACATAGAAAAACAATAATTCTGATTGTACAGTGTGACAGTGTGTAAGCACATTTAAAAAAAACAGTAACTCTGGTTGTATGTAATTAGAGCATATGGAAAAACAATAACTGGTTGTATGTGATCAGAGCATATGGAAAAACAATAACTCTGGTTGTACGTGATCAGAGCATATGGAAAAAAAATAACTCTGGTTGTAGGTGATCAGAGCATATGGAAAAACAATAACTCTGGTTGTACAGGGTTTGAAAATATAAGTGCCAAGTCAGTTTGAGAGTATCTGTGTTCTATCTGTCACTGATCAAATACTTTATGTTCATATTTCGATTTTTTTTTTTTTTCTTCTTTCATCAAAGCCAAATTGAGGCCTGTTCATACTTTCACTTAGATCAAGATGGTTTGGTGCACAAACACAGGATTGAAAGAGTAAGTTATTTTGTTTATTGCTTTGTCATTTTACTACTTTGTCAGGGAGTGAAGACGCCTGTCTGATGAGGCAATCAGCGACCCATAGCATATATGCTAGCATCAGGGTTAGCGAACCATAGCTGACCAAGACCCTGTCCCACCTCTCTGTGGTACCTCCGGTAACAGGATTGGCCTGGCTAATGGGGCAGGGATCGCCATAGTCATCATAGTGGTGGAATCTGGTAAAGATGCATTGCACACCCCCTGCTTTTTAGCTGTACTCCGGGACTGAAAAAGTATTCGCCATAACCCACTACAGTACTGTGTGTCAACACCTTCACAGCATTGGCTGCAGAGAACACCAGCTCGTAGTTAAAGGGAGTTCGTTCAAGTACTAGTTAGTCATTTTACTGCTTTGTCATTTTACTACTTTGTCATTTTACTACTTTGTCACTTTGCTGTGAAATTTAGTTATATATTTTCAGTTAAAGTAAATTTAGTTATGATAGCATAGTTTTCAACATAAATTATGGTTTGGGACAGAATTTACTAATAGCAACAGGATAACAATGTGATATTTTGGCACTTGCATTTATCAGAACAGATGTTAGTTCTAAGGACTGTCATAGCCAGAGGTGGAGTGGAGGATACACTCTCCACTCCAATTAAATGTCTCCAAGGCATACGTCTCAAATAGCCTCTGACAGTCAAGTCCAGCTCCTGGCCTTCTCGTGGCAGAACTGTTCAAACTGACAGGAGAAGGGGCAAAGGCGAATATCTGGTGCCTGAAAGCCAGGCGTTTCAGGTAGATTAGAATCTTTTTGGTAGCTCATCTGAGAGAAAGAAAACTCTGATTTAAAACCCGCTGCTGGCGAGATTCTTCAGCTGCCATGCGTGGAGTGGGGCTTCTCTCAGCCAGTGAAGAAAGGTGCGAATGGGGTTGCCACGCATTACCACTGTGGAAAAGGTGAAAGAAAGGATTAAGTGAAGTAATCAGTAGTCTTGAGGTCAGGACTGCTGAAATCACGGCACCTCTGCTCTGGAGGTCAGCCACGTCCTATGTGCACTCATACCGGGCATGAACCAGCTTAACCCAGAGGTTAAGACACTGCTGGCAAGATTCTTCAGATGCTGCACATGGAGTGAAACTCTTCCCAGCCAATGAAGAAAGTGCGAAAAAGCAATTAGGGTTGCCATGTCCTGCTGATGTGAAAAGGTGATGAGAAGGATAAAGTGAAGCTTAATCGGTGTGTCCAGTAGTCTCGCAGCGAGAGCTACTCATACCATAGCACCTCTACTCTGGAGGCCAGACACGTCCGATACACACCCATACTGGTGAAATATGCCTAAACTGGCTTAAACCAGGGGTGAAACTTGATGGCTACTTATGTCATGGTACCTCCACTCTAGAGGTCTGTCACGTCCTAAACACACCCATACTGGGATATCTCTCTCTCTCTCTCTCTGAGGGTTTTCCACAAATGCCTTTCCTTTGCCTTTTTCCATACTGGGATAATACACCTAAACCGGCTTAATCCAGGAGTGAAACTTAATAGTGGCGAGGATTCTTCCTCCTGGACAAAAGCTCCATCCTGATCACAACTAGGAAGGGTAACAGCCATGACCACAAAATGCTGAAGTCTGAGACACTGGACCAGTGCAGTCTAGATAGGCAACCACCTCTCACCCGGTGGGGATGTATGCGTATCCAAATCACGCTGAGGTTTTCTGGTAAGAAAGTCCAATGCTGGACTGGATGAGCAACCACTTCTCACCCAGTGGGGATATTCCAATGTCCAAACCACGCCGAGGTTTTCCAACGAGAAAGTCCAACTCTAAATTAAACTGGTGCAACGAAAACCACAGTGTCACGCAATCCCACTTCTGAGACCCACCAAGAATTCAGGCCCAAGCCCCGTGATACTCTGAACCTCTGGTGATCCTCTCAGGGATCTCTTGTGGGCCTCTCGGGGACCATGGGACACATCGAGGGCCACAGGAGTAAATTCAGCAGGATTACGGGGCGATCTTGGTGGTAGAAACAAAAGAAGAAAAAGAAGAGATGTTGAAAAAGTAAACCAGTTTGCATACCTCGGCACCTATATAGATCAGGATGGTGACGCTAGAAAAGAAGTTAAAATTGCAAAGACAGCATTGGTCTTTAAAATCTTGAGAAAATATGGCAATAAAAAGTTATAAGCACAAAAACAAAGTTAAGATAATCATCTCAAATGTAATATCCACTCTTATTTATGCGTGTGAATTCTGGAAAGCAACTAAATAAAAAGAAAACAAATTAGTGGCATTTTGAAAACAAATGGGTGTAAGGAAAATACTCTGTACACAAAGGAACAAATTCAAGACCAGTGCAGAGATAAGGAAGATGAGCACACAACAACCTGCCAATCAGTGAATAAGAACAGAAGATGAACATATATCAGCCACATGATGAGAAGAAACAAATAGAGAATTCTAAAACAAGCTATCAAATGGGACATAACAGGACAAAGAGAAAGTGGTCAACCAAGTGAAACTCTAAAGAGAACATTGTTGAGAGAGGCCAAATTAGTGGGCGTAAGATCCCTTGATGAAGTTGAAAAATTTGCCCCAAACAAAAAAACATGGTAAACTACAATGCGAGCCCTATGTGACGTTTAATGGCATGGGAAGTATGTCAGATTTTTCAGAACAACTAACAGACAAGGAAGCTGGTTTACTTCAGAATCATTCTAGTACTGTTTTTCTTTCTCTCTCCGCTAGATTGCTTTTTCTGTTATTTTTTGAGAATTATTATATATGCTGATTCTTTCCAGTGTTCTAAAATTATATCTAACGAAGGAAAGGCAGAGAGTTATATGTGTACCTGTGTCTTGTTTTACCCATAGCATCTGTTTTTCATGTTTCTGCTTGTTATTGTTTGAGTACATTTTTCTGTAACCGAAGTAATGAATTATATGGCGTTGTCATTAATGAACTTTTTGTTATTCCATTAACCCAGTGTGCCAGAATTCAACAGATTCTGAAAGATTTTCTTTCCCGTAGCTTTTCATTAGTCCTTTTAGTATGATCCCAGCCCATACTGGGATAATATGCCTAAACCAGCTCAACCCAGGGGTGGAAGTCACTAGTGGCGAGGATTCGTCCTCCTGGACAAAAGCTCCATCCTGGTCACAACTAGGAAGGGTAGCGGCCACGACCGCCAAATGCTGAAGTCGGAGACACTGGACCAGGGCAGTCTAGATAGGCAACCACCTCTCACCTGGCGGGGATGTTTGCGTATCCTAATCACACTGAGGTTTTCTGGTGAGAAAGTCCAACTCTGGACTGGATGGACAACCACCTCTCACCCGGCGGTGGTACACGGGTATCTCAAAACATGTCGAGGTTTTCCGGTGAGAAGGTCCAACTCTGGCCTGGGTGGGCTAGCGCCTCTCACCCAGCGGGGATGCACTGATATCCTAAACACGTCGAGGTCTTCCGGTGAGAAAGTCCAACCCTAGACTAAACTGGTGCATTGAAAACCATCTCTCTCTCTCTGGACCTTAAGTGCCCAGGGCACATGGGGCTTCCGCAAGGGTTTTCCACAAATGCCTGTCTTTCGCCTTTTTTTCTGCTCTTGCCCAGGTGAGCCCTCTATTGCTCAACATCCTTTCTGTTGTTCTTCTCCATGTCTCTTTTGGTCTACCCTTACTTCTGCTCCCCTGTGGTGTCCATCTTAGTGCTATTTTTGGTAGTGAGTTGTCAGTCATTCGGAGCACATGTCCCAACCATCGCCAGCGTCTTTCCTCAATAATTGTTGTCAGTGGTTTCATCTGCATTTCTGCCAATAAGATGTTATTTCTTATGGTGTTTGGCCAAAATATTTTTTTAATTCTACGTAAACATTTAGTCTGGAAAGAATTCAACTTGTTTTCTATGGTTTTGGTGATTTTCCAGCATTCACTTCCATAGAGTAGTACACTTAGAACATTACTCTTAAATATCCTGATTTTCATATTTATGCTTAGTTTATTTGATTTCCATATATTCTGTAGCATTGCAAAAGCCTGTTTTGCTCTAGTAAGTCTGCTGTTGATGTCCTCTGTGCTGTCTCCATTTTCTACTACTCTGCTGCCAAGGTATACAAATTCGTTGACCTCCTCCACTAACTTGTTATCTACTCTGAGTACATTTCTGTTGTTCACATTTTGCTTCATTAACTTTGTCTTTCCTACGTTGATCTTTAGTCCTATGTTGTTTGCATTCTGGGTTAACTTGTTTATTTTATCTTGCATATCTTTGTGACTGCTTGATAATAGACAAATGTCGTCCGCAAAGTCAAGGTCCTCCAGCACTGTGTTAAGGGTCCATTGTAATCCTCTGCGTTTGTCTGATGTTGCCTCCTTCATTAACCAGTCTACTGCCAAGATAAATAATGTTGGTGATAGTACACATCCCTGTTTCACTCCTGTTTGTACCCTAAAGCTGCTGGAGGTATGTTCTCCACAGATAACTTTGCACTGAAAACCCTCGTATAGGGCTTTGATTACATTAACTATTTTATGGGGGAGGCCATGCCATCTTAGGATTTTCCACAGTGCATCTCTGTTGACACTGTCAAAGGCTTTCTCAAAATCTATGAATAATGCATATGTTGTGCTATGCCATTCATTTGCCTGTTCTAATATTTGTCTAAGTACAAATATATGGTCTATGCATGATCTTCCTTTCCTAAATCCTGCCTGCTCTTTCCGAAGTTTTTCCTCAAGTGTTGGTACAATTCTGTTGATGATTATTCTGCAAAATACTTTACTAGTGAGTGGCAGTAGGGTAATGCCTCTCCAGTTCCCGCAATCTCTGAGGTCACCCTTCTTTGGTAGTTTTACTATAAGACCAGTTTTCCACTCCTCTGGGGCTTTTTCTAAATCCCAATTTGTTGTAATATCCGGCAAAGTTGTTTTGGTGTTTCTGTTTCTTCTGCTTTCAACATCTCAGCAGTCACTTCATCTTCACCTGGTGCCCTGTCTGATTTTAGCATCTTTATCGCCTCTTTTACTTCATTTATTGTTATTGGTCCTGTATTGATGTTTAGTTCCGCTTTTGCTTCAGGTATATCTATTGCTTGTGCTGCTTGTGTTCTGTTTAGTAGGGTGTTAAAGTGTTCCCTCCATCTTTCAATTTTTTCTCTTTCTCCACTGACCAGTTGTCCATTTTGTGTTCTTACTGCACTTTCACATCTTGTATTGAAGTTACCTGTCATCTGCTTTGTGATTTTATATATGGTTTTCATGTCATTTGTATATGCTGCTTTCTCTGCTGTTTCTGCTAAGTTGTCATAATATTGACGTTTATCTTGACGGCATGATTCCTTCACTTCTTTGTCTTTTTGTGCATAATTACTTAAAACTCGTTCTTTAAGCCGTTGTGATTTGGTGTTCAGTAATTTTTTCTTGATTTCTTTTCTTTGCTCTATCTTTTCCCATGTGGTCTCACTTATCCATTCCTCTTTTCTCCTTTTCCGATATCCCAGCACCTCTTTTGCTGTTTCCTGTAGTGTTTTATTGAACTCTAATATGGACATTTCTGCTTCGTCTTGTAGGACACTGAAGCGGTTCTTAAGTATTATTGAGAATTCATTTCTTGTTTGCTGGTCTATCAGTTTTCTTGTATCAAAATGTATCTTTCTGTGTTCTCCGATTCTGGCTTTCCTTAATTTTAGTTTTATTTTTGCTACCAGAAGGTTGTGATCACTTCCTATATCTGCTCCTTTCCTTGCTCGCACATCTTGTAGTGACCGTTTCCACTTGTTGTTTATTAGTATGTGATCGATTTGGTTTTCTGTGGTTTTATCTGGTGACCTCCAAGTCACCTTATGGATGTTTTTGTGTTGGAAAATTGTCCCTCCGATGGTCATCATGTTTTCTTCACAGAAACTGCACAGTCTTTCTCCATTTTCATTTATTTCTCCGATTCCTTCTCTTCCCATGATTCTTCTTCTATCTTCATTTCCTTCACCTACTTTTGCATTGAAGTCGCCCAAGATGAGTAGCATGTCATGCTTGGGTATTGTTTCTACTGTGGCTTGGAGGCTGTTGTAAAAATCTTCTTTTAATTCCTCTTCAGCTGCTTCTGTTGGTGCATAACAAACTATAATAGACATCTTCGTGAATCTTGAGTTGAAACGTGCATATAATAATCTCTCATTTATTGGGGTCCATTTCAGCAATGCTCTTGATGCTTCTTTTGTTATAATCAATGCTACTCCTCCTTCATGAAGATCTTCTTTACCTGACCATATTATTGTCTCTTCTGTGTGCTGTGTTGTTAATTTCCTTCTGCCTTGTCCTGTCCATCTTGCTTCTTGTATTCCTAGTATGTCTAGTTTGTATCTGTGCATTTCCTTGATGGTTTGTGCTAGTTTTCCAGTCTGGTTTAGTGTTCTTACATTCCAGCTGCCTATTTGCATCTTTTGTTTAGGTTCCAGGAGGTCTGCAGTCGGGCTGGGGACTTCCAGTGGCTGGCTTTCATCCACAACCTTCATGGGCTCAGTTTCCTGATAAGCATTTCTCCTTCCACCTGCATTTGCTTTTTCCCTTGCTTCTGTTTCTGTAGCAGTCTGATTGTTTTTTACCAGATAGGGTTGCTGGCCCTATGCTGAACCCTCCTTAGTCGCCTTTTACGATCATGCATGGTAGGGTACAGTGGTCCTATTCTTTGCAGATCCCGGGTACCACACGGGGGATTGAAAACCATGGTGTCACGCAATCCCGCTTCTGAGACCCACCAAGAATACAGGCTAAAGCCCTGTGATACTCTGAACCCCTTGTGGTCCTCATGTGGTCCTTTCGGAGACCACAGGACCTAATGAGGACCACAGGCGTAAATTTAGTAGGATCACAGTGCGGTTTTGGTGGTAGAAGCGAACGAAGAAGAAGAAGAGAAGAATTATGATCCCAGTTAGCTAGATCTGACCTGTCTGGAGAACCCTATCTGTGGCTTTGCCGCAGTCATCAAAGCTGTAGAGACCACTGGAGCTCTTTGATTTTTTTTTTCCATAACATGAAAGTGTGTGGCATTGGTTATAAAGGGTTCTTTCAGTGTATGATGTGATAACAAAGTACAGTGGAAACAAAACTAATCTGTGGTTGATCCCAGGGGATCCATGAAGGGTCCTAAAGGGTTTACAGGAGCAAGAAGAATATTAGAAATGCATGAAGATTTTTGAAGTTAATACCAAGTGATGGAGGAATGGTAAGGTGACATGGAGAAGGATAACAGAGGATGTAGAGCAATAGAGGGCTCACTTGGGCAAGAGCGGAAAAAAAAACAAAAAGGACAGGCATTGGTGGAAAACTCTTGTGGAAGCCCCATGTACCTTGGGCACTTAAGGTTCTGAGAGAGAGAGAGATTGGGGAATGTTGGAAAGGTTGTGATTTATTATTGTTGCCTTTACGGATTTTCAATCTGAAAATGTCTTGGAACCGCCAACCCCATAGGATGAAACTTTATGTTCTATACAAAATTATTTCTCATTTTTTATATGCAGCGGGAAAAATATCTAATTGTATCATTTGTCACATGATATGCTCTGTCTACACTGACAGTCACTGAAGTACTGCTCTGTTATTCTATTGGCCTGGGAGTGCATCAGAATTCAACAGATACTGAAAGATTTTCTTTCCTTAAGTTATGCCTCTCATTATGATCCCAACTGCTAGATCTGCCCAAGGTGAAAAACCGTTGTTTGTGTAGCTTTGCCATAGAAACCTGCAATTTGTACAAACCATTAGTTGAGGTTTAGGTTAATCAGTTTTTAATCCTTTTCTTCCCTCTGGATTGAATGCTCTAACCTCTGACATCTTACATCTTTCATCCTTCCCATGCCATCGTGCGTCACATAGGGCTTGCAGTGTATCTTGACTTGAGCCTGTATTCTCGGCGAGCTTCCCAGTCCCATCAAGAGATTTGATGCTGGTAGAACTCTTCATGCTGGTGCCCATGGTATCATACAATCTTTGGTCCTTGGATTGATTTGATTCTATTGATTTCCTGTGAGTTTCTGTAACAAGTAGGTTTTCACCATCTAGAGTCACATCTAGATGGGTCTCAAGGTGAGGTTGTTTGCCTCACGCCCAAGTCCCTAACCTGGAAGACCGGTGTGTAAGATTTAGCATGGTCCTTCCCTAACAGGCCTGTTCAGCTTGGTTGAACCTTCCAGTGGCGTTAGTCCCCTGCTGGTATAAGTCTTGGGATCGTATGGGTTCTCAAGCCACCATGGCATGACATGGCACCTACATGGGGCAGACCCTCAGACAGTTGTACATTTTAACCTGTCAGATATTCAATGAGTTTGTTGTTCATAATGTGATTTGCTTCTGTACAGATGAATCCGACCAGTGACAGGAAGGCAGAGCAGACAAATTAACGAAGTCCATGACTGGCTGGAAGGCAGAGCAGACAAGTTAACTAAGCTCACGATTGGCTAGAAGCCAGAGCAGACAAATTAACTAAACTTATGGACAAGATGTCTTGGTAAATTTTGAACTTGACATGCAACTAGAAAATATGTTCTTGAAGATTTGTAGTTGGTAGATTTAGGGCTGTGTGGTGCTGGTATACCAAACTTTTGATTCCAGCTCTTATTTTTCCATACTCTAACTCCTTTATAAATGGTAATCTTGTGTCAAGAATTATTTCTGCTGTGCTAAACAGAACACAGCAAAGCACAATTTTCAGGGTGTAAACAGAACACTGCAAAAAACAAGCTCATCTGCACAGACTGAAAGTCATTTGAACCCTGAGTGTGCATATGCTAAAAAAGTCACCAGACCCCAGAACATCCTGCAAACCTCCACTTCCCACAGAAATTAAAGCCCAGACTTGGCTCCAGGAAAAGATCATGGGTGAAAAAATGTGGGACACACACAAAGGACTCCTACTTTGATGGATTCATGGAGGCGAGCTGTCCCCTTGTCTAGAGGGTTGAGTATATGAGAGTGAAAAAAGAAGCTTTTTGTTTGTTTTTTTTTTTTTTAGTTTCTTCATAGATGATGCATTTGTGCTGACTTTACCTAAAATTCTTCCTGCTCTGATTTTATAATCTTGGGAACTCTTATTACCTAAAATTCTTCCTACTCTGACTTTATAATCTTGTGGACTCTTATTACCTAAAATTCTTCCTGCTCTGATTTTATAATCTTGGGAACTCTTATTACCTAAAATTCTTCCTACTCTGACTTATAATCTTGTGGACTCTTATTACCTAAAATTCTTCCTGCTCTGATTTTATAATCTTGGGAACTCTTATTACCTAAAATTCTTCCTACTCTGACTTTATAATCTTGTGGACTCTTATTACCTAAAATTCTTCCTGCTCTGATTTTATAATCTTGGGAACTCTTATTACCTAAAATTCTTCCTACTCTGACTTTATAATCTTGTGGACTCTTATTACCTAAAATTCTTTCTGCTCTGACTTTATAATCTTGGGGACCCTTACCTAAATAAATTCTTCCTGCTGTGACTTCACAATCTTGGGGACCCTTACCTAAAATTCTTTCTGCTCTGACTTTATAATCTTGGGGACCCTTACCTAAAATAAAAAATAATTATACTTTGATGAAGGTGTATGGAGCAATTTAAAAAAAAAAAACCCAAAAAGATGGAAAATGGAAGGAAATGAGAGAAAAGAATCAGTAGGCTAGTGGTTCTTAACCCTTTGTGGCTCAAGAAACCTTGTCACCATGTCAGATTACCATCCTCACTCTTTTCCAATATTGTCTGACTTAAAAGGTCACTCCATAATATGCATATAATACTCAAACGGTGTTTTAGTCTAAATTAAAGGCGCTAGCAGGAAATCCGAAATGCGTGGTAGAAAACGCATTGTAAACAACCAACATTTGACAGAAACTATTAGCAAACATACTCTTGGATGGATGCTGCAGCAGTGAATACAGTGAAGTCAGAGTCTGAATTTTGAACTTTTGTTTGAAGTGTGTGGTCCCAATTCTCCCATGAAACCCTAAACTCCTCTTTAGGGAGAGAAATTCCCCACCGGTTGAGAATCCCTGCAATAGGGGGTAATATGAACAGTGAAATGGTTGTGGACAAAAAAAAACAACTCAGTATTTTGATGTGATTTAAAATATTAATTTCTGTTCTGTTGAGAATAAAAACAATTTACGAAATGTTCTGGTGAAATAATCTGTTCAAGTTTTAGCTTGTTTAATTTCAAATTAGTTGAGCATCAAAGCATCCACCATCTTTACCAGTGCAAAAGTTTGACTTGTTTAGGTCCATCTGTCCCAGTTCAATGTATTGAAAGTATTATTTTGTAATAATCTTAACATAGTCTTTGTGAGACAGGGAACATAGATCTGTTTGCTTAAAAACTCTGACCTACTTCTGTAGCCAAGAAACCTGTAGCAATCAACACTGATTGTAAACTGTTATTTTTGTAAAATGTAATGTCAGGTTGGTGTACAGATGAGGACATGGAGATCGCTGGCAGGAATGAGGAAAATCTGATGTGAAACCAATGAATCCAGGATGTGACAGGCCTATGGGTCTTTACAACAATGACTATCAGAATGATGTAAACAAAACAGAGCCAGCAGACTATAGGAGGTGGGGAATGGATATCGTTGAAGCACTCATCTGGAGTGTCTGTGGAACTGTCTTAAAGCCATCTGACATGGAGAAGGGGCTTAAGTACAGCCACCTGAGGCTGGAAAACAAAGTTTTGGCCAAGCCAGCCTACACCACTGTCTTCATGGCAGTCCGAGCAAGACCAGTCTGCCCTAGCAAGAAAAGGTGCTGAAGTTGGAGGTACCCAGCCAAAAGACGCATCGCAAAAATCAGGGTACCACGCATCATCGCCAGTGTGCGTACAAAGGAGAAGAAGATAAAAGTTGTCTGAGTGGCATAGTGGTTAATTTATATGTCTCCATACATGGAGGCTGGTGGTTAAAGTTCGATGGAGCACCCCAGTCACACAGCTGTAGAGGAAAAAAAAAACATTTCTTCTGGAGATGGAAAAGGACATGCTGCCAGGTGAGATGCAGGTAACCTGACCCTGTTGTGTGCTGTCAGGTCAAGGAAAATATGGCTGCTAACACCATATCCCCTTGGTACCTTTATAATATGACTTTTTCTTTTATTATTATTTTATAAGGTTGATTTTTATTAAATGATAAATGAGTCACTTTTATGACATAATGAAATTGAAAAAGAATACCATTAAAAAAAAGATTTTTAAGGGCATGCATCTTTCCCACAGCAACATATGCCTGTGAGACCTGGACTCTTAACAAAACAGCTGAGAAACACATAAATACCTTTGAATGTAAATGCTACAGAAGAGTTCTTCAAATATCATGGACACAAAAAAGAACAGTTATATCCATACTACAAGAACTTAATATTGATGAAGTTTGGCTAGCCAAGAGGATTAAACAGAGAAAACTTAAATATTTTGGACGCATTAAATGTCATAAGAATTTAGAGAAGACAGTCTTAGAAGGATACATAATGGGAAAAAGAAAGAGAGGAAGACCAAGGCAAAGTTGGCTGCAAAACATCATTGATAATCTGCAGATGGATGCATCAGCAGCAGGGCATCTTGCTTACACCTGAGAGGCCTACAAGAGAGCTGTTAGGGAGGCAAAGTTCCACAAGAGACATGCAAATGACAGACCATTCAAAATCATGTTAAAGTTTCTAGCTCTTATAGACTAGAATTTATGAATATTTAAAATGGCACAAGGAATTTATAATGACTTTTGCTCTAGCATAACTTCTATTTATAGTGTCTGTTTTTGTTGTTAGGATAGTTGCATGTTGTGACTCCACTGTAGATTATAGTTGGTTGATGTTGAAAGAGGATCTTGAAAACATGAACCTTGATGTAATTTAATAAACAAAAGATTAGAATATTTTGTTCATTTGGCGATCTTGTTTTTTCTGGCATGCATTAACAGACGTTGACACATTGTTAATGGTAATGTGTGGCTTTTATAGTGAATGGATAGCAAGAGAGGTGAGGAAGAGCAGATCTTACATGTATGTAGAAAGTATCTGAAAGTCATCATCATTATCTAAAGGTCAGTGGTTGTAATGTGTCGTGTTATGCAGCCTGTGACACAACACTAATGGCCTTGATTCGATGTCTGTAGGGTCAGGTTTGCCCTCCAATTGTTTTATTCCTTTTCATCATGCAAGACTACTGTGTGTTCCAGGGGACAGCACTGAGAGGTAGATTATGAGGAAGTATAGTGTGATTTCTCAATGTCTAAAGTGAAATGAAAAATAAATTTAAAACAAAATGTATGTAGGCAGTAACAAAAAAGTGAAGTGAGATAGATACTTACATTTTGTGTGCATGCATGAGTGTAAAATTCCCATCTACATGCCATTAAGGCATATTGGGGATATGGTCAGAACTAGATAGTCAAGATTTATAGGGCATTTCACGAGAAGAGGAAAATTGGAACGTATTGTGGCAACTGGAAAAATTGAGGGAAGAAGAGACAGAGGAAGACAAAGAGAGAAATTACTGGATGGGCTGTCAGTGTGGCTAGGAAGAAAGTCACCGGTGGAACTTATAATCAACTCAAAAGACAGGGAATTGTGGAGAGAAATTATCGCCTACGCCATGCAGCATGGCACTTGATTGATTAATATGACCTTTGTCACATGAAAGTGTGATGTGGTTAGTATCACACCTGGCCACTTTACCTTCCCAGATTTCTCTGGTATCCATTTTTTTTTTAGGCTGGATGAACCCTGGGGCCTTTTGCAGTATGTACCAGAAAAATTCCCACTGCTGGGACTGAACCTAGTACCACTGGATCAGTAAATCAAGTGCCTAACCACTCATATATACTGCGTGTATTCACATGCGATTGTCATCATTTGGTTGTTGGTTTTGCCCTGCTGTTATCATACCCGGGCAATGCTGGTTTCAACAAAATGCAACACTGTAATATTCTAATGCTTTATTTCCAATCAACTAGTAGTGAATTAGGGGGAAAGCTTATGCCATGTAAACGTGGAGCACAAGAACCAGTGACGTCTGATGGCTTTTCCAATAACTGTAGCTGAACCAGCTGGGGGTTAACCTACAGTGTGTTTTCCCCTCCTTTCGTTCATGGAGGACAAAAAATGCAAATGGTGACTGATCAGCTACGATGTATCTCATATGTATATAACTGGAAGGAAAGGAGCGCACACGGTCGCGGTAGTAAATTAAAAAAATAAATCAGGCCAAGAATTCCGTTTAAATCGAGGGCACGGAATAATGGGGCAAAAGTATAAGACCATGCAAGCCAAGCGTGCCTTTCTGTTACTTTCAAATGATGAGAAAATGTAAAGAGACGAACAATATTTTACTAAGTGAATGCACGTTTGTTTTGTTTCCTTCACAACAAACGTAAGTTTTTACTGTAACAGTGACTTCCGTTTCCGGCTTGTATTTTCGATTCTGCTGTACCAATGAATGTAAGGATGTGAAAGATCTAAGCCCTACATTCGAAGACGAGCTCATGTCTGTCTTGCAATGGCATACCATTTTAGAAAATTGAAGCAGACGGTTAGGATCATCCCATCAACGAAGTCTATAGGATTTTCGACTCGCGTGAATGAAGGCGACCAGACAAAAAACGTAAGATACTTGTAAACACTGTTTACAGACTTTGCATTTGGTTTGACCTTCAATGTCAGTTTTCTGTGTACATTTTGCAATCTATCAACCGGCATTGGCCTTATAATATTTGATTATAGTTTAGTATTCACAGTAAAGAATTTCATGCCCTATATGATTTGAAATCGTTTTAAAAACTTTGACGTTGTTAAACTGAATTCCAGCTTTCTTTCATGGTTTAGCTGATATTTTAGAAAAGAATTGTGCACAACTTCTGTCTTCTTGGAATTGCGGACTGGTGTTCTCTGCAACCGATACGACGAAGATGTTGAGGCACAGCATCATGTCGGCTTGGGAGCGGGTTATGGCGGCTATTTTTATTTCAGTCCCAGAGTGGAGATAAAAGGTGCAGTACTTCTTTAACAGACTCCACCGCCATGGGGGGCTGGTGATCCCTGCCCCTTTAATCAGCTGTAACCAGTGCAAAGGTGGGACAGGGTCTTGGTCAGCTATGGTTTGTCAACCATGATGCTACCATGACAGCTGTGGATCACTGATTGTCAAAATGAACAGCACAGACACAAAGTAGCATCATAAATAGAAGTCCTTAAATGAACAAATCAGAATAAAGAAAAATATTTGTGATGACTGCTTCTTCAAAACAGTCTGTATTTCATCTTTAGGAAAGATCAGATGAAAGAGCAGTTTTCTGAATGACAACCAACAAAGAAATCACAAAAAAAATGACCTGGAAATGGATTGATCACATGTTCCAGAAAAGCATATACAGTATTATTTGTCCGCCACTGCCACCACACTCTTACTGAGAGAGAGAGAGAATTGTGAGTGAGCTAAGACAGCAGTGTGGATACTTCAAGGAAAGAGGAGAGGTCTGCAGAGAATAACTGGAGACTGTAATGCAACATAGATTGCTAGCTGTATTTGTGACAAGTGTAGAGAATTTGTTGCTCTGCAAGATACCACAAGACACTCAGTGCAGTGATTACTTATTTGATCAGCATCCAAGGACTTCAGTGAATGGACCATATTTTTTTTATAGTGATCAGATGTGTTTATCAGAATAATTTGCAGACCCTGTGGATGAGACATTTTAACATTTCCTACTTAAATGCCCCAAACTAGATGAACTGTGAAAACTGCAACTAAGACACCCTGCATTTTAGAACTGTATATATTCCTCGTTAGCTGAGTGGTTAGGGCTCAGTTTGCTAATCTGGTGGTACTGGGTTCAGTCCCAGCAGTGGGATTTTTTTCTAGTACACGCAAAAAAGACCCCGGGGTTGACCCAGCCTCTAAAAATGGGTACCAGAGAAATCTGGGAAGGTAAAACGGCCAGGCATGATAGTGACCACATCACACTTTCATGTCCTGAAGGTCATGGAAAATATGGGCCTAACACCGTATTCTCCATTATGCATTAATGACTTGGAAACGGGAATTTTACCTTTTTTTTTACCATTATATATTCCAAGGCTGAACAAAGGACAGTCAAGTTCTTCATATTGGCATCAGATATCACAAGCTTTTAACTCATGGCAACAGTGAAATCAGATATCACAAGCTTTTAACTCATGGCAACAGTGGCATCAGATATCACATGCTTTTAGCTCATGGCAACAGTGGCATCAGATATCACAAGCTTTTAGCTCATGTCAACAGTGACATCAGATATCACAAGCTTTTAGCTCATGGCAACAGTGACATCAGATATCACAAGCTTTTAGCTCATGTCAACAGGGGGAGATACAGCACCACCACTTGTCAGAATACGGTTGTTACTCCTACATATGAGTAGGCAGCTGTGATTTACTTAATGAATTTTAATTCAGTTATTGATTTTCACTGAAATTTTTTTTTTCCAGTCACATTTAGATGGGAGCCAAGTTGGTGTCCAGTTTTCAACCAACAAAGATCAGACAGCTGCAAGCCTTGGTGATGGACTAACTCAAAGTAATGTTCCTGCAACGTGTTCTCTCTTAAGATCCTCGAGTGATTCAGAATTAATAAACCATCTACAACTAACTCCAGGGCATAGAATAGCAAGTCTTCCCGTGGCATGTAAACAGATGTTTCCTCCTGCTTTGCTTCCGAAACTTTTAGAAGATGGTTTCCCAGATGAGAAAGATCCCGTGTTCAGCGTGGTTAAGTTTGTCGGGTTCACAAGTGATGACATTCTTGTGCACTGCCCCGATTCATTTAGCATCAACAGCACAGTATGCTCTGTGAGGGAACAAATACCCATTGATGTCCTAACCCAGCACAGCTATTGCAGACTAGCACATTTGTCTAGCCAGTTTTCCCATGACTCTCTAGGCTTAGACAATTTTGTGTTGAACAATAGCAAAGTTGAGACTTTCTGTGTGAGTGATGACCGACAGCTGAAGGCGGATCTTCTTTACTCTACCGATGCTGGGGGAGATAACAAGCAGAAGAATAGCAGTGGTTCAAAAGATGGACCCAGCCCAGAACAGATGCTGGAGGCAAGGGAGAAACTGGAACAGTTGGTGAGAAATTTTAAAAAAAATATGTTCTATAAATAAACTTACAGTCACTGACTTTTGTTGTTGTAAGATTGAACTAGGTGGGAGGATGAAGATGCAGTGCTTATATTGAGTAAGATAGTAGTCAGCATATCTTGGCTGACTGCTTGCATCATGGCTGACTCTCATTGTACTGGGAGTGAGTTACAGTGGCTGGCTTTATGATCTCAGGGAATAAAAAAAAACATAAAGAAGCGAGCCGTACCTGGAAGCACTGGCAAGCCATTTCTCATGAGCTATGGTAATTAGAAGCACTGCTGAGCTATTTCTTAATAGCTAGACTATCTGGGAGCATCAGAGAGCCCTTTCTCATTAGGTAGGCTAACTTGGGGCACTGCCAAGCCTTTTCTCATTAGCTAGGCCAACAAGGAGCACCTCCAAGTGCTGTCTCAATAACTAAGCTAACTTGGAGCACTGGTGAGCACTGTCTCATTAGCCAGGCTTACTAAGAGCATCAACACAAAAGTGGGACAGGGCCATAGCCAGTGCTGATTACTGTTCACAAGCATATTTTCTTCCAGTCATTCATTCATTTGCATGTCCCTTGCGGACTTTGCCTCCCAAACAGCACTCCTGTAGGCCTCTCAGTTGTGAGCAAGATGGCCTGCTGCTGATGCATCCATTTGCAGATCATCAACAATGTCTTGCAGCCATCTTCGTTTTGGTCTTCCTCTTTTTCTTTTTCCCATTATGTATCCTTCCAATACAGTCTTCTCTGAATTATCATGATGTTTAATGTGTCCAAAATATTTAAGTTTTCTCTGTTTAATCCTCTTTACTAGCCAGCCTTCTTCAATATTAAGCTCTTGTAGTATAGATATATTTGTTCTTTTTTGTGTCCACGATATTTGGAGAACTCTTCTGTAGTATTCACACCCAAAGGCATTCATGTGTTTCTCAGCTGTTTTGTTAAGAGTCCAGGTCTCACAGGCATATGTTGCGATGGGAAAGATGCATGCCCTTAAAAATCTTATTTTTGTGGTTCTGTCTGCTCCTCTCCACAGATTCTTTATTTGTTTTACTTTCTGAAGAGCGATAGATGTCCTCCTTTTAATTTCCCTCATTGTATCTCCACTATTAATCAGCAGTGATCCAAGATATTCAAAACTCTCCACTTCTTCCAGGTTTTCCTCATTGATACATATTTCAGCTGCCTTGTTTGTTTTGTCAGTTGTCATCAATTTAGTTTTCTTTGCATTAAGATAGAGGTTTTGCTCTTCGCTGTTCTTACGGACTGACATAATTAGTTTTTCCATTCCTTTTTGTGCCGTGGACAGCAACACTGCGTCATCAGCATATCCAATCTCTGGTATCTCACAACCTCCAATTCCTATGGCATCACAATACTCTTTGTCTACATCTTCTCCAACGTTCCTCATTATATTTTCTTCCAGTAGAGTGTATAAATACAGAACACTTCATACTGATAGTTAAATATACAACTGTAGTTAATGAGGAAAACTTAACTCTTTGTATACTGGGGGTATATTCCCTCAAAAGACCAAGGGGGGTAAATTTCACAATGTGGAATGGGATGGTTGTCACATTTAAAAGAATGACAAAGGCATAATCTGATTTGTAGTATGTTATATTACACATTAATTTAAACAAGAAAAAATGTATTTTGTTTTTCTAATAAAATTGTTAGTATGTATTAGTATTCAAAAGAAAAAAGAGCTAAGAACTGAGAAGAAAGAGTGGAAAATGAAGAAACTGGAACAGTGTTTTTTTTTTTTTTACTTACCCATCAAGTTAATCCACTGTAATTGGTCCAGTATATCCGAAATGAATTAAAATGTACACGAACACCTTTTCTTCATATATTCTCCAAAATTTACATGAAAACATACACTAATTATGCATTTACAGTAAACTAAAAACACTAAGTGGGTAGCTAATATTTACATGATAACAAGTGGGTGGCGGCAACTAATATTTACCAGAAAACAAGGCATTGTGTTTTTTTTAAATTTGAAGCATTCTGCATTTAATTTTTTAAATTGCACAATCTTCAGCATTACTTATTGTGATATTACAGCTAGTACTAGCAAAAAGCTGAGAAGTAGCATCACCAGTTACCCTTCTAGCACATTTTGCTGCTGGACCACCAAAAAACCTCATCTTCATCCTTTGAATCAGTGCCACATGGGTCAGAAAATTCAAAATCTCTACTACTGCATTCTCCTCACCGCAGTCTAGACATTTTTGAATTAAATTTTGAGTTTGTAGTGCAGAAATAATATGCTGCTCTAGATGAAATAAACTACCACTGGAAGCCATATTTGTTGATAAACAAAAACTTAGCAACGATAAACTTCGAAAAAAAAACTTGTTAAATTAACACACAACTGCTCTGTAGTCATTTGAAACACACACCTCGTGTCGAAAATGGATTCCAGAAGGAAGTCCAACTGCTGGTTTTAAATATACTTTGATTGTCTTCAAAATTAGAGAGCTACAAACTATCATCACACTGTGTGGAGAATGGGGTTCATAGGGGTAAAATAAAAACACACAGGACATGTCACAAAGCATACAAAGAGTTAAAACTATGTGTGAATGTGAACTTAAACTAACCATTGTAGCTCTGCTTCTGGTACCTTCCAACAGGTGAGAAATTTGTTCAAGGGAAATCACAATTATGAGATGCTTCACCAGCATGTTGTCATGGAGAACAATCTGTTTGGTGACAATAAAATTGCAGTGTAAGTTGGTGAATTGTGGTGAGAGGAATGTTTCTTTTGTCAGTTATATGATAGATTATCCTTTCTCAACCTTTGTTTTGCTGTGAAACCCTTGAAATATTTTTTTTTTTAATCCTCATGGAACCACTGTATTAATATATTGACTTGCCACATTTTTGCTTCATATGTTCCCCCTCACCTTGGCTGTCACAACCATTGCCTTTCCCCCAAGTCAGTCATTTGCATGTTCCTTGCAGAACTTTTGCCTCCCTAACAGCTCTCCTGTAGGCCTCTCAGTTGTAAGCAAGATGGCCTGCTGCTGATGCATCCATTTGCAGATCATCAATGATGTCTTGTAGCCATCTTCGCCTTGGCCTTCCTCTCTTTCTTTTTCCCATTATGTACCCTTCCAAGACAGTCTTTTCTGACTTCTCATGACGTTTAATGTGTCCAGAATATTTAAGTTTTTTCTGTTTAATCTTCCTTACTAGCCAGCCTTCTTCAATATTAAGTTCTTGTACTATGGAAATATTTGTTCTTTTTTTGTGAACTCTTCTGTAGCCTTTAAAGACATTTATGTTTCTCAGCTGTTTTGTTAAGTACACCCCCACCATAAAACAAACCAATTCTAATAGTCTTTAGTATAGGCATTAAATAATTGTTTTTCCTTATAGTTTATCCAGTAGTGGCCACCACAAAAATTGAGAATAAGAAATATATAGTATACAAAATGTTAATCAGGTATGACTGTGGTATATGGCATATACAAGAGTATGTATGTATTTCTTTTTCCCTTTGTGTAGAACTAAAAGTGACTTTTTAACTAGCCTGTCTTGGTTTTTGTCGTGGGCAAAAATAAAGCATGTAGCTGAGCCCTGGGGTTCTACAAGAAGTACGTAGGAGAGATTTTTAGATTACAATCTCTGGCAGAACCCCGAGGTTCCACAGAACCCAGGATGAGAAACTCTTTTATGCACACTTGTGAAATTTCTGTAGAATTTTAATAGTCTTTATGTGGGTAAGATACATTGATTTCCTTTCGAAAACCAAGCTCATTATTTATACAGTACTTTTGTGTGTGTGTGTATGGAACAGAAGTACAGAAAACTGTCGAGAAAGTGTTTTAATGGTTTTACAGAGTAGGTCATTGAGAAAGGTATTGGACATTAAAAAAAAAAAAGGTAAGAAATGCAATACAGGAATATATGGAGATAACTGGTTTAGTCATAAATAAAGCAGATGTAGTGGATCTCAACAAAGAGATTGAGCAAAGTAAATGAAACAGATCTGAGCCAAGAGATTGAGTAAAGGAGACGTGGTGGATCACAACCAAGAGATTGAACAAAGCAGATGTTAAATACTAACTTTAAAAATAAAAGATAGTCCAGACAAAACAAATCTCTGAGTCACACAAGGAGAAATAAAGCAAGATATTGCCAGAAAAATTAGTAGATATAAAACTGGTACTACAACTTTGAAACACAGGACAGACAAGATTAAAGATGTGAGAAGTCAAAGTCTTTAATTAGATAGAATTTTTTTATCTTCACTTTATGCTTGCTTGAGTGTGAATCTGTCACTGCGTCACATGGTAGTTCGCCAAGTTTTCCTTTTTTTTTTGGCGAGTTTTTCAATCTCATTAAGGGATTTTATGCCCTACTTCTTCTGCGTTCAAGATTTTTGGTCACATCAGATCCTGATCCCTGTCGACATGGCAAAGCTCACAGTCCTTTCCAGGTCCTGATAGGAGCCCCCAAAGCTTTTACCCCAAGCTTGTGTCCTCTGGCCATATAAATAAGGTAGATAGAGGTGTATGGTGCAGTTTTACAAAGTGAGGGAGGAAGTGAGTAAGGTGAGGAAAAAACGAATATAAAGTATGAGAATGTATAAATGAAAAACATACAACATCCAATATTTCGGCGTGAGCCTTATTCGAGGATACATGCAAAACGAAATACAAACATATATAACTTATCTGAAGCGTCTTGCTCTCAGTAAAGCAGAAATGTGTGTGGAAGAAGGAGGAGGAGGAAAAAAAACCACACTGCCTACAGACGAAAGAGTCCCGATATAGCCAATCATAGCGAAGAAGCAGAGAGAGAGGAGGAGAACAAGTGGGAGAAAGGGGTTGGGGGAAGGCAAAGAAACATGATAGCCGCTAGAGGTGTCAGGGGGGGGGGGGGAGAGAAAAGAGGACGTGAGAGATAATGAATGAAGAACTTAACACCTACAGGGAGGAAATGTGAAACTGGTGAATGGGACAAGACCAATATGTTGGCAGAGAAGGAAATAGGATGGTAGTAGGGAGGGGTAGCATAGAGAAAGAAATTATAGTATAAAAAAGGCCAGTGGAAAAATAAAGAAGTTACAGAAAGCTGAAGTCATTGTTAATTCAAGCTGGGTGGAGACAGCCAGTCTGGAAAATAAGGCGCTGTTCTAGGACCCTCCGAGATCGTACATCTGTGGAACAAGAGCGGATCGCACTAACCGAAATGTCCTGTTTGCCCCTGTGGTTACCAAGGCAAAAATGTTTAGCCACAGGTGTCCAGGTCCTCTTAGAAATATCATTGAGATGCTGGCGAAATCGATCTCCTAACCGTAACCCAGTTTCCCTTATGTACTTCAAACCGCAACATTTGCACATGATAACATAAATGACATTTCGTGAAGTACAGGTGAAACCCTCCTGTACTGATAACGTGGATTTAGGGAAAGAGATCTGGCTGGCCTCGACAACAAACGGACAAGTGTTACATCTACGGCGTCCACAATGTCTGGTACCATAAAAAGTGTCATCTGTCTTAAGATGACTACAAATTAAAAGGTCCCTGAAGTTCTTGTCCTGTCTGTAAGTCACCAATGGGGGTTCCCCAAAAAGTTCACGTGTCTCAGGCTCGGTCTGGAGGAGGTGGAGATGGCGAAACAGTATGTTTTTAACTGCCAAGCTATGAGGGTGGTACGTGAGTACTAGTTCCACTCTGTCCGAGCTACAGTGTGGTTTAGGGGTGAGGGCTTGTTGCCGCGATATATGGCTAATGCGGTTCCAAGATGACGAGAGAACATGGTCTGGATAGCCGCGTTGACGGAATCTAGCAATTTATGGCATCTACGCGGCTATCCAGACCACGTTCTCTCGTAGTCATCTTAAGACAGATGACACTTTTTATGGTACCAGACATTGTGGACGCCGTAGATGTAACACTTGTCCGTTTGTTGTCGAGGCCAGCCAGATCTCTTTCCCTAAATCCACGTTATCAGTACAGGAGGGTTTCACCTGTACTTCACGAAATGTCATTTATGTTATCATGTGCAAATGTTGCGGTTTGAAGTACATAAGGGAAACTGGGTTACGGTTAGGAGATCGATTTCGCCAGCATCTCAATGATATTTCTAAGAGGGCCTGGACACCTGTGGCTAAACATTTTTGCCTTGGTAACCACAGGGGCAAACAGGACATTTCGGTTAGTGCGATCCGCTCTTGTTCCACAGATGTACGATCTCGGAGGGTCCTAGAACAGCGCCTTATTTTCCAGACTGGCTGTCTCCACCCAGCTGGAATTAACAATGTCTTCAGCTTTCTGTAACTTCTTTATTTTTCCACTGGCCTTTTTTATACTCTACTTTCTTTCTTTATGCTACCCCTCCCTACTACCATCCTATTTCCTTCTCTGCCAACATATTGGTCTTGTCCCATTCACCAGTTTCACATTTCCTCCCTGTAGGTGTTTAAGTTCTTCATTCATTATCTCTCGCGTCCTCTTTTCTCTCCCCTCCCCCCCGGACACCTCTAGCGGCTATCATGTTTCTATTGCCTTCCCCCAACCCCTTTCTCCCACTTGTTCTCCTCCTCTCTCTCCGCTTCTTCGCTATGATTGGCTATATCGGGAATCTTTTGTCTGTAGGCAGCGTGGTTTTTTTTTCCTCCTCCTCCTTCTTCCACACACATTTCTGCTTTACTGAGAGCAAGACGCTTCAGATAAGTTATATATGTTTGTATTTCGTTTTGCATGTATCCTCGAATAAGGCTCACGCCGAAATATTGGATGTTGTATGTTTTTCATTTATACATTCTCATACTTTATATTCATTTTTTCCTCACCTTGCTCACTTCCCCCCCTCACTTTGTAAAATTGCACCATACACCTCTATCTACCTTATTTATATTAACCAGTTTTACTGCAGTCGCCATCCCTTTTCCTCTGGCCATGTCTCACATCTCAAGTCTGCATGGTTTGGGCACTCTTGAAGGATTTGTTCTGAAGTCTGGACTCCACTGCCACATGGACACTCTATGCTCTGCTAATTTGGCCTCTCTTAACAGTGTCCTCTTTAGAGTTTCGTGTGGTCGACCTCTATTTCTTTGCCGTGTTTATATCTGGCTGATGGTTCATCTGGTGTTTTTTTGTGCCCTTGCTGCCATCTTCTTTTGCTTGTACATATAAAAGCATAGCTAATTTTTTTTTAAGGCATGTGCCATTTACTGAGACTAGTCTGTCAGTAACAGGTCTGAAACATAAAGAGTTTTATACCAGTGACTAGTTAGCACTGATGAAATAAGCCTTAAATGACTTTCTTAATCTTTGAGAAAAATTTCATAATCCTTGGTTTGAGTTGGAAATATGATTATTATTATTATTTTTTTTTTTTTTAACTTGAAAGAAGTTTGCCTCCTTGTATAAAGTGATTTAATTTAAAATGTAGAATATTCATCTAGAATCAGTGGTTCTTAACATTTGTTTTTTTTTGGTCATGGACTCCCTTTCCAGCTTGAGAACAGCTGCGGACCCTTCATTAAAAATAAAGCAATAAATAGATTCTGATAAGATTCTTTTTACTAAAGCAAATCCATTTGCTGATCCATAGGCCCCCGAAAATCCTTCCATGGACTCCCAGGGGAGGGGGTTATGTACCTCAGGTTAAGAATCCCCTGATGTAGATAGTCTTTGTAACTGCTAATCTGCAAAAAGAAGCAATAATGTTCATCGATGGTGTAAGCCTTGCTGAAGTATAGTATGAGATATGATAGCAAAGTCCTCCTGAGGTATTTTCTATAGACTAAAGTCATTAACCTCTTTTCATTATTTCTTACACCAAAGTCACAGAATGCTGAGAACGCACAAAATACTTAACATTAATAACTTTTAAAAAAATAAATTATAAGTTTTATTGTTAAGAATTAAGCGTTTAGCTCAAGGTGTTGACTTAAAGTTGTTATTTTGGTAGAGGCTGACATAATGTTGAAAGGATAATGATAAAATAGAACTAGTATTATATTTTCTTATTTTATAGAGGGCTGACTGGTTACAAGTTAGAACTGCTGAAACTTCGGATTCGCATCCGTGCCCAGCTATTCAGCATATCCATGGATATCCTGAGCATCACAGCTTTAGAGCAAACAGGTGTTATCCGCATTCACTGGAGACTTAAAGGTTTAAAGTTCAGCTCTTGTCAATGCCCATTTTATATACCTTTTGTTTCTAACAAACTTTGCTCTTTGGCTCATAAAATTTAAAATGTGTGATTCAGTGGCCTTTATCAGTGACCGGAGCATTTTAGAAAATGGCATTAGAACAGTTATTATCCTCAGTGAGATGTGCAGGTCAGAGGATTTCATCACACACATTGATTCTTAGTATAAAAGTGCTGAAAGTAAACACTTGTAATGCTAGGCATAAGTACTGGTTAAGGGCGCTCGAAGAATTGTAAAAAAGACATGTAGATGCTACATGTCATAGAAGCACCTAAGGTCTTCTTGACCTGGAGACTCACTAGAGGATATTGTGATCAACACTGCACCCTGGTTGACTTTCCTTCCTTAGTTTCAGAAGGAGGCTTGTACCGATTTCTCCAGCTGGGTGATTGGCATGCCTCTGCCTGGACTTGAACACTGTTAAGGGGAACAAGAAAAATTGTAAATTAATTTAATAGTGGCTTTTTTTCACTTCCTCATACAAACCTGCCTATGAGGAAAAACTAGAAGAAGTGGAAAGTTTTGATTATCTTGGATCACTGCTAACTAATAATGGAGATACAATGAGGAAAATTAAAAGGAGGACATATATCACTCTTCAGAAAGTAAAACAATAAAAGAAAATGTGGAGAGGAACAGACAGAACTACAAAAATAAGATTTTTAAGGGCATGCATCTTTCCCATTGCAACATATGCCTGTGAGACCTGGACACTTAACAAAACAGCTGAGAAACACATAAATGCCTTTGAATGTAAATGCTACAGAAGAGTTCTTCAAATATCGTGGATACAAAAAAGAACAAATATATCCATACTACAAGAACTTAATATTGAAGAAGGCTGGCTAGTAAAGAGTATTAGACAGAGAAAAATTAAATATTTTGGACACATTAAACGTCATGATAATCTAGAGAAAACCATCTTGGAAGGGTACATAATGGGAAAAAGAAAGAGAGGAAGACCAAGGCGAAGATGGCTGCAAGAAATCGTTGATGGTCTGCAAATGAATGCAGCAGCAGCAGGCCATCTTGCTCACAACCGAGAGCCCCACAGGAGTGCTGTTTGGGAGGCAAAGTTCCACAAGGGACATGCAAATGAATGAAAGTGGCTTTTTTTCACTTCCCCATACAAAACTACAGAGCAGAGATCCACATTCCTACGCAACACATTGCAAGATTGTTCAAGATATGGGGTTATATACCTCTTGCTCCCACCGCACTGACCATTTCATTTGAAATGTGTATTCTTCAAGCCTAGCTATACAGACTGTTTCTCCTGTCTCCCTGGAACTGCAAGCTGGCATTCTTTGCTGCTGATGTCATGGAGAAGCTGGGGCACAGCATCGTGTCAGTGTGGGAGCGGGTCACAGCATCATGTCAGTGTGGGAGCGGGTCACAGCATTGTGTCAGTGTGGGAGCGGGTCACAGCATTGTGTCAGTGTGGGAGCAGGTCACAGCAGCAGTTTTTTTTCAGTCTCTGAGTGGAGCTAGGAACCGGGGGGGGTGCAGTACTTCTTTAGTAAGTTCCACCACCACGGGGACTGGTGCTCTCTGCCCCATTAGGCAGACTAGGCCTGTTACTTGGATACCAGTAAAGAGATGAAACAGGGTCTTGGTCAGCTATGATTTGCCAACATGACACTAGCATGTCAGCTATGATTTGCCAACACTGACACTAGCATGTCAGCTATGATTTGCCAACACTGACACTAGCATGTCAGCTATGATTTGCCAACACTGACACCAGCATGTCAGCTATGGGTTGCTCATTGCCAAGATGGACAGCATCTTCACTTCCACTACAGAGCTACAGCTGCTCAAACCCCACTCTCCATCCATCCATGTCCTTGATTAGCGATTGATCAAGCAGTCATCTGCCAGTGTGCTTTGTGACACCTTGCAGGACAACAACATATTCTCACTCTGCACGTGCCAAGGAGGTCCCCAGACTCTAGAACACATCCTGCAAACCTGCGATCTCCACAGAGACCTAAGAGTCCAGACCTGGCCTCACAATTGAAAACTGAGGGGCACACATGAAGAACTGATGATGATGGGATTCATAGAGGCAGCCTGTCTCGTTGTCTGGATAGCTGAGCTCATGAAATGGAACCCAGAAGAACTGCATTTTATTATTCCATAATCAAAATAATTACTGGCCCAGTGAAACCACTAAAGAAGATAAGCTCTACAGTTCCATACATGAGTTGCAAAAAACAGTGAAATTTATCCAAGAGACAGGACTGCAGATATAGACAGACAATGCGAACGAAGAAGAAGATTCCATGATCGTAGATTAAATTTATTTCTTTTTTTAAATTTGAGATTTTTTGTAACTTGACAGTTATTATTAATTAAAAATATAGCAACTAGCTATAAAATTATTCTTAACAATTAACTTCGTTTTCTCTAGTGTTTACAAAGGAAAAAAGAGGGAAAACTGGTAAACCCAGGAATTAGAAAAGTCAAACTCTCTTAAGCTAAGCCAGGTCTTCAGGAAGATGTCCACAATTTCCCCCAAGGTTTGGGTGACAGCTTCCTTAGCTACAGTCACCTGGCCAGGTTTGCCAGTATACACTTTCATACGCAGAATTCTCTCGGTGCCTGTTATTCTAGAGGCAAAATTCCACTCTTGCGTGGGCTTTGACTGTCCAGTTGGTTAATCAAATTGTGAAAACTTCACAACCATTGCTAACCATTTTGCCAGGCTGTGGAGATGGGGGCGCCACTGGGATAGAGTCTTGGCCAGTAGAGGCATCGTTCCTCAGAAGTACAGATATTTTTACCCTGATCTAAATTTTAATCAGCCCAAAGTAATTTAACAGGTTAAATATGTTAACAAAAGTGTAATTAGTAACTCAGTTTGTCAAATTGTTTATCACATTTTGATTGAAAACCTGTCTGTTATTGTTGTCTGTTTTTATTTCTCCTTCTCGCAGGCCTACCTCAGATACAAAATCTAAAGTTTTGGCGGCTGTTCCAGAGTCGTCAGGGAATTAGCAAGGATGATTGGGAGTGAGTAGACACAGTGCACTTTGTTAGATTTTATTAGTGTTTCTTTAATATTCACTGTAGTTGGGACATGTAATTCAACACAGAATGAATTAATCATGAGCTAATATATCATTACAGAATGTGTTAGTTGTTAGGTAATGTGAATGCATGTTGAAATCTCTCTCTCTCTCTCTCTGAACCTTTAGGTGCCCAAGAGACATGGGGGGTTTCTGCAAGGGTTTTCCACAAATGCCTGTCTTTTGCCTTTATTTCTACTCTTGCCCAGGTGAGCCCTCTATTGTTCAACATCCTTTATTGTTTTCTTCCATGTCTCCTTTGATCTATCCTTACTCCAGTTTCCCTGAGGTGTCTATCTTAGTGCTGTTTTTTGGTAATGAGCCAGCAGTCATCCTGAGCACGTGCCCCAAATGTCGCCCGTGTCTTTCCTCAATTTTTGTAGTCAGTGGCTTCGTCTGTGTTTCTGCCAGCAAGATGATATTTCTTATGGTATTTGGCCAAAATATTTGGCTAATTCTGTGTCAGGAAGGAAATGTTGATATCAAGACCATGTAAAATTCTGTGTCACATACTCACTATTTTTCTTTTTCATCATTCACATTCAAATGGAAGTTTGTTCTTGTACTTGTACCTGTAACTGCGAGCTGTTGTTCTTTGCAGCAGATGCTGTAAGGTGTTAAGGCACAGCATTTTATCAGCATGGGAGCGGGTTATGGCAGCTACTTTTTCAGTCCCGGAGTACAGCTAAAAAGCAGGGGTGTGCAATGCTTCTTTAGCAGACCCCACCACCATGGCAATCCCTGCCCCGTTAGCCAGGCTAGGCCTATTACTGGGGGTACCACAGAGAGGTGAGACAGGGTCTTGGTCATCTATGGTATGCTAACCCTGATGCTGGCTTATCAGCTATGGGTCGCTGATTGCCTCATCGGACAGCGTCTTCACCCGCATTGAAGTTTGTTACTTTGTGTTACATTTTAAAATTAGGCCTGTGATATTTGTGCCTTTCAAGCTGACATGCCCGACTTCAGTTGGGTGTACTTTTAACTGGGTTAGCCTTCCTAGTTTGGTACTAAAAGACCCGCTGTCTGTTTCCAGAGGGTGTGCCACTGAGAAGTAGAATAGCATCTTGGTTGGCTGTTTCACTAATCCTGATGGAAACAATGATCTGTGGGATGCTGACATCAATCTCATTCAGCATGAGCACTATCCACCCATTCATCATCTTTGTATATTTACAGCAGCATTTGATTGAAGGATTGACCAGTATAAGTGTTGATAACTAACACATGTGATATGTCAACTTTTTTGTACACACTTCAACTGAATATGAAAATCTATGAGTTTTGTTTGTTTTTTTTTTGGTTACATTTCTTGCAAGATCCCCTATTCTGACATTAAAAACCTTAAATTGTAGCATTTCATTAGTGGGTTTGAAGTAATGCCACTCAATATCCAACCTTTCCAGCATTATTCTTGTAATTGGGTATCAGCTTGATAATATGTTTGTAATGTTGACGTGAAACAAAGAAACACTTGAAGATATATATTTAGAAGGCATTTGGCAGCATCGAATGGAAGTCGTATCAAAGTGTTAAAATCTGCAGGCATTTGGCAGTGTAGGTTGGAAATCATATCAGAGTTTTAAAATCTGCAGTTACATTGTTTTTTTTTTTTTTGTTTTTTTTTAAGAGAGAGAATCGGTGCAGATTTTCTGCTACTGTCCATTCCTTTAAGTGATTTAACTTTTGCTTTTTAAAAATTCTTGCCTCAGCATGTTTGTGAATTTTGAGCAGTGTGAAGCACATGGTGCAGTGGTAAAGTGAGTGGAAATGGTTTTCTAATTCAGTCTCAGACATGTTTTTATTTATTTTTTTTAAAAAATGTTTATGATGGCGAGGTAGAGTAAAAGTTGAGGTTCTGTGGTAACTATTTGGTGAAATGACGCCGAGTTGCAGGTCTTGCTTAGCTTAAGAATGTGAAGAAGTTAGAGAAATGTGTGATTTTCTTGATTCAGAAGGTTCCTGAAGTTAGTTGTAAGGTACAAAAAGGTCAAGGTAATCCTGTCATACCTTAGAGGCACATAGGGATATGGTGTTAGTGCCCATATTTTCCTTGACCTGTCAGCACACTAGAGGGTGATATGGTCAGTATCATGCCTGGCCACCTTTCCTTCCCCAACTCCAGAAGAAGTCGGGTACCCATTTCTACACCTGGGTGACTCCGGCTGGAGTTGAACCCCTGACCTTTGCCATGAGAGACTAGTGCACTAACCACTTCACCACTCTGAAGTTAGTTGTAGCAAAAGTTATATTTATTTTCTCTACATAATAGAAACATACCATGATGTAATTTAAATTTTTCAGAATCTGAACATACACTGCTGGCATTGGTAATAATTTCATCCATGAAATTTGATTTGTGTTTCAGATGGGTGGAAGCGTTTTCATACTTTCATATTGGAAAAGATGGACTGGTTCACAAACACAGAATTGATAGGGTGAGTAAAGCGGGCCAATTCCTTGTGTATCTGGTCAGTCAGTAGAAGTGACAAGGTTCTTCCTTCCTTGCTTAACTTCTTCACTCATATCTGGGGCATAGACCATCGGCAAGAACTCACTATTTTTTTCTATCACGAGCTGTTTCTTCTATTCATCTTCAGGTGTAGTCAGTCTTTTGATCTCTACTTTGCGTCTCCTTTGCCAGGTGTTTCGTGAGAGTTTTTTTCTGGTTATGTTTGTGGTAGGCTTTTAAAGTGTAAGTCCTATCTGTCTCTAATGTCTTTTCATTATCATTTCTTCCACTGTGGGTTGGTTTGTTTTCTACCAAAGCTCTTCATTTCTGATAGTATTAGACCACCTAATCTGAAGGATCTTCCTTAGGCAGGTGTTAACAAAGATCTGCAGTTTCTTGGTACTTTTGGCTGATGCTGTCAATGTTTCAGATCCATACAGCAGGACTGACTTGACATTTGTATTGATCAGTCCAAATCTTGTTGTTGTTGTTGCTTTCAGTGTATGTCTTAGTATCTTGTAAAACATGGTAAAGTAATTATGTTTCACATTTGTCTGTTTTTTGGAGACCTCTGTAATTGTGAACCTGAAGATTTTGTTTGACAGTGAATAGGGATCAAATGGAAGCCATACCTATCACATCCTAACTACAAATTGTGACACAATGCAGCCAGTGCCCTTTTGAAGGTGATCACTGAAGAAGAAAAAGAAAATTGAGAAGAGAGTTACAGGGTCTCTCTAATTCTTGCAAGGAATCTAAGAAGTGGGCTTTTTTAATCAAGCTTCGTCATCTCGTGAACATGACCTTCCTTGCCCCCGACTGTTGGGCTGTGCCGTCACAGTGTCTTAGTTTCCTGGGAGCAATGCTTGGATGGTAAGTTAGGGTCTTGACCAGGCTTGGTTTGCTGCCCCTGACCAGATGGTAAAGATTTGTCCATATCTTTGCCTCAGCTCATTCCCGGTGTCTTTAAAATGAAATGTCATTGTTAGTTTTGGCTTATCAGCAGCTGACATGTTTCTCATGTTGAATGAGATAGTGGTCTGTGACCCACTGCTGAATGTTTGCATCAGAGTTGGCAAACCGTAGCCGGCCAAGACCCTATTCTTACTCATGTGGAAACGCATTCAGTTTCGTATACACAGCTTTCTAAATAGGGAATCAGGTTGCCCCCATGAATCCTGCTGTCAGGTCCTCCTGTGTGCTTCTATCTTGGGGCCATACCTGGGCTCTGATGTCTCCATATATGTTGCCCCTGGAAACAGAGAAGTCTGGCCAAGTGACCTGGGATCGTAGTTGAAAGACAAACCCGGTTCTGAAAGTGTGCCGAGCTGAAGTTGGAATTGTTGGGCTAAAAGGTGCATAACTGCAGCACATCATAAACAATGCCTTTATGAGGGCAAACAACAAAGAAGATGTCACCATTCAGGCATTTTGCAATTTTTATAGAAAGCATTTATATTTTTTCAAATTTTCCAGATGATGCCAGACAACGAAGGCCAGCCTGACCTGACAGAGAAACTGAGGGGTCTCTTAAATCCTGCCAAGCCATTGGTCAACTAGATTTAGACAAAACTGTCCATTTTGAGTTGTTTTTTTTTTTCTCAAGCTTTATGGTTTATGTAATTCTTGTTTGATTGGCTAGCTTAGATGGTTATTAATACAATTTGTCTTATATGACAAATAAAATGACTGTGATTTAGAAGTCACATGATGGATTCATGGACACAAAAATATACTTGTTATCATGTTTGTGGATAAAATTTGGAGGTGACTGCTGAAAAGTGATCAGATTGTGTAAGAAATGTTCTGGTATGTGTCTGATTTTGTGTTCTGGTTAGTGATCCCTACTTTTTTACAGATCCGTCTTTCTCACTCCAACAGATGTCATGATGAGAAGCATCCATCCATCCAGGTTCTCATTTGGTGATTGACTAAGCAGTAATTACCCAGTAATCCTTGTGATATATTGCAGGAAAGCAACACATTCTATCAATTTCTCATGGCCTGTGATCAGTCTTTATATGGTGCCCCAGGTGTTGTGTGCCTGTTGAGAAGCATTCAGGGGTAGCATCATCTAACTCAGTGTTTGGAGGAAAGATGTTCATCCTTGCTGATTCATGTGGCAGTCAGGCAGGTTAGAAGGGGGAATAAGATTTGGACCCAGAGGTAGAAGCTGTAGGGAAAGTGGCAAGTTAGAAGGGGGAATAAGATTTGGACCCAGAGGTAGAAGCTGTAGGGAAAGTGGCAAGTTAGAAGGGGGAATAAGATTTGGACCCAGAGGTAGAAGCTGTAGGGAAAATGGCAAGTTAGAAAGAGGAATAAGATTTGGACTCAGAGGTAGAAGCTGTGGGAAAGTCTGGCAGGTTAGAAGGGGGAATGGGTTTGGACTCCAAGGTAGAAGCTGTGGGAAAGTCTGGCAGGTTAGTAGTGGGAATGGGTTTGGACTCCAAGGTAGAAGCTGTGGGAAAGTCTGGCAAGTTAGTAGTGGGAATGGGTTTGGACTCCAAGGTAGAAGCTGTGGGAAAGTCTGGCAGGTTAGTAGTGGGAATGGGTTTGGACTCCAAGGTGGCAGCTGTGGGAAAGTCTGGCAGGTTAGTAGTGGGAATGGATTTGGACTCCAAGGTAGAAGCTGTGGGAAAGTCTGGCAGGTTAGTAGTGGGAATGGATTTGGACTCCAAGGTAGAAGCTGTGGGAAAGTCTGGCAGGTTAGTAGGGGGAATGGATTTGGACTGCAAGGTAGAAGCTGTGGGGAAGTCTGGCAGGTTAGTAGGGGGAATGGATTTGGACTGCAAGGTAGCAGCTGTGGGAAAGTCTGGCAGGTTAATAGGGGGAATGGATTTGGACTGCAAGGTAGAAGGTGTGGGAAAGTCTGGCAGGTTAGTAGGGGGAATGGATTTGGACTGCAAGGTAGAAGCTGTGGGAAAGTCTGGCAGGTTAGTAGGGGGAATGGATTTGGACAGCAAGGTAGAAGGTGTGGGAAAGTCTGGCAGGTTAATAGGGGGAATGGATTTGGACTGCAAGGTAGAAGGTGTGGGAAAGTCTGGCAGGTTAGTAGGGGGAATGGATTTGGACTGCAAGGTAGAAGCTGTGGGGAAGTCTGGCAGGTTAAAAGGGGTTACCTCAGAAACCTACAGAAAACTGCAGACAGTGCTCTTTTGATAGTATTCTAGATAAGCATTGCCTAATACTTGACCACTGAAGAAGAGAGAGAAGATGCATAGTATATTTGTTTAGTTTACTCTTATAATAACTGTTGCTCTTTCCTGTACTCCCATGAGTTTGGTTAGTGCTTCCTTGCATAAATCTATATCCTGGATTTGCCATTAACAAATAAAGTGGAAAAGTTATCAGAGAAGTCACTAAACTCTTTCTACTTGTCTTGAGAAGACGAAAGTTAAAAAGAAACCTGATAATCACTGTGGGAATATTTTGGGGAGGTGGGGGATAAGAAGAGGGGGGGGGAATTGAAAGAAGAACCAGTCTTGTAAGATCAACAGCCACACTTAGTGTGCTAGATGACAAATATCCATGTGACACAATGCCATAAAGAATGGAGGGGCAGGAGCACATACTGAATATCCAAACAACACCACTGACAAGATTTCCATACCCACTGGAAAATACTGCAACAACTTTGATGCAGAAGTTGGGGCAATTATTGCAGCAGTTGAAAAACTATCCGACTCCAGAATTGATATGTGTCCCATAGTAATTCTCACAGATGCAAGATCAGTACTGGAAGCTCTTCAGTGCAACAAACTACCAGACCTTAAAGATGCCTTGTCAAAAATTGGCTTACAACATGGAGTCACTTTGCAATGGATTCTCTCCCACTGTGGGATACCAGGCAATGAGAAAGCTGACCATCTGGCCAAAGAAGGCACTGAAATGGAGCAACCAGACATACCAATCACCTATAATCAGAAGAAAAGCATGATGATAAACTACAGGAAGCCACAAACACCACCACATGATGATTATCACATGCTAAACAGAAAGGAACAAGTCACCGTTTTCCGTCTCTGAACGTTTAGCTGACTCCGAAGTCACATGTATACAAAGTTTAAGGTTGGTACTGCTACTCTTTGTACGTGTGCCCAGGTGCCCCAAACTGTGGAACATATCCTCCAAAACTGTAACAACTACGAAACGCTTACTACGAAATAATTACTGGCCCAGCTAAACCACTAAAGAAGATAGGCTCTATGGTCCCATACATGAATTACAAAAAAACAGTGAAATTTATCCAAGAGACAGTGCGTATGAAGAGGAAGAAGAAAGAAGAAGATCTTACTTGACCAGGTACGTAGCAAGAGACAAAAATAATAAATTGAACTCTCAGGAAATGAAACTAGAGTATAAACAGGGAGAAGTATATTTGCCAGAGGTCACCAGCACAATCATTAATGAATGAAAAAACAAGTCTTTGCCTTTTTTTTTTTTTAGGGTTTACTTGCTGTAGTATAGAGGGTCTTGTTATATAACCCCATTTAATGTATGATCCAGATGAGCAATATTGTCAGTAAGTTCTGTAATCTTCAGTTGCTCAAGAAGTGACCATCCTCTCTCTGTTTGGCAGCAATCTACTCCATTGTTACAATCATTAAAAAAAGTTGATAAAAGAAGTCATCGTAGTCTCATCCCTGACAGGGCTGTGTTTTAGGCCATAGAGCTGTCAACTCAATTACTTTTTTTTTTTTTTCAAAGTGGAAACTGGCCAAGTGGCAGTGCTGTGTGAAATCAGCATGTTCCAACACAGGATCTTTCAGGGTGAATACTGTTTAAAATTTATGAGGCCCTGGATTATAAAGAAAGCTGCAACAGTCCTGTATCACCATGAGGACTGGAGTCAGATTTTTGGTCAAGTCAGAATCAAGACATCATCATCATCTCGCCTTCTTAAACATCAACGAGGGCTCTCCATTTAATTCTGTCCTGTGCTGTAACTGTCTCACCAGGTGATGTCGGTCTTTTTGATCTCTGCTTCAAGACTCCTTTGCCAGGTATTTCTAGTCATTCCTTGTTTCCTCTTTCCCTGGGGATTCCATGTGCTAGCTTGTCTGGTTATGTTTGTGGTGCGTTTATGAAGTGTATGTCCTATCCATTTCCAGTATCTTTTCGTTAACATTCCTTTCACCATGGGTTTGTTTGTCCTCTGCCATAGTTCTTTGTTACTGATGATATCTGGCCATCTAATCTGAAGGATCTTCCTTCGCCAGGTGTTAACAAAAGTCTGTTAGACTTTTAGCATAGAGTCGAGACAACAGAAAATTAAATGCGTAGGGGTTGGACGTTTGCCAGCCTTAATCATCAGTGGGCACAAGAGGCGAATACCACAGCAAGCTAAACATGAACAAAGAGCCAGACTCCACACCAATCTGAACTAGAACAAGGAAATTAAAGCTCTCAAAAAAATGCTGAAATTTTCAATTCTAAATTCCAGTTTTGGCGGCGTGCCAGCCTGAAAGATTCCCTGCAGAATGAATAAAATCTTACATCCTTCCTGTGCCGTTAACATAACATAGGGCTCACATGATAGTTCACCAAGTTTAATTTTCACTGAATAAAATGCAAGATCTTAATTTTGAGATGGGAGGAAAAAAAGTTGAGGCCACTTTTAAAAAGGAAAGGACTTCTTGTATTCACATTAACAGATCTGGGTGCTCAAGTAGCCAAATCTTGGTGCACTTGTCTCTCATGATGAAGTCTGGTGGTTTGACTTTGTTGGAGGTGCCTCAGTCAACCCTGCTGTAAAAATGAGCACCTGACTCCCCTGGAGCTGGGGAAGAAAAGCAGGCCAGGAGTTAGTGTACCAGCACACCAAGAGGAGTTAGTGTACCAGAGCATCAAGAGGAGTTAAGTGTACCAGCACACCAAGAGGAGTTAGTGTACCAGCACATCAAGAGGAGTTAGTGTACCAGCACACCAAGAGGAGTTAGTGTACCAGCCCACCAAGAGGAGTTAAGTGTACCAGCCCACCAAGAGGAGTTAAGTGTACCAGCGCATCAAGAGGAGTTAGTGTACCTGCACATCAAGAGGAGTTAAGTGTACCAGCACATCAACAGGAGTTAGTGTACCAGCCCACCAAGAGGAGTTAGTGTACTAGCACATCAAGAGGAGTTAAGTGTACCAGCACATCAAGAGGAGTTAGTGTACCAGCCCACCAAGAGGAGTTAAGTGTACCAGCACATCAAGAGGAGTTAAGTGTACCAGCACATCAAGAGGAGTTAAGTGTACCAGCACATCAAGAGGAGTTAAGTGTACCAGCACATCAAGAGGAGTTAAGTGTACCAGCACATCAAGAGGAGTTAAGTGTACCAGCACATCAAGAAACTAACACCATGTTTCAGTGTCATAGACCAGATCAGGGAGAATACAGGCACCAAAGCCATTAACCCTGTAAGCCTCTTACGGCAACCTTTTCTTGAATAAATTTATTTTTAACAAAAATAAGTGTTCTTTGTAAACAAAATCTTCAATGAAAATAGTTGTAGTGTCAGTGCTTGCTTTCTTGAGGCATAATTTTTAGAATGTTCATACATTTTAGAGGGTGAAAAGGGGTGTGTAAATCAGCAGCAAGTAACGATGAGGTCAGTCTGCAGGATGATACCCACAGTGCGGTGGTGATGAACTCTCAAAGCATACCTCACAAGACAGAGAGGGGTTTGCTATGTCATAAGTGGGTTCAGTTCTTAACAAACCAGTGTCGCCAGGCTGACATGGATATACTGCCCAGGGCGCGTGAGAGCGAGAGGCAATTAAGTAGCTGATTATGTTGCCCGTAACACTAACAGCTATGGTTCCTATGGATAGGACAGATATACCCAAGTCGGCGGCTTAGGACCTGGTGCAGAAGGAGAAAAGGGCATGTGTTGATGATATATATATCGACAAGTGAAAGACAGAGGTGTGAGCCGGGGGGTGGCCGGCTGCTAGAATCTGAGGTTGCCAGAACCAATGGCTGACTGGCACAATTAGTGTTCATACTCTTTGGTGGTTACTGAAACAGAGAGCAGAGCATGTGTGAGTATGCCCTGAGTGTGAAGATGCTAATTCCTAGATCTAACTGCTTTGCATGCTGTAAACAAACAATATAGGGAATATAGTTTCTGCATTCGTTTTGGTAATTATTATGATTTTTTTGTTGTTGTTTTGTTGAAAAGGTTGTTCCAGTATCATCATCACCATGTGCCATACTAGGCAGCATGGCCAGTCATAGTCCTCAACAAATCTCGGTCTTTGACATTTCTGAGTAACTCTGTTGCTTCTTCTTTGTACGCATTGCATTGTCTGTCTATATCTGCAGTCCTGTCTCGTGGATAAATTTCTTGCCTTATTAGCAACACCATCTCCAGTTCATGGCAGCTTCTTTTTACACATTGCCTATATCTGCAGTTCTGTCTCTTGGATAAATTTCAGTTTTTTTATAATTCATGTATGGAACCATAAAGCTCATCTTCTTTAGTGGTTTCACTGGGCCAGTAATTACTTCTCAGTGTCTCGTAGTTGGTGCAGTTCTGGAGGATATGTTCCACAGTTTGGGGCACCTGTAAAAAGATTAGTAGTACCAACCTTAAACTTTGTATACATATGGCTTTGGAGTCGGCTGTGTCCTGTTCGGAGACAGAAAATGGCGACTTGTTCCTTTCTGTTTAGCATGTGATAGTTGTCATGTGGTGGTGTTTGTGGCTTCCTGTAGGTTTTTATCATGCTTTTCTTCTGATTATAGGTGATTGGTATGTCTGGTTGCTCCATTTCAGCCTTCTTTGGCCAGACAGTCAGCTTTCTCATTGCCCGGTATCCCACAGTGGGAGGGAATCCACTGCACGGTGACTCTGTTGTAAGCCCAATTTTCAACAAGGGTCTGTAGCTGATTTCGTCCCATGCCACAATGTTGTAACATCTTTTTCTTCGGTTTTTCTCTGCCTCTCCTGCCTGCAGTTTTGCCCATTGTTACGATGTTTTCCAGTTTCTCTCTTCTCATCACACACCCCAAGAATGATGATTGCCTTTTTCTTATCTTTGTTACTATACCATGTTTTTCATTAGCTAATGACCAGTGTTTGAGATGAGCTAATGTTCCAGTACAGAGTGTTGTTTTTCTGATACTTCTGTTAGTTTACTGTTCATGTTAGTTCTATATGGATGTTTTACAGATGTCTGTATGTTCATGTTTCTGCATGTGAATATTCTTCTGTATGTCAACTTTGTACAGACATCCGTGTTCATGTTTCTGGATGTGAATGTTCTAGAGAAACTAGTATTTTACAGACATCTGTGTTGAATGTTCTGCAGATATATCCATATTTCTATCTATGAATGTTCTACAGATATCTTATGCTGACGCTCCTATATATCAGCGTTCTACAGATGCCAATATTTTCATGTTTCCATACATATCTGTTATAAAAATTGGCCAGCCACTTGAGAAATAAATACGAGAAAAGGGATCAAATAAAAAAAGATGAGATAATGAGAGAAGAGTAAATGGCACATTTTAATAAATTTAGGTAATCTCACAAGCATTCTTCAGTCTACATAATGCCACAAGAAAATACAAGTCTAGCACGTTACTGATGCTGAGGTTCTGACAAATTTGGCACAGAGATAAAAGATAAAATACACAAATTCATTTTTTCAATATAACATATAAAGCCAACACCTTGGTATGATCATTACGTCCATTTGACATATATGGCTGAATGAAGTAATGGATGGGTAATGTTATATGTGACATACTTGTACACAACCAATGTGTTACGTGTGGTGGAAAATAAAATACATCCAATTACTCCCTATGACTATCAAAAAGTCTTTTTAATGTGTTTTATAGTCTAAGCAGTTTCTACGAGAAATCAGCAGTGCCTGATCAGCTGTCATTATCTTAAACACATCGGTACCTGCAGTCAAAATATCTAAGATTTCTTGTACCTGGGTTCTGTCGCAGACCAACTAAACAAATAATGCCCTATCTCCACTGGTTATACTGACCACAAATATAGTCTACTAAGTCTACAACATTCACTATTTATCCGCTGTCTACATCCATGTGGATGCTGTTGATTCCACTCTCTAGATCTCTGTTGTCAGTTTCTGGACCTTGCTGCTCCACTTCAATGTCCATGTACTGGATGGCTGCTGCAGATGATGCGTCTCCTGTGGAAGCCACTGCGGATGTTGTCTCTGATGTATATGATGTGGTGGCGGCCAGCTCTGCGATGTCCGACGACGCAGCTGCTTGTACAGCAGCGGTCTGTGCAAGCGATGACACTACTCTTGGCTGAACCGCTGCTACTGGCTGAACCGTTGACAACCTCGCTGTAGTTCTCTCGGACAACGGCAGGTGGCCTGATGCTCTGCCACCGCCCCTGTTGGGACCTGGGAAAGCAGCGACCGCACCAATCTGACGAGGCTGTGACAGAGGCGGGGAGGTGCTTAATGCTGCTGCATCTGTCAGCACAGGTGTGTGCGTGCGAGGCATAACAGGTTGTGATGGGATCTTGTCCACTTTCCCACTGCTAATGTGAAATGCTGGGGCAACCCAGGCTCCACAAGGGCACTTCTCTCCTGGAAACATGCAATTCATAAAAAGTTTAATCACAAGAAGTGGTACATCAGAGTTGATTATAAGAAGTAGATTCAATGAAGTGGGATTTTGTACTAAAAGCATAAATATAAAAAATGATGCTATACTACTATTGCCAGAAAACTGAAACCAAAAGTATTTTTCTTGCACAGTCTTATATTGTTTTATAAGTATGCAGAGATGCATGATGCTAATTACAAATGACTATTTCAACACTTTACATCTTCTTCTTCTTTGGCGTTCAACTTCTTTTGTCATGCTAAATCAGAAGCCTGGTCAGCTGAATGAAATCCAGTCTTCTCCAGGTTCTCCTGGCATGACAGCTTCCACCTTAGGTCTGATTACCGTGGCCACGTCTGATTGCATAGCTCAACACTTTAGCGAGATCTGATCTATTAACTCTGCCTCAGTTTTCGGCAATGGAGACAAAATGTATGTTTCAAGTATTTGAAGTTTTACCATTAAAATGTTCTGCCGGATATGAATATTAAAATTTGTGTCTTATTATTCTGCATAATGTGAATTCAAATGAAATATTCAGCACACCTCTGATGATAAGATTTTTGCCATCATAAGAATGCTGCCAGTTCCAATACTCTATGTCCTGTTTCTAACTCGACACAAACATCCACATGTATGCAATATGGGATCAAATCATCAAGGGATCTGCTTAATCACAAAACTGGGGAGGTTCCCCCCCCCCCTATTATTCATGGCCTACAACCAGGATTGTTCCCCCTTTAGTTTCGTCTGAGCTGTGAGACAGGACATCAAGCATTTGAAAATGGAGATCTCTGCCTGAAAGGGGAGACATAATAGAGCACACTGTTCTGAGGGTTGCTGGTGTAGCAACCATAAAGGGAAACAAATAAGTAATATATATCCATTAATTTAAAAAAAAAAAAACTCTGCTGGTGGTGACAGAATGATAACAGTATAACAATGAATAAGATGAGATAGGTGCCTGTGTGGTGAAGTGGTCAGTGCACTGGTCTCACTAATATAAGATGGATGTCTGCTTAGTGAAGCGGTCAGTGCACTGGTCTCTCATGGTGAAGGTTGATGGCTGAAGTCTGGCTGGAGACACCCCAGGCATCCAACTACAAAAATGGCACCTGGTTCTTCCTGAAGCCAGGGAAGGAAAGGTGGCCATGTGTGATGCTGCCCAAGACACCCTTCAGTGTGGATGCCTAGTCAATGAAAATATGGACACTAACACCATACTCCCCTCCAAGTGCCTTTATGGGCATGATAAGGACTACCTTTATCTTGTCACAAGGCTCCTTCAGTGTTTTCTGATGAGAACAACAAACATAAGTTATAAACATTTCCCACCAGCATTAGAGGGAAATCTGGGTGGTGAAGTGGTTAGTGTACTGGTCTCTCATGGCAAAGGTCAGGGGTCTGAATCTGACTGGAGAAGCTCCAGTCACCCAGTTGTAGAAATGGATACCCAACTTCATCTGAGCTGGGGAAGGAAAGGCAGCCAGGCTTGATGCTTGACCACATCACCCTCTTGTGTGTTGACAGGTCAAGGAAAATATGGGCACTAACACCATATCTCTATTTGTCTCTAAGGCATGACATGGTTTACCTTTACCTATACCAGCATTAGAACACACATTCTTAGAACCATGGTAATGTTCAGGAAAGAGGAATACAAGCTCAATGGTGGCACTAGGATTCTTTGAAAAGGATACAAGAGCACCCGTCTTTCACTGAGCATGAGGAACTGTCTGAAATACCGCTTTTCTCAATACAGCATTTGGTACTTTTATACTTATTTTTTTTATGTGAAATTAAACATTCGTATGGAATTTTTTTGCCTTAACTTATTTGTGGCGAGATTTAATCTTTACAAAATGTTCACATACTGAACCAGAGTCAAAACTGGCTGATTCTCCTTCACGTAGATTGAACATTATCAGCCTTGTGGCCTGATTATCCTCCAACCAATTTCACAGGCTGCTTTTTCCTAAAGGTTAAAGCTAAAAACCCCATTTCCATGCCATTAAGGCATACTGGGGATACGATGTTAGGCCTATATTCCAAGACTTTCAGCACATGAAAGTGTGGTGAGGTCATTACCACGCCCGGCCACATTTACCCTCTCGGATTTCTCCCCACTGCTGGAACTCAAACCCAGTACCACTAGATTAGTAGACTAAGTGCCTAACCGCTCGACCAACCAGGCTTGCCTGGTATGACTTCTTGAGATTTTTTTATTATAAAAAAATGTTTGGCAAGTTAAAAGTTAAATAATTATGATCCAGGATGCAAAAACTACATCTGTTGTAAAAATACGATGAAGTAACTATATGAGACTGCCAATTTTTCAGGGAAAGACTATAGCAACATGTCACACTTACCATACCAGACATAAGATCCAATCTTTGTGTCACATTTTGGGCAGTGCAACTGAAATACAAGAATGGATCAAAGTTTGTAACAAGGTCTGCTGTAGTGCTGTATACTCAAGTCAGTCTATTTCGACTGAAGTCATATTAAGGATGACTGGGGATGACTTGAGAGATGACTCAGGCATGACTTGTGATTCTGCATTTTTTAGTCAACTGACTTGACAATTTTACCACAGAGCAGTTCTTGGTTAGACATAAAAAAAACCCCATGTTTCAATAATGCCATTACCATGTACTGTCAGTCAAGGCCTAATGGGGCATGCCCAGCGGCAAAGCTTCGAAGCACAATGTGAAAATGGGCATTGTCAAATCTAAGAATTTTGATAACACCTGAGAAAGAGAACATTCCATGACCATCCCCTGGGTAAGAACACACTTATCTTAACACAGTCTTTGTGAGACAGGGAACATAGATCTGTTTGCTTAAAAACTCTGACCTACTTCTGTAGCCTACAAACTTGGAGCAGTCAACACTAATTGTAATTGTTATTTTTGTAAAATGTAATGTCAGGTTGGTGGATAGATGGGGACATGGAGATCACTGGCGGGGATGAGGAAAGTCTGGTGTGAAACCAATGAATCCAGGATGTGACAACCCTATGGGTCTTTACAACAATGGCTATCAGAATGATGTAAACAAAACAAAGCCAGCAGACTACAGGTGGCGGGGAATGGATATCGTTGAGGTACTCATGGGATTCCTCACTCCAAAGTCGGTGTGTCTCTGTGGAACTGTTCCAAAGCCATCTTGCCAGCCAGTGTTGCATGCTGGATCAGACATGGAGAAGGGCCACCAGAGGCTGGCAAACAAAGTGTAGGCCAGCCTACACCACTGTCTTCATGGCAGTCTGAGCAAGACCACAGTCCCACAGTCTGTCCTTGCAAAGAAAAGTGCTGAAGTTGGAGGTACCCGGCCAAGAGGCGCATCGCAAAAATCAGGGTAACACGCATCATTGCAAGCGTGCGTATGTAGAAGAAGATTCCATGACCACAACCACACAACTTGGAGGTCATTTTCTTACTATTTTTAATTCACTCACATTTTAAGTGCTTTGTATTTTTCAAGGTTAACCATAGTACACTTTGCTTTATCACCGTTTGCAAGAATCACTATGTCCTACTGGTTTTGCTATAAACTGTACTGTATTTACTGTAAATGTACTTTTAGTGTTGCCATGAGTTTGTCATTATTTGTTTGGAGTCCACTGGATGAGAATGGTTTAGCCAAAATATGACACGAGTGATTCAAGCAGTGAAATAAACTAATCTTATTTGATGGAGGCCTGCTGTCTTATCCTCTTGTTCTGGTATGCATTTACAACAGCTGTTCCCAAACTTTTTCCAAGCTGTCGACCTCTTGTCTCTCACGCCATATCTTACATCCTTCTCGTGCCGTTAAATGTCGCACAGGGCTTGCATGGTAGTTCGCCAAGTTTTTCTTTCTGGTGAGCTTTTCAACCTCATCAAGCCTCCTAATTTGGCCTCTCTTAGTGACGTCCTCTTTAAAGTTTCAAGTGTCCACCTTTTTTCTTCCACCTGTTGTGTTCCACTTGATATGGCAGATATATGTTCATCTCCTTTTTCTGATCACTGACAAGACAGGCTACTGTCCACTCATCTGCCCATGCCACACCCATCTCCTAAAGTTTTCTTCACTTGGCTGTGACATCATCTCCAGGCCACTTTTCTTTCACTACACCCCCCCCCCCAACAAATATTCCAAATGCCCCCATGAGAGTCCTACAGCCCACTCTGGGAACCACTGATCAACAACTTTCCAATATACACGGTCATGTAAAACCTAGCAGATAGAACAAACATGACTTTACCTTGCCTTGGACTGAGTGAATTTTCCCTTTCATCCATGCCAGTGGATCCACGAACAAGGATTTCTCACATATCACCTCATCAGGACTGGGAGTGTTCTGGGATCTTTTATTAGCAGGCACTTTGCTCCTCCAATCAAATGCGGACTCACCTTCCCCTACATTGTGTGATGACAGGGCACCGTCGTGGAACAAGAACATCCTTATCAAAAAAAAAAAAAAAAACCTGCTAAAGAAGTATTATTTACAATTGCAGACATCTTCATTCTTGTAATGTAACTTAGCCATATCATGCCCACAGAGGCACTCGGGGATATGGTGCTGGTGCCCATGTTGTCCTTGACCTGTTGTGATCATAATCATATCTTGCTCACCAACAGCCTTTCTGTTTCAGATGTTAGCTAATTTTCAACCATGGGAGTGGGGGTGTGTGTGTATGTGTGTGTGTGTGTGTGAAGACACTTGTCCAATGAGGCAATCGGCGACCCATAGCTGATATGCTAGTAGTCAGGGTTAGTGAACCATACCTGACCAAGACCCTGCCTCACCTCTCTGTGGTACCCCCAGTAACAGGCCTAGCCTGGCTAACAGGGTAGGGATCACCATAGTCTCCATGGTGGTGAAGTCTGCTAAAGTAGCATTGCACATCCCCTGCTTTTTAGCTGTACTCCGGAACTGAAAAAGTAGCTGCCATAACCCACTACCCCGCCCCCCCCGATACGATGCTGTGCCTTAACACCTCTAGCTCACAGTTACAGGGAGTTCATACAAGTTAACCATGAAGCCAATTCTCCCCCCACTGTTTGGGTACCAAGGTGGGCTTAAACTGGCAAATAACAGACAACTCATCATTCACAAATCTAACTCCAACTCACACTCCTAAAATGCAACAATGAACCAGATGCAATACACCAACTACAAAGACATCAGCAAACCATCCTCTTCCGCCTAAGGACAGGCCACTGCAGACTACTAAGCCACCTACTTAAATGTCTCACACAGACGAGTGTCCATGTGGCAGGGGAGTCCAGACTCCAGAACATATTCTACAAGAGTGTCCAAACCACGCAGACCTGAGGAGTGAAACATGGCCAGATGACACAAGCTTTGGGGCTCCTATCAGGATCTGGAGAGGACTGTGGGCTTTGCCATGACGACAGGGATCAGAATCTGATGTGACCAACAACTTCAAAAGCAGAAGAAGAAGAAGAACACTCTTCCAAAAGATCTGAAAATGTTAATGTAGTACCTTAGATTAAAAAAAGAGTGGAAGACCCTTAGAAGACCCAGAGAGAGTAAATGTAGTACCTTGGATAACAGGCAAATTAGAAGATCCAGAAATGTAAATGTTGTACCTTGGATAATAGGCAAATTAGAAGATCCAGAAATTAAATGTTGTACCTTGGATAATAGGTAAATTAGAAGATCCAGAAATGTAATTGTTGTACCTTGGATAATAGGCAAATTAGAAGATCCAGAAATTAAATGTTGTACCTTGGATAATAGGTAAATTAGAAGATCCAGAAATGTAAATGTTGTACCTTGGATAAAAGGCAAATTAGAAGATCCAGAAATGTAAATGTTGTACCTTGGATAAAAGGCAGACTGGAAGACCCTGAGATGTAACTATAGGAAAGGAATGTTGAATGCGAAGAACAGTCTGGAAAGATCTGAGTTAAGAGTTTAAGTAGGAGGAGCTTTGTGTCCTGTACTCAGCAAGTATGTGATGAAGAGGGGAAAAATGTACTGCCAGCTATGATGCACATAAAGTTTATGACTGATCAAGGGCACTGCACTCTTCTCACCTGCACTTGCGACACTTGTAGAGAGAATCATTCCCCCTAGCAGAATAATCGGGCTGGACAAACACCTCCGCTGGAATCTCGCTGTCCGGGACACCTGCATATGTACGTAAATATTTTTCTTTTATAATAAACCTTAAAGCACTCGGGGTGGAAACTGCAGCTCAAAGTTGACATAATATTTAACATTCAAAAGATGTGTCAAGGCTGAACTGACAATGCCTTATCCTCGCATGACAAGGCAGCTACACTGTCATTACGGAGCACGGGGTTTGATTCAAAGTAAAGCTATTACTGTTGTCTTTCTCTCATGTCTGTGGTGCTTCAACCACAACATTTTTCCAGATTAATCTGCCTTCTTTGCTCTGATATTCTTCTAGCAAGAGCGACACAAAAACAAGAAAGACTATGATTCTTGTTTAAATCAGACATGACAGATAGGAACAATTCATCATAAACTTGACAAGATTTACTAACAGTTTATAACAGATGTGGCACAAAGAAACGATTCATCATAAACTTGACAAGATTTACTAACAGTTTATATTAGATATGACGCACAGAAACAATTTACCATAAACTTGACAAGATTTACTAACAGTTTATATCAGACATGGCAAACAGAAACAGTTCACCATAAACTTCAGCATGTCAAGATTTACTATCAGTTTACATCAGACACGACACAACAAAATAATATATATCTCAAAATTTAACAAGAACAAGATAAACAATGTGATATTTCAGTTCCCACCACATTAGAACAATAAATGAAGGGACTACATATTTAAAAAAGACGGAAAGACAAAAGTAAAACTGATTTGCAACTCTTAATCTAATCTTCACGGGACCCACAGAAGGATTTTTGAAGGTCCGTGGACCTGCAAGTGGATTGGTTCAGTTAAAAAAAAATCTGGGTTCAATTTATTGCTGTGTTTTTAATGAGGGATCCACAACTATTCTCTGGCTGGAAAAGCAGTCCAGTTTAAAAAAATATAAGGTTAAGATTCACTGCATTAGATTCATAATTTTGCTATAGAATAATTTTGCTATAGATATTACAAAAAAAAAAAAAAAAAGATGGAAATGGCTGGGGCACAAACTACGAATGGAAAGAACAAGCCACCCCTATACCGCCTTGACCTCATGGGAAAAGAAAGAGGGGCAGGCCATTGGGAATGGAACATGGAGACGCACAATACAGGAAGAACTAAAGAACGCAGGGAAGACCATGGTCAGAGGCATCCCGATTTGCTCAAGGCAAGACTGGCTGGAGAACTGCTGTTGATGCCTTATGCTCCAATGGGAGTACAGGGGACTGATGATGATAATGACTAAAAAAAAAAAAAAAGAACCATTTGTTTCAAACGCAAATCAGGTTAATAATTAAAAGGTAAAATATACATATATATATATATATATATATTGTAAAATGTTGGTATTTTACATATATGCATTAAATGAAAATTTGTCAAAAGCCTATTTCTCTTTCTGGTCCATGCCAATCAGGCGATGGTTGCCACTGATTTCCACAAACGTCTATCTTTTGCTCTCCCTATAAGATGTGTGTTGGACTGTGCTCCGTGCCACTCTTTTAGTCTGTCAAGTATCTTGTTTTTTTTGTCTCCCTCTGTCCCTTTTCCCTCTAGTTTTCCTGCTGCCATGAGGTGTTTCAGTCTGCCTCTCCAGAAAGTCTACATGCTGGTGAAATCACCAAGAGTATCATGTGAAGATAAATGTGGAATTAAAAACACTCTCAATTCCTGGCAGTCTTTATAAACAAGTGAAACAAAGTAAAGTTACACTTATCATGTTACAGAGTTACCTCGTGGATATGGTGTTAGTGCCTGTGTTTTCTCTGACCTGTCAGCACACTAAAGGGCAAGGTGACCAGTGTCACGCCAGGCTACCTTTCTTTCCCTGGCTCCAGATGGAGCTAGGCACCCCTTCCTACAGCTGGGTTACTTAGGCTGCTCTAGCTGGGTTCAAACCACTGACTTTTCTGTGAGGGACAAATACACTAACCACTTTGCTACTCAAGAATAAATAAACAAGAGTCTGTTCAGATGCTTTATAATACCACAGTAATCTCTCTATCTTTCTAAACTAAAAAAAAATGATTTTGGTCTAACTAACCTTCTGCAAACTGGCCACATTTAAACTTCACAGCAAGTTTACTCAGCTGAAAGGCCCTGAACTCTGGGTGTTTCTTGTCAATCTGGCAACCCATGTTTTCGAACAACTGAAGCTGTTGCTGGAACCCTTCATTTGGTCTGAGACAAACAGTAAACAATCATGGCAACCGTTCTCAGCAGTTACACAGATGTTACACATTTAGTTACAATCATGGACGCTGAAATAACCAGCGGTGACAATGCATTACTTTTCAGAGGCGTATCCCCAAGTAAGCTGGGATATGACTGGTCAGTCAGTCAGTCATTGGCATGTCTCATGCGGAACTTTGCCTCCCTAACAGCTCTCCCGTAGGCCTCTCGGTTGTAAGCAAGATGGCCTGCTGCTGATGCATCCATCTGCAGATCATCAACGATGTCTTGCGGCCATCTTCACCTTGGTCTTCCTCTCTTTCTTTTTCTCATTATATACACTTCCCTGGTGTAATGGAACTTAATAAGAAGTCTGGAACTAGGTCACTGTAAGGCCATCATCTCTTCTTCTTGTGGCTCTTAGTCCTGAGGAAATGAGGAAGTACATGGCAGCTTGCCACCACCACTGACTGTCACCAGAATCTACTGTCACCACCATCGACTGTCACCATCATCGACTGTCGCCATAATCTACTGTCACCATCATTGACTGTCACGATCATTAACTGTCACCATAATCTACTGTCACCATCATTGACTATCACCATAATTTACTGTCACCATCACTGACTGTCACCATAATCTACTGTCACCATCATTGACTGTCACCATAATCTACTGTTACCATCATTGACTATCACCATAATCTACTGTCACCATCATTGACTGTCACCATAATCTATTGTCACCATTATTGTCTGTCACCATCACTGACTGTCACCATAATCTACTGTCATCATCATTAGCTGTCACCATAATCTACTGTCACCATCACTGACTGTCACCATAATCTGCTGTCACATTTATTGTCTGTCACCATCATTGACTGTCAATATAATCTACTGCCATCATCATTGACTGTCACCATCATCTACTGTCATCATCATTGACTGTCACCATAATCTGTTGCTACCATCATTGACTGTTACCATCATTGACTGTCACCATAATCTACTGTCACCATTACTGACTCTCCCATAATCTACTGTTACCATCACTGACTGTCACCATAATCTACTGTCACCATCATTGACTGTCACCATAATCTACTGTCACCATCATTGACTATCACCATAATCTACTGTCACCATCATTGACTGTTACCATAATCTACTGTTACCATCATTGACTATCACCATAACCTACTGTCACCATCATATACTGTCACCATTATTTTCTGTCACCATCATTGACTGTCACCATAATCTACTGCCATCATCGACTGTCACCGTAATCTACTGTCACCATCATTGATTGTCATCATAATCTACTGTCACCATCATTGACTGTCAAAATAATCTACTGTTACCATCATTGACTGTCATTATTATTGTCTGTCACCATCATTGACTATCACCATAATCTACTGTCACCATCATTTACTGTCACCATAATCTACTGTCACCATAATCTAATATCACCACTATCAACTGTCATCATAATCTATTGTCACCATAATCTACTGTCACCATAATCTATTGTCACCATAATCTACTGTCACCACTATCAACTGTCACCACAATCTATTGTCACCACTATCAACTGTCACCATAATCTATTGTCACCACTATAAACTGTCATCATAATCTATTGTCACCACTATCAACTGTCATCATAATCTACTCTCACCACTATCAATTGTTACCATAATCTACTGTCACCACTATCAACTGTCACCATACTCTACTATCACCACTATCAACTGTCACCATAATCTACTGTCACCATAATCTATTGTCACCATAATCTATTGTCACTACTATCAACTGTCACCACAATCTATTGTCACCACTATCAACTGTCATCATAATTTATTGTCACCACTATCAACTGTCACCATAATCTATTGTCACCATTATCAACTGTCATCATTGACTGTCACCACTATCAAATGTCACCATCATCTACTGTCATCATAATCTACTGTCACCATCACTGACTGTCACCATAATCTACTGTCATCATCATCTACTGTCACCATAATCTACTGTCATCATCACTGATTGTCATCATAATCTACTACCACTATCATTGACTGTCACCATAAACTACTGTTACCATAATCTAATGTCACCATTATTGTCTGTCACCATAATCTACTGTCACCATCATTGACTGTCACCATAATCTACTGTCACCATCATTGACTGTCACCATAATCTACTGTCACCATCATTGGCTGTCACCATAATCTACTGTCACCATAATCCACTGTCACCATCATTGATTGTCACCATAATCTACTGTCACCATAATCTATTGTCACCACTATCAACTGTCACCACAATCTATTGTCACCATTATCAACTGTCACCACTATCAACTGTCACCATAATCAACTGTCACCACTATCAACTGTTACCATAATCTATTGTCACCATAATCTACTGTCACCACTATCAACTGTCACCATAATCTAATGTCACCATAATCTACTGTCACCACTATCAACTGTCACCATAATCTACTGTCACCACAATCTACTGTCCTCATCATTGTAACTTGGCAGAAAGCAAACTACTTTGTCCAACAGATTTTACACTATATAACTGAGAATATCACAACATATAACTGAGAATACAACAACATATAATTGAGAATACATGTAACTGAGAATACAACATATAACTGAGAAGACAAGAACATATAACTGAGAATACAAGTACATATAACTGAGAATACAAGAACATATAACTGAGAATACAACAACATATAACCGAGAACACAAAAACACAAAAATGAGAACATAAGAACATATACCAAGGACACATAAATGAAAACACAACAACATGTATCTGAGAACTCAAAACACGTGTGTCTTGTCTCGCCTTCTCTTTCATCTCCCTGGAACTGTGAACTGGTGTTTTTTTGCAGCCAATGCCATGAAGGTGTCGAGACACAGCATCATACTGGTGCAGAAGCAGATTATGGCAGCTATTACGAGGGGTGATTGATAAATTCGCGGCCTAAGGTACAAGTGCTTGAAACACACAGTTGATATTAAGTGCATTTGTAGATCAAGTTAATGTAAGATTAAACACCAAGTTTCAAGAAATTAACTGCAACCGATTTTTTTAACAGGCTACTGAAGTGGTAAGGGGTGGCAGAAATTGAGAAAATGGATAAAATTTCTCATCGAGCAGTCATTTGCTACCTCTGCATCAGGGGTTTATCATCAAAGGAGATCCATGAGGATATGGTGTAGACTCTAGGGGAGAGTGCCCCTTCTTACAGAACAGTGAAGAAATGGGCAGCTCAATTCAAACATGGAAGGGAGAGTCTTGAAGATGATCCCTGTTGTAACCACCGATGAAACCACCGGCAGAATCCATGACATGATAATGGAGGATCAATGACTAACTGAGCAGTACATTGGTACTTAGTTGGGCACCTCACAGGAACGTGTTCACATTGTTCACAATGATCTTAAAATGACAAAGGTCTCTGCTCAATGGGTCCCGAAACTTCTTGGAGCTGATCACAAACAACAGCGTCTCAACATGTCAAGAGACAATCTTGGCCATTTTTCTGCACATCCTGAAAAGTTTCTTCAGCAATTTGTGACTACAGATGAGACTTGGGTTCATCACTTTCATCCAGAAACCAAAGAACAGTCAAAGCAGTGGAAACATCATGGATCCTCACCTCCAAAGAAAGCAAGGGTGGTTCTGTCTGCAGGCAAAGTGATGGCTTCCATCTCTTTGGGATTCAGAAGGTGTGCTATTGGTAGCTATCTTCAAAAGGGCAGAACGGTCACGGGGCCTATTACGCTAATCTTGTGAAGCAACTGCGGTCAAACTGAAGGAAAAGCGTCGAGGGAAATGACAAGAGAGTCATCTTTCAGCAAGACAATGGTCCAGTTCACAAGTCAGCAGTGGCAATGGCTGGCATTCATGAATGCTGCTTCCAGCTTCTTGAACATCCTCCTTATTCCCTAGATTTGCCCCCTTCGCATTATTACCTGTTTACCAAAAAGGAGAAATAACCCAAAAAAAGTTGTCCACAAATAATCCGTTGTATCTTAGGCCACAAACTTATCAATCATCCCTCGTATTTCAGTCCTGGAGTGTAGCTAAAAAAAGCAAACAGGTGTGCAATACTTTAACAAACTTCACTGCCACGGGGACTATGGCAATACCTGTCCCATTAGTCCAGCGAGGCCTGTTACTGGGGGTACCAACAAAGAGATGGGACAGGGTCTTGGTCAACGTGATCCATTTACCCATTTTAGCTATGGGTCACCGATTACCAAAATGAATAGCATCTTCACCCCCTCCCCCAAAAACATACATGAGAACACAAAAACATACATGAGAACACAAAAACATACATGAGAACACAAAAACATATACCAAGAAAACATAAATGAAAACACAACAACATGTATCTGAGAACTCAAAACACGTGTGTCTTGTCTCGCCTTCTCTTTCATCTCCCTGGAACTGTGAACTGGTGTTTTTTTGCAGCCAATGCCATGAAGGTGTCGAGACACAGCATCATACTGGTGCAGAAGCAGATTATGGCAGCTATTACGAGGGGTGATTGATAAATTCGCGGCCTAAGGTACAAGTGCTTGAAACACACAGTTGATATTAAGTGCATTTGTAGATCAAGTTAATGTAAGATTAAACACCAAGTTTCAAGAAATTAACTGCAACCGATTTTTTTAACAGGCTACTGAAGTGGTAAGGGGTGGCAGAAATTGAGAAAATGGATAAAATTTCTCATCGAGCAGTCATTTGCTACCTCTGCATCAAGGGTTTATCATCAAAGGAGATCCATGAGGATATGGTGTAGACTCTAGGGGAGAGTGCCCCTTCTTACAGAACAGTGAAGAAATGGGCAGCTCAATTCAAACATGGAAGGGAGAGTCTTGAAGATGATCCCTGTTGTAACCACCGATGAAACCACCGGCAGAATCCATGACATGATAATGGAGGATCAATGACTAACTGAGCAGTACATTGGTACTTAGTTGGGCATCTCACAGGAACGTGTTCACATTGTTCACAATGATCTTAAAATGACAAAGGTCTCTGCTCAATGGGTCCCGAAACTTCTTGGAGCTGATCACAAACAACAGCGTCTCAACATGTCAAGAGACAATCTTGGCCATTTTTCTGCACATCCTGAAAAGTTTCTTCAGCAATCTGTGACTACAGATGAGACTTGGGTTCATCACTTTCATCCAGAAACCAAAGAACAGTCAAAGCAGTGGAAACATCATGGATCCTCACCTCCAAAGAAAGCAAGGGTGGTTCTGTCTGCAGGCAAAGTGATGGCTTCCATCTCTTTGGGATTCAGAAGGTGTGCTATTGGTAGCTATCTTCAAAAGGGCAGAACGGTCACGGGGCCTATTACGCTAATCTTGTGAAGCAACTGCGGTCAAACTGAAGGAAAAGCGTCGAGGGAAATGACAAGAGGAGTCATCTTTCAGCAAGACAATGGTCCAGTTCACAAGTCAGCAGTGGCAATGGCTGGCATTCATGAATGCTGCTTCCAGCTTCTTGAACATCCTCCTTATTCCCTAGATTTGCCCCCTTCGCATTATTACCTGTTTACCAAAAAGGAGAAATAACCCAAAAAAAGTTGTCCACAAATAATCCGTTGTATCTTAGGCCACAAACTTATCAATCATCCCTCGTATTTCAGTCCTGGAGTGTAGCTAAAAAAAGCAAACAGGTGTGCAATACTTTAACAAACTTCACTGCCACGGGGACTATGGCAATACCTGTCCCATTAGTCCAGCGAGGCCTGTTACTGGGGGTACCAACAAAGAGATGGGACAGGGTCTTGGTCAACGTGATCCATTTACCCATTTTAGCTATGGGTCACCGATTACCAAAATGAATAGCATCTTCACCCCCTCCCCCAAAAACATACATGAGAACACAAAAACATACATGAGAACACAAAAACATACATGAGAACACAAAAACATATACCAAGAAAACAACCAAAAAATTACAGAGAACACAGGAACAAATAATGGAGAACACAAAAGAAAACAAAAACAAATGAGAACACAAAAATACATACACAGTAACACAAAAATATATACAAAGAACAAAACAACACATAATGTGTGCACACAACAACAGGCAACTCATACTATTACCTTTTCATGTTCCACTTACTTACAAACACTATTACATTTTAGTTATACAAGGAGAAAACAAGACATCTTGATATCTTCTTATTTTTCATAATCCAACCATTCACAAAAACTGTATCACAGCTGAGTAGTAAAGGTAAAGGCAAAATTCCCTTTTCCGTGCCATTAAGGTATATCGAGGACACGGTGTTGGGCCAGTATTTTCCATGGCCTTCTGCACATGAAAGTGTGATGTGGTCAGTATCACGCCTGGCCGCTTTACCTTCCCAGATTTCTCTGGTACCCATTTTTAGAGGCTGGGTGAACCCCGGGGCCTTTTTCGGTGTGTACTAGAAAAAAATCCCGTTGCTGGGACTGAACCCGATACCACCAGATTAGTAAACCTAGCACCTAACCACTTAGCTAACCAGGTCGCCTACTATAAGTAGACCTTTTTAAATACTTCCATGAACAAAAATTAGCAGACATCTAATCAGTGCTGTAGAGTTGCTATATCAAGTCTTTGATTTTGAACACTAGAACACAAGTGAAGATACAGCTAAAATGACGATGAAATAAATACAACTAATTAACAAAGAAATTACACATCATTTAACTCTCTAACAACCATTATAAAAAACAACAGGTTGAGGTAGATGAGGCATTTAGAGAAGCTGGAGGAGGACAGACAAAGATGGTCCATACAGAAGTGATGAAAGGAATAGACCAAGCGGTAGAGTGAGACAACGATGGACAGACAAACAAAGATGGCCTATACAGAAATGATGAAAGGAACAGACCAAGTAGTAGACTGAGACAACGATGGACAGACAAACAAAAACGGCCTATACAGAAATGATGAAAGGAATAGACCAAGTGGTAGACTGAGACAACGATGGACAGACAAACAAAGATGGCCCATACAGAAGTGATGAAAGGAATAGACCAAGCGGTAGACTGAGACAACGATGGACATACAAACAAAGATGGCCTATACAGAAGTGATGAAAGGAATAAACCAAGCGGTAGACTGAGACAACGATGTACAGACAAACAAAGATGGCCTATACAGAAGTGATGAAAGGAATAAACCAAGCGGTAGACTGAGACAATGATGTACAGACAAACAAAGATGGCCTATGCAGAAATGATGAAAGGAATAGACCAAGTGGTAGACTGAGACAACGATGGACAGACAAACAAAGATGGCCTATACAGAAATGATGAAAGGAATAGACCAAGTGGTAGACTGAGACAACGATGGACAGACAAACAAAGATGGCCTATGCAGAAATGATGAAAGGAATAGACCAAGTGGTAGACTGAGACAACGATGGACAGACAAACAAAGAAGGCCTGTACAGAAGTGATGAAAGGAATAGACCAAGTGGTAGACTGAGACAACGATGGACAGACAACCTAGAAGAAGAATTGACAATTGGCAAGAAAAGATCACGAACAGAGAAGAATGGACGACATGTCTTGTCTGCAGCAATGAGACTCAGTGGCTCAGAATGCTGGCACAAAAGATTTAAAAGAAGATGACAGTTAAGTTCAACACAAAATAATACTGAATTGAAAACGAAACGTGTGCATAAACCACACAGTAGCACAAAAGTACAGTTACAAGAATAACTACTATACCCAATCATTATAAACTGACAACAGCTTACCTGACAAAGTGTCTGATTGCAGACACAAATTCTATGGCCTTCTCTTTGGTGAGCTGCAGCTTCTGCATGATATAGGCCACAACAATTGTTGCACTTCGTGATACACCAGCTTGGCTGAAAGTGAACAGAGGCATGTAATATGCCTTTATGGTCAATATGAACTGAAACATTTTTACAGTGTAATGCTGAATGTGTTCATTTTTTATCTCTCTCTAATACTCAGATTAAAATATGGTTTTTAACCTTTCAACTGTTATGGATATGATGTCCCAATATGATTTCCTTCTCTGAGAAAGAGGTTGGTGACTCACAGCTTACTGTGGCAAATCATATCTGAACAAGGTTATTTTCTATATCTCAATGGTGCCCCCTGCAGTCTGATTGAGTATACAAGGAGGGATCATATGGAAAGGCAAAACTGGTACTAAAATAAGCCATGCAGAAAACAGGTGTGTCAGGCAGAAAGATACAGATATAGCAGCCTAAATGTAAACCATGAAATAACACAAGCACTGCTATTTTTTTTTTTGAGTAAACACGAAAGTAAAGAGATATGTCCAAATTCTACCCTCATGTATTTCTGCAATATATTTCTACAAATATTCTCAGTCATCAAGTTTGTAAGTTTGCTATCTCTGAATAATCCAGCAGTCAGCAACACCAAGCAGCTTAGTCTGGTATTGATGATGTGGGCCATCTTTGCTTCTCACATGCAGGGCACTTGTTCAGCACATGCAGGGCACTTGTTCAGCACATGCAGGGCAGTTGTTCAGCACATGCTGGGGTGTCATTTTTCCAATGCCTCCACGGCACTCTTGTGCCTATCTTCAACTTGTTCACTAAGTGCCAAGAATATTAAAAGATGTGTTAAGATTTCCACATGTCTTTACTATCCTCTGCCATCATCTAGCAAACTAACTTGCCCCACTGCAAGTGATGAAACAAGCGGCCAATTTTCCTCAGCCAAAACTTTGGTTTTCCAAACTTTCTATCACATAAACTGAAACTGTTGCAAAACTCCCCAGATCATCAAGGGAAATCTTGTTCCACCCCCAGACCTATTAAATTCTGTATTCTAAGAGCATTCCATAGTGATGTATGCCACAGTGATGTAGTGGTTAGTTCACTCACCTACCAATCAGAAGGTCACTGGTTCGGTTTCACACTTGAGGAGTTTTTTTGGACCACCTACCCAAAAAAAAAAAAAAATGGGTATCAAGGCTTTCCCTAAGAAAGGCAGTGAGGACAAGTGCTGCCTTCCCTGCCTCAAATGCTGCTATGACCTAGAAATGTGAAGGCACTAACATTTCACACCCCTCTATGACATGCAAATGCTACAGGACATAGACTCTAAAGGTGTAGAGTTCACAGGGAGTGACTTCTTGCAATCTGTAAGATACTGGACTTGCACCTCTTCCAACAAGTTGGATCATTATCATCCCTTTTCTGACACATGTTCCAGAAATTCATCTTAGAGCACCCTACTCTCTCTCTCTCTCTGAACCTTAAGTGCCCAGGGCACATGGGGCTTCTGCAAGGGTTTTCCACCAATGCCTGTCCTTTGCCTTTTTTTCTGCTCTTGCCCAGGTGAGCCCTCTATTGCTCAACATCCTCTCTGTTGTTCTTCTCCATGTCTCTTTTGGTCTACCCTTACTTCTGTTCCCCTGTGGTGTCCATCTTAGTGCTATTTTTGGCAGAGCACTCTACTACCGGCCCTGAAAAAGACTACTTATGTTATTTAAATTGAGGTTTGCCTAGGTCTAGTGGTCAGGCACTCAGCCTGCTAATTTGGCTGTAATGCGTTCGAGTCCCAGAAGTGAGATTTTTTTCTGGTACACATAAGTAAGCCCCCCCAGGGTCCAACCAGCCTCTAAATATCAGGGACGGTAAATGTGGCCAGGCGTGAAGCTGACAACGTAACACTTTCATGTGCTGAGAGTCTTGGAAATACACACCTAACACCATATCCCCGTTATGCCTTAACTCTCTGTATGCTTTGTGAAATAGGATTATGGAGCAGTCAGGTCCCTATGTACCGCACGGTGCGATGTTAGTTTGTTTCTCTCTAATGTTGAAGTTAATCAAAGTATACTTAAAACTGGCAGCTTAACTTCCTTCTGGAATACATTTCTCAACACGAAGCGCGTTTCAGCTTGAATTCAGAGCCGTTGTGTGTTAATTCAACTGTTTTTTTTTTTCTAAGTTTATCATCACTAGGCTTTTGTTTACCAACAAATATGGCTTCCAGTTGCAGTTTACTTCATCCACAGCAGCATATATCTGCATTACAAGCTCAAAATTTAATGAAAAATGCGGTGAAGAGGATGCAGTAGTAGTGATCTTTTTAGACCCACGTGGTGCTGATTCAATGGATGAGGATGTTTTTTTTTTTGGTCCAGCAGCAAAACGTGCTAGAAGGGTAGCTGGTGATACTACTTCTCAGCTTTTTGCTAGTACTAGCTGTAATATCACAGTAAGTAATGCAGGAGATTGTGTAATTTAAAAAATTAAATGTTGCAGAATGCTTCAAATTTTTTTTAAAAATGGCCTGTTTTCTGGTAAACATCACCATCCACCCACTTATTTTCATGTAAATATTACCTACCCACTTGGTGTTTTCAGTTTACTGTAAATGCATAATCAGTATATGTTTTCACGTACATTTTGGAGGATATGTGAAGAAAAGGTGTCTGTGTACATTTTTATTAATTATGGATATATCTCAACAGCTACAGTGGATTAACTTGAGGGGCAAGTAAAAAAAAACACTGTTACAATTTCTTCATTTTCCATTCTTTCTTCTCAGTTCTTAGCTCTTTTTTCTGTTGTATACTAATAACATACTAACAATTTTATTAGAAAAACAAAATACATTTTTTCTTGTTTAAATTAATGTATAGTATATCATGCTTTACAAAAACTAACAGAAAGAGCTTTAGAAGTACAGAAAGATCTCTACTTATGCTTCATTGATTACATCAAGGCATTCGACAAGGTGAAACATAATAAAATTATTAAAATGCCTGAAGACATCAATATAGACGGCAAAGACCTGAGGATTGTAAAACATCTATACTGGCAGCAAGAAGCAGCAATTCAAGTTGAAAATAGAACTGGAAAATATCAACCTATAAAACAAGGGATGTGACAAGGACGTGTACTAACTCCAGACCCTTTTTTCTCTGTACAGCGAGAATATTCTAAGAACAATCATCACAGAACCAGGCATAAAAATTGGAGGATACCACATTAACAACCTTCGGCATGCTGACAACACAGTACTGATAGCTGAGAACCAACAAGACCTGCAAAATCTCTTGGATAAAGTCGCCAAAGAAAGTGAACAGAAAGGGCTTACTTTGAACATCAAAAAGACAGAGACTATGGTTATATCTAAGAAATAGATTCCACAACATGCAGTATAAAATTAAACGGAACTATTCTAAAGCAGGTGCAGAAATTCAAATACCTTGTAGCAGTAATAACTTAAGTTGGGAAATGCAGAACAGAAATTAGGAACAGAATAGACCAAGCAAAGACCGCATTTGAGAGAATGAGAAACATATTAGCCAACACATCCTTATCAATGAATGTTAGAAAACGAGTCCTAAAATGCTACATTGAACCTATCGTTATATGGAAGTGAATCATGGACAATAGGTAGGTCTGCACAAAAATCATCGGAAGCAGCAGAAATGTGGTTTATTAGAAGAATGTTGCAAATCCCCTGCACAGCAAAAATAACTAATGAAGAATGTATGAGAAGAGCTGGAGAGACAAATAAAATCTTGTCAAAAATATAAGAGAGAGACAATGTACTTTCATAGGACATGCAATGAGAAGAGGGGGTATTGAAAATATTATAACAACAGGAAAAACAGAAGGAAGAAGATCAAGAGGAAGACCAAGAGAAATGATACTGGACAGTTTGACGGGATGGTGTGAGAGATCACCAACTGAGGTGATGGCCTGTATGAAGGATCGTGTACTCTGGAGAAGCATAATAGCCAACGCCAGTCGGCATGGCACCTGATGATGATAATAATATATCATACTACAAATTATACTATGCCTTTGTCACTCTTTTAAATGTGACAACCATCCCATTCCACATTGTGAAATTTACCCCCCTTGGTCTTTTGAGGGGAAAAACCCCCAGTATACAAAGAGTTAATGGCACGGACACAGGGACTTTACCTTTACCAGGGCTGTGGAGTCTGAGTTGTGGGTTTAGAATAAAAACTTTGAATGGAGTCAAGAGTCAGACAAAAATACTGCAGTCAAAGGTTTGGCATGCCAGTTCAACCTCTGCACTCCAGACAAGTCTTTAGCTGCTCCAATCTTTTACTTGGAAGCAGGATCTCAGCATGATGCAAGAACTCCACAGAACCAACAAAAACCCTTACAACTGTGAAAGGGGTGAAGCCTGCCTTGTCGATACTGATTCAGCCATTCCTGCTAAATGTGAATTTGAAAAATGCATGTTAATTATCTTATAATTAAATGTGAGCTTTAAAAAATTCCCATAAGTCACAATCAAATGTGAATTTTTAAAAAAATCACATGAATTATCTCATAACTGAACAGGAATTTAAAAAATTCACATCTTATAATTAAAATGACCACATCTGTTTTTAGCTCTAGCCTGATTACCAGTGCACAAGCACGGACCCATCACCCTCTCTGGCCTGGTCAACAAATGTGAGGCACTCTGGAAACAAACTCAGCAAGTCGAAGTCATACAAGTCCAGGGCGAAAATATGTTTATAGCAGTATTTGTTTGTCAGGATTTCCGGCAGCGGTTTTTCGTCCACAGAGAGGATGTGGGTTATCTTGTTGGCCTGGAGGTCTCTCTCGTTCAGGGCTGCCATGACGCCACCCAAGTACAAGCCCTCAATGATGCAGTCAGATGCCTCCATGGCAACAGTCCTGGCCTCAGCAGCAGTCAAGGACACTACTAGAGAGAGAGAGAGGGGTGGGGGGGGAGGGAAATTTTCATGTCATTTAATAAAGGAAATAAAAAGATCAATCAAGATAATAAATAAAAAAAGAGAAAGAAGAGGGAAGAGAGGGAGAAAGTGTGTGATAGTGAGTCTCTCTCTCTGTGTCTGCGAGAGATAGAAAGAAAGCGAGAGTGTATGCAAGAGGGAGAGAGTTTATGCAAAAGAGAGAGTGTATATGGCAAAGAGAATGAACGAATGAATGAACAATCTTTATTTTGAAAAGGTGAAGAAGTTGGCACATAGGCCCGTCTGATATTCTGTCCTTTGTCACTCATCATTCATTCTTCCCAAACATTCAATTTAATTCAAGCATATAAAGACCATAAAGAATAAGACTAATATGTGAAACAACAAAACAAGTATCTGCTTATCCACACATTCACAAATACAGAATAACTAACAGAGACAGAGAGTGAGAGAACAAGTAAGCCATTCAATAACAACATATTTTTTTGCAACTATAAAGTTGTGGATTTGAGACCTGCTACTGTGCTCTCTAATTCATCCAGCTATAAAAATTGGGCACCTGACACAAAAGTACTGAGGAAAACAGAGACCAGGTGCCTGTTGGGTGAGGTACTGTATTACTGTCAGTGAGTGGGACATTGCCCAAGTAAAAAGACTTAGCACAACCCCCCCCCCCCCCCAACAATTTTCAGATGTTGGAGATAGCTATGGAGTTCTGTCCCCTGACACCAAGTGCTCCATTCTGTAGTGATTATAATGTCAAGTTACAATAATAAAGTCCTGAAATCAGGCACTGTCGACAGTAATTAAAAGAAGGTGACACTGGATTGGACGCATAATGAGAATGACAGGCTAATCCTTACCATGGGCAGGTCTGAAATGACAACTGACCCTGCTGAGAAAAAAAGAAGCAAAGGATGACTCATGAAGATGTACAGCATAGAAAATGTTGGTAAACGAAGCACTGACGCGACAGCGTGCCAAAAAGATAGCTAAGGTACAAAAGAAATTCAAATATTTTGCTACATCCAGCCCCGTGTGTCTTGGGCACGGGGAGAGAGAGGGAGAGAGAGAGAGAGAGAGAGAGATGAACTGACAGGGATAAAGAGTCTATGACTTAAGGCTTGATATCGAACCCTGCTCATCAGCTCTCAATGTTTAGCATGTCCTCTTTTCCCACACCTCTTTTCGCAACTGTCGCAGCCATAACGAATCCTGTACCCTCTGTTTTATTAGGCCGAGAACACTGAATATATGCGTCTAAAATAAATGACTGCATTTAAAACCTGACATACAAATAATCACGACTTAACTTTTATTTACAGAAGCTTTCATTTTCTATATTAAATGCGAACTTTTTTGTCGGCAAGACTACAATTACTGAGCGTAAAATCTCTTACTAGAGACAGCAGTCTCTCCGAATGGTACGAGACCTTGCACACGAAATGCAAGTCCATCGGGGTCCTACAAAGTGGATCAGATCCCAAAAGAAAAATGAGAAATTTTGCAGTTTAAAGCATTTGCTTTTTAAATACAAAAGCCTTTTAACTATAATCAAACGGTGCATGTGTTTACAAATCTAACCATGTGTTTATTTTAGTTGAAAAATCAACTTACATGCTGCTACGGTAATTTGTGTATTTCATTCCGTAAATTTTCCAATCTCGCGTTCAATCGAAAAGTGCCTCAATTGTTGTCAACTTGGGGAATATACTGATAAGAATAGGAGATTATTATTACTTTAGTTCTTGTCTTTACTTGCATCTCTAATCAGGCCTGTGGTCTTCCTTTTCTCACGCCACTTGGTTAAGGTGCTTCACATGAAATATTTTGAACTTAGTTTCTGAGTAGTTTATGTTGGATACATTGCTTTTATGCCACAGAATTGGCAACCTTTTGCTAATGGTCACTCAGTCAGTCCTTTGCAGAACATGCCTCTCGGTTGTATGCAAGATGTCCTGCAAATGATGCATCCATTTGCAGATTGTCAACAATGCCTTGTAACCATCTTCGCCTTGGTCTTCCTATCTTTCTTTTCCCCATTATGTACTCTTCCAAGATGGTCTTCTCTAAATTATTGTGGTGTTTAATGTGCCCAAAATATTTAAGTTTTCTCTATTTAATCCTTTTTACTAGCCAGCCTTCTTCAATATTAAGTTCTTGTAGTATGGATGTATTTGTTCTTTTCTGTGTCCATGATATTTGAAAAACACTTCTTAATTTTCACTAAGCAAAAGAATACACCAGAAGAGATTTTTGATATATTGGGGAAGATTGTTGGGGGGGGGGGGAAATGAAGGGTAGAAAAAGAAAGCCACTACCACCTATTTAGCTTGCTCAACATAGTGTGCATGTGATTTATAACAGATTTTAACTGGCAAAGTGTAGCACCAACACTTGGGTACAAATATTAGTAGATCATCACTGAAGACTTGGGGAGAGGACATGAAGGGAACCATTCAAGAAGTGCATGAAAACTGATGAAAATAAAAAAATCAAAGATGAGAGCATTGGTATAGGATATGATCCTATTCTTTTTGATGTTCTGAATTAAGTCGAAATTTTTTTTTTCATGCACTGTAACTTTGTGCTTAGTCTCATATTCATGGGGCAAATTTTTATATCAGCATAACTGTGTTACCTGTGCCACCACAAACTTTCCTAAATACATTAACATTTGGATAAAGTGTGCTTTGCTATACCAAATGATATGTCATGCAGGTATACATTTTTTTTTTAATTTCAGAGACAATTTCCTAACACAAGGTAGGCAGGTAGAGGTAGCCCTGTTATGCTTTAGAGGCACATAGGGATGTGGTGTTACGGCCCATATTTTCCTTGACCTGTCAGCACACTAGAGGGCAATGTGGTCAGCATCACGCCTGGTGCCACTTTTCCTTCCCCAGTTCCAGAAAAAGTTGGGTGTGCATTTCTACAGCTGGATGACTGGTGTGCCTCTGGCTGGATTCAAACACCTGTCCTTTCCCATGAGAGTTTAGTGCACTAACCACTTCATTGCTCAGATGCCCTTCTAATACAAGTCAGGTGCCAATTTGTTCTTTTACTGATGAATTTACTGGAGCAAACCTGAAATTAGTTTATAACTCATTCTTTTCACAAGAAAAGCCAGCTTGGTAGCATGATTCTATGGCTATATTTTGCAGTCTTGTAAAATCTACATTCAATTTAGCAAATATTAATTTTATAATTTAATATTTATATTAATAAATATTAGCAATTTTGTTTACTTAGCTCTGATGCTAACTAAAATTTCTCTCGCAATTTGTTTTTCATTTTTATGAGAAACTAGCTGAATACCAAGCGTTGCCCGGGTATTTATTTATCCCAATCAACAAATTTCTTTTCATTTCCACAGCCTTCTAAAAAGGTTCTCCAGGGGTCTATTCAGTTCCACAATCTTACAGAAGGTTCCACAATGTTCTATTCATTTCCACAACCTTCTAGTAGGTTCTACAGAGTCTGGATGGTTTTATACAGTTCTATTCCTTCTATTCAACTAAATGTGGGCTTAATTGTCATCAGGACTGTCACTAGTCAGATTAGTGACCCCGAACACTATGGATTCTACACTAATCTCAGTCAGTTTTGACATTTTATTTTTCAGCACTTCTCACCTCATGCTGATGGGGGCTGAACTTGCGAGTGCCACTATTCATCTCAGTGATCCCAAAAACTATGGATTCAACAGTAATATCGGTCGTTTTCTATTATTTGTACATGTCACCCCAACCCACCCCCACCCATAGGGGCCCCCCCATGCCGATGTGGGCTGAATTTGGACTTAAACGGCATCGGGAGTGTCACTACTCATCTCAGAGACCCTGAAAACTATGGATTCAACATTAATATTGTTCATTTTCGATTATTTTTACATGTCACCCTGGCTCCTAGGGGTCATAGGGGTATCCTAGGGGTGACCTAACCCCCCCCCCCCCTCGGTGCATTGTTCAGATTGTAAGTCATATGTGTGCCAAGTTTGGTTGAAACTGCTCCAGGCGTTCAGCGTGATGCTCTAACATACATACACACATTCATTTTTATATATGTAATGTATTCTGTGAGGTTTTTCTTCAGTAATGGTCCTGTGGCAATTGCATTTTGTAGGAGTGTAAAGTGCTGGTGCCTCCATACTTCTAGGTTGGGTGGCCAGTACCTATCCTCACTATTTTTGTTTTCTCCAAGGAACCCCCAGTTAGCCATTTCTTGTCAGATGTCATTAAGACAGACATTGATACCCTTGCTTCCCCATTTTGTGTAGTCTTTGAAACATGTAACCAGATCAATTGCCTTTTTCTCCTCCCATACTGTGTCTGCCTATACAAAAAAAAAATGTTTTTTCAATCTCCTCTCTTTCCTTCACATTTTTCAATGACTGTTTGGTTATATGTGGGCTCACCTGGGCAAGAGCAGAAAAAAAAGAGGCAAAGGACAGGCATTTGTGGAAAATCCTTGCAGAAGCCCCATGTGCCCTGGGCACTTAAGGTTCAGAGAGAGAGAAAGTTCAGTTCTATAAACATTTTCTCATGACACGGCGAAAGAAATTTGGTTGTCTTTCACCTTTGTTTTGTTCTAATTAGTCTGCTCAACAGAGATGCACTGTGGAAAATCCTAAGATGGCATGGCCTCCCCCATAAAATAGTTAATGTAATCAAAGCCCTATACGAGGGTTTTCAGTGCAAAGTTATCTGTGGAGAACATACCTCCAGCAGCTTTAGGGTACAAACAGGAGTGAAACAGGGATGTGTACTATCACCAACATTATTTATCTTGGCAGTAGACTGGTAAATGAAGGAGGCAACATCAGACAAACGCAGAGGATTACAATGGACCCTTAACACAGTGCTGGAGGACCTTGACTTTGCGGACGACATTTGTCTATTATCAAGCAGTCACAAAGATATGCAAGATAAAATAAACAAGTTAACCCAGAATGCAAACAACATAGGACTAAAGATCAACGTAGGAAAGACAAAGTTAATGAAGCAAAATGTGAACAACAGAAATGTACTCAGAGTAGATAACAAGTTAGTGGAGGAGGTCAACGAATTTGTATACCTTGGCAGCAGAGTAGTAGAAAATGGAGACAGCACAGAGGACATCAACAGTAGACTTACTAGAGCAAACCAGGCTTTTGCAATGCTACAGAATATATGGAAATCAAATAAACTAAACATAAATATGAAAATCAGGATATTTAAGAGTAATGTTCTAAGTGTACTACTCTATGGAAGTGAATGCTGGAAAATCACCAAAACCTTAGAAAACAAGTTGAATTCTTTCCAGACTAAATGTTTACGTAGAATTAAAAAATATTTTGGCCAAACACCATAAGAAATAACATCTTATTGGCAGAAATGCAGATGAAACCACTGACAACAATTATTGAGGAAAGACGCTGGCGATGGTTGGGACATGTGCTCCGAATGACTGACAACTCACTACCAAAAATAGCACTAAGATGGACACCACAGGGGAGCAGAAGTAAGGGTAGACCAAAAGAGACATGGAGAAGAACAACAGAAAGGATGTTGAGCAATAGAGGGCTCACCTGGGCAAGAGCAGAAAAAAAGGCGAAAGACAGGCATTTGTGGAAAACCCTTGCGGAAGCCCCATGTGCCCTGGGCACTTAAGGTTCTGAGAGAGAGAGAGAATTAGTCTGCAGCAAACAAGACAACTCCTTCATCCGTCTTTCTGCCATCTAATGCAACCATGGTTCTGGGAACACTAGGGGTGGGGGGTCCAAATGAGATCATGACTTAAAAATCCTTCCCAGGCACTTTTCTCAAGATCCTAGGGCCCACCTACATGTTTTTGTTTTAGTCCAAGACAAGGTCATTTTTACAAGGTCCGACAATTAAGTAATGACACTAATTACATAAAAAATAAAATAAACAACAGCTGAAGATATAACCTGTATTTTATTCAAAGTACGCCCTTTGTGCATTGATACAGCAAGTGGCACAATCTAACAAACACTGGAATGACCTCTGCAGTTCTTCTGTTGGTATGGCCCTTAAACTTGATGTTACGGCCCTTTGGATGTCATCAGTATCATCAAAGAAGCGTCTTTTCAATGGTAACTTTAACTCTGTGAATAGAAAATAATCACAGGGAGACAAATCTGGGGAACATGGTGGATGGTTGAGAACACATACTTGTTTTTGGGCCAAAAATTCCTGTACAACTACCGCCTGGTGAGCCGGTGCATTATCATGAAGAAGGAAAAAACTGCCAGGTGTTGAATACTCGGGTTGGACTCGGAGAATCCTTTTCAATAGGCATTTCAAAACACTTAAATAAACTTTGGCAGTGACAGCCTGTCCCTCTGGAAGAAATTCTTTGTGAATAACTCCTTTGCTGTCGTAGAAGCACATCAACATTGTCTTCATTTTCAGCTTTTGAAGACAAATTTTTTTGGTGATGATGACTTCCACTGAGCACTGTGCGTTTAGTTGTGGGATCATAGTGGAAAATCCATGTTTCATCCTCTGCAACAATCAAATTTAAGAAATGTTTATTTCTGTGACACGTTTTGATGATGTCTTCTTTTGCATACTCAACACGCTGATGTTTTTGGTCATCAGACAACGAATATGGTTCAAACCGGCAAGCAACTTTTTTCTTGCCCAGATCTTCCACCAAAATTTTATGAATGGTCTCTCGGTTAACACCAAATTCATCTGCCATCATCCTCACAGTCAAACAATGATCTTCTTGTATCCGTTCTCTGACTTTTTGCAATGAGTTCCTCATTACAAACAGAAACTGAGCATCCATGTCTAGTTGCATTTGTAATTGTTTCCATACCACCTTTGAATCGTGAATACCATCTGAATATCTGTGCACGAGATAAACAATTATCCCCATAAACTTGTCGCATCAATTCAACTGTCTCAGTGGCACTTTTTCCCTGAGTTTTAAACAGAATTTAATGTTAGCTTTTTGCTCCATGCTGATTACGTAACAATGTAACTCTGACTGGGTCAACAAAATGGCGGCTTGTTTGTCGTCTGCTTATCAAGAGGCAATGAAAAGTTGCCAGATCATAGATGAAAGTTGTTTCTTGGGATTCCATGCTTTGCTTCATAGATAGCATTTTTGTCTTGGCCCAATAAAATCAGTCTCATTACTTAATTGTCGGACCTTGTAGCTCTGCACAAGAGGAAAAAAAAACCTATTTTTGAATATGTCATATACCACAGGCAATACCTGATTTAATATTTTTGTATACATTTATTATTATTCTTTTTGGGAGTGACATACTGGATAAACTAAAAGGAAAAAAAATTTGATGCCTACACTAATTACTTTATTAGAATTGGAAATTAGAATCAGAACTCCAAAAACAGCTTTGACCTTCAGGAATCTTGAGATCATATGGCATTCAAAAATTATAAGCACAAAAAACAAGTTAAGATTATTAAATTCAAATACAGACTCTCTCTCTCTGAACCTTAAGTGCCCAGGGCAGATGAGGCTTCCGCAAGGATTTTCCACAAATTCCTGTCCTTTGCCTTTTTTCTGCTCTTGCCCAGGTGAGCCCTCTATTGCTCAACATCCTCTCTGTTGTTCTTCTCCATGTCTCTTTTGGTCTACCCTTACTTCTTTTCCCCTGTAGTGTCCATCTTAGTGCTATTTTTGGTAGTGAGTTGTCAGTCATTCGGAGCACATGTCCCAACCATCGCCAGTGTCTTTCCTCAATAATTGTTGTCAGTGGCTTCATCTGCATTTCTGCCAATAAGATGTTATTTCTTATGGTGTTTGGCCAAAATATTTTTCTAATTCTTCGTAAACATTTAGTCTGGAAAGAATTCAACTTGTTTTCTATGGTTTTGATGATCTTCCAGCATTCACTTCCATAGAGTAGTACACTTAGAACATTACTCTTAAATATCCTGATTTTCATCTTCATGCTTAGTTTTTTAAGATTTCCATATAGTCTGCAGCATTGCAAAAGCCTGGTTTGCTCTAGTAAGTCTGCTGTTGATGTCCTCTGTGCTGTCTCCATTTTCTACTACTCTACTGCCAAGGTATACAAATTCATTGACCTTCTCCACTAATTTGCTATCTACTCTTGAGTACATTTCTGTTGTTCACATTTTGCTTCATTAACTTTGTCTTTCCTATGTTGATCTTTAATCCAATATTGTTTGCATTCTGAGTTAGCTTGTTTATTTTATCTTGTATATCTTTGTGGCCGCTTGTCTACTAGACAAATGTCGTCTGCAAAGTCAAGGTCCTCCAGCAATGTGTCAAGGGTCCATTGTAATCCTCTGCATTTGTCTGATGTTGCCTCAAATATAATATCCACCTCATTTATGCATGTAAAAGCTGGAAAACAACTATTGAAACAGACAAGAAATTACTCTTTTGAAAACAAATGCCTAAGAAAAATACTTGGTATAAAGTAGAACAAATTCAAGAACAATGCAGAGATAAGACAGATAAGTAAACAACAACCTGTCTCATGGGTGATTAGAAAAAGGAAATGGACATATGTCGGTCATGTGATGAAAAGAAACAATCAGAGAATCCCAAAACATATATCAATTGGAACACAACAGGCTGAAGAAAAAGAAGTCAACCACATGAAAGTCTAAAGAGGACATTGTTAAGAGAGGCCAGTGTAGTAGGCATAACATTAGGCTGAGTACACATGCACATGCATATGTGGGTAAGCAGGAGTTAATACTTTAATGTAGAAGTTCTGCACAGATTAAAAAAAAATACTCCAAGGTTTTGTGAGGATAGAAATGTGAGAACGGTTGATCTTGGTTATATGCTGTATCACTCTCCAAAACTCATCTCTGCTGCTTCCAATTCATATTTGTTTGCTGTCTATGTCTTACAGATGTAAAACAATGTTTTCTAGATTTACAGATACAAATCTTGCAAACCTGCACTCTCTATAGAGATCTAAAAGCCCAAATCTGACCCCAGGAAAATATTATAGTTGAAAAACTATAGGGCACACATGAAGAATTCCTACAGATAAATGGGATTCACAGAGGTGACCTTCTTCCTCGACTAGGCAACCACATAAATGAAAATGAATGCAGAAGAAGAAGATACAAATTATTCAATATTTCATGTATTTTCTGTGTGTATTTAAAATAAAATTTAACAGATGAGTAGCACAAAGTATTGCATAAAATAAAGTGGTCATATCTGAACAACCACATATTCATAAGTGATCATGGCTGTACAATGTCCAGTTCCAACATGGCAGAAGGGCGAATGTGACCATTGTTGATTGTGCCTTTGTATGCTTTTCTCTACACTTTGTTTGTGCCAGTTTTGATGTGTTGTGGGTTGAACGTCCAGTTTGGTGCCCTAGCTACAGAGCTAAGTGCTCGGGGCATCACTGTTGAGCTACGACTTTCAGTGGTGTCAGTGGTCAGTATTGTAAATGTCACTGATAAACATGGCTGATGCAATCCGCTGTGCTCTCTGGAAGGTTGGCGCCGTTAGCTGCTGAGAAAGCTGGCTGTGAGTGCATCCTTACTAGGAACATTTGCGAAGATGTATGCATTCATTGTGCATAGAGTACTTTTTGTCATTGAGCGTGGACATGATGTGGGACATTACTTGTACATTCCAGAATATGTCATAGACACATGCAGTGGAGCAATTGTTGGATATTCTCATTTGCTGCTATGCCGAAACTGTACTGAACTGAACTGCACTGAACCTAAACAACACTAACAATGAAAAATGGCAGTCTACTTTCAGACTTCTTCTTCTTCTTCTTCGTTCGCACTGTCTGTCTATATCTGCAGTCCTGTCTCTTGGATAAATTTCACTGTTTTTTGTAATTCATGTATGGAACCGTAGAGCTTATCTTCTTTAGTGGTTTCACTGGGCCAGTAATTATTTCTCAGTGTCTCGTAGTTGATGCAGTTCTGGAGGATATGTTCCACGGTTTGGGGCACCTGGGCACATGTACATAGATTAGTAGTACCAACCTTAAACTTTGTATACATATGACTTCGGAGTCGGCTGTGCCCTGTTCGGAGACGGAAGATGGTGACTTGCTCCTTTCTGCTTAGCATGTGATAGTCATCATGTGGTGGTGTTTGTGGCCTCCTGCAGGTCTTTATCATGCTTCTCTTCTGATTATAGGTGACTGGTATGTCTGGTTGCTCCATTTCAGTGCCCTCTTTGGCCAGATGGTCAGCTTTCTCATTGCCTGGTATCCCACAGTGGGAGGGAATCCATTGCAAAGTGACTCCATGTTGTAAGCCAATTTTTGACAAGGCATCCTTAAGGTCTGGTAGTTTGTTGCACTGAAGAGCCTCCAGTACTGATCTTGCATCTGTGAGAATTACTACAGGACATGTATCAATTCTGGAGTCTGATAGTTTTTCAACTGCAGCAATAATTGCCCTAACTTCTGCATCAAAGTTGTTGCAGTATTTACCAGTGGGTATGGAAATCTTGTCAATGGTGTTGTTTGGATATTCAATATATGCTCCTGCCCCACCATTCTTTATGGCATTATGTGCAGATCCATCTGTATACACACGTATCCAGGTGTCACATGGATATTTGTCATCTAGAACACTAAGTGTGGCTACTGATCTTACAAGACTGCTCTGCATCTCACCATTCTGCACACCTTTCACTTCAGTCTGAATAGTTATTTGTGTATAATCTGCCTCTTTCCATGGTGTATGCTCTAGTACAGATGATAATGGAGTGACTACAGTTGGAAGGTCAGGTATCAGCTTACGCATACGCTTGGCCTGATGAATGAAGCTGCTTCTTTTAAGCCGTCCTAATGCTAAGTTATTGAATCTCTCCTTCAGGGGATGGCTTACAGAGCTAAGGAATTTTTCTCCCATGGTCATGACCTTTGTGTCTCTACGTTCCTTTAGCGCTTGAACACCAACTATTTTCTGCATTTCTACTATTGGTGTGGACCTCATGGCACCTGTGATAATCCGTAGTGACTGATTTTGAACCTTGTCTAGATTATGCAGCGTAGTGTTTGATGCTGTGCACCAAGATGTTGAGCCATATTCTAAATGTGGTAGAATACTTTGCTGATATACGTTCTTGAGGATTCTTTCACTAGCTCCCCATGTGGTTCCACTCAATTTTCTTAATATGGCTAGTTTTCTTCTGGCTTTTGCTTCTGCACTGTTGATGTGTTGCTTCCAAGTCAGTTTTGAGTCAAGAGTCACTCCTAAGTAAGTGGGTTGGTTGTCCATCCTTAAGGGTATTTCATTTACAAAGATCTTACCTGCTTTCTGTTTAGATGAGAGGGTGAACAGAGTGGTACTTGATTTCTCTGTGTTGATACTTACACACCATTTGTTTGTCCATGATGTCAAGATGTCTGCTGCTCTTTGGAGTCTCTGTGTAGCAACTGTCGCATATTCATCTGTACACCACATGACCAGATCATCTGCATACAGTGCCGCTTTGATTCCATAGGGAAGTTCCTTGACCAGGTCATTAATGAATACAAGGAATAGTGTAGGCGAAAGGACTCCTCCTTGTGGTACACCGTGTCGCAGAAGTACTTTCTGGCTTTTGTGTCCATCCATTACTACTCTAGCTCTTCTATTGTGTAAATAGGACTTTATCCAGTTGTACAGTCTTCCATTCACATTGCAGCTTCTTAGTTTCCACAACAGACCTTTTTTCCATACTTTATCAAAGGCTTTCTTCAGGTCTATCCACGCTGCTAGTACAAGGTTTTTCTCTTGGAATGCATCCTCAATCTCTTGAGAGAGATAGGTCACTTGATCTTCCGTACTGTAGTACTGCCTAAATCCTGCTTGTTGTGGAACGAGAAGGTTTTCACTTTCTAGGTACCATTTTAGCCTCAGGTCAATGATGCGTTCCATCGTTTTGCATAGGCAGCTAGTGAGACTGATTGGCCTGTAGCTGGAGGCAGTATCACTGTTTTTCCCTGGTTTTAGCAGTGGTACCATGCTTGCTTCCTTCCAGATTTGAGGTAACTTACCTGTGCTCCAGCACATATTGAAAATATCCAACAGCTTTCCCATTGCTGCCATTCCCAGGTTCTTGATCATTTCATTGGACACTCCATCTGGTCCTGGTGATTTCTTTGGTTTCAGTTTACTAACTGCTAGGTCTAACTCACTGCGTGTGATTGGTGCATCCATGACCTCTACTTTTCTGACTTGTTCCTCCTCTTTCTGTGGCTCGATGCGCACTGTACGCTCCTTCTCTGGATGGATATCAATGTTGCAGTCCTGTGCAAACATGCGAGCAAAGTGATCTGCTACCTGCTTACCTGTAAGAGTTTTCCCATCCTCTATTAGTGTAATCTTTGTACTTCTTCCAGTACTCTCATCATTTAACTGTTTGATTAGTTTCCACAGTTTCCTTCCATCCTTTTCAAAGTTTAGGGACTCTGTTTTCTCTCTCCAACTTTCCCGTCTGGCTTGCAGCTTTGCTCTCTGAAATTTGGCCTTAGAATGTTGGTAATTATTGTGGTGTTCTTGGCATGGTCTATTTTCTGCTTGCTTTCGAGCTGCTTCCACGTCATCATGGAGTTTTCCCAGCTCACTAGACCAGTATGGTTTATAGTCCCTGCGAGCTCCTCTGGGAATGGTTTCATGAGCGGCCTGAAGGATACAAGCATTGAATTCCTTCACTATGCTGTTAATATCCTTACCTTCTATGGACAGCTGTCCCACCAGGATACCTGTACGATGTCTGTACATTGTCCAGTTTGCTTTTTTGTAGTTCCATCTGGGGAGAGGGTTACTGGTGTTAAGGAGTTCATTTTCTATTGTCAGGAAGACTGGTCGATGGTCGCTACCTCCAAGTTGTTTTCCAACTTCACGTGTAATGTTCCACTTCAGATCTGGAGAGTGGAATGCCAGATCTGGTGTTGATTTTGTATGCCAAGCCCTTGAGTAAAATGTTGGGGCATCCATTGGCTGGTTGATCAGGAGAAGTCCATTATCATCCTGCCAGCTCTCAACTTCCTCTCCTCTCTTGTCTATGTGGTCATAGCCCCAGCTCTGGGAATGACTGTTAAAATCACCACAGACCATCAGTCTCTCTTTGTGTGGGATTGTTCCTAAAGCAAGTGGGCGGTCATTAGGACAGTAATAGTTAAGGAGGTGGAAATCTGTATTACTACTTTTTAGATGGATCATCTGGTATTCGGCTCCTTCCATGTACACTCCCACCTGACATGCGCTGATGTTATTCTTAACAAGTGTGAGTACTCCTCCTTTTCTTCTGTCCTGTCGGTCTGATCTAAAACACTGGTAGCCTCTGATTTTAAAGGCGGCATCTTTGGTTAGGTGTGTCTCCTGTATGCAGCATATACTTACCTGCTCTGCAAAAAGTATGTTCTCTAGTTCAACCTTTTTGCTATAGCCATCTCTAACACTGCTGACACCCTCAGCATTCCACTGCATTATTTTAAGTTCTTGCTTTTTGGCTGTTTTCTTCTGTTGTATTTTTTGGCCAGTAGCTCTACTCTCATGTCTCCTGACTCCACAAGACGAACTGAGAGGACCTCCAGTAGCATTGGGTGGACCCTTTCGAGGCAGGGGGCCCGGCACTGCACCTGCCTGGTTAGTCTTACTTTCAGACAATACGTTACACACATTCATCCATCTACCCATGCCATCTTTACCCCTATCCTGGGCACAGACCACCAACAAAGGCTCTCCAGTTATTTCTGCCCTAGGCTGTTTCTTCCATATGTCTCCAGGTGTGGTCCATCTGTCCAATCTCTGCTTTAAGACTCCTTCACTAGGTTTTTCACTGTTCTCTCTTACCCTGGGGATTCCAGATGAGAGCCTGTCTGGTTATGTTAGTGGCAGGCTTTTGAAGCATGTGTCCTATCCATCTCCAGTGTCTTTTCATTATCATTTACGTTATACACTGCACAACAGCAATTCATCAGAACAAGAACATACAACAAACAGCAACAGAATCAGAAACTGTGTAAACTTTACTCATAAGCAGAAATTGTTTGGTATTGCAGTAGAAGCTTTCATTCTTACATGTCTCTCTTGCATGAGAAGTATTTTTCTTCTCTAATATCTGGATTAGCAAAGAAAAAAAAAATTCATACATGTCAATGATAGGTAGTAATGGCAGTTTTCATCTCAGAAGACAGGTCGGCAGGTGTTAGTTGTTAAGTTACAAAGGTGAATCAAATGAAAATTAGAAACTGGAAACTGGTCAAGTGTCCATCCATTTCTCTCTCAACTTAACACACAACATTTCTGGCTTAATCCCTGCCAATACCATGCTGTCCGTTTCACAGATTCAGCCTGATCAGGTAAGCAACTCACTTAAAAAACAAAAATGTAAACACTAAATCATAGGTGTTAACAGCAAACAGCATTATGTGGTAGACATCAGTAATGTACATTTACAAAAGTACATAATGATTCATGATGAGGAAAAAAAAAACAACTAATCCCATGAACATCCGTGTACAGCTCAAAATCCAACATTCAAAGAACACATTATAAGAACACACAGTCTCACCAGATTTACATCTTGGCAGCGAGATTCTGGTGACACCAGAAAGGAAGTTAGAATTGCAAAAGCAGCACTGATCTTAAAGGATCTTGAGAATATGTGGCATTCAAAAGTTATAAGCACAAAAACCAAGTTAAGATTACTCAATTCAAATGTAATACCCACCCTCATTTATGCACGTGAAAGTTGGAAAACAACTAAAGAAATAGACAAGAAATTAGACTCTTTTGAAAACAAATGCCTAAGGAAAATACTTGGCATCAAGTGGAACGAATTCAAGAACAATGCAGAGATAAGACAGATGACTGAACAACAACCAGTCTCGTGGGTGATCAGGAAAAGGAGATGGACATGTGTTGGTCACTTGATGAGAAGAAATGATCAGAGAATTCCACAACAAGCTATCAAGTGAAACACAACAGGCCAAAGAAAAAGAACAGACAACATGAAACTCTAAAGAGGACACTGTTAAGAGAAGCAAATTAATAGGCATAAAATCCCATGATGAGGTTTAAAAGCTTGCTGAAAACAGGAAAAATTGAGCCCTATGTGACATTTAATGGGACAGGAAGGATATAAGATATAAGTGAGATTTAAAGTGATTCTTGGAAACATGACCTATACGGAGTTAAGAGATGCACAAGACAAACTGCCATATTTGCAAGAGGAAAAAAAAAATGTAATTTTATGACAAGCACATGATGAAAGAGAAGTTCCACTTCAAAACCAATAAGTAAATGCATCACAGTACAATCCCATAAAACATCAGTAACTGTTTGCAAGAGTAGAGCAGTACACAAGTGAACTGTCTTCTCAATACCGATATGGCAGTAAATCATCTCTCATCAACTCAGTGGGAAAAAAAAGACTACCTGATACTTTTATTAGGAAAATGATCAGAGAAATAAAAGAATATCAGCTTGCAAGATGAGTCACACTAAATAATATACACTGATGTTAGTGTGCTAAAGATAATGAATATTCACCAGAAAAAAATTTCCTATACATCGCAATGACACCCGGTGTCGAAACTGGACAAAACCTTTAACAAAGTTCATGCATGAAATTTCTCTTAGCATATTTCTTACACAATGCTACGAGTACTGAAAAAAAACACTGAAACTACTGAACTGTCACTCACAGCACATACACAATCTAAGGTTTCAAAGTCAGCCACTGTCAGACTGGTTATAGTTATGAGTAATGGCCACTCTCCAGTAACTTCCGCATGTCCTGGAGAGATGTGGCCAGACTACCAGAGAATGTGTCAGAGTTTGTCTCTGGGCTATTGTTGAATGAGCTAATGGAGACGACGAGCTCATCATCCTGTGGATTGTAGCAGAGTCCATACCCATCTGGCACAACAGGGCCAAAACACATGAGAGATTTGTACTTTGAGGACACCTGTTAGAAAGTGTAATTAAAAATTAAAGGTCAAGATTATGCAATGTAGTACTGGCTGTCATATTCATAATGGAGAAAGTTCTGCCAAGTGATAACAATTTGGAGGGGGGGGGGAGAGTGACATTCATTTTGCAGCACCCCATCCTTCCCTCTTTTAACTTCTTTTGGAGCATTAATCTTATACCTCACATCCTTCCCGTACCGTTAAACGTCACTTGGGATCGCATGGTAGTTCACCAAGTTTTCCTGTTTTCAGCGAGCTTTTCAACCTCATCAAAGGATGTTATGCCTACTAAACTGACCTCTCTTAACAATGTCCTCTTTAGAGTTTCACATGGTCAACTTCTTTTTATTCAGCCTGTTGTGTTCCACTTGACAACTTGTTTGGGGATACTCTGATTGCTTCTTCTCATCACATGATCAACATATGTCCATCTTCTTTTTCTGATTACCCATGAGACAGGTTGCTGTTTGCTCATATATCTTACCTCTGTGTTGTTCAACTTTATACAGAGTATTTTCCTTGGGCATTTGTTTTCAAAAGAGTCTAATTTACTGTCTATTTCTTTAGTTGTTTTCCAGCTTTCATATGCATAAATCAGGGTGGATATTACATCTGAATTGAATAGTCTTAACTTTGTTTTTGTGCTTATAACTTTTGAATGCCATATCAATGCTGGTGAGATTCTTCAAATGCCGCGCGTGGAGTGAAGCTCCTCCCAGTCAAGGAAGAAAATGCGGAAAAGAAATAAAGGTTGCTGTGCGGCACTGATGTGAAAAGGTGGTGGAAAGGATAAAGTGAAATTTAATCGGTATGTCCAGTAGTATCGCTGCGAGAGCTACACATACCATGGCGCCTCTGCTCTAGAGGTCGGCCACGTCCGAAATACACCTACGCTGGTGAAATATGCCTAAACCGGCACACACCAGGGGGTGAAACTTGATGGCCAGGCATGTCACACCACCTCCGCTCTAGAGGTCAGTCGCGCCCGATATACACCCATACTGGTGAAATATGCCTAAACTGGCGCATACCAGGGGTGAAACTTGAAGGCTAAGCATGTCACAGTACCTCTGCTCTAGAGGTCAGTCCCATCCCAAACACGCCCATACTGGGATAATATGCCTAAACCGCCTCAACACAGGGGTGGACGTCACTAGTGGCGAGGATTCGTCCTCCTGGACAAAAGCTCCATCCTGGTCACAACTAGGAAAGGTAGCGGCCACGACCATAAAATGCTCAAGTCAGAGACACTGGACCAGGGCAGTCTAGATAGGCAACCACCTCTCACCTAGCGGGGATGTATGTGTATCCTAATCATGCTGAGGTTTTCTTGTGAGAAAGTCCAACACTGGACTAGATGGGCAACAACCTCTCACCCAGCGGTGATAAACGGGTATCTCAAAACACGTCAAGGTTTGCTCTGAACCCCTGTGGACCTCTCGGGTATCTTTGAGGGACCACGGGACTTAACGAGGACCAAAGGCGTAAATTCAGTAGGATCACAGGGCGGTCTTGGTGGTGGAAGGACCACACGAGATCCACGAGAGGACCACAAGGGGTTCAGAGTATCACAGGCCTTTAGCCTGTATTCTTGGTGGGTCTAGAAGCGGGATTGCGTGACACCGTGGTTTTCATTGCACCAGTTTAGTCTAGGGTTGGGCCTTCTCACCGGAAAACCTCGACGTGTTTTGAGATACCCGTGTATCACCGCCGGGTGAGAGGTGGTTGCTCATCCGGTCCAGAGTTGGACTTTCTCACCGGAAAACCTCAGCGTGATTAGGATACACAAACATCTCCGCTGGGTGAGAGGTGGTTGCCTATCTAGACTGCCCTGGTCCAGTGTCTCCGACTTCAGCATTTTGCGGTCGTGGCCGCTACCCTTCCTAGTTGTGACCAGGATGGAGCTTTTGTCCAGGAGGACGAATCCTCGCCACTAGTGACTTCCACCCCTGGGTTGAGCCGGTTTAGGCATATTATCCCAGTATGGGCGTGTTTGGGATGTGATCAACCTCTAGAGCAGAGGTATTGTGACATGCATAGCCTTCAAGATTCACCCCTGGTGTGAGCCGGTTTAGGCAAAATTCACCAGTATGGGTGTATATCAGGCATGACCGACCTCTAGAGCGGAGGTGGCATGACATGTCTAGCCATCAAGTTCCACCCCTGGTGTGTGCCGGTTTAGGCATATTTCACCAGTGTAGGTGTATTTCGGACGTGGCCGACCTCTAGAGCAGAGGTGCCATGGTATGTATAGCTCTCGTAGCGATACTACTGGACATACCGATTAAACTTCACTTTATCCTTTCCACCACCTTTCCCATTGGCCCCGCACAGCAACCTTTATTTCTTTTCCGCACTTCATCCTTGACCGGGAGGAGCTTTGCTCCACACGCGGCATTTGAAGAGTCTCGCCAGCAGTGTCTTAACCTCTGGGACAAGCCGGTTCATGCATTTCACCCGATATGACTGCACTCAGGACGTGGCCGACCTCCAGATCAGAGGTGCCGTGATTTGACTGTTTGCTTCGCATTATCCTTTCTACCACCTTTTCTGCAGTGATGCTGCGCGGCAACCTCATTTGCACTTTTCTTCACTGGCCGGGAGGAGCACCGCTCCACGCACGGCAACTGAAAAATCTCGCCAACAGCGATTGTCACTAATAAGAGTTATGTCATCTACAAAATCAAAATCTTCCAGTTGGGTCTCATGTACCCAATCAATGCCCGTTTTACCTTTGCAGCATTTTTTCATTATGAAGTCTAAGGCATTTTTAAAAAGCAAGGGAGATAATATACATCCTTGCTTCAATTTGGAACCATTTGTTCATTCCTTCTTTTGTGTTGACTACGCAAAAATAACCACTGTAGAGATCCTTAATGATGTTGACAATTTTAGATGGTATTCCATATAGCATTAGATGATATTCCTTATAGCATTAGATGGTGTTTAGATGGTATTCCATATAGCATTAACTCTTTCCTTGCTATCGGCATTATAGTGAATTCTTCCTGTTAGTCTAGCGTCTGCCATGATCGTTATGTTTGTTTTGTTGCAGCGTAAAACTACTGTAAAACTTTTTATTGTACACAATTTATCTGTGCACGTTTGGTGACCTTTCATAGTTCAATCCAAAGTGTGGCTAACAGCAGAGCGAAATCGATGTTTTAACTGAGAAATTTCAATATTTATTGTGATTTCTGAGGCATAAGGACATGTCCTATGACCCGACCATTGTTCTTGAATGTACCCCAACTACATCTAGACCTATTAAATGGACTGGAGAAGAAGTTAGAAAGTTATTTCAGAGATTAATTTAGTGAGAATGCCACCACACGACGAGATCGGACAAAAATTTAAGTAGATCTGGAAATTGCCAATGGTAAACATTGTACATCTAGGCATCGCTGATGGTAAGCATTACACAATTATCAGCTAAAATCATCACACTACTTCTTTTTTCCTAAAAAAACTCTTCATTTATGAAATCTTACATTTACAATTATTTTCATACATAATATGTATACTTTTAAAGTGGAAATACTGTGTACATTCACTTTTACAACTATACCCCCATACATATCAAGACCCGTGCTTTTTGTGTGACACTGACGGGAACGTCCATGTTTTTTTAAGTGGCCCGGACAGAGTTAATGCATTAGCAAAATTCCTCCTTTCAGACTTGCCTTAGCAAACCTTCGCCTCCTCTTCTTCTTCTTCATAAGCATTTACTGCCTATATCTGCTGTCCTATCTTTTGGAAACATCAAACTATTTTCTGCTGTCCTGTCTCATTAGACTGTTTTCTGTTGTTTGTCTCTTGGAAACATCAGACTCTTTTCTGCTGTCCTTTCTCTTGGAAACATCAGACTGTTTCTGCAGTTTCCATATAAAACAGTAGTTCTCAAAATGGTGTCCATTTTAAACTCAGTCGTTGTTTTACTTCATTTCTGCCGTTTTAAGTTGTTTCTGAGGTGGTCATGAAGAGAGTGGAGCAGAACTTCCGAAAGCGTCCTGGTGGCCCTCAAATCAGGAAATGACTTGCTTAAATTAAAAGATCTTACCACCATCTGGGCTCCATTTACTGCTTTATTTTTAAGGAAGAACCCACGGCTGTCCTCAGGGGTTCATGGCCCAAAACAAAAAAAAAAAAAGGTTCAGAACCACTGGTGTATAGAACCAGTTCTATGGTTTCTTGGTTGAGTGGTTTCACAGGGCCCGTTTGTGTGTCTCAGAGTTTCATAGATACTATGCAATTTTGGAGAATGAGCTCCACCCCAAGTTAATCACTTCAGCTCAGCCCTTGTTTCGGCTTTCCCCCCCCCCCCCCAACTCAACTCCTGCCATTTTAAGTTGTTTCTGAGACAGTCATGCACAGAATTCTGAAACATCCATCGTCATCATCATCATCATCATCATCATCATCATCATCACCTAGAGCAGCATCACCACTTCCAAAGAAAAGTATAACAAGATTTAAAACTGATGAATGTTAAACTGTGTGCTTTATGTTAACACTTTCATAGCACACATCATCATCATCTTCACAATATGTCTCTCACATCTTTATGTCATAAACAAATATATCCCTATCATGCCAGCCAGGCATCCAATAGTTATGGTGTTAGTGCCCATTATTTTCTTGATCTGTTGGGCCACAATGGCTGCCTCTCCTTCCCCATGTCTACAGCTGCGTGACTGGCTAACTTCTGGCCAGACCTGAACCAATGACTCTGCCTTGAGAGGGGGAGAGCACTGACCACTCTGCCACTCAAATGCCTCTTTGTGTTATTGTGTCTCACATTTTTGGAAAAGTATAACATCTCTCTCTCTCTCTCTGAACCTTAAGTGCCCAGGGCATATGGGGCTTCCGCAAGGGTTTTCCACAAATGCCCGTTCCAGAAGCAAGGGAAAAGTATAACATAAATGTTATTAATTTGAATGTAAATGCTACAGAAGAATTCTTCAAATATCATGGACACAAAAAAGAACAAATATATCCATACTACAAGAACTTAATACTGAAGAAGGCTGGCTAGTAAGGAAGATTAAACAGAGAAAACATAAATATTTTGGACACATTAAACGTCATGATAATCTAGAGAAGACCATCTTGGAAGGATACACAATGAGAAAAATAAAGAGAGGAAGACCAAAGCAAAGATGGCTGCAAGACATCGTTGATGATCTGCAAATGGATGCATCAGCAGCAGGGCATCTTGCTTACAACCAAGAGGCCTACAGGAGACCTGTTAGGGAGACAAAGTTCCGCAAGGGACATGCAAATGACTGACTGACTGATGACATAAATGACATCTGACAACTTTTATCATGACATAGACAGTTCAAGAACTGCACTCTCTTCTGACATTCAAGCTGTGGCTTACTGTTACAAAACTGCATGGCTTCTGATACTAAAACTATGATAAAAATGAGAGTAGGAGGAGCACGGTACATAGTGGACTACCTTCACAAAGCAAAGGAAGTGAGATGTATATCATCTCTTCCAAATTCAACTCTGATGTTAAAAAAAGTGCACGCCTGACACACTTTTGTTAGGGAAACTACCTCTGAAAACAAAGAATATCTCTCTGCAAAGGCACACTAGAGTACATTGTACACAGAGCTGTCAGTGCATTGAAATAAATTAGGATATTCACAGTTTTTAAAAAAAAGCACTCCCGTGAAAGCATTGGAAAGAGGGTCAATCAGCACAGGAAAGATGACATAAATAGTTGTATTCTGATGGGAGATATTGAAAAGAAGATGGGAGCATCTATGAGTATGTTTGGAGTTTACAGATGATAGTCCTTTCTAACCATCCATGTCCCACAATTACTGATTTATATCTCAATTCTCATTGGGGGAGTGATATCACAAAAAAAAAAAAATTACTGGATTGGAAATGGTGTTGTTTCCATCACCTTTTACTTACCTGACTTGTAGACATTCTAAAATGTGTGCTCTCCTTGAAGGCCAAGTCCATAAAAATTTCTGGAACATCCTTGCCATTCTCCAGTGCTATCATCATCAAACCCAACAAATGTCTGTCCATTCCTTGTCCACTAACAGTCTGTGGAACGCACATTAAGAAAAAATTAGTGTACTACAGTGAGAGAACGAATATGAATGAGGTAAGGATTCACTGACTGTCTGTATGAAGCATAGTTAGAAAAAATTAGTGTACTACAGTGAGAGGATGGTTTCCGCTTTCAATTCAAGATGGAGGAATGTTTATCTTCAGCTTGCTAGGAAACGTTGATTGACAGCCCAACAAGCCCCCATCGTAAAACATCCATTATTATAGAAACAGAATTCAGGCTCTAAATGTTATGATGCTTCAGTCTAACTTGCTAAATTGTGGTAATATATTCAAAATCGGACACTGGAATGTTAGAACTATGTACCAGATTGGCAAAACAGAACAAGTGTGTAGAGCCATGTGTGAATACAGGCTCGATATTCTCGGTGTTAGTGAATGCAGATGGACCAATTCAGGTAAAACTGTGCAAGAACAGAAAACCATAATCCACTCGGGAAGACCAGACAACTTCCACTCAGAAGGAGTTGCAATCATCATGTCAGCGAGAGCAGAAAGATTGCTCATTAACTGGGAACCAGCAAATGAAAGAATTATTAGAGCACGCTACCAGACAAAGTATTTCAAACTTACAATTATTCAATGCTACGCGCCCACTAACAATGACAGCGACATCAACAAAGACAAGTTTTATGACCTGCTAATTGACACCATCAACACCATTCCCAAACATGATATCATTGTCGTGATGGGAGATTTCAATGCCAAGGTAGGGAACGACAACAAGAACATCGAAAAATATATGGGAACACATGGAATAGGGTGCATGAACCAGAACGGTGAAAGACTACCAGAATTCTGTGAAATAGCAAACCTGGTATTAACAAGCACGATATTCCCACATAAAAACATTCACAAAATCACTTGGAACTCCCCTGACAACATTATGAAAAACCAAATAGACCACTTGTGTATTAGCAACAAATTTTGCTCTTCCGTCCAAGATGTCAGAGCTTACAGGGATGCAGACGCTGGCAGCGATCACAACCTCTGCATAGTTAAGCTACGGATAAAACTGAAAAGGCTGTACAAACCACCCAGGATCAGGAAGATAAACTCAAGATTCCTACTGACAAACGACAACCCAGTCACTTTTAATGCTGAGATCCAAGACAAATATCCAAGAAATTCAGACACAACTGCCACCACAAAGGAGGAATCAATAGAACTAAACTCTGCCTCCTTTAAGAATAGTTTGAAAATTGCTGCAATAAACAGTGTAGGCTATGTACTGACCCAAATGAAAAAATAGCTGAGCGATGATACCTGGACGAAAATCCAAGAAAGAAAACAGGCCAAACTAATCCTTTTAACTGCAAAAGACACAATATCATTTGAAGCCAGTAGAAAAAACTACAACATGCTGGATAAAAAAATTAAAACCAACGCACAAAAAGACAAACAAAACTACTTGCATAACCTGGCCACTGAAGCCGAAATAGCTGCCAAAACCGGAAACAACAAAACTGTTTACCACATCATGAAACAGCTACACGCAGGCAACACAGCCATCAATGACAGACAAGGTAAACTACTGACATCAGAAGAAGATACAAAGAAATGATGGGCTGATTACTTTAAAGAAATACTAAAAAGACCCCAACCTACAACTACTCCCAACCCGGACCAAGAATTAAACATGCCCCCTTTTGATGCCCCGTGTGACACATTCTCAATGGAAAAAATGAAAACCACCATAAAAAACTGAGAAACAACAAAGCTACAAGGGATAACGAGATCTCCTGTGCAGTGAAGTATGGATTAACGAATCCCCACCAAAGAAAAAATTAAAACCAACGCACAAAAAGACAAACAAAACTACTTGCATAACCTGGCCACTGAAGCCGAAATAGCTGCCAAAACCGGAAACAACAAAACTGTTTACCACATCATGAAACAGCTACACGCAGGCAACACAGCCATCAATGACAGACAAGGTAAACTACTGACATCAGAAGAAGATACAAAGAAATGATGGGCTGATTACTTTAAAGAAATACTAAAAAGACCCCAACCTACAACTACTCCCAACCCGGACCAAGAATTAAACATGCCCCCTTTTGATGCCCCGTGTGACACATTCTCAATGGAAAAAATGAAAACCACCATAAAAAACTGAGAAACAACAAAGCTACAAGGGATAACGAGATCTCCTGTGCAGTGAAGTATGGATTAACGAATCCCCACCAAAGGAATGGAAAGAAGGCGTTATTTTTAAACTGCCTAAAAAAGAAGATTTTTCTGACTGCAACAACTGGCATGGCATCACCCTGCTATCAATATCAGGAAAACTCTTTTGCAGTATGCTGATAGAAAGACTCAGGGGATCACTGGATGTCAAACTTAGAGAAGAACAGGCACGGTTCAAACCAAACCGGTCCTGAGTTGACCATATATTTACACTCAGAACTATCATAGTGGAATCAGTAGAATTTCAGTCCCATCTCATAATCAACTTCATGGACTTCCAAAAAGCCTCAGACGGCCTCCACCGACCCGCACTTAATAAAAGCCTTCTACGATGACTCACGTTGCTGTGTAAGAACAGAATCTGGCAACTCTGACTGGTTCCTGGTGGAAACAGGTGTAAAACAAGGTTGCGTCATGTCACCAATGCTATTTGGGCTAGCAGCTGATTAGGTAATGCACAGATGCACCCATGATACATCGCTGGGCAGCAAATGGATTGACAACAAATCACTGGAAGACCTCAACTTCGCAGACAATATAGCACTTCTGAGCTCCACACACGCTGATGCGCAAGAGAAAACAAACCGACTCCAAAATATCTCTAAACAAATTGGCCTTGAAATCAACTCAGCAAAAACTAAAGTTCTTGATCTCACCAACAAACCGGACAACATTAAACTTAATGGCCATGCTCTTGAAAAAGTGACTAGTTTTACATACCTAGGAAGCAAGTTAACACCCGTGGGAGACATATCAACAGAAATTATGACCTGAATTGCTTTAGCGCCAAACGCTTTCAACAAGCTAACATTTGGAAATCAAAACAACTCAGTAGGCACACGAAACTCAAGATCTTCAACTCCTGTGTAGTGCCAGTACTAACCTATGGTTGCAAGAGTTGGAGAACATTCCCAGCAATGGAAAAGAGACTAGATGCTTTTGAAAATAAGTGCCTATGAAGACTGCTAAATATTTGCTGACATGACTTCAGATCGGTTACATCAATAAGACAAGAAACTAAACAAGACTACGTATCAAACTTTATCAGAAGACGTCGCTGGAACTACATGGGCTATGTACTTAGAATGGACAAAAAAACGACTCCCACATCAAGCATTTATGTGGTAAAAGAAAGCGGGAAAGACCCAAAGACACACTAAGAAGAGTTATCACCAAGGAGTGTTCAACAATGCTCATTAGAAACGCCGAAGATCTAAAGTAAGTAGCAAGGAATCATCAGGCATGGAGAGCCTTGTCCTTCTCCCTATGCGCGCGCCTTTTGCCCAAGAGGATCAACCTAACCTAACCTAACCTAACCTGTTTGGAGAACAGTATAATCAAATAATTACTGTTTGGGTACCTATATAATCAAACAATTACCATTGGGAGAGCAGTATAATCAGATAATTATTGTTTTGAAAACAGTATAACCATATAGCACTTCTGAGCTCCACACACGCTGATGCGCAAGAGAAAACAAACCGACTCCAAAATATCTCTAAACAAATTGGCCTTGAAATCAACTCAGCAAAAACTAAAGTTCTTGATCTCACTTCGGTCACCCTACCTCATACGCTGATGACCCAGCATAATGAGGTCTCTAACGCTTCACCCCCTACGGCATTTGCTATGGGACTATCTTTACTTTTACTTTTTTTATAACCATATAATTATTGTCTGGGAAACAGTATAACCAGATAATTATTGTTTAGAGAACAGTATAACCAGATAATTATTGTTTGGAGAAAAATATAACCAGATAATTGTTGTTTGGAGAACAGTATAACCAGCTAATTACCATTGGGAGAACAGTATAACAAGATAATTATTGTTTTGAAAACAGTTATTCATCATTCATTTGTATGTCCCTTGCAGAACTTTGCCTCCCAAACAGCACTCCTGTAGGCCTCTCTGTTGTGAGCAAGATGGCCTGCTGCTGCTGCATCCATTTGCAGATCGTCAACGATGTCTTGCAGCCATCTTCGTTTTGGTCTTCCTCTTTTTCTTTTTCCCATTATGTAGCCTTCTAATACGGTCTTCTCTAAATTATCATGACGTTTAATGTGTCCAAAATATTTAAGTTTTCTCTCTTTAATCCTCTTTACTAGCCAGCCTTCTTCAATATTAAGCTCTTGTAGTATAGATATATTTGTTCTTTTTTGTGTCCACGATATTTGGAGAACTCTTCTGTAGCATTTACATTCAAACGCATCTATGTATTTCTCAGCTGTTTTATTAACTCTTCCCGTGCCATAGTCGCTATAGTGAGAATTTCCGGTTACTGAGTTGCGTGCCATAGTCGTTATAGTGACAATTCATTTGTTTCAATAAAACCAACCGGTGTAACATTTAGATTGTACATATTTCGTTTGCGTTCCGGTGACACTTTTCAAAATGGTGGAAGAGTTCTTAGTTACGAGCGATGCCGAGCGAGAAAAAGGAAGAGAAACATCAAAATTTTTCAATTTTTGACGATGTATGGACATGGCCTATGACCACCCCACTGCTCTTGAATGTATCCTAAGTAGATTTAGACATATTAGACAACTGTAGAAATAGTTAGTATGTTATTTCAGACATTAATTTAGCGAGAATGCAATACAGAATCACAATACGAGATCGACAAGTAGATCTAGACATCTCAGATGGTAAGTAGTGCATATCTAGACCTAGCCGATGGTGAGCTGGGCACAATCATTGTCTAAAAACACCACGTTACTTCTTTTTTCCTAAAACAACTCTGCATTTATGAAATTTTCATACATTTAGTTATACTTTAAAACATAATAAGTACATGGAAGTACATTTAAATACTGTTTTCCATTCCATTTTACAACTATACCCACTATACAGATCAGGATCTGCGCTTTTTGTGTGGCACGAATGGGAACGTCCACGTTTTTTTTCTTGGGCACGGGAAGAGTTAAGTGTCCAGGTCTCACAGGCAAATGTTGCATATATTTTGAAAACAGTATAACCAGATAATTATTGTTTTGAAAACAGTATAACCAGATAAGTATTGTTTAGAGAACAGTATAACCAGACAATTACTGATTGGCAAATAGTAATAACCAAACAATTATTTATGAAGAAAAATAATTTGAAATGATATAAAAACTTTATCCCTCTATTCACCTCATCCGTGTACTTTCTATGTGACTGGATAGCCTGCCTCAGCAAATCCACTTTCTCGGCAGGTGGTACTGATGGTTCATCCATGGCTCTAGTAAAGGCAAGAGAATCAGTGGAACATGAACGGATTGCGTCAGTCCGACCCAGCTGGAACCTGCGCAAGGAGCCTGTTTCATAGGTTGCACATGGCTGCTGGTACATCCTGTAAAGGTTGACATGAAAGACATTAGTTAACTTGGGGGGGGGGGGGAAATACTGGCAAGGTTGAAACTTAATGATGTCAAGGACATGTCTTAGCTTAAAAATATAAGGGATAAAAGAAGCTAAGGTACTATAAGAAATGGATCTTTACATATATACACTAACAAGATTACAAGACTTGTATTTCAATTAAGACCTGCAGACTATTGAGTCTCTTCCAGAAGACACGGTACTCAAGCTGAGTGAGACAGCTGTCAGCGACCCATAGCTGATTCCTCGTGCCAGAGTTAACTAACCAGATCTGACCAAGACCCTATTCTACTTCCCAGTGGCACCCCCTGGAAACTGCAGCCCAAGTGAGTGAATACTTAGGATCACACTGGGGAGGCAAACTTGCCTAGCCAAAGTTCAATGTGCCAGGCCAAAAGGTGCAAATACCACAGCCTAGCTGCAACCTACCCAGTTCTGAAAGACTTTCCTGTCTGTTTCATAATGTTATTCAGTTTTACTGAGATGGGGTCATCCCAAGAGGAATTTATGGACTGGTAAAAAAAACCCCATAAACACAATAGTGGAAGATAAGAGAAATCTACACAATGTTTAACTCTCTGCTTATAACAGACAGAAAAACAACAGACTTAGGTGGCTCAGGCATTTAGAGAGAGTGGAGGAGGACAGACAAACAAAGATGGTCTATACAGGAGTAATGAAGGGGGGACAGACCAAGAGGTATATCTAGACAATGATGGCAGGACAACCTAGAAGAAGATATACAGGTTCTTGGAACTGACAACTGGCAAGAAAAGATCAAGAAAAGAGAGGAATGGAGACATGTCTTGTCTGCAGCAATGAGCCTCAGTGGCTTGGAAAGCTGCTGAATTCAACAGCTGCTCAGAGAAGAAGAAGAAGCTGCAAGCTGGCACAGTGCAATCACCACTCAAATAAAGAAGATGCTGCAAGCTGGCACAGTGCAATCACCACTCAAATAAAGAAGAAGCTGCAAGCTGGCACAGTGCAATCACCACTCAAATAAAGAAGAAGCTGCAAGCTGGCACAGTGCAATCACCACTCAAATAAAGAAGATGCTGCAAGCTGGCACAGTGCAATCACCACTCAAATAAAGAAGAAGCTGCAAGCTGGCACAGTGCAATCACCACTCAAATAAAGAAGATGATGTTGCAAGCTGACATAATGCAATCAACACTCAAATAAAGAAGAAGATGTTGCACACTGACACAATGCAATCAACACTCAAATAAAGAAGAAGATGTTGCACACTGACACAATGCAATCAACACTCAAATAAAGAAGAAGATGTTGCAAGCTGACATAATGCAATCAACACTCAAATAAAGAAGAAGATGTTGCACACTGACACAATGCAATCAATACTCAAATAAAGAAGAAGATGTTGCACACTGACACAATGCAATCAACACTCAAATAAAGAAGAAGATGTTGCAAGCTGACATAATGCAATCAACACTCAAATAAAGAAGAAGATGTTGCACACTGACACAATGCAATCAACACTCAAATAAAGAAGAAGATGTTGCACACTGACACAATGCAATCAACACTCAAATAAAGAAGAAGAAGCTGCAAGCTGACACAGTGCAATCAACACTCAAATAAAGAAGAAGATGTTGCACACTGACACAATGCAATCAACACTCAAATAAAGAAGAAGATGTTGCACACTGACACAATGCAATCAATACTCAAATAAAGAAGAAGATGTTGCAAACTGACACAATGCAATCAACACTCAAATAAAGAAGAAGATGTTGCAAACTGACACAATGCAATCAACACTCAAATAAAGAAGAAGAAGCTGCAAGCTGACACAATGCAATCAACACTCAAATAAAGAAGAAGATGTTGCAAGCTGACACAGTGCAATCAACACTCTTTTGACGACAAATACAGAAGAAGAAACTTTCTATGCTTGATTGTAGCTTCTTTATGTTTGATCAAGGATCTCTTTTAAAGACATTTTAATACATGAGTGTCAAGTTAACATAAAGCTGTGTATCGTGTGCAAAGCTAACATATGAGCTGCAGCAGTCTGTCTTGTCCACCACTTTAATGGATGATGGATTTGCCACTGTCTTCAGTTCAAGTAATAGATCATGTTTTGAAGGAGATCATGAATGATCAGCAAAGCTTGTGGATTATCATTTTTGGTATAACTGAAAACATAAATGTTGAAGGAGAAGATGACTACACTGAAACCATGATGTGCAGCTGCCATTCTCTGTACAATTCATTCTTCTAAATTCAGATCCAAATTATGGCTACCTCATCCCTCCCTTCATGTTCTATGATGCAGCTTGACTTCATTTCCAAAAAAAAAAAAAAAAACACAAGCAAAGATTACCTATAGTAAGCCAACTGAAATGCCATCTGAATGAAAGCATCGGGGCTGAGTTTTTGATCCTTGATGAAGTTCTTGCCAAAGTCCTCAAAGAACAACCCTCGGAGCATCAGATCATCAACTGCTCTGACAATGCAGCAAGTGTGTACATCTTACATCTGATCAAGTTACAAGCTAAGAACAGAAACAGCTAAGGATAATACTGAAAAAAAAAACCAAACCATTACTAGGTTGTCTGAGGGTCATCTTGTTGTCTTTTCCTGCATTCCATGGTTCTGGTCTCTGACATCTATAATTGTCATCCAAATAAATTGTGCGCTCTTTTGGAGGTCATGCACTGCAACACAGTTTTCCTTCAACTCCCTGTGACCAGATCTGGGCTCTGGCTTCTCCTTAGAAGAGAAAGCAGACCTGCAGAATGTGCTTTAAGTCTGGACGTTTATTTCACACGTGCAGTCATGACACTCATCAAATGATATGTATACCTCACACTCCTCTTTGGTGTAGAAGCATGCATATTAAATAAGAAAATGGAAAAGACAACTGTGACCCAATGGATGTATAAACCATACTATAACATCTGCTTTTTCATCCCAGCAAAACCCAACAGATAAACAGCACTGGAAGACAGGATCCCCTACACACATCACAGGATTTAGAAGACAGCAAAAAACACATAAAGCAATACAAATTACAGAAATATGGCCAAGGACACATGCATACATACGAATCAACTTCCTCCAGTGCTAAATTAATGACCTCCAATACATTGCTGCTGATGTTGAACTGAAGCTTCTGTGGAGGTTTGACATTAGGGGCTGCAAGCCAAGTCTCCTGATTCTTTTCACTGAAGGAGTAATCATATGAAAAGTCAAATTCATCTGTCTTGCACTGTTTTCGTATATTCCATAACAAGTCCCTCACTGTTTTTATATATTTCATAACAAGTCTCTGACTGTTTTCATATATTTCAGAAAAAGTCTCTTACTGTTTTCATAAATTTCATAACAAGTCTCTCACTGTTTTCATATATTTCATGTTTCCAGCCAATGATCACATCTCACAATGACTTTCAGTACTAAGACTGACTGTACCACTCTTCACCAGTTTCATCTACAGCAGCTGGTTATGTGACACTTTTTTTTTAACAAGTCAAAAAAAATTATGGGCCCTAACACTATCTTATATCATATATCCTTCCCATGCCGTTAAACGTCACATAGGGCTCACAAAGTAGTTTGCCAATTTTCTTCGGTGAGTCTTTCAACCTCATTCAAAGGATTTTATGCCTGTTAATTTGGCCCCTAACACTGTATCCTCGAATTATCTCTGGAACAGGTCAAGGAAAATATGGACACAAATGCCACTTCCCATTTATACCACAACTGTATAGCACAAGAGAAGGAAAATATAGGCACTAATTTCATATCCCATATAATGGTATAGAGCAGGCTAAGGAAAATGTGACCATTAAAGTCATATCCCATATTAACATACAGGCACTAATGCCATATCCATTATATACCACAATGTTACACAGCATGTTAAGGAAAATATAGGCACTAATGTCATATCCCATATATGCTACACTGGTATAAAGCAGGCTAAGGAAAACGTGACCACTAATGTCACATCCATACATATCTCAATGGTACTGAGCAGCCTAGGGAAAATACTACTGCCATATTCCATATATACTACAATGGTATGTTGCAGGTTAAGGAAAATACTACTGCCATATCCTATATATACTACAATGGTATGTTGCAGGTTAAGGAAAATACTACTGCCATATCCCATATATACTACAATGGTATGTTGCAGGTTAAGGAAAATACTACTGCCATATCCCATATATACTACAATGGTATGTTGCAGGTTAAGGAAAATACGGACACTAATACCATATCTCATACTGTATAAAACAATGGTATCGTGCACACCGTCAGTCATTTGCATGTCCCTTGTGGAACTCTGACTCCCTCACAGCTCTCCTGTAGGCCTCTCGGTTGTAAGCAAGATGGCCTGCTGCTGATGCATCCATTTGCAGATCATCAACATCTTGTAGCCACCTTCGCATTTGTCTTCCTCTCTTTCTTTTCCCATTATGTACCCTTCCAAGACTGTCTTCTCTAGATTATCATGATGTTTAATGTGTTCAAAATATTTAAGTTTTCTCTGTTTAATCCTCTTTACTAGCCAGCCTTCTTCAATATTAAGTTTTTGTGGTGTAGATATTTGTTCTTTTCTGTGTCCATGATATTTGAAGGACTCTTCTGTAGCATTTACATTCAAAGGCATTCATGTGTTTCTCAGCTGTTTTGTTAAGTGTCCAGGTCTCACAGGCATATGTTGCGATGAGAAAGATGCATGCCCTTAAAAATCTTATTTTTGTAGTTCTGTCTGTTCCTCTCCACAGATTCTTTAGTTGTTTTTACTTTTTGAAGAGCAATAGATGCCATCCTTTTAACTCTTTCCACCCGTCTGGACCCTGCAGGGACCATGTCCAGTTTACGCCGACAATCGAAAGTACCCTATGGGACACACTGTTCTGTTTCGTTCACATGTGAAATTAACTTTTTAGTTAACCACTATCTGCACATGCCAAAATCTTCCTTTACTTCTGTTCTAACGGTGTGTTCGAAAGGAATTTAAATCTTATCAAGAATTTGTGTTTTCCAGTGACATTTTCGAGACTGACTCAAAAAAAGAACACACCCACCGACTCGACAAATGTGACTGCATGTTATTCAGGTAGTGGTAGGCCTGTTAGAAACAGTGCAAAGGCAGCTTTGAATTTATTTAAGTGCATAGGTAACGGAAAGACCATAACTGAATCAAGTTCTCATGTGGATGAACCTGTAGTTAGTTTATCTGCCTATAGTGATGGTGCCAGGCATAGTGAAAGTGACTCTGACAATGGCCCTACGACTATTTCTAGTTCTTTAGCTGGACCGAGCAACTGGATAAGTCCTCCACCTGTGAAACGACCTAGAACTATTGTTTCTGTGGCTCGGAGAGAAAATAACAATCCAGTATCTAACTGGAGAGAAGCACAGGTGAATGAATAGCTAGGAACTCCTAGCAGCAGTGATCCTGGCAGTGGTATTCTGTTAGATGTTGGCCGTGAGCGGACGCCACTGGGGTTTTTCTTTGCACTATTTACAACAGATATTTTGGACAGTCTCATAGCCAGCATAAATGCTTATGCTGTTATGAAACTTAGCCAAGCAGGTGATGGTAGTAATGATTCTGGATGGACACCTACTGGCCGCCATGAAATGTATAAGTTCATGGCCACTATCATTTCCATGAGCATGCAACCTAAACCAAAACTCAGTGACTATTGGATCACCACAGGCCATCTGCAGTCACCATTTTTTAAGCAGATCTTTAGTAGGGATAGGTTTCTGAAGATATACAGCACTATGCTGCATGTCGGTGAAGCTGATAGTGAAGGTAAAGCCAAAATTGAACCTTTTGTCAATCAGCTGTCGCATCTTTTCAGGCAGCCTTTTACCCTTTCAAAGACATAAGTATTGATGAAATGGTAATTGGCTACAAGGGACGCTGGTGTCACAAGCAATATAACGCTAGCAAGCCAGCCAAATATAACATCAAGACATTTGGCCTTTGTGACTCCATCACAGGTTATGTGTTCAACCTGGTGATATATTTTGGGAAGCAAACCTCCTATGACCCTGCCACTGCCGACAGTCCAAGTCATGCTGTGAAAGTTTTTCAGACACTTTTGCAGCCAGTGAAGGCTTCTCATCATATATTTGCAGACAGGTTTTATACCAGTCTTCCTCTGGTTGATTATCTGCTGTCAAAAGATCACAATTACACTGGGACCTTGAATATCTGTCGTAAGGGCTTTCCTCCACAGCTGAAAACTCAGACACTTGAGGAAAACAAGCCTGTTTACCATGTCAGAGATGATGGTAAGATTTCTGTGTTTCCTGGACAAACAAAAAGTCAAAGAAGCCTGTTCATATGGTTACAACACATGGAAAAGCTGTCACTATTCCTCTTATCGAAGGACAACAAGAGGTACAGAAACCAGAGATCATTCACACATATAACATGTGTATGAATGGATGTGACAGAGCTGACCAAAAGGTTTCATACTATGGCATGCATTCTAGAAAGACAATAAAGTGGTGGAAGAAAATATTCAACTGGATTTTTGAAATAACACAGGTGAATGCTCACACTTTATATTTGCTTTCAGAGAACCCTGGCAGGAGTAACAAATCCCTGGTCTTCTTCAAGGACCAGCTTATTGAGGGTTTGGTATCCTTGGCAGACAGCAGCTTCATTGCAGAAGTTAGTATGCCTGCTCCCAGGCAAACGGGAGCAGCAGCACATCCCCTTATCTCAGAACGCTACCAAGGTGCTCATCTGATTGACATGAAAGATTTCCATAAACGGTGTTTATATTGTTTGAGGGCAGACAAGAAAGTCCGCACCTATTACTACTGCACTACGTGCTCGGACGAACCTCATCTGTGTCCAAAGAATTGTTTCTGGGCGTATCATAAGTCACATCGAGCATGATACCATTGCATTCTAGCACAAATACTTCATTTGCCTGTGCTTTCTACATTTACTGTCTGAGCCAGCCTTGACATCTCTGTCTAACCTGACCATTTTTACTCTGTAGGTGACTGATTTCTTGACTGAAGACAGCAGAAGACTAGTGTTTTTGTACCTGTATTGTATATACTGACAGCTAAATTAATTTTTTTATACTTTTTTATCATGTAAATATATTGTGTACAGATCACATACTGACAGTTTTATACAACAGTGTGTTGTACAGTGTTCACGTGTTGTACATATATTCTGTATATAATTTTTTTTCATTTTTCATGCCATGTATATAATTTTTCAGTAGCTCTGTAATGGCCCTTTTCAGGGCCATCCAAATTTTCAAGACTGGCAATTGCTCAGGAAAGAGGAGCCTTCACTTCAGCCAACAGCAGGTCTGTAACAGCCTTTTTCAGGGCCATCCAAATTTTCAAGACTGGCAATTGCTCAGGAAAGAAGAGCCTTCACCTCAGCCAACAGCAGCTCTGTAACGGCCCTTTTCAGGGCCATCCAAATTTTCAAGATTGGCAAGCACAAAGTGTGTGCGCAAAATGAGTTCACAATGTTTTCTGTTGTGTTTGTGTCTTTGTTTGTTTGTAGGTCTGCAAATTTGTCAACAGTTTTTACACTTCATGTGAGGAATTCCATTTATCTTTATATTGTGTTTTTCAATTGGATATTTACAGCTGTAATGGTAAGTAGAAAACAATTTTATTTGTGTGTCATAATTCTTTTTTGGGCTGAAAAGAGATATAGTGTATATTAGATGTGATTCATTTGGATTCCACAACAAAATGTGCCAAAGTTGGATTTATATTCAGTTGGAATATATTCAGATTGAGGGTAAGTTGAACATACTTTTTTTTTCTCAGTCCTAAATTTTTTTTTTTTTTTGCCCACAAACTTTTCAATGTTTTTCTCAACAGTTCTCTTTCTTTGACAAATAACTACATTTATGAAATCCTCATTCATTTCTACTTATTTTGATATATGATACACTTATGTTGAACCCTGAATTAGTTTGTTAAAATTAATTTTAGAGAGGGACCCAAAAATTATCGCAACACTCGCTCGATAATATAGCGTCTGCCCGTACGACGGTAACGTCCGCGTTTTTTTTCCCGGTGGAAAGAGTTAATTTCCCTAATTGGTATCAAGCAGGCTAAGGAAAATATAATAACCAACACTACATCTCATAAGTTCCTCAGTGACACAGAGCTGAAATCTTCCTTAACCCAGCCCACTATGAGTAAAAGTAAAGAAGAACCATTATATTGCAGAATACTAACAATAATAAATAACCGTATTACCAGCTTTTTAATGAAGTGGTTCCATGAATGCACAAATAATTAGTGTACAAGTATATAAAACTAAGTACATGAGTATACACGAAGCCACTACGGTAAAGCTGTGATAACAAAATGTATAAACTAGGGAAAAAAAGTAAGAACAGCTTTATTACTTAACGAGCACTTGAGTGCTTGGTAAGCAATACCTTTTTCCCCTAGTTTATACATTTTGATTCCATGAATAACGTGACTTACATGTAGTCCAAAGCATGGTCGCAAAGACCTATAACAGCTGGACCTTCAGCTGATGTGTGTTCAAAGCAGAGACCAGCAAAACCATCTTCACTGAAGATAAACTGGAGAAAAGATAACCAAAAAATGTTCAAGCTACCATCAGCTACAAGGCAACATTTTATGCATGAAATGAAACAACTGTACTTTTCACTCTTGAACATATGCTGTGCCATTTTTCAATTCTAGCTTATACAGTATCAAAAGATTAATTATTCCTAGATCGAGCTTTGCTGCTTTTTTGGGAGATAGCAAAAACCTGTACATGCTACTTGTTCTGGAAATTTGAGATCAAAGAGCTTACAGACTTACCTGTAAGGTTTTATCATACCATCTGCTGCCTGAGTAAGCCTTGCTGCCTCCCCCGTGAAGAAAAATAGATGCTGCTATGTCAAAAGGATCACCTTCCGATGAAGTTAATGGTCCATCCAAACAAACAGCAAACATGCTGTGCTGGATGTTGTCAAGAGATGCCTTGTTCGTCTTATCTATGTTGAGAATGCAAACAATAATACAAGCACACAAACCATTTTATTTGTGTTCACTCTAAAAAACAAAAGCACTGATTACATCGTATTGCAGTCTGCAGACAGGCCACAATATTTTTGCCTTTCATTTCCACACATCTTACTTCAGCTGGGTAATTTGTTTACATTTTAGTCCTTGCCTTGACTAGACTATTGTCTTACCATCACTGCTAGATGGTACAAATGACTGGGAAGTGATAGCGGACCTTCCAGAAAGAAGAGAATACCCGACTGCCATCAAGAACACAGGAATGTGACAGGACATTGTAGTGTACTCCACAGAAAAACAGGAATTAATAATGATTGAGCTTACAGTCCCATACGAAACTAGAATAGAGGAACAGCATTTATTCAAATTGGAGAAGTACAATGATCTGGTCAAGCAACTGAGGCAGGGGGCAGGAATCAGGGCAAAAGTGAAAGCTGTAGAAGTGGGAGCAAGAGGATTCGTAGCAACATCAGCATATGACCTATGTAAGCAACTGGGCATAAAGGGACAAGCAAGAGCAAAGGCATTGAGAAGCCTTTCAGAAACAGCAGAAAAGGCCTCATGCTGGCCGTGGTGTATGCGAAACAAGCATTGGGAACATAAGTAATTTCATTTGCCACAACCAATATCAGTCCTCTGTAGCTAAATCACTAAAGACGCATTTAAAAAAAAAGTGCAGTGGCAACTGGAAGATCATAGGTTCAATCCAAAAAAAAGCAACAGGAGTTTAAAGGGCCGAAACACTTGTCTGAGGGGGGTACTTCCTCTGATGATCTGAAGGAGTTGTGTTGTTGTTCCGCTCTCTACGGTAGAGAGTTTCCTGTATATGTCTGTTACCAGGAACATGTATGGAGGCAGATTAGGGTCTTGGTCAGTTATGTTTCATTAAACTCAAAGCAAGCAGTAAGTTATGGGTCATTTGCCACTATTTCCATCAGTTTGAGTACTATATATATGCAGGAAAGTCTCTACTGTAAACAGTGGAACAACAACACAACTCCCTAGATCATCAGAGGAAGTCACTTTGCGAATGCCATTTTTCTTGGTAATATTGATCCACTGAAATAACTTGCTCACTCTCTCTTCTCTTCCCTTCCCACACTCCATCTATGCGTGTATGTGTGTGTGTGTGTGAGTGTGTGAGGTGTGTGTGAAAGATGGTGAAACAGAGTGAGAGAGAAAGAGTCACATATACAATTGCTACTAGAGGTCCTCTCAGTTCGTCTTGTGGAGTCAGGAGACATGAGAGTAGAGCTACTGGCCAAAAAATACAACAGAAGAAAACAGCCAAAAAGCAAGAACTTAAAATAATGCAGTGGAATGCTGAGGGTGTCAGCAGTGTTAAAGATGGCTATAGCAAAAAGGCTGAACTAGAGAACATACTTTTTACAGAGCAGGTAAGTATATGCTGCATACAGGAGACACACCTAACCAAAGATGCCACCTTTAAAATCAGAGGCTACCAGTGTTTTAGATCAGACCGACAAGACAAAAGAAAAGGAGGAGTACTCACACTTGTTAAGAATAACATCAGCGCATGTCAGGTGGGAGTGTACATGGAAGGAGCTGAATACCAGATGATCCATCTAAAAAGTAGTAATACAGATTTCCACCTCCTTAACTATTACTGTCCTAATGACTGCCCACTTGCTTTAAAAACAATCACACAAAGAGAGACTGATGGTCTGTGGCGATTTTAACAGCCATTCCCAGAGCTGGGGCTATGACCACATAGACAAGAGAGGAGAGGAAGTTGAGAGCTGGCAGGATGATAATGGACTTCTCCTGATCAACCAGACAATGGATCCCCCAACATTTTACTCAAGGGCTTGGCATACAAAATCAACACCAGATCTGGCATTCCACTCTCCAGATCCGAAGTGGAACATTACACGTGAAGTTGGAAAACAACTTGGAGGTAGCGACCATCGACCAGTCTTCCTGACAATAGAAAATGAACTCCTTAACACCAGTAGCCCTCTCCCCAGATGGAACTATAAAAAAGCAAACTGGACAATGTACAGACATCGTACAGGTATCCTGGTGGGACAGCTGTCCATAGAAGGTAAGGATATTAACAGCATAGTGAAGGAATTCAATGCTTGTATCCTTCAGGCCGCTCGTGAAACCATTCCCAGAGGAGCTCGCAGGGACTATAAACCACACTGGTCTAGTGAGCTGGGAAAACTCCATGATGACGTGGAAGCAGCTCGAAAGCAAGCAGAAAATAGACCATGCCAAGAACACCACAATGATTACTAACATGCTAAGGCCAAATTTCAGAGAGCAAAGCTGCAAGCCAGACGGGAAAGTTGGAGAGAGAAAACAGAGTCCCTAAACTTTGAAAAGGATGGAAGGAAACTGTGGAAACTAATCAAACAGTTAAATGATGAGAGTACTGGAAGAAGTACAAAGGTTACACTAATAGAGGATGGGAAAACTCTTACAGGTAAGCAGGTAGCAGATCACTTTGCTCGCATGTTTGCACAGGACTGCAACATTGATATCCATCCAGAGAAGGAGCGTACAGTGTGCATCGAGCCACAGAAAGAGGAGGAACAAGTCAGAAAAGTGGAGGTCATGGATGCACCAATCACACGCAGTGAGTTAGACCTAGCAGTTAGTAAACTGAAACCAAGGAAATCACCAGGACCAGATGGAGTGTCCAATGAAATGATCAAGAACCTGAGAATGGCAGCAATGGGAAAGCTGTTGGATATTTTCAATATGTGCTGGAGCACAGGTAAGTTACCTCAAATCTGGAAGGAAGCAAGCATGGTACCACTGCTAAAACCAGGGAAAAACAGTGATACTGCCTCCAGCTACAGGCCAATCAGTCTCACTAGCTGCCTATGCAAAACGATGGAACGCGTCATTGACCTGAGGCTAAAATGGTACCTAGAAAGTGAAAACCTTCTTGCTCCACAACAAGCAGGATTTAGGCAGTACTACAGTATGGAAGATCAAGTGACCTATCTCTCTCAAGAGATTGAGGATGCATTCCAAGAGAAAAACCTTGTACTAGCAGCGTGGACAGACCTGAAGAAAGCCTTTGATAAAGTATGGAAAAAAGGTCTGTTGTGGAAACTAAGAAACTGCAATGTGAATGGAAGACTGTACAACTGGATAAAGTCCTATTTACACAATAGAAGAGCTAGAGTAGTAATGGATGGACACAAAAGCCAGAAAGTACTTCTGCGACATGGTGTACCACAAGGAGGAGTCCTTTCGCCTACACTATTCCTTGTATTCATTAATGACCTGGTCAAGGAACTTCCCTATGGAATCAAAGCGGCACTGTATGCAGATGATCTGGTCATGTGGTATACAGATGAATATGCGACAGTTGCTACACAAAGACTCTAAAGAGCAGCAGACATCTTGACATCATGGACAAACAAATGGTGTGTAAGTATCAACACAGAGAAATCAAGTACCACTCTGTTCACCCTCTCATCTAAACAGAAAGCAGGTAAGATCTTTGTAAATGAAATACCCTTAAGGATGGACAACCAACCCACTTACTTAGGAGTGACTCTTGACTCAAAACTGACGTGGAAGCAACACATCAACAGTGCAGATGCAAAAGCCAGAAGAAAACTGGCCATATTAAGAAAATTGAGTGGAACCACATGGGGAGCTAGTGAAAGAATCCTCAAGAATGTATATCAACAAAGTATTCCACCACATTTAGAATATGGCTCAACATCTTGGTGCACAGCATCAAACACTACGCTGCATAATCTAGACAAGGTTCAAAACCAGTCACTACGGATTATCACAGGTGCCATGAGGTCCACACCAATAGTAGAAATGCAGAAAATAGTTGGTGTTCAACCGCTAAAGGAACGTAGAGACACAAAGGTCATGACCATGGGAGAAAAATTCCTTAGCTCTGTAAGCCATCCTCTGAAGGAGAGATTCAATAACTTGGCATTAGGACGGCTTAAAAGAAGCAGCTTCATTCATCAGGCCAAGCATATGCGTAAGCTGATACCTGACCTTCCAACTGTAGTCGCTCCATTATCATCTGTACCAGAGAATACACCAAGGAAAGAAGCAGATTATACACAAATAACTATTCAGACTGAAGTGAAAGGTGTGCAGAATGGTGAAATGCAGAGCAGTCTTGTAAGATCAACAGCCACACTTAGTGTTCTAGATGACAAATATCCATGTGACACCTGGATACGTGTGTATACAGATGGATCTGCACATAATGCCATAAAGAATGGAGGGGCAGGAGCATATATTGAATATCCAAACAACACCATTGACAAGATTTCCATACCCACTGGTAAATACTGCAACAACTTTGATGCAGAAGTTAGGGCAATTATTGCTGCAGTTGAAAAACTATCAGACTCCAGAATTGATACATGTCCTGTAGTAATTCTCACAGATGCAAGATCAGTACTGGAAGCTCTTCAGCGCAACAAACTACCAGACCTTAAAGATGCCTTGTCAAAAACTGGCTTACAACATGGAGTCACTTTGCAATGGATTCCCTCTCACTGTGTGATACCAGGTAATGAGAAAGCTGACCATCTGGCCAAAGAGGGCACTGAAATGGAGCAACCAGACATACTAATCACCTATAATCAGAAGAAAAGCATGATAAAAACCTACAGGAAGCCACAAACACCACCACATGATGACTATCACATGCTAAACAGAAAGGAACCAGTCACCATCTTCCGTCTCCGAACAGGACACAGCCGACTGCGAAGTCATATGTATACAAAGTTTAAGGTTGGTACTACTAATCTATGTACATGTGCCCAGGTGCCCCAAACTGTGGAACATATCCTCCAGAACTGCATCAACTATGAGACACTGAGAAATAATTACTGGCCCAGTGAAACTACTAAAGAAGATAAGCTCTACGGTTCCATACATGAGTTACAAAAAACAGTGAAATTTATCCAAGAGACAGGACTGCAGATATTGACAGACAATGCGAACGAAGAAGAAGAAGAAGAAGACATATACAATGAAAGGCAGATTGATAAAGAGACAGACATAGAGAGATAAGGTGAAACAGAGACATACATGCAAACAGAGTGATACAGACACATGCATACAGAATAAGACAGAGACATGCACAAAAAAAGAGAGACAGTGAGACAGTGACAGACACAGAGAGACACACATACACAGGTACAAGGAGGTTGGGTGATAGAAGCAGCAGCACATGAGGAACAGGAGGCAGCAGAGTGACAGACAGTGAGGGAGAGAGAGGCAAATAAAGTGAGAGAGAGGCAAGTAAAGTAAGAAACAGAGAGAAAGACACAGAGAGAATGAGATACAGAGAAAGAGAGAGAGATACAGAGAGGCACACACAGACACATAATGATAATATATGAGAGATGCAGAAAATAAGACATGCACACAGAGTGTATGGGACAGACACATACCAGACAGAGATTGAGAGTGATGTGCAAAGAGATACGGAGAGAAGGAGAGACACATACACAGAGGCAGAGAATATGAGACAGACACAAACAAGACAGAGTATGAGACAGAGAGACATACACAGACAGAATGAGAGACAGAGTGCCATGCAAAGAGATACAGAGAGTGAGACAAACACAGTGACACAGGGTGAGTGAAACACACATGAACAGATAATATGAGACAGACACACACATACACAAACAGAGAATGAGAAACTGAGAGTGCCATGCAAAGAAATACAGAGAGTGAAACAGAGTAACACACAGAGAGAAGGAGAGACAACACATGGACTATGAGAGAGACATGCATAAAACAGAAACAAAGAAAAAGAATATGACACAAGCACACACACACAAAACAAACACCCAAACAAACAAAAACATGTTGAGAGAGAGAGAGGAGAGAGAGAGAAACATGCAAAGTGTGAGACAGAGAGCGATACAGACAGAGAAAAAAATGCTTCAAGTACGGTGAGACGACAGGTACAGAAAACCCAAAGAATGTTCCAATAAATGCTCAGATATGATGCAACAGGATGTCTTATGTGGTTCAAAGATGGACTGAACTGCAAATGAAGATGACAATGAGCATTCAAACATAGATGAAAAAAAAATGATAGAAACTACACACATGGACCACAACAGAGTACTGAATACATTTACATTACAAACACTGTTGGAATATGAAAAAAGCTGTATCAAAACTGTAGCACATTACAGCAATAACAGCACACACACAGCACCAGCACTCTACTCCAAGCAGCAATGCCACAGAAAGAATGCTGTCAAAGGCCTCACCTTTTCTCATACCTGCATACACCTTCCCCCAAGATGTTCTGTCCATTGCTGTGAGGACCCCAACTGGTATCCCTGCTACCTCGCTGTGGTCTACACATTCTTGAAGCTGCCCAGACAGCTGAAGGACATTCAGTGGCTTCCCTTGGTCATCAAACACATCCACACAAAACAACTGAAACAGTGGAAAAGAGGGGGAAAAAAACCCAGGTCTTTGTATAGTTTTTAAAGTCAGTATTGCATATTCACACCATCCCGTCAGACTGTCCAGTATCATTTCTCTTGGTCTTCCTCTTGATCTTCTTCCTTCTATTTTTCCTGTTGTTATAATGTTTTCAATGCCCCCTCTTCTCATTGCATGTCCTATGAAAGTACATTGTCTCTCTCTTATCTTTCTGACAAGGTTTTTTGTCTCTCCAGCTCTTCTCATACATTCTTCATTAGTTATTTTTGCTGTCCAGGGGACTCGCAACATTCTTCTAATAAACCACATTTTTGCTGCTTCCAATGATTTTTGTGCAGACTTGCCTATTGTCCATGATTCACTTCCATATAACAAGATAGGTTCAATATAGCATTTTAGGACTCGTTTTCTAACATTCATTGATAAAGATGTGTTAGCTAATATGTTTCTCATTCTCTGAAATGCAGTCTTTGCTTGGCCTATTCTGTTCCTAATTTCTGTTTTGCATTTCCCATCTGAAGTTATTACTGCTCCAAGGTATTTGAATTTCTGCACCTGCTTCAGAATGGTTCCGTTTAATTTAATACTGCATGCTGGTGGATTCTGTTTCTTAGATATAACCATAGTCTCTGTCTTTTTGATGTTCAAAGTAAAGCCTTTCTGTTCATTTTCTTTGGCGACTTTATCCAAGAGATTTTGCAGGTCTTGTTGGTTCTCCGCTATCAGTACTGTGTCGTCAGCATACCGAAGGTTGTTAATATTATATCCTCCAATTTTTATGCCTGGTTCTGTGATGATTGTTCTTAGAATATTCTCGCTGTACATAGTAGGATGTGTACTATATTAACAGACAAAAAAAAAAAAAAAAGATAATGAAAAGTAATAGTGCAAGCAATAGCCTCATGGTAACTGAGAGTGTGCTAACTGAGGAAGTAGAGTATTTCACATATTTAGGTAGGATAGTGGATAAATACGGAGGGGGACGGAAAAAGACGTTAAAGCTAGAATAACCAAGGCCAGGACAGCATTTATCCAACTTAACAAAATATGATCATCTAAGAACATCAAAACAAGAACTAAACTTAGGCTTTTCAATACAAACATAAATACTGTCGTCCTATATGGTTCGGAGATATGGGTTATGATCAAGACAATACAACAGAGGATACAAACATCTGTGAACTAATGCTTGAGGAGATAAACATTAAATAGCAGGACAAGATCAGGAACAAGGTGGTCTGGGAAAGGGCAGGACAAGAACCTATGAACCTACAAATCATGTCTAGGAAGTGGAGGTGGACTGGCTATACTCTGAGGAAACCTAACACAAACATAGCAAGACAAGCACTGACATGGAATCCTCAAGGAAATGGAAAACAAGGAAGACCTAGACTTGGAGAAGATAAATTATGACAGTGCTCAGAGATAAGGGATCACATGGAAGGAAGCAGAGAATAATTCCAAATTCCAAGAACTGGGATGACCGGAGAGCCTTTATCTGTGGCCTATGCTCTCAGGGGAGTGAAAGGCAATGATGATGATGATGGCATATTCAAAGTCAGGATTGTGGATAGTTTAATCTATGTCAAGATTGTATAGTTTATTTTAAATTCAAGAAAATATAATTTATTCTAAAGTCTAGACTGTGTAATCTATTCTAAAGTCAGCAATACAATGGTTTAAATTCATGACTGTAATTTATACTAAAGTTAGGATTGCATATCTTTTTTTTTTCTAATTCTAAAGTCAGGACTGTATAGTTTATACTAAAGTCAGGACTGTATATTTTTTTTTTTAAATTTAAGTCAAGATAGTGAAGCTTATTCTATAGTCATGATTGTATATGGTTCTATTCTAAAGAAAGGATTGTATAGTTTATTCTTAAGTTAGGATAATGTTCTGGTTCAACATACAGTTATGGAGGGAAACTAATGTGTGGTGAATATGGTGTTGTTGAAGATGAATTCATCAAGTTACTGATACACACAGCTTTGAGCTGAGAATGTGATGTGGGTTTTGTAGAATAGTACATTTTCTTTTGCACTTTCCCATTATGGTCATTTTTTAAAAAATTTGTAGGAGTGACTTTTGTGTGATATCTGTTTTTACTTCATTCACTCACTGCTGCATGTGCAATGCAATCCAGTGTGCCTCACCCTGCAGGCAGATTTTCTTCATCTTTAGAAACTTTCACATCCACTAGTAGACTGAATCTAATCAGAGGTGAATCCAATGGCTAACAACAAAGCTGCAGTTGAAGATGAAATAACAGCCAAAATGTTAAAAGCTATTAATAGTGACAACATGAGCAAACTACAGAGAATGTTTGATAAAGTGTGGAAAGAAGAAAACGTAAGAAGTATACTGAATACTTTTTTTTTTTTTTACAATTTGACTGACTGAAAAGTGACAGTAAGAGGTCACAAACCCAAAACCTATCAGCTGAGAAGACAGGTCACCATCCATTAGGCTACTCCTGTTCCAAGTGAATAAACGTAGCTCTTGCAGGTGAAAGTCTCCATGTGTAACATGATTTTCACTAAATCCATCATTACTTTCTCCAGGTATAACATGATTTTCAGTCGCCCCATCATGATTCTACCCATGTATCATATGACACAGCAAAATAATGAAATTATCATGTTACATGCAAAGAGAGTCATGATGGCTTGAGTGAAAATCATGCCATATGTGGAGAAAATCATGATGGGCTGATTAAAAATCATACCATGTCAAAGATAAAAACTCACATGGTTGTTGTGAATAACATTTATATGTCTGATGTGACTGGAGTCTGTAGGTCCAATACAAACATAGCTGTCTCGCCTGACCCCTGGAATTCTGTAGGCATTGAAGAGCTGGTAGTAGTGTGACATACAGAGGGGCTTCCCTCCAAGTGTGTCCACTGGTAATTTCTGTCTGTGAACAAGAGCCAGTTACTCAAAGAAAGTTATGAATCTATCCATTAAGTTTATTTATTCATTTTATACTACGTCATGTCTAAAAACAGGGAACTGTGGAAAGAAATGATCAAATACGCCACGCAGCACTTGATTGATTGATATTACATCAGTGGTTCCCAAACTTCTTCAGGCTGCACCCACCTATGCTCACATGCCATATAACTAACACCCTCAAAAACTTTTTCTGTACTGTTGATTCTAGTGCTCCCTCCCTCTCTCTCTCTCTCTCCCCCTCTCTCTCTTGTCCCTTCAGTGCCCAAGACACATGGTGCTGCTGGTAGCAAGAAATTTCTACCTCTGTCAGTCCTTTCCTAACTTCTTGGCTGTCTCCCATATCAGTCCTTTACTTACCAGCATTCTCTCTGCAGTATGTCTCCATGTCTCTACGCTTCGTCCCATGCTTCTTTTGCACTGTGGAGTCCACAACAAAGCTGTTCATGGTAAGGATTTGTCTTTAATTCTTATAATCTGGCCAATCCATTGCAACCTTTTCTTTTCAATCACTGTTGACAGTGGTGTTATGTCTGTCTCTCTTAACATGATGGTATTTGGTCAGAAAATGTTATTTTACGTAGACACTAGATTTGGAAGGTGTCAAGTGTACATGCAATTGTCCGTGTCATTTTCCAGCATTTACTTCCATATAGTAAGACACTTGGAACACTGCTTTTGAATATTCTGCATTTGACTTTCTGCCTTACCAGAAATGGGAACCCACGCTTGTCTGGCTTTTACTATTTTTACTTCAGCTTCTTTACCACTGTTTCCATCTGTTGCTACTGTGCTACCAAGGTTTATGAATTCCTTGACTTCTTCGATTGGCAAATGGTTCACGATTGGTCTAATAATTTCAGCATTTCATTTCAACAGTCTGGTCTTCTTTGTGTTCACTCACAGTCCCATGCTGACTGCTTCTGTTGTCAGCCTATCTATCTTTCTTGCATGTCCTTGTGGTTGTTTGAGAGTACCATTATGTCATCTTCATGATTATTATGCTCATTAACAAATGCTGAATGACTGAGTGAAATATGTCTGATGAAGGGCAGAATGTTAGACGGGCCTGCGTGCCCAATTCTTAACCCTTTCAAAAATAAAGTATGTTCTATCGTTCTCTGAAGTCCAGGTCTTCTAGTACTGATGTTAATTAACCACTGGATGCCTCTGAATCAGTTTGCTTTTGTTTCACTCATGACCCAAACAATGGCTAGGATGAACAATGCTGGTGATAGAACACATCCCTGTTTCACCCTGGTTTGAACATCACAAAGGTCTGAGATTGCTCTGCAGTGGAATCCTTCATATATGTCAATTTTTTGTTGGAACCCATGCCAGCTGAGGATTCTCCGTAGGATGCTCCCTGCCACTCCATTTTCCTTCATCACCACTGAATCTTCCTCCATCACCACCGAATCTTCCTTCATCATCACTGAATCTTCCTCCGTCACCACTGAATCTTCCTTCATCATCACTGAATCTTCCTTCATCACCACTGAATCTTCCTCCATCACCACTGAATCTTCCTTCATCATCACTGAATCTTCCTTCATCATCACTGAATCTTCCTCCATCACCACTGAATCTTTCTATTGCTACAATGGTGGTGGTGGTGGAAAGGGGGTAAGTCCACTTTGGGAACCATTTTTCTAGATACCAAATGTACACTTTTTTTTATTTTTAGAAAAGCAATCACTGAAAAACAAATTCCGTTATTAATTATATAAAAGAAATAACATTTCATTCAGGTTAATTAATACTTCATGGATCAAACAATATTTTATAAATTTCACTTAACAATCATAATAAAATGAAAATAATATAGAGTGGGAAGGAAGGAGGAAGAGAAAGAGAGAGAGAGAGAGAGATTTTCAACTGAAAATATTTATAAATCATAAAAGAAAAAAGAAAAAAAAACTCTTTGATGGGTTAAGCTACACCATAAAGCAGTAAATTAATCATTTAAAAAATAAATAATACATGTGATGTATACTACAAAACCTTGCACAAACAAACTGAAAAAAAAAAAAAAAGAAAAAATGCTGGACAAATGCAATTAAAAATCATCTGACATTAAATGATCTAAACGCTACATCTACGTTGATGATCTGCAAATGGATGCATCAGCAGCAGGCCATCTTGTTCACAACCAAGAGGCCTACAGGAGTGCTGTTAGGGAGGCAAAGTTCCGCAAGGGACATGAAAATGAATGAATGAACATGCTACATGGGTGAAGGATGGTGGGACGAGTCATTTATAAATAGATACTCACTCATCCAGCATTATCTTGTAATCCAGAATGCCAGCAATGAATCTGGCAGCAAATCTACACCAGACAGAAAAAAAAAAAAAAGACAAGAATCACTGAGATAATTCCACAGTTTTTTGTTGTTTTTTAACCAGCTGACAGAAAGTAAAATCCTTTATTTATGTTTATGACTTTCATGTGATATCACATTTTCCCCTCATTAACTGACAGCTTTTATAAAGTGAAGCTCAGTGTCCTTCACCTTGCAGGCTAATATCAATAGCCACGTTATGGACAAATGGGGAAAAGTGAAAGAGAACCCAACCACAGACAACCCGGAGAAGAACTGCAGAAGCAGAAACAAGCATGGGACACAACTGGGGGACCATACATGGACTAGCTGCAGCCTGTAAGAAATAGAGAATTTGTTTCTGCCCTTCAAGATGCCACAGTGTGTGCCTGTCGGCAATTGCTTAGTTGAACACAAACCATGGACATCGATGGATGATGCAACAGTTTAAAAAAGCTAGCATGCCAAAATTATGAAATGCTACAAGGGCTAAGACATCTAGCAAGCAATCACTGACAACTGTCCTCCTCCATAGCAATTCCAGGCCACATTCTCCTGCCAATATGCTGCAGGAAAAACTGCTGTTTGTGCTGGAATCTCATTCCACATCATCAAGTATGGCTTTGACCTGTCAAATGCAACTACAAGTTCAGGCCATAAAAATGGAACACAAGTCACAAGTTCATAATCAACTACAAAGTTCAGCAGGTGTTCACAGCCTGACTTCACCATCAGACGCCTGCTTCTACTACTGTGATAAAGATCAGTTACTAAATTTGGAGAAGCTTCCTTTAACTTTAATGGACAGCAACACTACACATTTAGCAGTGACTGCATCAATCTGCAATTACCAGTAAATTACCAATTAAAAAAGATAAAAAAAAAAAAACTTTTGGAGATTACTGGATGATGATCAATTTGTATGGAGGAGAAGTAGTCAGTTTTTACTTCAATTTAGCATGTGAGCATTTTGTCAAGATTACATCTCAGCATAAATAACATAAGAACAAAAATTCCACATGAACATTTCATTCACACTGATGTTTGTAAAATATGTTTAGTTTACACCTGAAAACATGTAAAGTATCAAATGCTGTACTGACAAAACCAGTATTTTGGAAAGTACTTCATTTAAGGTGAAAGACAGGTACAACTGCACTGGTTAAAAAAAAAAAACCTGATGCAATCACTGCATATAATCTACCTACTTTCCAACATAATTTATATATCAAACTCTCTTTTCACATACTTAGGTACAAATATTTCTCAAATGAGAAACAACAAGACTTCCCATAGTAAACATACTTAGCAAATATTACCTCTAAAAAAGAAAAAGGAGACTTTGGATAAAAAAAAAGTAAAACTTCACACGTGACTTAGTTCACACCACATACTCAATCTGCTCCTCCTGACCTCTGTAGTTCTGCCTGGGCAGGCACACCCCTGGGCTGACGTTAACCACCAGTGGCACACGAGTGTCCAGGTAAGCCCAGTTTTTCCACCACTCTGACAACTGTTGGGCAAGCCAAAAGAAACAAGGACAACTCCCTTTTCAAAATATAATAGGTGTCTCTTCCATAATTAGATGATGCAACAATAAGATATAAAGTATTAGCAAGTAATTAAAAGTTCTCAGCAGAGTAAAAAAGCTAAATTAAAAAATAAAAAATAAGAACATAGGAAAAAAACAGCACCATTTAGCTAATAAATCTCTAAACTATGTATGTATTGAAAAAAAAATATGTGTGTACAAAGTGGAATTTTTTAAACATGAACAAGTAAATTTAAAAAATCAATGAACAAAGATTTGTTACCTGTTACAATATAATTCTTATTATAATAAAACTTTAAAATTTAAAATAAACACTACATGCATAATAAAAAAAAAATGTTAAATTGGAGAGAAAAAAAAAAACACACACACACACACACTTGAAGAAAAACAAATAAAATGACAATACAAAACAGTTTTTTACATGAAAAAGAACTCCTGTGCATAAATAAGTTTTAAAATAAAAACAATTTTTTAAAAACCAAATGAATTTTTAAAAAAAAGGAATTAAACAATAAAAAAATGAAGCCTTTACAAAGAACAGAAACAAATAATAAAACTGAGAAATGTTTAACGACAAAAAATGGTGTGCAATTTTGCAAGTGGTAAAACAACATGATATTTCAGCTCGCACCTTCATCAGACAGCAACAACAAAGACAGACAGACAGAAAGAAAATTAAAACAGGTAATATGAAAGAGTAAAGGAAAATGTAGGATGGTAATAATTAACAAATAATGACTTGGATTTGAATCTTTCAAATATGAAGTAATCTTCTTCTTGTCTATCTGCTTATGCCATTAGTATGAAGTAATCTTCTTATTCTTCTTCTTGTCTATCTGCTTATGCCATTAGTATCATGGGGAGTTTCAGACCTCAGTCCGGAGTAAGGTGAGAGGTCTGGGTTGCTGTCATGTTATGTCTCCTCAGTGTGTCTTTCTCCCCCATCTATCCACTTTATCCTTGGTTGTCTCTGCACCTTATATCTAGGTTTGTTTTTATTTTTTTTTTTTAGCTGTATGCATGTGGTTGTTCTGGATTCATGCATATCAAATGACTGAATGACTTAATACTCTGGAAGACATGTTAAACCGAAGATAATTTATGACAGAACACCTACTCTTTTTTCTAAAGTTCAGTCTGAAGGCTAAACAAAATGTAAAAAAAATCAAAGTGAAGACTAGAATCAGGCATCAGAAGAAAAACCACAGACAACAAATTCGGTCTCTGACTGGTTCATCAAAATACTGATAAATAAATAATCTGAACAAACAACCAAAAAAAAAAAAATCTTAAAAAGAAAATAATCTCCACAGACTCAAGATCTCACATACGAATGAATGCCTGTGTAGGAGCGGAGTATGACTCCAGACATTCACTCCAAGAGCCTCCAACTTTTACAGACCTACGTAGCCAGACACAGCCAGAGGGCTCAGACCTAGGGCGGAAACTGTCTGGCCGACGGGAGAAGCTGGAGAAGGCTGTGGACCTCATCTTGGTGACTGGGCTTCTGATTTAGCCTGAGCAAGAACTTGAACACCGACGAAGAAGAAGGAAAAAAAATGTACTTACTTATAAGACAATCATGTGGTAACCAACAGACAGAAGATAAAACAGCCAAGAAGATAAAGAGAATATCAAGAGAAGAGATAAATATACAAATAACTTGAGTTAAGAATTTGGCACAGAGAGTAATGCAATAACATGGAAGTTCCATGTTCAACCAGGAACTGAAAGGGATTAAGGTTAAACAAGCCAAAACAAAGTGACCTGATGCATCCATTTTTTCAGCATGTCCCTTTTGAGACCTAAACTAGGCCTAGCCTGGGGTATAGTCCTGACTCAAAAGCTATGAAGCCGCCATGAAAACTTGGAGAAAACTGGGCACTTTGTCCTGGCACACCTTCTGGGAACAACTGTGTTAAGAACACACTTATCTTAACATAGTCTTTGTAAGACAGAGAACATAGATATGATTGCTTAAAAAAAAACTCTAACCTATTTCTGTAGCCCAGAAACCTGTAGCAACCAACACTAGGAACAGTTGGTGTTTTTGTAAAATGTAATATCAGGATGGTGGACAGATGGGGACATGGAGTTTGCCAGCAGGGATGAGGAAAGTCTGATGAGGAATCAATGAATCCAGGATGTGACAAGCCTATGGGTTCTACAACAATGGCTGTCAGAATGAAGTAAACAAATAAAGCCAGCAGACTACAGGTGGCGGGGAATGGATATCACTGAAGCACTCCCAAATTCCTCATCCCAAAGTCGGAGTGTCTCCGTGGATCTGTCCCACAGCCATTGGGCCTGATGTGGAGAAGGGGGTTGTACAACCACCAGAAGCTGGAAAACAAAGTTTTGGCCAGTATGGCCTACACCACTGTCTTCATGGCAGTCCGGGTAAGACTACAGTCTTTCCTAGCAAGGAAAGGTGCAGAAGGCCGAGGTACCCAGCCAGAAGGTGCATCGCAAAAATCAGGGTACCACGCATTATCGCTAAATGTGTACGAAGATGAAGAAGAAGATCCTGGCACAAAGCCTCCAGATTTAGTCTGATCTAGCACTTAAGATGCTGTAGAAGAAAAACTAGCATGATCATGACTAGCAAAGACTCACCCAGTTGATCTCTTTCCCTGCCTTCTCCTCCAGAAGCTCCTGTAAGATGGGGCCCTCCTTTTTTAAAAACCTGGACACAATCTGCGTGCAAGAAACAACACAAACCTTTAAAACCAACATTTCATTTGTTAAGAAGCAATCACAATATTTCCACATGATCTAACAAGCAACATATTTAAAGCTTATTAATGCAGGCTGTCTGAAAGTCAATACAACTTCAAGGAGTTTTTAAAGTGAAAAAAGGTTTAAAATAATCACTATATACATTTTTTTTAAAAGTTTATGTACTTTAAGGTTTACAATAAACACTAAATATACATAACAAGACCATGCTCTTTAAGGTTTAAAATGACAAGACCTTGCACTTTAAGGTTTAAAATTACAAGACCTTGCATTTTAAGGTTTAAAATAACAAGACCTTGCACTTCAAGGTTTAAAATAACAAGACCTTGCACTTTAAGGTTTAAAATAACAAGACCATGCACTTTAAGGTTTAAAATAAGACCTTGCACTTTAAGGTTTAAAATAACAAGACCTTGCACTTTAAGGTTTAAAATAACAAGGCCTTGCACTTTAAGATTCAAAACAACAAGGCCTGCACTTTCAGGTTTAAAATAACAAGACCTTACACTGCAAAACAAAACGTAGGCCAACCTCTTCTGTAGCCTTGTACTGCTCATCGTTCAATAAAGGGCGGCAAGAGTCCAAATATTTTCTCAACGTTTGCTCTAGAGGTGGCACAGGTAATTTCGGGAAGGTATACTGGACAGAGAATGTACGGCCCTTGGGGGCAATGCTGAAATGGCCATCAGCTACCATCCTAAACATGGAACTGGTAGCTTGAAGCTGTTTTTGAAAAATATGACTGAAAAATGAGTTGTTTTTCTTTTTTTTTTTTTTTTTGGAAAAACTGATTTGCTTTTCATTATTAGATTGAACACACAAAAATGTAACAAAAAAATTACAAAAATGATGATGACTATCACTAAATAAATGGGTACAGTTAATATGAAGTTGTGTGATCAGGCAAACTAAGGTTTGTAATATGAGATGGGGGAAGGGCAAACAAAATGTAGAGGGAAAATACCCTTTGATACTGATAGCTATAAGCAAATGAACATAACAGTTATATCACTGCTTCACACACAGTCCCCTTTTAAAGTCGATGCACCTCTTATACTGTTCCACTAGCTTCTTCATCCTTTGGGAGAACAAGCTTTTTTCTGCATCACTTCCTTAACATCAAAATCAGGGATGAACCTGCGATCACACAGAACCTCTTTAGGTGGGCTAGATTTGTAGGCACCAGAGCGGGGCTGTAAAGGGAATGAGGAAGACTCCACAGCTGCTGCATTGGGACATGGCGTTGTCATGGTGCAGCAGGCTGAACTTCACCTGTTACACTTGTTCTTCCTGTTTTAAACCTTTCTCCCAATTCATAAACTTTTTTGTTAAAATCATGTTGTTTCCATTGCTACACTGAGCCAACATCCCACAGTAAATTTCACCAAATTTCACCCCATCTGCCTAAAGAAATCTCACTATAACATGCTGTTCAATAACGGTGGAATCCCACACAGTGTCCATGTTTATTTCACCTTGCCTCAACTAGACTAAGGGCAGAGTGCTGCACTGTGCAAGTTCCAAATACCCACCAACCACTGTAAATGTGTTGTATAGCATCAGCTTCTATCTGTTATGGTTATCAAATTAATTTTCAAATTGCCTTATTTTTCCCCTTTGCACTTCATCTAATATTAAAATGAACTTGTCATCAGAAGACAGAAGTTTCAAAAACAAAACTTGATATTAACTGGCAAAACCTGAAAGAAAGAGCAGCAGATCAAAACTGAAAATACACCTGCTGAATTTATTCCTTGATATTTTTTTTTTTTTGGTTTTGTGTATAAATATGAATGTTAAGAATTCAGTGTATCCTTATTTTAAACTCTGTCCCTTCATTCATTCCTTACTTACTGTGTTGTTCTCTGCTGATAAGTTTTGGCAATCACGTTTCTCTCACTTCTGGAAGCTCTAATCAAATCAACTTCACTTCCTTTTCTGTGCCACATGGTTAGACCACTCATGTTTTAAATACTAATGAAATGAAGGCCCAGTTTTCATTTTTAGAATTACAAGTGACGAGTTTTCTAGCAATCTTATCAACACAATAATTTTGTGTCAATTTCCTTACAATCTTATCAGCACTGCAATATTATGTCAGGGTGACCACAGCTTTAGGCGCTAGTTTTATAGCAAACCAGACTTGGCCAAAATCTTATCCTACCTCTCTGCTGGTGGTCCTAGTGATTGGCTCATTCTGGGCAGGGTCTGGAGTGGACCTTATGGTAGTGAAGATCTGCCATGAAGCCTGCTTTTAGGGTCAATTCCGGGTGTTCAAAGTAACCGCTACAACACACTTCCAATCAGATGCGATGTTTGTGCTTCAATACCTTCACAATGTTGGATTGTTGAAACCCAGTGCGCAGTTATAGACAGATGGAACAACAACTGCAGCCTTATCAACCTTAATCTCTGCATCATGCTACTAGCAATCTTATCAACACTGTTTCTTGTCTGCAATCTTATGCCAAGATCCTTGCTACTTTAATCACAACGTTAGCACGGCAGCAAACAATTTACCTGCAACTATCGTGCGTATATCAACAACCTTCAACAACACGAAAAACAGACCACACTTAGCGCACGTTATAAATGCAATGCCAACTTACTAAAGTCCCTTTCATATATCGAATCATCCCAAATGTAGGTTAACTGTGGCTTTTTTTTTTTTTTTTGCTCAAAGTCTAGCTCGATGACCGACGTTTCTTTCATTGCTGTCCATCCTCAGCATCAAGTCCTGCAGGCGACACAAATGTCATCTTACTTATAAAGGGTCAAAGTTCATTTCCAGGTCATAGGCTTAGTTATATTGTTTACCATTATATGTAAATATCAGTAACTCCGGTTTTAGCTCTTTAAATCAGCCATAATCTAATGCTATATATAATCGGACTGTAGTCTCAACTATATCACAGTCACTGCTTGTCAAGTGTGTGGTGTGTGTGTGTGTGTCTGTGTGCGTGCGCTTGTACGCGCTCGCAATTGTTGATAGTTTCACTTCATTATATAAGGCGTTAGCTGGAGTGAACATAGCTTGAAAACGTGTCACGGGATTTTCAGTAGTAATGATCATAGTATTTTCGGTAGTAATGATCATTCGGACGTTGTGCTATTTTTGTTTCCCCGAGACTGTTTTCAGAGATAGAAACATTTTACTGGGAAGAATAAACTCGAGCAAAGAGTCATAATTTCTTCTCTTTCTCCATTTTTCACGGTCACAACTTGTTATCATCATAAAATTAATGGCATCATTGTATAATGATTGTTCGTGCGTGTTGTGAGTGAAAATGATTTACACAAATAAAACCAGCAGAAATTTCTAAACGGTAATCAAAGCAATTTCAGTAACATTGGACAGTGTCAATAATAACAAAGAAAACACAGGAAATCATGTCTGGGAATCGTTTTCACACACCATTCATAAAAAAAGCTGAATGATTAGGCGCTCAGTTTACTAATCTGGTGGTACCGGGTTCAGTCCCAGCAATGAGATTTTTTTTTTGTTTCCCGGTACACACCGAAAAAGCCCCCGGGGTCGACCCAGCCTCTAAAAAATGAGCACCAGAGAAATCTGGAAGGTAAAGCGACCAGGTGTGATACTGACCACATCACACTTTCATGTGCCGAAGGTCATGGAAAATACGGGTCTAACACCGTATTCTCCAATATGGCTTAATTAATGGCATGGAAACGGGAATTTTACCTTTACCTATCCATCCAAAACTGGGGCGCGCGGGACTGCGACAAATGGCCACTAGTCCAAAGTTATCACTTCGAGGTGTTGGGGGAAAAAAGTCTGTTCGTTCGTATGTTTTAATGGAAAAAGAAGAGAGCAGAGTATGCATAATTTTTTTTAATCGTTTTAAATTCTCTTTGTTAATTTTATTACGTATCTGACTGTTCGTCTTTTGGGAGAATAAATGTTAAAAATATCACTTTAAAGTCATTCGCGGGGTGGGGGGGGGGGTAGACGTAACAAAATTTGGGTTTAATATAAAACAGAGGGACAATGAAAAATGGTATTCAGAATGGGGACGCAAATTTTTTAATGCTGATACACATAAATTAAGAGAGCGAGAAACATTTACAAGCTGATTATTATTTTCAAATCTGACACAAACGTTACACCATAGTACCACTAAGCCCGAAGCTTAGTAGCAGACGCAGTCGCAAGCGCAGCGCATCTGATAATGTCGACACGCCGCCGTTTCTGATCACAGTCTCAAAACAGCACGAAGTGACTGGAGAAGACATCTTGAATCGTGGTAAGCTCAAGTTACGTGTCTGTTTTCATTAAAGTTTTCTCATAATATGATCGAAACAGGTTTTGTATTCTTTTTCTCAGTATTGGATTTGGTGGATGCCCGTTCGTATCAGATATAGATTGCTTTTAGACTGCCCTGTGACTACCATCAGCTCATGAAATCGGACAAGAGTTTACACTACATGAAAATTGGCCCAGTCCGGCCAATATATTTTATTTGAAACACATTTGAAAATATTTTCAACATTTATCAGCGGTGAACATGGGCACAGTCTCTATTTTAGAGAGCGCTTGTTTTATTACCAAACGTTGGTTTTTCTTTTAATGAAGTGTCAGCAGTATGTTCTCTGGTGTGCCCCACCATACAGAAAAAAAACATCCGAATTTCAGTGGTATTTTTTAACATCCGGGTTAACTGAAGCGTGATGTTGCGGTTAGTATAAACCATTAGCTTATCATGCGAATCTGCTACCCCAAAAATTATTATTATTATTATTTTTACAATGCCAGATTTAAATGAGACTAACGAGGGTAGCTTGTGAGGGATGCTAAGCTAAAGCTACAGATAAAATCTCCTAAACTGTTCAGTGTAGTCTGTCCCCATGCAAGGAACATTTCAGGATTGATGTTGACACATGCTCCATAAAGTGACCAACCGCCCCACAGCCGGCCAGCCCCGTATTTTTACGGGTTCGTCCTAGGAATCTCAATACCTCCTTCAGGACTCCTAAATGTTGCCTATTTTAAAATACATGTTGCTTATTTTCATCTCCGATCCCCACGCGTTCGGAAATACCCAGAATATTTTTATATCTTAGTAGAAATATTTTTGTTTTGAAGATAATTCACTCTGTATAGAAGTACAGGTAGGTCTCATTGGCAAATAAGTTATAAACCTTGCCTACTGACTAAACTTTTCTGTTAAAATTTGAATATTACACCACCCAACCACCAACACCTCCTCCCCTCTCGAGTTCATTGAGTGTTCTGTATTTGGCCCTTAGAGAAAGTGGTCCAAGATGATCAGAAAATTTCAAAATATAATGAGATCTAACAAATAAGGCTCAGGAGGGATGCTAAGCTGATGCTACAGAGCAAATCTGAATGAAAAAAACTTAATGGGTGTTGGCCATATTTTAACTCTTTCATTCCAAAACAGTGCTGGCAGTGTTGGTAGCCCTTGCACACCTGTGCAAATCAATGCTGACAGTGATATTTAAACTAAGCTAAGTAAAATGAAAAATAGCACATTTCTAACACAACTCATGTTTTTAAATTATAAAGTAACTCACTTCAGGTTTGTTTCTACTAAAATTTCTGATAAAAATGTATTTGGGCACAGGGTGGAAAAGTAATTCAGGGGTAAAAGAGTTAAACACAACAGGAACCATAAGAATAAAGGGATTAACTCTTATTGTCTGGAATGACACTGCCGGTGATCAGTGATATTTTTGTATGGCATGCTTCTTACACAAAATTGTCATTTTTTTCTGTATTCAGTTAATTTGATATATGATATGTTTATGTTTAGTTTATCAGCTACATGAAGTATTCTACACTCACTCTGTGCTGAAAAATTCACAAAAAAGATTAATTCGGAGCAGTAAAAAAAAAAAAAGTAAAAGTAACCCTGTCATGCCTTAGAGGCACATAGGGATATGATGTTAGTGCCCATATTTTCCTTGACCTGTCAGCACACTAGAGGGTGATATAGTCAGTATCATGCCTGGCTGCCTTTTCCTTCCCCAACTCCAGAAGAAGTCAGGTGCCCATTTCTACGGCTGGGTGACTGGGGTGCCGCTGGCTGGATTCGAACCCCCGACCCTTGCCATGAGAGACCAGTGCACTAACCACTTCACCACTCAGTTCGGAGCAGAGTTGGAAAATAATTCCGGACAATAAGAGGAAAACTCTACTCATTGTGCAAACAATGAACATAACTGTTCATATCCAGCTTGGGATATAATATTTATACTTTTTAAGGAAATGTGAACATGTATGTTGTTTCAGATACAGTGGTTCTCAGCTCTTATATAATCCTTCCATCTATACTTCTCATTCTACTTCAGTTTTTCCCTTCAGTGTAGTTTTTTTTCAGTGCTTTATTATACTTCCATATATGGCCAAATATGAACATGTGGTAATGCCAAAAGTGAATGTTTTGTCAAAAGATTGAAAAAAAAAAGAGAGACATGGCCAGAGGACACAAGCTTGGGGCAAAAGCTTTGGGGCTTCTATCAGGATCTGGAGAGGACTGTGGGCTTTGCTATGTCGACAGGGATCAGGATCTAATGTGACCAACAACCTCAAATGCAGATGAAGAGGAAGAAAAAGAACAATAAAGTAGAACAAAACTAATTTCATTGGTTGCACTTGAAGATATGTAAAAAGGAGATTGGAACACCTTTGGACTTGTCTGGAGTGAAGAGATGGCTGTCCTAGTCTAACATAGCCAAAAGAGTTAATTGCCTTGTTAACATATTTAAAATTTTTTAAAGTCCAAATCTGTGCCTCGGATATATATTCTTTTTTTTTCTGCAGAGTACACCATGTATCGACGAACAAGAAAACCAAATTATTCACACGAAGAGACGATGGTCCTATTGGAGCAGATAGAATTCCATCGACATATACTGTTTGGTAAAGCAACTAATCACAGAAGAGCAGAACAGTGGGCTGTCATTGCTGATGCTGTTAATGCTGTACCAAACAGTGCTGGTCGAACTGTTGAGGTGAGTTGACCGAAGTCCCACAAGTGTGTTCTTCTGATAGGATTGAACCTGATGATCAGTTAATTATCTTCTTCTTCTCCTTCAGTCTCCCTGGAACTGTGAGCTGCTGTTCTTTGTGACTGATGCAGTGAGGATGTTGAGGCAAACCATCATGCCAGCTTGGAAGCGGGTTATGGCAGCTATTTTTTTCGGTCCCTGAGTGATGCTAAAAAGCAGAGGGTATGCAGTGCTTCTGTAGCAGACTCCACTGCCATAGGGACTGTGTTAGCCATATTAGGCCTGTTACTGTGGGTACCAATGGAGAGATGGGACAAGATCTTGGTCAGCTGTGGTTCACTAGCCCTGGCAGATATAGGTTGCTGATTGCAAAATCAGATCTCCTTTGTTTTTTGCTAGCATGAAAATCCAATACCTATTATAACCACATAGAATATTTTACTGTGACAGTGAGCATGGGAATAGATAAATATATACTGAGTTAACTTATGTGAGAGAGGTGAGTTCTAGATCCGTCGTCTTCATGCTCAACCCAGCTGTAAAAATGGTTACCTGGCATGCTGTATTAGGGAAAATTGCCTCAGAAATCAGAGCATGTCTATCATTCAGGCAAGGCATGCCAGGATATACTATATACATGGCTTCATTCCAAGCAAACCTCCAACTTTGTTGCGTGTCAAATTAGCTGACCATATTTTTTTTTGTTAAAAGTGTTAAAAATAAAACACAGCACAGTGTCTAAGGCATTGGTTCCCAAAAATGGGGCCAGGGAGGATCACGTGGAGGTCTGTCTAAATTTTGAAGTTATTTTTATTTTTCTACAGAATGAAGAGCCCAGGCCCATAAGTTCACAAAATATAAGTATTCAAGGAAGTCAAGAAAGCCATCAAGCACATTTCATTTAGATAGTGTCCCTTATATTTCCTTAGTTTATAGCTACAGCCAGCAGGTTCTAGTTAGCTATTACAGAGAGATCCTATGGCAAAATATCATTTCTCTTGTTCTTTCTGTTGGCCAGGAGCTGAAACACAGGTGGAAAGATATGTCCCACAGAGCTCGCATCACAGCACGCAAAGTTTGTCAAGCTAGGGTCAGCAATGAGGAAACTGTGGTCACCCCTTCCATATATTTTGACATGATCATGAGAATTCTGGGTGAAGATGTGCCAGGAGGTTCGGTGTTTGACATGCCCTCAGATAATAATAGTCAGAGTTTGGGTTCTGGATTTCTCGAAAATAATCATAACTCTCCAGGAAACTCTGAAGTTGATATAAAGCCTGATATTGATGTTATTAACGGATTTCTCAACAGAAACTCAAATACCCCAAGGATGAATATTTCAACTCTGCCTTCTGCTGGTTTTCTGACACACAATCTGTCACAGAATAAAAATTCCACAACTGTTCATCACAGGACTGATAGTGTCCAAAGTAATATATGCGAACTGTCTCGAACATCCAGCAGTATAGACGAGGCACTGGACACCCAGTTTTCTGGGTCCTGTAACCAGAAATCCATGGGTCATTCATTACATGAGGACTATGGTAAACAGAACTCAGGACAAACTGTCTCTAAATACACACCTTCCAGAAAGTTGTCTCTTTGTGAGCCTCACAAACAAACTCCCTCAGCAAGACCTATGAGACTTGATCCTGTCACTCAGCAAGTTATAGAGATTGGTTATGATGATCTGGATTGTGACACTTCAGAAGATGGAAGCTTGGACTCAAAGTTGACATTATCCATTGCAGGAGATGGACTAGACGTTGGTGATGAAGGTCTGGCATATTTTATATCCCGTCTCTTTTATGTTTGCATTATTTGTGAGTTTTGTTCTCTATTCCACCTGTAGGGTTTTAAATGGTTTGCATGTAAATATGGGTGGGGGGGGGGGGCTTGTAACTTACCTCTAGTGTGGCTAAATTTAGATTAACACTACAGCTCATAGCAGCATTTTACTCTGTGTGGATTTTGAGCACCTAATTTTTCTTGTGGTATGGGTGTGACTGGAGAAACTGTTTTTAAATAATAAAAAACAAAATACTCCTGTTATGCCAGAAGCAGTTAGGAATATGGTGCTAGTGTCCATGTGTTCCTTGATCTAGCAACACACTAGAGCAGTCTTTCTCAACCTTTCTGCCACCACTGAACTCTTGGAATATTTTTTTTTAATCCCCACGGAACCCCCAACATTAAAATATTTATTGCTGATCATATTTTGCTTCATGCGTCCAATCCTCAGCATTTCCGTACAGGAACTAAAAAAAAAACCAGTCCAGTTGTTCCTCGAGACAGATCTGCAGATATTGAAAGTAAACATGTACGAAGTCGAAGAAAGTTACCAACTAGGCTGATTAGTAATAATAATGATTTGTTTAGCATTAGAACACTTCTTTTTTGGCATTCGTCTTCACAAGGACATTGGTTAAGATGTATTACTGTTATGTGTCTTGCAGTGCCTGACACATTCACTCACCCCCACCCCTTTTTTTTTCCCCTTTTTTAAACTATGTAATTGTTTCTTAAAATTTTTCTTATCACTCGCAGTTTTATGGGTTTTTAAACAAAAATAATTCTCATGTTTGCATTTCTTTTGACAGAAACTGCAGATGATATGGTTACAGAAAACACAAAACATCAACAACATTTGAGAAAGAAAAGGAGTCGGGACATGGCTGAGTCATCTTTATTGTCACTGGAGGAACTTAGAAAAATATACCTTGCTAAAAAGATCAGAATGGTCAACCAAAGGTTTCAGTGCTTCAAATTGTTAGAACAAAAACTGCAGCTTGAACTCAATCTGATGCAGCAACAAGCAAAGGTGGGACATCGATCTTCATATTGTACAAGCTGCAATCAGCCAGAGAGTTCAGAGTTGTTTAGAAAGAAATTTCAAGCCACATATTTAGAAGGCAAGAGCAAAGGTAATGGCATCCCTAATAATGTTATCAGTATGGAGTCCAAAAATACATGCACTGACGAGAACCATGTAAAAAATGTGTCGTGTGAGAACTATGATGATGACGATGATGAAAACTCAAATTCTGATGTCAAAAGTGACAATATCACCAAGAATTACAATGATGTTGAAAATAGTGAAGACGATAAGAAACTGACATAGGTACATGTTAAATACCTTATTGGATGTTACAGGAACTAGATGTACAATGAAAAAAAATTATAGATGGATCTCGATTCGTGCAAATTCATTTATTACAACTGTAAAAGAACTGATCATTGTCATCAGTCCTCCGTACTCACGATGGAGCATAAGTCATAACAAAGGTTCGTTCTCCAGCCAGTCCTGTCTTGAGCAAGTCGGGATACCTCAAACCATGTCTTTCCCACTTCCTTTAGTTCTTCCTGTATTGTGTGTCTCCATGTCCCTAGTGCCCTGCCTTTCTTTTCTCTTGAGGTGTAAAAGAACTGATAGTATGTTTTAATCGATGCCAACCAAAAATCAGATTTAGGCAATTGCAGAAAGGACAAAGTAATCAAAGTTACGAATCAAGGTTTTACAACTCGCACAGTCAGCCGGCACTAGTTTTTCACCAGATAAAAGAGTGCGCATGTATTACTGTGTTGTATATTGTATTACCAGATAAAATCGTATTAATTTTTTGTTCATTAACATAAAAAAAAAAAGAGAGAGAGAAAAGGAAATGTATTTCAGACGGAAGCATTCATTTCAAAAGTTTCAGTGAATATTTCAGTTGGACTGGAATCAATTATCACATTTTACATAAAATGGTAACTGTGAATAGTGTGACCATTTTGCAGGATTCGTTACTTGCATTAATCATGGCCATCAACATTGATAGTATGTATTTTAACCTGTAAGGGTCTGCCATTAATTAATCAGTGTAGTATACTTCCTCAAGCACTGTTAAAAAAAAAAAAATAGATAAATAATTTGCATCTATTTTGCTAACAGAGATGACAGCACATTTCTAATTTCTGAGAGCTCTATCACAGTCTACCTGATGGATTTTAAAATACTAAAAGTATAGATTTGAAAGACAGTTGAAACACTATAAAATTTGTTACAGTGTGGTTCTCAAATTCCAGTGTTTCAAGACCTGACGTCTGAGAATAAGGAAATAAAGATGATGATGTGATCAGAAAGATGTCAATGATATCAACATTAAATGTGGCATGAGTCATTTAAATACCTCTTTAAAAAAATTAGAAATAACTACTGTCATGCAGTTTTGTTCTATAGTCAGGAGTTAATAATTTTAAATTGGCACAAATGCTAAAAATAGACATCACATCATCGTCAGTCCTCTATACTCCCAATGAAGCATAATGCATCCAGCCAATCCTGTCTCAAGCAAGATACCTTAAGGTACATCAAACCACGTCTTTCCCACTTCCTTTAGTTCTTCCTGCATTGTGCTTCTCCCCTTCCCCAGTGGCCTGGAGGTGTCCAAGTCAAGGCAGCATAGGGGTGACTTGTTTTTCTCAATCATACTATGTGGCCCAGCCATGTCCATCTTTGTCTTTTGACCTCTTTAGTAATGTTCTCAATGCCTGTTTGGTTGGTTATTTCCGTGTTTGTCACATGTTCTTCCTAGTGTATAGGTATGACATCACTTTCTGAGCACTGATTTTTTTTTTTTTTTTAATATTGCAAAAGTATTTATGTGTTATGGGTGTTGTTTGGTAGGTAAAGAATTCATGCAATACACAGTTATTGTAACTGTAGTTTTTTGGGTGGGTATCTTTGTGGGCTGTACAGCATGAATTGTTAAGTTTGGCAGGAACAATTCGCACAAAACTTTGCTCTTGTTATCATACACATTGATTGTTCTAAACCAGAGTCCTAGAGAAAGGCGAAGCAGCTGCAGCTAAATTTTTATTAAAAATCTCATGGAGAAATAAATGAAAATACGATTTTTACTTTATGCCCTTACTTTTACATATGAAATTTTACCATCAACAATCTCAGAATTTTCTACCCAAAAAAAAAAAACAAAACAAAAAACCAAAAGCCATGCAAGGGATAATTACTACTGAAAATTCCACAACATATTACTTGATTCTGCAAACCACATCTCCCAGAAAACTTGCACCTGGGCAGTAAAATAGAAACAACTGACCAACAGTTCTCACTGTGTCATGCAGTGGAGGCTGCAGTCCAACAGACAAACCAGTTTTGAATTTTATACTGCTGCTATAAGTATGTGGTGGCCTCGTTGGCAGAGTGGTTAGGTGCTCGGTCTGCTAATCTGATGGTAATGGGTTCAAATCCCAGCAGTGGGATTTTTCTTTTTCTGGTATCACTACACTAAAAATGTCCTGGGGTTCACCCAGCCTCTAAAAATGGGTACCAGAGAAATCTGGGAAGGTAAATGTGGCCGGATGTGATAATGACCACATCACACTTTCATGTGCCGATGGTCTTGGAAAATATAGTCCTAACACCGCATCCCAAAATACCTTAATGGCATGGAAACAGGTTATTTTACCTTTATCTTACTATATGTAAATATGTATGTTCATAAAGTATAAAAGTGCACAAATTTATGAAAGTAAATCTGTTTATTTACAAACCATCATACAAAATATCAAACATATCAATGATTAGTTATCAGGCTGTTATGACGACATTTGTCATGTTTAAGCTGAACATCATTATCTCCTGACTTTTTGTGACAAGTTGATAGTCAAATTAATTATATACTCTTCAAACTGTTAAACACTGCCCTTTACCTCCACTCAGAATAGCACATGTGCTCACCAAAATCTCCAAAACACATGCACGGTCTCCATAGTGATACATGATTCTATAAATACCTGGTACAAGGAGAAAAAGACTGAAAATTCATAAATCCCTGAAACTGAGAAGTCAGCTACCTGGTACAACAGGGGAAAAGACTGAAAACTCATAAACTCCTGAAATGGAGAAGTCAGCTACCTGGTACAATAAGAAAACGACTGAAAAATCATAAACCACTGAAATGGAAAAAGTCAAAAGTCTATAAACAGTGCACATGTCCAGTCTCTGTATGAGTACTCAACTATTACAATATATGAGGGTCATACCGAAAGTCGTGAACAAACATTTTTTTTAAATCAGAATTTATAGATAGAGAAAATATAAATGTATCACCTTAATCCGCATCCTTTGCATTTCATGTAGATGTCACGTGACCATGCAGAGCATAAACAAAATGGCGGGTGTTGAAGTTTCGTTTTGTCAGTGCGTTGTTATTGAGTTAAAGAGGAAATCCCCACTACTGAAATTCACCAAAGACTTCAACTTGCTTATGGAGATGTGTGTATGGGTGCTAGCAGTGTTAGGAGGGGGGTGAAACATTTCAAAGATGGAAACATGAGCATCCAAAATATGCCTCGCAGTGGTCGCCCTTGAACTGCCTTCAACTACACAACGTGGAAAGGGTTGTCAACATCATTAAAGAAGACAGAGGTGTCACAGTATCTGAAATTGCTGTAAATCTTGGAATAGGACACAATGCAGTAGAGGAAATGATTGAAACCCTAGGCTATAGAAAAGTTTGTGCCCACTGGGTCCCACAGGAGAGAACATCCAGAAAGCAGTGTGTCTGTGCCGTCGGTCAGCTGGAACGGATTCTACCGGGAGGGTATTTTCAAACGTGTAGAGAAATGGAGATTATGTTGAAAAGGATGCAGTTTAAGGTGATACATTCATATGTTCTCTATCTATAAATTCTGATTTAAAAAAATTTTTGCTCACAACTTTCAGTATAAGCCTCGTACTATCTCCATAAAGACAGTTTCATGAACAGGTTGTATACACAGTCTTTAATTCCACATACTGCATATGTACAGTCTTCCAACAGACAAAATCTTCATACACCCACAATCATAAAAAACAATCTTCATGCAAAAACAATCCAACAACAGCACCTGTACACAAACTTTGTACATACACAATTTCATAATAACACCCATATGCAATCTTCATACATCTCTCTCTCTCTGAACCTTAAGTGCCCAGGGCACATGGGGCTTCCACAAATGCCTGTCCTTTGCCTTTTTTCCGCTCTTGCCCAGTTGAGCCCTCTATTGCTCAGCATCCTCTCTGTTGTTCTTCTCCATGTCTCTTTTGGTCTACCCTTACTTCTGTTCCCCTGTGGTGTCCATCTTAGTGCTATTTTTGGTAATGAGGTGTAAGTCGTTCAGAGCACATGTCCCAACCATCGCCAGTGTCTTTCCTCAATAATTGCTGTCAGTGGCTTCGTCTGCATTTCTGCCAACAAGATGTTATATCTTTTGGTGTTTGAATCTTCATACATAATTCCACAATATTAACAGCAGACACTCTTCATACAAATACAGTTCCATAACATCACCTATGCACAATCTTCATAAAGGCAAAATTCTTTAAACTGCATCCGTGTGCAATATTCATAAATACACAACTCTATAAACAGCATTCGCATACAATCTTCATCAGGACAAAATTCCCATAGACATCCATGTTCAAACAAGCTATTTGTCTATCAATGTGCCTTTTGGTCTCATCTTTTTGGCCTCTTCCTCTGCCTGCAAACATAAATTTAAGAAGTGAGGAAACAAATTAATAGTTAAAAATGAATGTGGAAAATAAACAGATCAAATTTGAACTGACAAACATTCTAAATGTAAAAGTGAATGGGGATAATTTTTAAAAAATCATAAAACTGAGCAAATAATCTGATGGTCACTCAGATGACCCATAAAATGTTATATCAGGAACCTGTTGACAAAAGGAGATCACTAGGCATACCAAAACTGGGATACACATTTATTTGTAATGCACGAATGAAAGATTTTTCTATCAGTCATGAGAATTTGGAAGAACAGGCAAAAGACTGGGCCACAAGCGTGAGTCTATCAGTCATGAGAATTTGGAAGAACAGGCAAAAGACTGGGCCACAAGCGTGAGCAACACTCTGCACAGGGGCATTACATGATCTGAGGATAAATCTAGGGCCAATACTGAAAACAGAACAAGCGGTACCTTGCAAGCATATGTATACTGTATTGTTATCAATGTGGTAATTTACGTCTGTACTGATAAAATCAAATGAGGGAGAAACTGCATAAAGAAATGATGCTCAGCAACTTCTACGAAGTGCCAGCATCTCCTTCAAAACTCTGCTAATGCCAGAGGTGAAGACACATCACTCAAGCTGAATGAGACAGCAGCCAGTGATCCATAGCTGGTCTGCTAGCATCAGAGTTGGCAGACCTAGCCTGATCAAGACCATGTCTCTGTGGTTCCCCTGGGAACGGACAATCATGTGGCTGAGTGAATAGGAATCACAATGGGAAAGTGAAATCTGTCCTTAAAATACAATAAACCAAAACTGAATGTGCTAGGCCTTGCAAGACACATGACAGCAACACAGCACAACCAATGTACTTTTGAGGATAAACGCCACAAAGAAAAAGTCTTCTAATATTAAACAAACCATTATTATTTTTTAAAAAGCAACACAGGAGAGCAATAATACCAAGTAAATGAATTTCTTAGAATAAATGAGTACACAAATTCATAAAACTTGATCAAATGAATAAACAAACTTGAGGTCATAACGAACCAGAGCAAAATGTACATAGCAGACATGAACTCTAGGAGATGGCATGTGTATCATCCTATGCCACCTTCCCAGAAGAGTTGGCTGCACTGAACCTCCAGCTTGTCCTGTTCCTAGTTTCCTTACAGCACCAGACAAGGCTGCTTCATCCTGACCATGTCATCCCATTTATGTCCATTTTCATCCGCTTTCTCTTTTCCCCTCAATGAATATTTTCATTATATTATTACTTGCTCTTTTCCCCTCAATGAATGTTTTCATTATATTATTACTTTCTCTTTTCCCCTCAATGAATGTTTTCATTATATTATTACTTTCTCTTTTCCCCTCAATGAATATTTTCATTATATTATTACTTTCTCTTTTCCCCTCAATGAATGTTTTCATTATATTATTACTTTCTCTTTTCCCCTCAATGAATGTTTTCACTTTATTATTACTTTCTCTTTTCCCCTCAATGAATATTTTCATTATATTATTACTTTCTCTTTTCCCCTTGGTGAATATTTTCATTATATTATTATACCTTTTAATAAGGAAGGTGCATAGTGCAGTTTTATGAAAAAAAAAAGGGATATTTTAGCAACAAGAGATTCTAACAGTGAAACAGCTATGAAAAACAAAGATAACGCTAACATGCCACAGAAGACCTAAGGACTATGGTACTGGTGCCCCTATTTTCCTTGACTATTTGGCATGTTACAACAGCGATTTTGTCAGGGTCACAGAAATGATCTCATTTCTACAGCTTGGTGGCAGGGGGGTGAAGATAGTGGCAACCCACAGCTGATATGCTTGATGACTAAGACCCTGTCCTACATCTACACTGGCATTCCAGTAACAGGCCTAGCCTGGCTAACAAGGCAGGGACTGCCATAGTCCCCATGGCGGTGGAGCCTGCTAAAGAAGTACTGCACACCCCCCTGCTTTTTTATCCACACTCAGGGACTGAAAAAACACCCGCCACAACCCAGTCCCTAGCCAACACGATGCTGTGCCTCAACATCCTCACTGCATCTGCTGCAAAGAACACCAGCTCGCACTTCTAGAGAGATTGAAGAAGAAGAAGAAGAAAGCTTTGTGACTGGAGTACCTCTGACCAGACTTCAACAATCAACCTTACTGTGAAAGACTAGTACACCAACCGGAGATGTACCAAAATTCAGTTTTCATTCTTATTTGACTAAGTAATGGCAAAGTTTGAATATTCATTTCTGGAAGATACTCCTAAAATGCTATATTGAACCTATCTTGTTATATGGAAGTGAATCATGGACAATAGGCACAAAAATCATTGGAAGCAGCAGAAATGTGGTTTATTAGAAGAATGTTGCGAATCCCCTGGACAGCAAAAATAACTAATGAAGAATGTAGGAGAAGAGCTGGAGAGACAAAAAACCTTGTCAAAAAGATAAGAGAGAGAGAATGTACTTTCATAGGACATGCAATGAGAAGAGGGGGCATTGAAAATATTATAACAACAGGAAAAATAGAAGGAAGAAGACCAAGAGAAATGATACTGGACAGTCTGACGGGATGGTGTGAGAGGAGATCACCAACTGAGCTGATGGCCTGCATGAAGGATCGTGTACTCTGGAGAAGCATAATAGCCAACGCCAGTCGGCACAGCACATGATGGTGATGATGACTCCAAAGAAAAATTTCAAGAATGCAAATGAATACTTCACCGCTATCCTGGTCTGGCACAAAATTAATATATTAATCAGATTAGATCTAACCAAGAGCTGAAATGTTAAACTAGCAGTATGAAAGTGATACCTATCTAAAACTTGTTAAACACCAAATTTTTCAATAATTACAGCATCACCATCAGCATGTTTTTAATATGAGCAAACAAGAAACAGATGAGTCATATATAAAGACAAATGGACAAAACATCCCAAAGCATAAAAGAGATGATGGATACTATAATCTCTCAAGAAGTGACCAAATGATAATCTTCCAACCTCAGCCTCCTACAGGAGAAACTCTACCGTGATGCTAAAAACCTGAGATGAAATTCCGCATCTGTGATAAGAGATTGGTGTCAGTGTCTGAGCAAATGACGAGAAGAGAATATTTTTGTATTTCTAGCAAGCAGACCTGCTTCCATGAATCTACTATTTGTATTAGGTCGCCAAGAAAATAAAATATCCATTACTATCATGCCATTCAACCACACTATTTAGTATCATCATCATCATGCAGAAATCGGCGGAATTCCGCTTGATCTGTCACACATGTACCGGGAGTTGGGCATAAGGCTAACAATCTTATCCTGGGACCTATCTAGAGGCGACTCCAGATGGGAAAAAAAGATATTGTTATGGAAACTTGCAGAGAAACCAACCGAGCATCAGAGATGCCAACTCCGAGGAGCTCATTCGTCGGCCCCAAACATGTGACAAAGATTGGATTCTGGAATGTGAGAACAATGGTAGCAGAAAGCTGGAAAACAACTAAAGAAATAGACAAGAAATTAGACTCTTTTGAAAACAAATGCATAAGGAAAATACTCGGCATCAAGTGGAACGAATTCAAGAATAATGCAGAGATAAGACAGATGACTGAACAACAACCAGTCTCAAGGGTGATCAGGAAAAGGAGATGAACATATGTTGGTCACTTGATGAGAAGAAATGATCAGAGAATCCCAAAACAAGCTATCAAGTGGAACACAACAGGCCAAAGAAAAAGAGGCAGACCGCGTGAAACTCTGAAGAGGACATTGTTAAGGGAGGCCAAATTAACAGGCATAAAATCCTTTGATGAGGTTGAAAGACCCGCCAAAGACAGGAAAAGCTGGCGAACTACTTTGCGAGCCCTATGTGACATTTAACGGCACGGGAAGGATATAAGACAAGATAATATTTTCAATGCCTCCTCTTCTCATTGCATGTCCTATGAAAGTACATTGTCTCTCTCTTATTTTTTTGACAAGACTTTTTTCTATCTCCAACTCTTCTCAAACATTCTCCATTAGTTATTTTTGCTGCCCAGGGAATTTACATTCTTCTAATAAACCACATTTCTGCTGCTTCTAATGACTTTTGTGCAGACCTACCTATTGTCCATGATTCATTTCCATATAACAAGAACTATTTAGTACACATGTAGCTTATTAATATAAAATATAGAGTTTGTTCAAGTGAATCGGTGGAGTAACCAATACTTTTTATATATAAAAGACACATTATCCTGTCACTGACTGGTATGATCTACCACAAATTAACATTAAATCTATCGAATCTCTTTTATGTTTAAAAAAAAAACCTCACTTGTATGTAATGGATCATAACTAAAAGAGAAACGGACACCGTCTGGTTTACCGTGACTGACTGCTACCTAAAAAATGTAAGCTTTCAGCAATCTCACCTGCTCCATCAGTTTTCTTTTGCTCATCCCCTTCCGCAGCAACTGTTTCTCTATAACCTGAGCATTTGCTGCATAAGAGTCAGCAATCTCTTTCTGTTAGAGTACAAAAAAAATATAAAAGTTAACTCTGGAATTTGTGGTTCCACATGAATAAGACAGAGTTTAATGATAGAGTAATTAAACTGGAAAAAAAATTGTAACAAGTAATGCTGGGACAAAGTGCATGGAGTAATTAAAGTAGCTGAACAAAGTGAAACAGACAAACGACAGATTAAAAATAATCAGAAAATATAACAGGTAGGAATATAGAAGGCTTAAGAGATCTGAGGTTTAGAATAGTGGAATGACAGGGACAGAAGATTTAGAATGATCACAAGGTGAGACACTAAAGAAGGATACAGAATGACTTGATGATAAAGCATTGGAAAAAGGAATGAATGGAAGACAATACACTGGAAGCAGGGTATGGAATCACTGGAAGACAAAATGTATAAATTAGGAAAAAGTAGGAGCAGCTTTATTACTTAATGATTACAAAGTTGTGATGTTTTGGCGTGAGCCTTAATTATAAAAAACATACAGGATGAAGGAGCACTGGAAGAAGGGTCAAGAATGACTGGAAGACAATACATTGGAGGAAGAGCACAGGCAATGTAATACAGAGATGCACAAAGGCTTGGAAGACTGCAGCAAAAAGTGGAAGCTGATGGAAATGTAACAGACTGGCTGAGCCAAATGGTTAGGCCACAAAGAATGAGCACACATAGAAATGATAGGAAACTATTGTAAAAATCACAGGAGAAAATGTAAAATGGCAGTGAATCAGAGATTCAGAACTGTAAAAGTCATGTTTAGGGAAAATGTAAAATAGGAAATCCGAGAGAAAGGCATGAAGAATCAAAAGAAACTGCATAGTGCTGGGGAAATTAAAAAATGAAAGATGCAGTAGTTAAGAAAGTTGATCCAATATGTATGTCTGTTCTGCTATCATTTAAACATATACACATAAAGATATACAGTCGAACCCACTTAATGTCACATCACTTTATGTCACAACCTGGATACTGTCACAGAAATTTGTATCCCCTATCAACTCCCATAAGTAATTAATGGCCTTTACTATAGTTAATATCACTTTGCTTTCTGGCACAAATTGATTAATGTCAATGTATTTTTGCACCCGGAGAAGTCAGACTTCAAACTGGGCAAGTCCAAGCTATAAACACCTCACAAAGTGTTATCAGCTTTGCGACTCATCAAAGAAGGGGCTGGCTGTTTGATCACTGACTACATGCTGCATTAGCCTTTCAAACATGTGGCCATCAGAAGTTAAGTGAGTGAAAGGCTTACCACGGCTAACCTTTCAAAAGATCGTGATTAAAATCTGTCTTATTTCAGTAAATTTTTTGTCTTCTTTATCAAAATGTGGGCAATGTTGCCTAGTTGGCAACGCAAAGTTGACAGTTCGTCATTCTCGAGCGGTGTACTGTGAATTGTATAGCCTGGTTATTGTTGTGACAGATAATGGCTGTTAAATGCAAATGTGTCAATCTGGATTTAAACACTAAAATGGACATTCTGAAGCAAGCTGGTGAAAAAGTTACGATTAAGGACATTGCAGATAAATTTGGAACTGACATTTCAACTGTATCGAAACTTGTTAAAAAAAATATTTCTGACAGAAATCTTAAGTTTGATCAGTTCGATTCAGCTGATGACAACTTGCTAGCAATGGAAATGCAGTCATTTGAAGAGATCGTTGTTAGATGCAGTAAAAGTAGATAGCGAAGTTGAGGATAGTACAGATGACATCACTGAGTCCATCACAGAGTAGGTGCCCACCAAACCTGTTTCTCATACTAAGTCTGTGAGCGCATTTGAGACTGCGCTCATTCATTTACAATATGCTTGATGTGATGCAGGACATTTTTAATGCTGTAGCATGCTCAAATGACTTTTTTGGTTAATGGACCAGCTATCATTACACAACTCTTCTTCTTCTTCTTCTTCGTTCACTTCTACCACCAAAAACCGCACTGTGAACCTACTGAATTCACGCATGTGGTCCTCGTTAGGTCCCGTGGTCCCCTGTGTGGTCCAAAATAGATCACACGAGTTCCACGAAAGGACCACAAGGGGTTCAGAGTATCACAGTGCTTTAGCCTGTATTCTTGGTGGGTCTCAGAAGCGGGATTGCGTGACACCGTGGTTTTCATTGCACCAGTTTGGTCTAGGGTTGGACTTTCTCACCGGAAGACCTCGACGTGTTTGGAATATCAGAGCATCCCCGCTGGGTGAGAGGCGTCAGCCCACCCAGGTCAGAGTTGGACTTTCTCACCGGAAAACCTCGACGTGTTTTGAGATACCCGTGTATCACCGCCGGGTGAGAGGTGGTCGCCCATCCAGTCCAGGGTTGGACTTTCTCACCGGAAAACCTCAGCGTGATTAGGATACGCAGACATCCCCGCCGGGTGAGAGGTGGTTGCCTATCTAGACTTCCCTGGTCCAGTGTCTCCGACTTCAGCATTTTGCAGTCGTGGCCGCTACCCTTCCTAGTTGTGACCAGGATGGAGCTTTTGTCCAGGAGGATGAATCCTCGCCACTAGTGACTTCTACCCCTGGGTTGAGCCGGTTTAGGCATTATCCCAGTATGGGCGTGTTTGGGACGGGACGGACCTCTAGGGCAGAGGTACTGTGACATTCATAGCCTTCAAGATTCACCCCTGGTATGAGCCGGTTTAGGCAAAATTCACCAGTATGGGTGTTTATCAGGCGTTACCGACCTCTAGAGCGGAGGTGGCATGACATGTCTAGTCATCGAGTTCGACCCCTGGTGTGTGCCGGTTTAGGCATATTTCACCAGTGTAGGTGTATTTCGGACGTAGGCGGCCTCTAGAGCAGAGGTGCCGTGGTATAGCTCTCGTAGCGATACTACTGGACATACCAGGTTAAACTTCACTTTCCACCACCTTTTCCCATCGGCGCCGCACAGCAACCTTTATTTCCGCATTTACTTCCTTAACCGGGAGGAGCTTCACTCCACGCGCGGCATTTGAAAAGTTAAGCCAGCAGTGACTTAACCTCTGGGACAAGCTGGTTCATGCATTTCACCCGATATGACTGCACTCAGGACGTGGCTGACCTCCAGACCAGAGGTGCCGTGATTTGACTGTTTGCTTCGCTTTATTCTTTCAACCACCTTTTTCGCAGTGATGCTGCGCGGCAACCTCATCTGCAAATTTCTTCATTGGCCGGGAAGAGCACCGCTCCACGCACGGCAGCTGAAGATCTCGCCAACAGCGATTACACAACTCAAAATCATGCATTTTTTTTTTTTTTGCATCTGCTGAAATGTCAGATGCTGTTTGATTTTAGTGTTACCTCTGCTGTAATTTAATAACTAAGATTTGCTGTATTTTGTGATAAATACATTCTGTGTCCTGTAACGACAACTTCAGCTGTTTGTTATGTGTTTAATGTAGCAAATGTGGGACACACATACCATACACCAGTGCAGTCAAATCCACTGTAATGGACCCCGCTTAATGTCACCATATTCTGATGGTCCCGCTGATGTGACATTAAGCAGGTTTGACTAATATCTTTTTGAAAAAAAAAACCCCAAAAAAAACAGCAATATGATCCAGCAAATGAACATGAGTTGTTATGTGACGTGTCCTTTCTAGAACGTTGTCCCTCTCACTGCCTCCTTGAATGCAGTGCGGTCTCGAGCAAAGTGACCGACATCTCGCAGTGACATATTTAGATATTCTCAGTTGTGTCCTAAGTCCACCAGCGGCATGGCCACCATTTTTTCCACTTAGCAGGGCACTATGCCTTCTGCTATAAAAAAGGTAATGGTAACCCTGACACGCCTTAGAAGCAGATGGGGATATGGCGTCAGCGCCCATATTTTCCTTGAACTGTCACCACACTAGAGGTTGATGCGGTCAGCATCACATCTGGCTGCCTTTCCTTACCCAAATCCAAAAGAAGTTGAGTTTCCATTACTATAGCTGGGTGACTGGGGTGACTCCAGCCGGATTCAAATCCCCCCGACCTTCACCATGAGAGACTAGTGCACCTTCTGCTATCAACTTCTCCAAACCATTTTGTCTCTTGATGCAGCCGAAGTATCTCATCTTTCTAACTTTCATGGCGTTTACAAGCCAGTTTTCTATAACTTCTAATCCAATCAATATATTTTCATTTAATTTTTTTCTGTCCATGATCTTCTAAGTGCCCTTCTATAACATTTCATTTCAAATGCAGTTACTCTCTTTTCTGGTGATCTGTTAAGTGCCCAAGTTTTGCATGTGTATGCTGCCACCAGTAACATGTAAGCTCTTAGTAAACACAGCTTTGTTTTCTTGTTGGTACCTTGCCACATATTCTTTATTAGAACTAGTTTCTGTAATGCAACTGCTAGTCTCCTTTTAAACATAAGCTACAACTTCTATGATATCAAATCCATAGCTAATAACAACTTCAAATTGTTAAAAAATCTTGCAATTACGCTTCTCTTCTTCTTGTGGTAATGAATGGTGATGTATGCCATACCCGTGTGTTATCAACAACTGCTACAAATTAACGTATATTGTTCAGTAAGTCATGATGATATGTGATCAAAACTTTATCAATTATTCCACATTCCCGAAAAAAAGGGAAAAAAAAAAAGATGAGACATTTACCGCCTCAAGTTCCTCTTCCTCCTCATCAACTGTTGAAACCGTCACGGAGCTGAACTTGCCCATATTTTTTGTGTGCTTTGTAAGGGTCACCTGAAAACAAAAAGAAGTGAACAAACAGCTGCTGAAACCAACAGAAAACATTTATCTAAAACAACATGGCAAACAATCGACTGAAATCAAAAGCAGTAAACTTTTTTTTTTTTAATAAAAAGGTTCTGCCAAACACAGAAGCAAGCAGCTGGAAAATGTAAAAACAACAGAATCATCAGAGAACAGGTCAAGCAAACAGGTGAAATAAAAAGCGACACAACAGGAAACAGATTTATCTAACCAGAGCATATCTTGTCCAACATGTGAGGTTGTTATGTGATCCTTGAAAAAGGGTTTTTGCCAAAATATTGGGTTGTTGTATGCTCTTCATCTGTACGTACTCATCTCAGCTTCCTGCAGTAGCATCCTCAACAGCTCCTGCCCAAGATCCAGTGCTTCAGATCCATACAACCACACTCACAACCATTCACCGTCACTCCTTGATGATATGTTCTCCTTCTTCTTGGCACACATTTAGCAATAATGCATGGTGCCCTGATTTTTGCGATGCACCCTCATATAAGAAAAATAAAATTATTCCATGGCACATATAACTTCCTACTTGGTTGAGTTGTTTTATTTTATTATCATCTACACCAGCGGTTCTCAGATCCTTTTGCTGCACGGCCTACATTTAGAAGTCAAACATTTTTGCGGACCACTACTAAAGTGTTTTATATTTGCAAGGTATAAATCTAATTTTATAAAGTATTATGTAATATTTTCTCTACATGCTTAACTGCATATTCATTGCTACACAAAAGTTCTTTTCATTTACTAATAAAGCGATCTACAATTCTGCTGCTTGCATCCATGCAGTCTGTCCCCATGAATTGCGTCAAAAATGTGGAATAATTTTTTGTTGTAACTACCTTTTTCCCTCTTTTTTTTTTTTTTTTGCTGCTCTGAGACTTCAGCGCAGCCCACAATACTCCCTGTCACGGCCCACCTTTAGGCCGGGCCCATGGGTTGAGAACCACTGATCTACACGCTGCAGCTTTAGCTTTTCTTTTTTCTTTTCGCTGTTAGTGATGCTACACTGGAATAACAGCTCCAGACTCCAAAACATGATCCTGCAAATCAAGAGTCCGATCTTGGCCCAACAAAATAGCACAGATAGAAAACTGGGGGGGGGGGGGGCAGACAACTCCTGATAACAATGAGATTCACATGGGGAAACACTGCTCTTGTCTAGGTGGTTTAGAATATAAAACTGTACCTCAAAGCAGGACTGTCACTGCAAAACATGTTGACAAATGTTCACAGAGGTGTACAGTTCAGTTTTATAAAAAGAATAAAAGTGTGTGGAAAGAGGGCACAAAAGACAGTGAATAAAAAAACAAAATGAGAATGTATAAATGAAGAACATACAACAATCTAATATTTTGGCACATGCCTTTATCAAGGACCACATAAAAAGAGAAAAAAACAAAACAAAAAAACAGATAAAAACATGTAAAATAGATGAAAAAGTAAATAACTAGACTACTGGGCACTCACTTTCTTTGGCTCACTGAGCTGACTGTAGATGTCTGTCTTGATGCCTTCATTTTCTCGCTTCAGTGCTCCGTCCACAATGAACATGACAGAACTGTTACCCTGATGATGGTAGTACAGTAGTAGACCACACCTGTTGACAATATAACAAGATACATTTACAGATATTTTACAGCAGTCGTAGCAGTTTTGCAGCTTGGCTTCTCATGAAAGACAATGGGCTGCAGATCAATTATCATTACAATCTTTTTTTTCTATCAGCCATAGGTCTTTTTTCTTCTTCAGTTTAATCATCTATCTTATCTTCATCTACACCTCAAACTTCTAAATGTGTTTTTCACACTTTAACTCTTCATGCCATTATCCTAACTTAGTAAATGCACTCCAGTCTTTTACATCAACTTCTGCCTGTGTTGTATTAGTAAATACACCTTTTACATCAATATCTGTCTGTAATCTTGTATCTTATATCAAATTCTGTCTGTCATTTCCTTTTAACATTAACTTCTATCTGTAATCTTACCTTTTACATCAAATTCTGTTTGTAATCTTACCTTTTGCACTTCTGTCTGTACTGTTTCTCTAAGCCCTCAGCTCTGGGGATGATAAAAGAAGCAATCAGCATTTTGATGACTGAAATTGGTAAAAACCATTAAAAATTCGGCTAACAATCAAAATTTGAAGGGTGAGTTTAGGACCATTATTACTACAGGCAGAACCATAAGTGCTCTGATGTTCTCATTGCAGGTAGGAATCTGGCACAAATGCATGTACTCACAGCATCAGCAACAATCTTTATCAGTTGGGACAAAACAGCTATGGGAACAGAACTGACTGTCTTCAATCTGAGAAGCAACAACATTATCAGTTGGGCCACTGCCTTGTCAAAAATTGGCTCACAACACAGAGTCACCTTGCAGTGATTTTCATCCCACTGCGGGATACCAGGCAATGAGAATGCTGACCACTGGCCAAAGAGGGCACTGAAATGGAGCAACCTGACACACCGATTACCTATAATCAGAAGAAAAGCATGATTAAAAACCTACAGGAAGCCACAAATACCACCACATGATGACTATCACATGCTAAACAGAAAGGAACAAGTCACCATTTTCCATCTCCGAACAGGACACAGCCAACTCTGAAGTCATAATTATACAAAATTTAAGGTTGGTACTGCTATTCTTTGTACATGTGCCTAGATGCCACAAACTGTGGACCATATCCTCCAAAACTGCACCAACTATGATACACTGAGAAGCAATTACTGGCCCAGTGAAACCACCAAAGAAGATAAGTTCTATGGTTCCATACATGAATTACACAAACAAACAAACAAAAAAACAGTGAAATTTATCCAAGAGACAGGACTGCTAATATAGACAGACAATGCGTACGAAGAAGTATCCACAAACCATCAACAACACAACTAAATAAATCTGCTTCAGTTTTAAGTTATAAACATCTATCTAAACAGCACAGCATTAAATTTACAAATCATTATATATATGTTAATTATGATAAATACTCAGCATCAAGTGAAATGAATTCAAGAACAATGCAGAGATAAGACAGATGACTGAACAACAACCAGTCTCATATTGATCAGGAAAAGGAGATGGACATATGTTGGTCATGTGATGAGAAGAAACAATCAGAGAATCCCAAAACAAGCTATAAAGTGGACCACAACAGGCCGAAGAAAAAGAGGCAGACCACGTGAAATTCTAAAGAGGATATTGTTAAGAGAGGCCAAATTAATAGGCATAAAATCCCTTGACGAGGTTGAAAAGCTTGCCAAAAACAGGAAAAATTGGTAGACTACCTTGCGACCCCTATGTGACATTTAACGGCACGGGAAGGATATAAGATAAGATAAGAATTATGACTATTCAATGTGATAGGTTGAACGAGTCAGCTTCAGTGGTTCTTATGAAATGATTCGGTGGCAATAATGCAAGGTTTTTTGACACACTGGAAATATAGTAAATGAACATTTAAAAAAAAAAAAAAGTGAATAAATAATTGAAACAATTTGGATTTCAAGTTACATAAAGTGGAATTCATGTCGGCTAGGGCACTGATTAAAGTGGGTATTTTTTTCAATCCCTTGGTGGAGCTAAAAAGCGGCGGGGGGGTGTGTGTGTGTGTGTGTGTGTGTGTGTGTGTGTGAGAAATGCTTCTTTAGCAGACTCCACCACCATGGAGACTGTCTATCCCTGCTCTGTTAGTCAGGGTCAGGCTAGGCCTGTCACTGGAGGTACTGACAAAGTGATGGAACAGGGTCTTGGTCAGCTATGGTTCGCCTGCCCTGATGCTAGCATGTCAGCTACAGGTTGCTGACTGCCAGATCTGACAGCATTTTCGCACCCCCCCCCTCCGAGATAAGAACTAATGAAGACTAGTTGTCTGAGTACTACACTATTTCTTTATATTCTAATACTCTTGTTGTATCTCTCTGAAACCTAAAAGGAATATGTTGTTACTTAGAAGCCAACATTGTGAAGACTGAACATTAGCATCACACCTGACTGAGAGTTAATTACAATGGCTAGCCTGAAGACCTGGAACAGATCCACAAAGGAAGTTTCTCAACAGTCTCTGCCACCACAGAGAGTCTTGCCCCAGTTGATCAGACTGAGTCTGCTACTTCTTCTTCTTCGTTCGTTTCTACCACCAAGACTGCCTTGTGATCCTTCTGAATTTACTCCTGTGGTCCTCGATAGGTTCCTGTGGTCCCCGAAAGGACCACACGAGAGGACCACAAGAGGTTCAGAGTATCGCAGGACTTGAGCCTGTATTCTTGGTGGGTCTCAGAAGTGCGAATGCGTGACACTGTGGTTTTCGTTGCACCAGTTTAATCTAGAGTTGGACTTTCTCATCGGAAAGCCTCTATTTTGGGATACATGTGTATCCCTGCCGGGTGAGAGGTGGTTGCCTATCTAGACTGCACTGGTCCAGCATCTCTGACTTTAGTATTTTGTGGTGGTGGCCGCTCCCTTTCCTAGTTGTGACCAGGATGGAGTTTTTGTCCAGGACGACGAATCCTCATCACTAGTAAGTTTCACCCCTGGGTTGAGCCGGTTTAGGCATATTATCCCAGTATGGGTGTGTTTAGAATGGACCGATCTCTACAGCGGAGGTAGTATGACATGTGTAGCCGTCAAGTTTCACTCCTGGTTTAAGCCGGTTTAGGCATATTTCACCAGTATGGGTGTATATCGGATGTGGCCAGCCTCTAGAGTGGAAGTGCCATGGTATGAGTAGCTCTCGCCACGAGACCACTGGACATACAGACTATCACTTTATCCTTTCCCTCACCTTTCACATCTGTGCTGTACAGCAACCCTAATTGCTTTTTCTCATTTTCTTCATTGGCTGGGAGGAGTTTCACTCCACATGCGGCATCTGAAGAATCTCACCAGCAGTGTCTTAACCTCTGGGTTAAGCCCGTTCAGGCATTTCACCCAATATGAGTGCACATAGGACGTGGCTGACCTCCAGACCAGAGGTGCCATGATATGACTACTGTTTACTTTGCTTAATCCTTTCTTTCACCTTTTCCACAGTGGTGCCGCGTGGCAACCTCATTTGCACCTTTCTTCACTGGCTGGGAGGAGCCCCACTCCATGCACGGCAGCTGAAAAATCTCGCCAGCAGTGGTAGATGAGCTACCAAACATGACTCTCATCTACCCAAAGCGTCTGGCTTTCAGGCACCAGATATTCGCCTTCGACCCTTCTCCTGTCGGTTTAAACAGTTCTGCCACGAGAAGGCCAGGAGCTGGACCTGACTGTCAGAGGCTATTTGAGACGCATGCCACTGGAGTGGAGAGCGTATCCCCCACCCCACCTCCAGCTATAACAGTCCTTAGAACTGAGCCTGCTATTAAAAACAGCAATGGTGAGGTAAGACAGGGTCTTGGCCAGCTCAGGTTTGCTGATATCTGTGGCACTGCTCCTGCACTGCATCTCGCTCCGATTTCTGACATAAATGAGTTCAAATACAACACTTCTTGTTTACCTTCTGACATAAACAATTTCATCTGGATCACACGTCAGCTTGTGGGCATGCTTCTGTCCATCGATCACCCTTGCCTTGTCTCTTCTACGCAGAGGAAGCTTCTCCAATGGACAGTCTGAGTACAGCAACAAATAAACAACCAACTTTTTCCAACTGCTACTTTTTTTTTAACATGTATTATCTAACACAGTGGTTCCCAGCCCCTTTCCCTCCTCTCCCCTGGCAATGGAAAGATCCACAGGACAGTGGGGGTGGGGGGGGGGGTGGGAAGAAGAAAGATAATCAGATCCAACTTGGAAAAAAAAAAAAGGTTTTGGGAGGTACTGGGGATGTGGCCTAGGAAGCAATGGGTGGCAGTCTAAAAAAAAAAAAAAAGTTTTGAGAACCACCGACCTAACAAAACAAATAACCATGTTTATTACATGCTAACATGGAACAGAGGCTTTGACTTCAATGCTGGCAAACCAAAGTCAGCCATGATGCATCTCTCTTCTTTGGTTCCATAACACTGAGAACAATATTCCAGGGGTGGGGTGGAGGGGGGAGGTGAAGACACTGTTCAATTTGGCAATCAGCGACCCATAGCCAACATGCTTGGATCAGGGGTAGTGAACCACACAGCTGATCAAGACCCTGAAAATGGATCTGCTTTAAGCTAGAATTCAAATAAATTCCATTCCCCAGGTTTAAACTCCTTTATATATATATATCTCTCTCTCTGAACCTTAAGTGCCCAGGGCACATGGGGCTTCCGCAAGGGTTTTCCACAAATGCCTGTCCTTCGCCTTTTTTTCTGCTCTTGCCCAGGTGAGCCCTCTATTGTTCAACATCCTTTCTGTTGTTCTTCTCCATGTCTCTTTTGGTCTACCCTTACTTCTGTTCCCCTGTGGTGTCCATCTTAGTGCTATTTTTGGTAGTGAGTTGTCAGTCATTCGGAGCACATGTCCCAACCATCGCCAGCATCTTTCCTCAATAATTGTTGTCAGTGGTTTCATCTGCATTTCTGCTAATAAGATGTTATTTCTTATGGTGTTTGGCCAGAATATTTTTCTAATTCTTCGTAAACATTTAGTCTGGAAAGAATTTAACTTGTTTTCTATGGTTTTGGTGATTTTCCAGCATTCACTTCCATAGAGTAGTACACTTAGAACATTACTCTTAAATATCCTGATTTTCATATTTATGCTTAGTTTTTTTGATTTCCATATAGTCTGCAGCACTGCAAAAGCCTGGTTTGCTCTAGTAAGTCTGCTGTTGATGTCCTCTGTGCTGTCTCCATTTTCTAATATATATATATATATATATATATATATATATATATATATAATAATTTATAATAAATAATAGTTAATGATTAATGTGCATGCACCAACAGAAGATACAGAGGATGAAGTCAAATAAGAACTCTACTACACGTTAAAGAGAATAATAGAGAACACCCAGAAACATGATATACTGATAATACTAGGAGATTTCAATGCAAAGACAGGAAAGGAAGAAACACAGACACATCACAGGAAAAGAAAGTCTGCATGAAACCTCTAATGATAATGAATGGAGACTAATGAATATGGCAGATGCTTATGGAATGAGAATAAGCAGCACACATTTTCAAAATAAGAACATACATAAACAAGTATGGAAATCACCTGATAAACTAACATGCAACCAGATATACCACGTTTTAATTGATATCAAGCACACAACAAAACATACTTCAGATCAGAAGTTACAGAGCACCAACCATTATTTTGTTGGAGCTAAATTAAAATTTAGATTGAAGACAAATTTGCGTAGTATATTAAATAAAAGCTCAGTAATAAATAGAGTCTGGGAAAATAAAACTAAAATTGAAAAGTCAACACAAGAAATCAGTACACAGAAAGATAAACAGCCACAGCCTACAAGAAGAAAATATTAACATTAATTTCAATCAGGAACTTGCCAATCATTCCAAAACACCCAGTGAAGTAGAGGAGATAGGTATAGATGAGTTTATGGAATTCTTACAGCACAGCCATAATCACAGCAGCAAAAGTAAGCGCTGGATTGGAAAAACCAAATAGAAAAGCATGGATATCAGATAAAACATGGAAGTATATACATGAAAGACGAGCAGTCAAATTAGACATGTTGAATGCAAAAGCAGATCATGAAAGAGATTCGGCAAAAGCAAAATACAAAGACATAGACAAGAAAGTAAAAAGTTCAGCTAGAAGGGATAAAAGAGAATACATAGACAATATGGCGAAAGAGGCAGAAAAAGCAGCAAAAACAGGAGACAGCAAAACTTTATATAACATACAAAAGAGGCTAACAGGTACTATTACATCTAAAGAAAGACCAATCCTTAGCAAAACTGGAACACTATTAACATCAAATAAAGACCAAAAGCAAAGATGGGCTGAACACTTCCAAGAAATACTCAATCGACCACACCCAAAAGAATTGTTAAACCTTGAAACTGACTTACCAGCCCCACAACTAAATGTCAACCTAGATGAAATTAAATTGCATGAATTGAAACAGCAGTGAATTTAATGGCTAATAACAAAGCTGCAGGTGAAGATGAAATAACAGCCGAGATGCTAAAAGCTATCAATAGTGACAACATGAGACAACTACAGAGAATGTTTAACAAGATTTGGAAAGAAGAAAAGGTCCCTTCTAATTGGAAGAAAGGAATCATTGTTAAAATACCAAAAATGGGCAACCTTAGTGACTGTAACAACTGGAGAGGAGTAACCTTAATATCAGTTGTGTCAAAAGTATTTTGCAAGGTCATTTTGAATAGACTCAAAGATATAGTGGATACTGCAATGAGAGAAGAACAAGCAGGATTTCGAAAAGGGAGAAGCTGTCTCGACCAGATCTTTACTCTCAGAATAATACTTGAAGAACATATTGAAAAGCAGAAACCATTAATACTGAACTTCATAGATTTTAAAAAGGCATTTGATAGCATACACAGAGATTCATTATGGAGAATTTTATGTCTATATGGAATACCATCTAAAATTGTCAACATCATTAAGGACTTACACAATGGATATGGTTGTGCAGTCAAGACAGAAGAAGGGATGAGTGAATGGTTCCAGATTGAAACAGGCATGAAACAAGGATGTATACTGTCTCCTTTACTTTTTGGGATTACAATAGACTTCATAATGAAAAAATGCTGCACAGGTAACACAGGTATTGACTGGGTACATGGGACCCAACTAGAAGATCTTGATTTTGCTGATGACATAACTCTTATCAGTAATAATGTGAATTCCATGCAAGAAAAAACAGATAGCCTGTCTTCACTGGCTAGCAAAATAGGACTTGAAATTAACAAGGACAAAACAAAAATAATGAAAATTCCCATCAATCAAAATGGAAAAATACACATAGAAGGGACAGATATTGAAGAAGTCAATCAATTTGCATACCTTGGCAGCTACACAGACCAGGATGGTGACACTAGAAAGGAAGTTAGGATCAGAATTGCAAAAGCAGCATCAATCTTCAAGAATCTTGAGAACATACGGAATTCAAAAGTTATAAGCACAAAAACCAAGTTAAGACTATTCAATTCAAATGTAATATCCACCCTCATTTATGCATGCGAAAGCTGGAAAACAACTAAAGAAACAGAAAAGAAATTAGACTCTTTTGAAAACAAATGCCTAAGGAAAATACTCGGCATCAAGTGGAATGAATTCAAGAACAATGCAGAGATAAGACAGATGACTGAACAACAACCAGTCTCATGGGTGATCAGGAAAAGGAGATGGACATATGTTGGTCACTTGATGAGAAGAAATGATCAGAGAATCCCAAAACAACCTATCAAGTGGAACACAACAGGCCGAAGAAAAAGGGGCAGACCGCGGGAAACTCTGAAGAGGACATTATTAAGGGAGGCCAAGTTAACAGGCATAAAATCCTTTGATGAGGTTGAAAGACTCGCCGAAGACAGGAAAAATTGGCGAACTACTCTGCGAGCCCTATGTGACGTTTAACGGCACGGGAAGGATATAAGATAAGAATAAATAGAGATGCTTTGAAAAGAGAAGAAACTAAATAAAAATTCAGAATAAAAAGCTAAACCATAAGATAAAAAAAAGAGGGAATGAAGAAAAAGCATGAGAAGATATAAAAACCATTATAAAGAACACAGCAGAAGAATGCCTGGGAGTCAAGACCATAAATAAAAGAAAGAACTGGTTCAATAAAGTCTGCAGAGAGACAGTCATAAAGATACCAACAGCAAGACAGATAAGGCTGAATGACATGAATAACAAAACAAATGAGGAGGAGTACCACACACAGCGTAAAGAAACTCAAAAAGTTATTCGCCAACAAAACCAATAATATATGAAAGACATGGTAAATGAGATGCAGACATGCCATCAAAATAAGAAAAGCAGGGAATTCAATAAAGAACTATGAACAGTAAAGTAAAAACAACCTCTGCAGAGCCTGAAGGATGGTAATGGAAACATGATAAATAATGAAGAGAAAATCTGTATCAGATGGAAAGAAAATTTTGAAAATCTACTAAACTGTGAAGATCTTATAAACACATCACCATGCAAAGAAATACAGATTTGTGAACCTGAAATGGAGGGACCAGACTTAGAAGAAGTCATCTACAGTATCATGCTTCTACAGAACAACAAAGCAACTGGTTCAGATGGAACTGATTAAGGAAGGAGGTCTAAATCTACATGAACAGATATGTGTACTAATACAACAAATATCATCATCATCATCATCATGTGCCGTGCCGACTGGCATTGGCTATTATGCTTCTCCAGAGTATCCGATCCTTCATGCAGGCCATCAGCTCAGTTGGTGATCTCCTCTCACACCATCCCGTCAGACTGTCCAGTATCATTTCTCTTGGTCTTCCTCTTGGTCTTCTTCCTTCTATTTTTCCTGTTGTTATAATATTTTCAATGCCCCCTCTTCTCATTGCATGTCCTATGAAAGTACATTGTCTCTCTCTTATATTTTTGACAAGGTTTTTTGTCTCTCCAGCTCTTCTCATACATTCTTCATTAGTTATTTTTGCTGTCCAGGGGATTCGCAACATTCTTCTAATAAACCACATTTCTGCTACTTCCAATGATTTTTGTGCAGACATGCCTGCTGTCCATGATTCACTTCCATATAACAATATAGGTTCAATATAGCATTTTAGGACTCGTTTTCTAACATTCATTGATAAGAATGTGTTGGTTAATATGTTTCTCATTCTCTGAAATGCAGTCTTTGCTTGGCCTAATCTGTTCCTAATTTCTGTTCTGCATTTCCCATCTGAAACTAATAACAACAAATATGGAGAGAAGAAAAACTCCCTAGTGAATGGAGTGAATCATTACTGATACCAGTATTAAAAAAAGATGATAAGAGCAAGTGTGAAAACTACATAGGAATATCTTTACTACAAACAAGCTACAAAATACTATCTATTATACTTTTAAACAGATTAAAACCATACAGTGAGAACATACTGGGAGACTATCAAGCAGGTTTGAGGAAGAACAGATCAACCATAGACCAAATGTTTTATCTACATCAAAGAGCAGAAAAGTACTGGGAATATGGAAAAGAAGTACATAACATCTTCATTGACTTCAAGGAAGCTTTTGACAGCATAGATAGGAGCAGGTTATGGGAAATTATGAAAGTATTTGATATACCTAATAAATTAACCAATTTGATCAGACTATGCATGGAGGATGCACATAATAAAGTAATATTTAAAGGAAGAAAGTCAGAACCCTTATATATAAGAACTGGTTTAAAAGAAGATGATACATTATCTCCATTACTATTCAATCTAGTACTAGAAAAGGTAATCAGAAAAGAGAAAGAAGAAAGCAGTACAGAAGAACAAGCTAAAATACTAGGATAAGCTGATGACATTGACCTGGTGGGGGAATATATGCAAGAAGTCATCAATACTTGCATACACCTGAGAGATGTGGCATTAAAAGTGGTCTTGACCATTAACCAAGATAAGACAGAGTATATGAAGATATCAAGAGACCAGAGGCAGAATGATCCAGATTATATAAATGTTGGAGATACGTTCATTAGGAAAGCAGAAACATACAAATATCTAGACACAACCTTCAACAGAAGCAACATAGTAAGCAAGGAAATTAAAAGCAGAGTACGGAGAGGGAATAAAATATACTTTGTCTTGCAACACTTGTTCAAATCCAAAATCCTGTCCCAAAACAACAATCTACAAAACTATAATAAGACCAGCCTTCATGTATGGATCAGAAACATGGAGTATAACAAAGAAAGATAAACAACAACTGCAGATCTTTGAGAACAAGATCTTAAGAAAAATCTTTGGGCCCACAAAGGATACCAACAGTGGAGAATGGAGAGCTATAGTGAACACTGAACTGAACAGCTTATTTAAATCCCAACGAATTATAAATGTCTTCAAACTGAACAGACTATGCTGGTTGTGCGATATAGAAAGAATGGAAGACGACACACGAACGAAAACTATGCATGCACAAGAGATAAGGGAAACAAGACCAAGGGGCAGACCAAGACAGAGATGGAAAGACAACATGGAAGAGAATATAAAAGAAATTAGTGTCACCAACTGGAGAGAGAATATCAGAAATAGAGAGGAATGGAGGCGAACTTTATCTGCAACAATGAGCTTTAATGGCTCTAAAGAAGTTAATACTTACCAAGAATCAAAGACATCTGACCGCATAGACAGTAATAAACGTACAATGGCTTTTCACCCTGATATTCTTCCTGATCTTTTGTGTCTGTGCAAACAACACTCTTTGACACGACCTTCGGCATTGTGGTTTCGTTTTGAAAGATGAAAGGTTTAATCTAAAACCAACACTGGTTACAACTTCCACCTTCGTACACTAGGCGATTTGTTTAGGTGTACTACGTCATAAGTTTGTGTGCTATTTCTGCTGGATCCGAATAAAATTTTTATATCCCGAGCAACAATTAAATGGAAATCTGATCTCATAACAGAGACTATTTTTACATCTTTGATATGATAGGAATCAGCATCATTTTCTTGATACTATGATAACTTGGCGTTTCTTCAATTCCTTTGTAATCTAATTCGTTTACTAAATTTCGTACCAACATATCTCGAAAATCACGCTTCACCACTTTGTGCAGTACTGTCTCACAAATCAGTAACACAATAATTGGTGTATAAGTATACAACTATACACTAAACACTGCAGTAAAGCTGTGATACTAGAATGTATAAAATTGGAAAAAAGTAGGAGCAGCTTTATTACTTAACGATTACAAAGTTGTGACGTTTCGGCGTGAGCCTTAATCATACAAAAACATACAGGACGAAGAAATAGGGAGAGGAGATAAAGTATAGATTTACATGAATACTGTAAAAAAAAAAAAAAAGGTACTTAGCTGTAAATAAGGTGTGGCTTGTCTGGCGGTGTGTGTCAGGAATGGATCTGGTAGGACGTGGAAATTGTTTAAATAGAGACCTGTGACATGTGGTCGGTGGGTTGTAACTGGGAGTGGTGGATGGGGAACCGGGGAGGGGAGAGAGAGTGACGCACTACTGGCCTAGCTAGGAGAATTTGAAACAGGTGATTGGGGAAGAGATGTTGCAGAGAAGAGGGGTTGCTGAGAAAATAGCGGGGTTGCAGAGTGATGCTGTGAGGAAGTTTGAAAAGTAAAAAGGGGTGGATTTAGTGGAGAGGTACTATAATGATTGAAGAAGATGATGTTACGTGTAACTAAACAGCGAGTTTAACCCATGTGGTTCCAGCGTCCCATAATTTTGAATGCACCGGTTCTCAAGTGCCAGGCGGCTTGTGTCATCTGCGTGACATTGTTTAATGGCTGTTACCAGAAAATCAGATTTGCCTCTGTGGTTGGGGCCATTGAAATGATTTGGGACTGGTTTCGAAGCATGCTGGGTGATGTCGTATAGATGTTTTTGCATGCGGTCCCCTAATCTGAGGCCAGTCTCACCGATATATGTTATCCTGCATCTTTTGCACACGATGACATATATCACATTTCGGGACTCGCATGTGAATCCCTCATGAAGAGTGAGGATAGTTTTGGGAAAGGTGATTGTTTTCGTTTCCCAAACTACAGGGCAGGTAACGCAGCGGGGGCGGTTACATTTTCTGGTGCCAACATACTTAAGGCTCTGCTTCAAGTGGCTGTGGACGAGGATGTCCTTAAGGTTTGGCTCACGTTTGTATGCCAATAGGGGTGCTTCAGAGAAAATGTTACGAGTGTCGGAGTCGAGTTGGATTATCGGCAGATGACGATAAAGGATTTTCTTAACCATCTGACCGTGCGGGTGGAAAGGCAGTACTAACTTAACTCTGTCAGATGGAGTAACAGGCTTTTTCCTGAATACTTCTTTGCGGCTCACTAGTTGGATACGGTTGAAGGCTTTACGAAGGACCTTTTCTGGGTAGTGGCGATGACGGAAAAATTCTAATAACTTGTTGGACTGATCTAAAAAGTCCAAATTATCCTGACATATGCGGCGAAGACGGAGGAGTTGGGAATATGGGATGGAGTTCTTACAGGCCTCAGGATGGGAGGAGGTGTAAAGCAAATAGGTGTGGCTATCGGTGGGCTTGTAAAATACAGAGGTAACAAGCCTGTTTGTGCCAATAGAAATTTTAATGTCTAAAAAATTAACAGACTTGTCAGAGATTTCATAAGTGAATTTTATGTTCTTATTGAGTGTATTGGCGAATTCAATAAATTTTTCAAGGTCTTCATGTGGCATACTTGTCTCACAAATCAGATCTGTTGACTTCATTTTGTGTCATTCAGATTTGTACATTTTTTTCCTTCTATGCTCTTCTTTTTGCCCTAAGTTTTCGAACGAGTGAAGGTGAGTTCTAAATTCTGACATGTGTAAAATGTTGATTGTCTTGTAATTATGATTTTAATTTGTATTCAATGATATGAAATATCTCGGAAAAAGCTCTTCAGTGATTTTTCTCATCCACGATTAATTACCAAGTTTTCAGACGAGCAGAATGAGAGAATTATTAAGTATGGTATAACACAGATGAGCTTTTTTTAAGTGTCATAATCAGTATGCCTTCAATAGTTCTGAGGTCCGTGCGCAACATTTTCAAACCATGTGCAAATATTTTCTCACTTTTTTTTTCTGTACATAAATATGCGTTGCAACGTTAACAGTTCTCGTGAAATTTTTTTTCCAAGAAATTAGGAAATCAAACTCATGTAATGCTATCATGTTTTTTCTCAGAGCTGCCACAGCATAGAGAACTTACCACCAGGAAACAGAAAAACAAAAGTAGGCACTCGATAGTTTAGATCGGAGAATGCTCTGGAAACTACTGGAACACTATGGTATCCCAGACAAGATAACAAAGCTTTTAAAGACCATATATGAAGGAACAACTTGTAGAATCATGCATGGAGAAACTCTCACAGGTTTTTAAGTGGAAACAGACGTGCGGCAGGGATGTTTGCTATCATTATTCCTATTTCTTTTAGCAATTGATTGGATCATGAAAACTACCACATACACAGAAAATGGGATAAAATGGACATTGTGGAACCAACTGGAAGATCTTGACTTGACAGATGATGCGGCACTTATGGCACACAGCCACACACAAATGCAAGAGAAACTTCAGATCTTAAGCAAGAATTCAGATAAACTGGGGCTATACATTATCAGACAAAAGATTCTAATAGCCGGAGGTGGGGTGAAGGATACGCTCTCCACTCCAATTAAATGTCTCCATGGCGTGCGTCTCAAATAGCCTCTGACAGTTCAAATCCAGCTCCTGGCCTTCTCGTGGCCGAACTGTTTAAACTGACAGGAGAAGGGGCGAAGGTGAATATCTGGCGCCTGAAAGCCAGACACTTTCGAATAGATGAGACTCGTTAGTCTTGGTTGGTAGCTCATTTGGAAGAAGAAAAGCTCCTGCTCGCTGCTGGCAAGATTCTTCAGCTGCTGTGCATGGAGTGAAACTCCTCCCAGCCAATGAAGAAAAATGGGATTATGTTTGGCGCGCGGCGCCGTCGTGGAAAAGGTGATGGAAAGGATTAAGTGAAGTAGCCAGTAGTCTCGCGGTCAGGGCTACTCATATCACGGCACCTCTGCTCTAGACGCCGGCAACGTCCTATAATAAACACATACTGGCTCATATGCCTAAACCGACTTAACCCAGGGGTTAAACTAAGACTCTGCTGGCGAGATTCTTCGGCTGCCGCGCGCGGGGTGAAATTCCTCCCGGCCAATGAAGAAAAATGCGATTAGGGTTGCCTCGCGGCGACGCTGTGGAAAAGGTGATGGAAATGATTAAGTGAAGTTTAATCGGTATGGCCAGTAGACTCGCGGTGAAGGCTACTCATACCACGGCACCTCTGCTCTAGAAGCCGGTCACGCCCTATATATACCCATACTGGGATAATACGCCTAAACCAGCTTAACCCAATGGTGAAACTCACTAGTGGCGAGGATTCGTCCTCCTCGACAAACGCTCCGTCCTGGTCACCACCAGGAAGGGTAGCAGCCACGACTACAAAATGCTGAAGTCGGAGACACTGGAGCAGTGCAGTCTAGATAGGCAACCACCTCTCACCCAGCGGGGATATTGATTGATTGACATTCCTTTGGGCCAACATTGGCTCATAGGGTGGAAATCATATCTTTCCATGTCTGACGCCCGCTGTAGGTCTTGGATTGACTTGAATCTCAAAGTTATACTCTCTCTAGTGATGGTTCTACGTAGTCTCCATTGGCCTGCCTTGCTTTCTTTTCCCCTTCGCTGACCATCCGGCGGAGATATACTGATATCCAAAACACGTCGAGGTTTTCCGGTGAGAAAGTCCAACTCCAGGCTGGATGGGCGACCAACTCTCACTCGGCCAGGATATATTCATATCCAAACCACGTCGAGGTTTCCTGGTGAGAAGTCTAGCTCTAGACTAAACTGGTGCAACGAAAACCACAGTGTCACGCAATGCCGCTTCTGTGACCCACCGAGAATATAGGCCAAAGCCCCGCGATGCTCTGTAGCTCCATCCTAAATGAGACTATCGCGAGAACCACAGGAGAAAATTAAGTAGGATCACGGGGTGATTTTGATGGTAGAAGCGAGCGAAGAAGAGGAAGAAGAAGAAACAGAAGAAGAAGAGACAAAAAAAAAACAAAGATAATGAAAAGTAATAGTGCAAGCAATAGCCTCATGGTAATCGAAGGAGTGCCAATTGAGGAAGCAGAGTATTACACATATTTAGGTAGTATAGTGGATAAAATCTATCTTAATGCGAAGAAAACTAAATTGATGACAACTGACAAAACAAACAAGGCAGCTGATATATGTATCAATGAGGAAAAACTGGAAGAAGTGGAGAGTTTTGAATATCTTGGATCACTGCTAACTAATAATAGAGATACAATGAGGGAAATTAAAAGGAGTACATCTATCGTTCTTCAGAAAGTAAAACAACTAAAGAATATGTGAAGAGGAACAGATAGAACTACAAACATAAGATTTTTAAGGGCATGCATTTTTCCCATCGCAACATATGCCTATGAGACCTGGACAGTTAACAAAACAGCTGAGAAACACATAAATGCTTTTGAATGTAAATGCTACCGAAGAGTTCTTAAAATATCATGGACACAAAAAAGAACAAATATATCCATACTACAAGAACTTAATATTGAAGAAGGCTGGCTAGTAAAGAGTATTAAACAGAGAAAACTTAAATATTTTTGACACATTAAACGTCATTATAATCTAGAGAAGACCGTCTTGGAAGGGTACATAGTGGGGAAAAGAAAGAGAGGAAGACCAAGGCGAAGATGGCTGCAAGACATCGTTGATGATCTGCAAATGGATGTATCAGCAGCAGGCCATCTTGCTCACAACCGAGAGGCCTACAGGAGTGCTGTTAGGGAGGCAAATTTCCACAAGGGACATGCAAATGAATGAATGAATAGTGGATAAATACGGGGGAATGGGAAAAGGAAGTTAAAGCTAGAATAACCAAGGCCAGGACACCATTTATCCAACTTAACAAAATATGGTCATCTAAGAACATTAAAACAAACGTAGAGACTGTCCTGCGTTCGGAGACATGGGTTATGACCAAGACAATACAACAGAGGATACAAACATTCATGAACTACTGCTTGAGGAGGATTTTAAACATTAAATGGCAGGACAATATCAGGAACGAGGAGGTCTGGGAAAGGACAGGACAAGAACCTACGAACCTACAAATCATGTCTAGGAAATAGAGGTGGATTCACACTGTGATGAAACCCAGCATCAGTATAGCAAGACAGACATTGAAATGAAATCCTTAAGGAAAAGAAAATGAGGAAGGCCTAGACTTACTTGGAGAATAGAAATTACGACAGCGCTCAGAGACAAGGGATACACATGGAAGGAAGAAGAGAATAATTCCAAGAACAGGTATGGCTGGAGCGGCTTTATCCGTGGCCTATGCTCTCAAAGGAGCAGAAAGGCGATGATGATGATGAATTGTAGTTTCTGCGCGGCATATATCATTTCATGCGCATCATGATTTGTGTCCGTATGTGTATGCGCACACGCGCAACTGTAATAATCTAATACAAAACAAAAATCATTTAAATTATTCTTGATATTTTTGTCAACAGCAACCCAACATGGAACACAACAGGCCAAAGAAAAAGAGGCAGACCGCATGAAACTCTGAAGAGGACATTGTTAAGAGATGCCAAATTAACAGGCATAAAATCCCTTGATGAGGTTGAAAGACTCGCCGAAGACAGGAAAAATTGGAGAACTACTTTGCGAGCTCTATGTGACGTTTAACGGCACGGGAAGGATATAACATATAAGAACCCAACATTTCTATAGCTGATTAAAATATCGAAGCTTATTTTACATAAGCGATAAAATGAAACAAGTTTATAGAATCCACTGATTACGAGAGGTTTGATCTCTTCTCCCCAGCAAAAAAAAAAAAAAAATCCTGTATTCCAGTACAAACTTTTCTCCTTTCAATTCTTCTTGTGTCTTGACCTCATGTATGGGCCACAATAAGGCTAGTCGGTAGTGACATACTTTCACTTGAAAGGTTGTGGGTTCTTGACATATTACCAGCACTTTCCAGTGCGCCCGGCTGTAAAAATGGCACAAAGTGACAGGGAAAACAAGCTGCCGAGAGCATTAAACATAGCTGAGCAAAGGATAACTGTGGTGTAGGAGCATAAGGGCGACAACCCAAACAATTTTTAAACCACTGCATTAATGTTTGCCTGCTGGTTAAGCGAACTATGGGCGTTTTCATTACTTATACCCCAGTGGCATGGGGCAAGGCTGCTTTTCCTTTTTAACGTAAGCTTATTTTTATTTCTTACATTTTTTTTAGTAATACAATTTATTACACCTGCCATTAGTGCTTTCATGATCCACATGTCATTATTTTGCTAGTCTCAAGTCTGAAGACTGAGATCTTATCAATGATAAAATGTGTCCTAATGAGAAAAAGCGCACTTTTTTTTCCGACACTCAAGTCACGTGTAAACCAGTAAGATTATTTCCATTGGTTTCGTCAATTCCTCCCCCCCCCCCTCTTTTTTCCCATTTTGAAAGTCATCAACAAAGCACCCCCACCCTGAAACCCATGAGTTAAGTGTTTTTCTCCTGAAACCCATGAATAAAGTGCTAAGTTCTTCAAAACTGAGAAAAGGCCATGATATGCACTGCAAATTAGTCTCATTTCTGTTCCATCCTATATCATTCACATACTAAATGTTTTGCAGCTGGTTGAAGGACTCGTTTGAACTTGAAGAACCAAAAATGTTCTTTGTTTGATTTCTGCATTGTTACAAAATAGATTACAGCTCATTACATAAATTTGTTTCGGACGAGTGAATAACACTAGCAAACATAGAGCATGCGTATGTATAGTCTCATTTAATTTGTACTTACTAGTTAGCAAAAGTTGGCTTTCTGGCCACTAAACTGACTTCATAAATAATTTTATGTGTCTGTTATTACTCCTGTAATAAAATAAAGTAACAAGATTTGTTGCTCTAGAAACACATTAACACATCGTGGCACATAGCAACATGCAGTAAAAACATACAACAGGACGTGACATATAACTAAGTGTCATTCAGATGTGAGAACGAAGACTAGTTCGTGGCTAGTTTTACATTTAAATTTTATAAGTACATAATATTGATAATTGTGCCGTATTTCCCCCATACACCTGCTATCTTCTGCCACCGTTATAAGTGAGTAATATTAGCTGATGCAATCTAAGCCAATTTGCTTCCATTCCAAATAAAAAGAGACACAAATTAAATTATGTTATTATTTTGAAGGTTTCAAGACAAGATCTGGCATGTCTGACGCTGCAGCCACGAACGGCCCGGCTGGGAAAGGGCCGAAACCAAAAAGTGACAAGGAGTTGAAGAAAGAAGCCCAGCGACTGGCAAAACTTGAAAAATTCAAGGCAAAAGAGGACAAAAAACAGCAAGAGCAGCAAAACAATCTTGCTGATGGAACGGAGGTGAGTAATGGAACTAAAAAAAAATGAAAACAAAGATTTATGACAAGAAATGATTTTGGTTAAGTTGTTTTAAATTTCAGTTTTACTGAATGCAAAATTTTGCAACAATATGTGTGGTACCCATACGTCACTATTTGTGAAATGGACATTTTGTTGACTGATGGAGCCGCTTCTTTCTGCTTGTTTACGAGCATCTAAGGAAGCAGACTTTTAGGGAACTTGCCTGTGTGAATAAGCGAGATTGACCACAATCATTTATGCAGTTTGACTGACTTACTTGTATCTTATACTTACTTCTTTCTTAGTTTCAGACCCCCCCAACCCGGAAAAAAAATCACAACCCAACCTTGTTCTTTTCAAAACCTGAAATAGTGGATGTGTTGCCATGTTCCTTCCTTCCTCAACTTCTTTACCCCTATCTGGGGCATAGACCATCAAGGGCTCTCCATTTGTTTTTTTGTCTTTCAGTCCTGGGCTGGTTCTTCTGTCTTCAGGTGTACCGTCTCTTTGATCTCCTCTTCAAGACTCCTTCACCAGATGTTTCTAAGTCTTTCTTGTTTCCTCTTACCATGGGGATTCCAGGTGAGAGCCCATCTGGTTATGTTAGTGATAGACTTTTGAAGTATATGTTCTATCCATCTTCAGCGTCTTTTCATTATCATTTCTTTCACTGTGGGTTGGTGCTTTTGTGCCTTAGCTCTTCATTACTAATGTTATCTGGTCATCTAATCTGAAGGTGTATTGCCATGTTGCCTAATGAATATGAAAGTGATCACTTATACCCACATGCCTGAATTTTCTTTTGCAACAAATATATGGATCTGACATTTGTTGTGGATTTGTATTTGATGATCAGCGTTGGTTCTCAGGTATATCATCACTTCCTGCAGTTTGTGTTTATGTAACTTTTCATTACCATCAATCCTCACTGTGTCTTGGGTATTCATGGAGCAGCAGTGTCTAGGGATTCATGAGGGAGTTCTGTCTAGGGATAAATGGGGGAGTTGTGTCTGTTGATACATGGGCAAGCTGTGTCTAAGGATGTTTGGTGGAAGCTGTGTTTAGAGATATAGGAGGGAGCTGTATCTAGGGATACATGGAGAGCTGTGTCTAGGGGTACATGGTGAAAGTTATGTCTGGGGGATACTTGGTGGAACCTGTTTAAAGATATTGGGGTGGAGGGGGGATGTGTCTAGGGATACATGGAGAGCTGTATCTAGGGATATATTGGGGAGCTGTGTCTAGGGATATATTGGGGAGCTGTGTCTAGGGATATATTGGGGAGCTGTGTCTAGGGATATATTGGGGAGCTGTGTCTAGGGATATATTGGGGAGCTGTGTCTACTCAGGGGGACAATATTGACTATCATATAGTAATGACTTCATTATTTGGGCTGCCTTGCCAGAAATGGTCAGGATGTCAATATCCCATCTCTTTGTGCTCTCTAGTAATAGGGAGATATGTTTCAACAATCTGGCTATTGGGAGCGGGGCACCTTGTGGCCCCTGTGGTGGTGGAGTCTGGCAGGAGGCTTTGATCCATTCCCATTTTTCTGTTTACAGGCACCAGCGTACACATTTTTTCTGAGGCTCTGGTGAGCAGTGGGCTTGATTCAGTTCGAATGTACTTTTTTTGAAATGTGCACGGAGGGTTTGGGTTCTTGTAATTCTACGATTTAAAATTTTCAGGGGAAGGCAAAGAAAAAGGCTGTGAAGGAGAGACAGGTCATCACATATGATGTTCCCACTGAGAAAGGAGCCAAGAAAGGTATCAGACTTTTGTGTATAGAACTGGCCTTTGATTTACTGAGTAGAATTACATCATTTCCTTGTGCTGTATAGTTTGGGTCACTTTCAAATGTGTACATTGGATTGTTATATGTTGATCCATATCAACAACATTTACAACATTTGTTGAGCGGCATGTTGTCAGGATGTTGAAAAAAATGTTTGAAAAGTAGGAGAGGAAAAAAAAAGATGTTTCTGATTTCTGTTTTATAACATTTTTCACCATTGTGAATATTGTTAATGTAAAATTGAATACAGAACTCCTGCTGACAATGAGATTCATGAAGGCAACCCATCTTCTTGTCTAAGTTATTGTTTTTGATAGAGTTAGTAAAGAACTCTTGCTAACAAGGGATTTGTGGAGGCAACCCATTTTCTTGTTTAGATTGTTGTTTCTGATAAATAAAGAACTCATACTGACAATGGAATTTATGAAGGCAGCCCATCTTCTTGTCTAGGTGGCTGAGTATGTGATCTGAATGTGGACGATTCTGTTAAATATCTCTGAGGTATTGTGGGGTTTTTTATTGTAACTAATATTGCAACTAATCATGCTCCAGTTAGAGTGATTTTGTTTCCTTATTTTCAGATACAAATTGTCCCATGCCAGAATCCTACAGTCCCAGATATGTAGAGGCTGCTTGGTATGACTGGTGGGTGGAGCAAGGGTTTTTTAAGCCAGAATATGGGGTATGTGTGTAGCATTGCTTCTCAGTCAGTGTGTGAATGTAGGATTTGTGTAAGGATGTAGTGTCTGGATAAGTATATAGCATCTGTATGTGAGTGTTAGATCTGTGTAGACCTCCAGAACACATCCTGCACACCTTAATGTATAAACTAGGAAAAAAAAGTAGAAATAGCTTTATTACTTAACGAGTACACAGGTAATAATATCACCAGAGCCTCTTTTAAATAATAAAACTGTTCCTACTTTTTTGTCCTAGTTTATACATTTTGGTATCACAGCTTTACTGCAGTAGCTCAGTGTATAGTTATATATACTCATACACTAATTATCCTGCAAACCTGAGCTCTGTTTATAAATTTTAGAGTCCAAACTCGGCACCAGGAAAATACAGCATGGATGGAAAACAGAAGCATAAAAAAAACCGGATAATGATGGGATTCATGGAAGTAACCTGTCTCCTTGTCTAGATGTCAACCATATGAAACTTAATGCATAAGAAGAAATATCTTTGCAGTAGTGTAGGCTATCTTTGTAAGAGTTTAGTTGTTAGAATTTAATGTATTTATAAAAGATTTGTGTAAAAACTGAATGTCCCGATATGATTCTCGTCTGTCCAGAAAAGAAGAGGCCCTCGGAGAAGTTTGGAACAACGGAGACTAGTTAAAACTGTAAGAAAAAGACAAACGGAATTTCTTGGACGTGTCATGAGAAGATAGGAGTTGGACATCTGGTAATGACTGGAAAATTCAAGGGAAAAAGGAGGAGAGGAAGACAGAGGAAAAAAACTATCTCAGTGGACTAACCAAGTGGCATGGAAAAAGAAAAGCATCTGAACTGATTGGAAAACATCAAGATGGAGAAGCATGATTGTCAAAACTTTCCAAGCATGGCACATAATAATAATAATAATAACTGTATTGATTCAAGTGGCAGAGTAAGGTTTTATATTGGTGTAAGAGTGTTGTTTGCATGTGAATTCACATTTTTCTGTTTTGAAGTTCAGAGACTGCATAGAATTTAATATTGGTATACTTGTGCTTGTACTTGGACACCCTGTAACTGCGAGCTGTTGTTCTTTGCAGCTGATGCTGTAGAGATTGAGGCACAGCATTGTATCGGTGTGGGAGTGGGTTAGGGCGGGTACTTTTTCAGTCCCGGAGTACAGCTAAAAAGCAGGGGGCGTGCAGTGCTTCTTTAGCAGACTCCACCACCATGGGGACTATGGTGATCCCTGCCCCGTTAGCCAGGCTATGCCTGTTACTGGGGGTACCACGGAGACGTAGGACAGGGTCTTGGTCAGCCGTGGGTCGCTAACCCTGACACTGGCACATCAGCTATGGGTCACTGATTACCTTATCGAGTGTCTTCACACCCTATTATTGGTATAAAAGCTGATTGTCAGTTTTAAAAGTCTGGTGTTAGCTTTAGAGAGCTATGTAATTGCCATATCTTAATGGGAGTTTGGTCTTTGCTTGTAAGTGTTTTTATGGTCTATGGAAGACCTCAGTGTTCATGATGAACACCAGGATGGGCATAATGTCTCCGGTGGTCAAACATCTTGTAAATAGCTTAATGTGTTTGTTTAGTTTTTTCATTGGTGAAACTGGTGCATAATTATTACAGGGTCGTGATGTAGCCAGCCTGGATTACGGAGACAAGTTTGTTATGGTCATTCCTCCCCCCAATGTGACTGGAAGTTTACATTTAGGTCACGGTCTCACAACAGCTGTCCAGGATTGTATTGCTAGATGGTAGGTCATTAAAGAGGGTATTATTTTCTTTCTTTCAAGTTGTGTGGCTTTTCTTTCCAGGTTTTTTTTTCTTTCAGAAAGATATTGAGGGGTCAATCAGACAATTTTGGCTCAATATCTGGATGTTAACCAATTTAAGAAATGAGGAACTCTTTTCTTATAGCTCAGATTTTTTTAGAAATTGTTAAAAAAAGTTTGCAACTTTAGACTTTTTTTTACTAGGGCATGTATCTTTCCCATCACAACATATGCCTGTGAGACCTGGACAATTAACAAAGCAGCTGGGAAACACATAAATGCTTTTGAATGTAAATGGTACAGGAGAGTTCTTCAAATATCATGGATGCATAAAAGAACAAATATATCCATACTACAAGAACTTAATATTGAAGACGGCTGGCTAGTAAAGAGGATTAAACAGAGAAAACTTAAGTATTTTGGACATATTAAACGTCATGATAACTTAGAGAAGACCATATTGGAAGGGTACATAATGGGAAAAAGAAAGAGAGGAAGACCAAAGCAAAGATGGCTGCAAGACATCATTGATGATCTGCAAATGGATGCATCAGCAGCAGGGCATCTTGCTTACAACCAAAAGGCCTACAGAAGAGATGTTAGGGAGGCAAAGTTCCGCAAGGGACATGCAAATGACTGACCTACTGAGCTTTAGACTATTATGAATGTGGCTGAATGCACTAGTAGCACAGTTGGAATATTCTGGAATGAAAGGAAAAGAGGATTTTGGTATAAAATTTTACTTTCAACACATTTATGATGAGGAACTGTCCTCATAAAATCAGAGAAAAATCTGTTCCAGATTGTGCACATGACTGTCATTGCTTATAGAGAAAAATAAATATTCACATGAGGATTGGAATACTAAATTAGCATTGATGCAGTTATTCAAACTAAAGGTAGATCAGCCTATTCCATGCTGCCAATTTCTTTTAGTCGACCCAGCTTTAGAAGTGAGTACTCGGCATAAATATTGTCTGCAAAAATTAGAGATTGTCAGTGTGTGAGACATATAAGATTACATTGTGAACTTAGCTGGTAATGGGTGAAGAGAAATGAAGAGACATACTAGTAAATTTGCTGAATATTGACTTTCCCCATGTTTGTAGCTGGTACAGGGAAAGAAACAAAATTCTTGTAAAAATCAGTTCTGGTCAGGCGAGCACACAGAAGAATCCTTCTCACCAAACACTCAGCAAAAGACTAGACTGTTAACGTTTCTCACATTTATAGAAATGTTTGTTAACATTTTTAAAAAAATGTCTGATATCTTTCACCCCAGGCATAGAATGAAAGGGCGGGCTGTGCTGTGGGTGCCAGGGTGTGATCATGCTGGAATTGCCACTCAGGTCGTTGTGGAGAAGAAGCTGTGGCGGGAACAGAAGAAGACCAGGCATGATCTTGGAAGGGAAGCTTTCATCAACGAAATTTGGAAATGGAAGAATGAGTAAGGAAAAAAAAAACACCCGTGTGACTGTTATCACTTTCAGTCTAATGAACAACATTTACAGCATATACACATTTTTTTCTAAGCAAAGATCACATATGCCATATTTTACTGGGGTAATGATGTGAAACCTATTTTAAGCATTTACAGCAGTATAAAATTATGAACCCACAACAACAGAACAATTACTTGGTTTTTAATTAAAAAAAAACCCATTTAAACAGCTCATTTTGTTAAAGATTTGAAATGTTTTGGTTGCTTATCTGATTGGTTAATGAAGTGTATGTTTTACGTTATTTTGCAGTTATCTTCAGTTACATTGTTCAGCTAGTTGGACCTGTGTGGTTAAATCTCATTTATCTCATCATAATGATAATTAGGTAGTGGCATCTGACATGTCCATAGTGTCAGGAACAATTTGCCAGATTTTAGTATAATGTTTGCCAAAATCAGATTAAATTGTCTTGTATGTTGATTCTAAGTTGCTTCACACGTTTAATCATGGTTATTGATTCTCAGTTACATCATGTAGAAAACTGAATTGTGTCAACTAACACACATATTGATTCTTAGTTACATCATTTAGATAAGCTTAATTGTATCAACTGGCACATAACAATGATTCTCAGTTACATCATACAGTAACTTCAGGCCAGTTATTAGGCCCTGGTAATGTGTTTTATTCTGTTACCTTCAGGCCAGTTAATTTAGCATTTATATTGGTTCCGTATTGGAAGGGTACATAATGGGAAAAAGAAAGAGAGGAAGATCAAGGTGAAGATGGCTGCAAGACATTGTTGGTAATCTGCAAATGGATGCACCAGCAGCAGGGCATCTTGCTTACAACCGAGAGGCCTACAAGAGAGCTGTTAGGGAGGCAAAGTTCTACAAGGAACATGCAAATGACTGACTGACATATGCATCATCAAAATTTTTATGGATTGTAAAATTTCTTGAAAAGTTATGGATTGTTTTTTTTTTTTAAAGAAAAACTGTATTTTGTGAAAATTCATAGATGTTGTAAATTCACAAAATTGAATTGTTGTTAGTTAAGTGATAAAAGGGAAAATTCCTTCTTGTTCTGTCTCCCTGCATGATGTTCTTTGCAGCTAATGCTGTGGAAGTGTTGAAGCACTGCATCATGGTGAAAGAGGAGAGGGTTACAATGGCTGTTTTTGCACGACCTAGTGGAACCAAAACAGTGTGTGTGTGTGTGTGTGTGGGGGGGGGGGTTGTGTGTGCAGTATTTCCTTAGCAGACTCCACTGTCATGGAGATTATTGTAGTCCCTTACCCCATTAGCCAGGCTGGGCCTATAGGTTTTTTTCATGAAGTATTGATTTTTTATGTGGCTTTTAGCAGACTTACTTGTAAAAATGGTACCTGACACACCAGTGTTATGGAATATTTCCTCTAAGAATGGACGGCAACTGTGTGAATGATCAGACAAACCATAGTTCGAGTTGCTGTCAATGAATGAAGGGAAGATAGAGTACCATGAAAAACTAAAATTCATGAATAAAATGGAACTTGTCAGAAGTCCTGTAACACAGGAAAAAAAGCCAGATTTTTATCATGTGCTAGTTTTGTAGATAATGCATATCTTCTAAATTATTGTGATGTTTAAAATGTTATTTGTAGTACATAAATCCGTATCTTTTGATTTTTTTTTTCCTCATTTTTTCAAAATTCAGAAAGGGCCATCGTATCTACGACCAGCTTAGAAAACTTGGAGGTTCTTATGACTGGGATCGTGTGAGTTTCACCATGGATGATGTAAGTAGCTTGCTGATGTTTTATCATCATCATCTTCTCCTCCTCCTCTTGCTTCCTCCATCCTCTCTTAGCCTTTTTCATTTCTTCCTCACTGTCATCGTGTCTTTTTCATTGTGCTAGGCATACATTTTCCATCCATTCTCTGTTTGTTCCTTAGTTTGAGTGTCAGTCATTTTTATATCTTCTCTGCTGTTGTCTTCTCTGGCAAGAGGTTCTCAGATTATCATAGTTTGATTTATCTGATTCTCTTTATTAGATTATAATAATACAAAGACAGGTTGAAAAGTAATCAGTAATCAAGCGATGTAAGCATTGAAAAATATATGAAAAAAGCTTTTTTTCAAATAGATTTCAGTGGATTATGTCCCTTCATTTGTGATAACTTTTGGACTGTCCTTCAAATGAAGAGGATTATGGTAAATTTACATAGAACTTGCAGTGCAAGTTAGGTATTGAGTTACAAACTTTTTTTGCTAAAAGCTGGAAAATCTGTTATTTATTTAACTCTTTCATTCCAAAACAACACTAGCAGAGTTGGTTGATCTTTCATGCTTACATGAATTAGCACTTGGAATGTTATTTAGGTTCAGTCTAAATAAAATGGAAAGTAGCAGATTTATAACTGAGCCTGTGTTTTTCAATTATAAAGAAACTTCTTTCCAATTTCTTTCCACCGAAATTTCTCGACAAAATTTCCTCAGGAACAGTGTGGAAAGTAATTCAAGAGCCAAAGAGTTAATGCTGTTTTTTGTGGTTAATTTGTTTAAGTGAATTCTTATAAAAAAAATCTCCCCAGAAATTGTGCAGGGCTGTGACAGAAGCTTTCTGCCGTCTACACGAGTCAGGTCTTATCTACAGAAGCGTTCGTCTGGTGAACTGGTCCTGCACATTGAGGTCCGCCATCTCGGACATTGAGGTTGGTTGTAGTGATTAGTGCAATATTTTTTTTTCTTGAACAGAGAAATGTTTAGTGTTGCCTGTGGCTGCTTGAAAAGTGAAATGGTGTAGCTTATGACCCTTTGAACAGTGAAATGGTTAGTGTAGCTGTGGCTGCTTGAAAAGTGAAATGGTGTAGCTTATGACCCTTTGAACAGTGAAATGGTTAGTGTAGCTGTGGCTGCTTGAAAAGTGAAATGGTGTAGCTTGTGACCCTTTGAACAGTGAAATGGTTAGTGTAGCCTGTGGCTGCTTGAAAAGTGAAATGGTGTAGCTTGTGACCCTTCTAACAGTGAAATATGTTAGTGTAGCTTGTGGCAGTTTGAACAGTGAAATAGTGTAGTTTGTGGGTGTTTGAATAGTGAAATGTTTAATGTGGCCTATGGCTGCTTGAAAGTTGAAATATTTAACGCAGGCCGTGCTGCTTGAAAAATGAAATAGTATAGCCAGTAGCAGTGGGAAGACAAATCCAGTCCCAAAAATGCATTGAGCCAAAATCGTACTTGTTGGGCCAAAGGTAATTAACTGCCCTTTTAAGGGGGTGAATGACGCAGAAGAAGGCAGTGCCCAGATTTGTTTTTCGTTGCTGCTAGCATATTTAAGTAGTAATTCTCAAGAATTATTCTTCAGATCTCCTTAAATGGCATCTGACACAATTTTTTGATCATTCTAATATGAATTCCTACAAAAGACCTGTTTTTCATGAAACATATCTCTGCCAGTAACATCTTATTTCGTCAGTTATAGCTTGAGTCAGTCTGACTTGTTCCTGCTTTCATTTCCCTGACCAGGTGGACAAGAAGGAAATAGAAGGGAGAACGTTCTTGTCTGTTCCTGGCTATGATCAGAAGGTGGAGTTTGGAGTTCTGGTCTCCTTTGCATACAAAATTTGTGATTCAGGTGAACAATTAATTTTTGGTTAAGTCATGTATTTGATTCATGTCGTTCTGATGTCATAATTTTGAAAGTTTGCTTGTCAGGTTGTAGTCTCTTCTGTGTCAGAGTGAGATTGGAAGGAGATGTATGTATGTGCGTGTGATTGGTTCATTACCCAGACTTAAGATTACAGAGCAGTGTTTGATGGTGAGCAGAGATTAAAACATGTCACTGAATTTATTGCTGGTTGTAATCGCTCATGTGTTATGTTCTTTTGGTCAGGTAGAAAATTTCAAGGTTGATAGTGTTGTTCATCTGTAACATTTACATTCAAAGGCACTTAAAGTGTTTCTCAGCTGTTTTGTTAATTGTCCAGGCCTGACAGGCATATGTTGTGATTGAAAAATATGCATGTCTTTTAAAACGTAATTTTTGTAATTCTGTCCTTAAAATCATCATCATCAGGTGCCGTGCCGACTGGCGTTGGCTATTATGCTTCTCCAGAGTTCATGATCCTTCATGCAGACCATCATCTCAGTTGGTGATCTCCTCTCACACCATCCTGTCAGACTGTCCGGTATCATTTCTCTTGGTCTTCCTCTTGATCTTCTTCCTTGTATTTTTCCTTAAAATATGGACACAAAAAAGAACAAGTATATTCATACTACAAGAATTAATTATTGAGAAGATTAGTTAGTAAAGATGATTAAACAGAGAAAACAGAAGTGTTTCAGACATATTAAATGTCATGAGAGACCCTTTGAGGAGTGAAATAGTTGGTGTAGCCTGTGGCCCTTTGAACAGTGAAATGGTTAGTGTAGCTTGTGGCTGCTTGAAAAATGAAATGGTGTAACTTGTGACCCTTTGAACAGTGAAATGGTTAGTGTAACTTGTGGTCATTTGAACAGTGAAATAGTGTGGTTTGTGGCTGTTTGAACAGTGAAATAGTGTAGTCTGTGGCTGTTTGAAAAGTGAAATAGTGTAGCTTGTGGCCGTTTGAACAGTGAAATAGTGAAGATGTCAGAGTGAATAATGAAGGAGAAGAAGAAGAAAAATATGAAAGCTAAAAAAAAGCTTGCTAGGAGATATTCAGTAGCAATGTTTGCTTTTTCTTTATTTTTCTTTTTTTTTCAGATCATTAATGTTGTTCTTAGGGGAGGGTAAAATTAAAGAGATAAGATCATATTTTGTGTTTCATTTCTCATCATTTTTTTTTTTTTTTGATGAGCTGCAATTTATATTGCATTATTATTTTTTGTTGTGCCATAGTCTTTATTGAACAGAACTGTGAGAGGCAGCTGAAGGATATTTACAAAAAAAAATATGCCATGAAAGCATTTCATTTGAGTGATAACCTAAAGAATCATTTTGAAGCATCGAAGTTTGAGTGTAATCCAAGAGATGCATCAAAAAGACCCCCCCCCCCCCCAAATGACATTGAAGGAGAATAAATGGATAAACTGTGTATTCTTGAGTGAATTTCTCTTTTGTGTCCTTGCCTCTTAGATGAGGAAATAGTTGTAGCCACCACTCGTGTGGAGACCATGTTGGGAGACACAGGCGTTGCTGTCCATCCTGATGATGTCAGATACAAGCATCTTCACGGCAAGTTTGTGCAGCATCCATTTGCTCAAGGTCGCAAGATGCCCATTGTCCTGGATGAGTTTGTGGATATGAGTTTTGGAACAGGTAACTCAAACATCTGTGCTTGTTTTATGTGTATGTTTATAATGTTACATATCCTCTAGTTTTTTTGTGTGGGGCGTGGGAGGGGAGTAATATAAATTTGTGTTATTTTTCAGTACTTCATTTTTTTCTTTTTGGAACTCTAGTGCTTATTCAAGATGTATATTTTTATAGTAATTTAGAAATGGTAAAGGTAACCCTGTCATGCCCTAGAGGCACATAAGGATATGGTGTTAGTGGCCATATTTTTCTTGATCTGTCAGCACACTAGAGGGTGATATGGTCAGTATCACACCTGGCCTCCTTTCCTTCCCCGACTCCAGAAGAAGTCGGGTACCCATTTCTACATCTGGGTGACTGGGATGCCTCCAGCTGGATTTGAACCCCCAACCTTCACCATGAGAGACCAGTGCACTAACCACTTCACATATACAAGAAATTTGAGTAGCAGTCTTTGCATTCGTTTAACACAGTTCATGGCAGCAAAATCACAATTAGAAACTTGACAGTGGTTCATAATTTTTTCAGTTTCAGCAGTTTTGCATTCTGGGATTGGGAAGTTTTTTGTAATTAAAAAAACTGTCACAATGACTTATCAGGAAATGACATGATGCTTATTTTTTAATGTTTGTGGCAGTTTAAAATTCTGAACTTCTGACCATAGAACAAAACAGTATGACTGTAGCAATTTTAGTTGTAATTTTCTGAAAAGCGGGGCTTTAACTAGCTCAGAATACCTTAAGAGTTGAAAAGATAGTTGCGGTACCTCTGTATTTTAAATACAAATAATTTCATTACAGCATACATTGGCATTGTTTCTTATAGGAGCTGTGAAGATCACACCAGCCCATGATCAGAATGATTATGAAGTTGGCAAGCGGTTTAATCTTCCATTCATCACTATCATTGATGAGAATGGACTGATTACAGGAGATTGTGGACCATTCACTGTAAGTAGTACATTTCTGTGTGTGTGTTTTGTGAATTTACTTTGTTCTTTTTAAGTTTTAATACATTGCTTATGCTGCGCAAGAAGGTATGCATTCAGAGAAGAAAACCATTTCAATCAGCTTCTTTAGATTGCATGCTGTAGAGAAAACTTTTTTTTTTTTTTTTAAATAAGTTGCTTGTGACTGCAATATGATAATTCAGGACATTTTAAATAAGGGAACAAATGCATGCAGTGAAAGAAAAATGGCAGAATGACGATATGACATATAGCATATATGAAGATGGATTGACTGTGGGTGTTGGAGAAAACATGACTTCAGATGTGTGTACGAAAAAAATGACAATGTGAAAATATATGCATGCAAATAAACAGAGGAAAAAAAAACAGAATCAAGTGAAGTTAAAGTATAACTCATTTAAGAAAGAAAGAGAAATTAAAAAAAATAACAAGCCAAACAAAATGATAAAAAAAAATCTTTTATTATGTTCTTGTGGGAAGGATCATTGATGTGATCTGTGATTTGCATGGTTGGCTGATGCATGATGGGAAAAAGATGGCTTTCAAGCTCACAAGTCACATTACAATTCTGTTATGTCATCATCTCTGAGATGTTTCATTCAAAGAAGCATGATTTAGATCACATTCTTTGTCATTTCAGTGTGGGGATCTTCTTCAGATTCCTTGTGATGTTAATGTATGTAAATGTGGAGCCTTACCACCAGCTCATTTTTTTCACGTATTATGACACCAGAAACATACCAATATTTACCAGGATCCTTCACTTTGATTACGTCTTTTATCTTCTAGTCTTCCACCATTTAATACCACAGTTATACTGTTTATCTTCTGTGATTTTATTCCTTTTTTTTAAAGAATAATCTTCCATGAAAGTTATTTTTATCTGTTGGAATCTTTTGTCATTTATGCATTACCGATGTATGCTAGACTGTTTACATTTTAGTGTGTGAGGAGTTTACATAGAAAATAATTTCTTCAGTTAACATCATAATCATCATCTCCATTTTACTCCCTTGGGAGCATGCGTGGCCCATGGATAAAGGCTCTCCAGTCATCCCAGTCCATGGATTTGTTCTCTGATTCCTTCTGTGTGTATCCATTGTCTCTGAGCACTGTTCAGGGTTAATTAAACTGCACTTACTTCAGGTTCTGTATAAACACTTGTGGTTTACGGTAATAAATGGCAAAGTTTTGCCGTTATGTACTTTATCCAATAATGTTCTTAAACAAGTGTGAACAAAGTTTGTAAATGTCAGCTTATTAAAAAAAAACAAAACACATCGACAGTGCTTTTCAGAGTGACATAAAATAAGTAAGTTTCAAAAGAAGACAACACTATATGAAAATGATCAAGTCTGGTGGAATTTTATTTCATGAACATCGTTCTTTTCTTCATGAATTAATTTATTTTTCTAAAATAGCATATCAAAGTACAAATATTGTCAAGAATCTTCTGAAATTTTTCGACTTAATTCTTTCTTTCACTAGAAATTCTCATAAAACAAGAAGTAAATTACCCTAAGTCAAGCACAGTGTTCGTACATTTCATCAGCAGGTTTAAGGTCTACTCAAAACCACAGATCCGCTGCTTTCTCTCTCATCTGGCAGATGATATCGCGTGACGCATCCATTCATTGTCTGTCTAGCCATTGACTTTCAATCAACTCAGGTTCTTATGAGTCTGTCCTAAAGGTTATACAAGGTCACGCACTAATGACATAGGCATCTGTCAGACTCAGGTTGGCGCATTTTATCTTTGTATGGACTCTGCTTATTTCTGCTCGGAAAGACACAACGAATCATCTGGGAGAACTATTTCATACCAAGGCATAACATATTCATCTTTGTCTCTGACTTCCTGGCCTCATAATCTCTAGAATCTAGTTCACAGCATCTTCCCTCAGGGAGTAAACAGTTCAGTAAACAAGTGAAGAAAAGCAAGTCCCGTATCTCTGGGCTTCCGTCTTTATATATCTCTTCATTGTTGTGCTGTTTTCTTAATGTCACATTCTTCCCGGCATATTACTAGTTTTGCACTGCATATTTTTCTTTACCCCCACTGTTAAAAATTTTGACAATCACACTCTGCATCAGATAGTCATTCATCGCATTTCCTCAGTTTGTTTACAGTAACTGAATATGAGAGATGCCTAAGATGCAGACTTTATGTCTTAGAGGCTTTCACCAGGCTCCATCCTGTTTTGAGATCTTTCTCCTTTTTATCCACAGTTTATCTTTAAGGTCTTTCATAGTTTTACACTCTCTTCTAAGATCTTTCACTGCATTCGTCATTTATCTGCTTGGGTCTTTCACTTACTTCACATATTCATCTTTCATGACATTTGAAACATACACACCAACACAACATTGGAATTATTTCTCTAAAAACACTGAAGGACGTCCCGATGTCAGAGGCTGAACACATATGGGTATGCTCCGGGTGTAACAACGCTACTCCCCAGGACAGACCCGCAGCCGTTACAGACAGTTGAAACATTTTCTTTTAGTCTTTTGCTTTGTTCTTGTTTTCTTAGTTCTTGGATAAACTGCAAAAGATCTTTAACCACTATTTGCAGTTAGTGTAGAAGATCTTTTCCTACAGTTTCACAATATAAATCCAAGAGCAGTGGTTCTCAACCTTTCAGGTCATGATCCCAGGCCAGTGATAGTTCACCCTACCCACACATGTTCCCCTACCCCAGTCACTTGGTATTAAATTAAAAACATTCACATAGTTTTCGACATGACCGAGACGTGCTATGTGGACCATGCATTGTTGTTTAAGCTTTCATCAAATTCTGTTTTATGTATTTGCATACTTTGCATTGTCATACAACCTGGGGACAGAACTCTTCCTGGGTTGACCCATCTTTCCAAGGCCCCCAAGCTTTTTTTATGGGAAAAACTTTTTCGGTGACAGGGTAACAGGTAGGCACGGATGTTAAATAGAATTCTTGAAGCCTGGTTAACATTTTGCGGACAATAGCAGGCTGTCTTCTTGATATGTCATACTTTTCAAGTGGATCTTGGCGAATGTTGAAAAGTTGGACTAACTTTAACGGGTGTATAAATGTGTTATTGGTGTATTTGACTTTCGTTACTTCAGCTGGTTGTTGGACTTTCTGCATATACTCTGGTTGCTTTCCTTTGTATCTTAGCTTTTTTTCTAGTATCCGCCGCTGTTTCTGCTGTTGTTTTTGTCTGAATTGCTCTCTTTTCCAGTTTCTTGATATCATGAATTTGTTGGGCCTTTTTACTTTACGTTTGCATTTTTTCTCTGAAAATATTGAAAAAGAAGAACAAAGAATTAGTAAATGGTAATCTGTACTACCTTCCTTTTCTTTGACCCTCTTGATAGCTTTAAAAAAAAATGTATAAGGCTTTGTGTGTGAGTTATAAGCCTATGAAAATTTATAGGATATGTCCATTGCTGGGCTTCGGAGAAAGTAGCCATTGTTTTATGTGTAATCAGAGGTTGTTCTGTTGTTTGTGGCTTGTTCTGAGATGGTTACTAACTTTGGGTATGAGAATAGAGAGAGCTTTCCACATGAAGAGAGTTAAGCCCAAGATCAGCTCCCAGTGCTTCACTCAGACCACAAAATGGGTGCCCGACTCATATTTTGGAGAAGAAAGGGTTAAAAGCAGACAGCAGTTATTACTAAACATGCTGTGTTCTAGACAAGACTATTGAGTCAGAAGTTTTTAATGGAGTCAGAGTTCAGGAGTCAGTAGAAGTTGTATCATTTATGAAGGAGTCAGACTGTAGAACAACAGAGTAGCAGTCTGAATAAAATTTGGGTGGAGTCAGTAGTAATATACAATTTATGAGAAAACTGAAGAGCTGGAAAGTAGAAAAATAGGTGCTGGAGTTGAAGATTTGGCATACCAGCTGGATGTAGATCAATAGTTCCAGGACTTTTTCAAGCTTTTACCCCATTTCCTTCCAGGCATATCCCTACCACCATCTCCACCCCCACCCAGTCCCAAATATACACACATGCAAATACAAACACACACCTCAGTTGACTCTGATGTACACACACACAAACACACCCACCCACACACACATACACCCACACCCCCCTCTATGATAATCGCTGATTTAGGTCATCATTTACCTGCACAAGGTCCAGTGACAAGCTTGTAGTCCCCGATTCTGATTGCTGCACTGATTCTTACATCGAATATGCTGGAATATCTGTGGACGGACATATATATTTGCAGGTCGTTCTGTAGATACATTAGTTATGGCTTTCAAGTGACTCATTGGTCAGGTTGTTTAAGTCTGACATGTCATTAAAGTCACATGTGTGATAATTCAGATCATCTGAAAAGTCACAAAAATCACAGTTAATCATTCAAGATACAAATTAGGTCATTCAGGTCATATGTAAAGTCATTTGAGTAAAAATTTAATAAGATTCTTCAAGTCACCGACTAATCAAGGAAATCAATCAATCAAGTGCCGTGCCACATGGCGTTGGTGATCATTTCTTTCCACAATTCCCTGTCTTGACTTGATTTTGTTTTCAAGAGTCTAATTTCTTTCTTCCTAGCCACACTGACAGCTCATCCAGTAACTTCCCTCTGTCTTCCTCTGTCTCTTCTTCCCTCAGTTTTTCCAGTTGCCACAGTGTGTTCCAGTTTTCCTCTTCTCAGAAAATGTCCTACGGATCTTGCTGGTCTGCCTCTGATCTTTGCTGTAATTTGCCTTTTAACTCCAGCCTCTCTTAAGACTTCTTCATTGGTTTTCTTAGCTGTCCATGGTACCTTCAACATCCTTCTTATGAACCACATTTCCATGCCCTCCATTTCTTGCTGTACTCTCTTATTCAAGGAAATACAGTCATTTTAGTAAAGTCATTCTAGCCACTCACGAGTCATTTGTTCAAGTCACTTTTTAATCATGTTATTTGAGTCAAGTTATATCATTCATAAATCACATTATGTGATTTAGGTCATGAACTGTTGATGTGTATGTGAACATTTTGTGTCATTCTTCTCTGATTTATATACTTGCACTTTTTCCTAACATATGCTGCCCTTCATTATTCCATAAATCAGTGATATCTTTACTCGATTGACTGAAATTACCTGTCATTAGAGTCATATTTCTGATAATATGTTGTTTCCTCAATGGGAAGATTCTGATGTACATAAAATTTTATTATGTGTTTTAATATACTCACTTTCCTGCTGGGGAGATTGTTTTGGTCAGTGGGTCAATGCCATGCAGGATCATGATCTTTTTAGATGGAGCATTTTTGCTGATCACATCCCATTGGTCAGTACCAGCCATGTGATTTGTCCCACCCATGTTCCCATTGGCTAGTCTTATGAATGTTGGAAACCAGTCCGCAACATGAATGAGGGCTTTGTTTGCATACATCTGAAAGTCAATAAATTTTGTGATACTTTATGTTCAAATATGTCAAGAACATATAAGGTTTCACCTTGTTTGCTATGCATAAATGACATATGCAGTAGAATCTCGTACGCTTATGTTTGCCCATGCTAAAAATATCTTCATTCTATATCACCTGATTTTCTGTAGAAAAATCCCATTTACTGCTTGAATTCAAGGTACCAAACAAAATCATTGACACACAAACATTTTTTATAATAAAAAAAATCACTGCCACTGTTTTACTGGGAAGTTGCACGATGCCTGTGTGTGTGTGTGTGTGGGTGGGTGAGTGGCAGAATAAAATTGTGAATTCTGACTACAGAACAAAACTATATAAATAGTATTACATTTTTTTTTTTTCAAAATGGTTGGTAAAGAGTTCATGATTTTTATTTAGCCTGCTCAGATATCCTTGAAGCCTGTGAGTTTTGAAAGATTATCTGAGTGCCTTCAGAATATCTCTCTCTCTCTCTCTCTCTCGTTATTTCACCACCCTGTCTGTGACACTGAGCACTGGTGTAGCAAAGTGAGTATTCGCTTGTCTTTCATTACAGTGGCAGTGGGTACCCCAATCAGCCCAGCTATAAAATCAGCTCCCATATTCTTCCTGCACCAGAGGAGGAAAGCCAGCCATGAGTGGCACTCATCACAGTCTCTTGTGTTGCGGTGATAGGCGAAGAAAAATATAGGCCACCAGCACACTGTCATCATCTTTATATCTTAATGGTGTGGAAAAGGGCAGTGCAGCTCTCTCTCTGGCAGATTGTCAGACGGAGCTCTCAAGAAGGGCAGAGTGTCCAATTCTTAACCCTGTGGAAATATAGATCAATCAGTCAATATCTCACATATATTTTTAATGTAAATGTTATGACCATAAATACATGATAGGATCCCTGTATCGAAGATGCATCCTCTTACATCTTACATCCTTCCCTTGCCATTAAATGTCACATAGGACTCACATGGTAGCTTGACAAGCTTTCCTGTTTTCGGCGAGCTTTTAAACCTCATCAAGAGATGTTATTCCTACTAAACTGGCCTCTCTTAACAGTGTCTTCTTTAGAGTTTCACGTGGTCAACCTCTTTTTCTTTGGCCTTTTGTGTTCCACTTGATAGCTTGTTTTGGGATTCTCTAATTGTTTCTTCTCAGCACATGACTGACATATGTCCATCTTCTTTTTCTGATCACCCATGAGACATGTTGTTGTTTGCACATCTGTCTTATCTCTGCATTGTTCTTGAATTCATTCCATTTTATACAGAGTATTTTCCTGAGGCATTTGTTTTCAGAAGAGTCTTATTTCTTGTCTATTTGTTTTCCAGCTTTCACATGCATAAATGAAGGTGGATATTACATTTGAAGTGAATAACTGAGGTAGAATTTTACATGTCGTGCATGTGTTTCCACTATACATATAAAGTTAAACTATATGCTGTCTCACCTTTTTTTCCAATAATGGGCTTGCCACAAAGCCAACACCCTTGATTCCACCTTCATACCATTCTCCCTTCCTGCCACGAAAGGGCCAGTTGGATCCACCATTCATTGGGTCAGCACCATTATCAGTGGAGAAGACAAGGACTGGGGAATGAGAGTGTAGATAAGACCATAAGAGATGTTATGAGTCAGGTCCTTTGTTTGTGGTAGTTCTCATGAATCAGATATATTGCAGTATTCATCATCCTAATGCCATGTCCTCAGTGAAGGGTTGCCTTCAGTGGATCTCCAGCTTGCTTCTAAGATGTACCTGGTCAAGCAGTTTCCTGTCCATCTTTGGTGTTGTCTGAAGATCAAATCTGTATCATCAATCTGTTGTTCATTTCTTACTGTTATGGTTTCCAGTATATGATTGTTCATAAAAAGTCTAAAGCAGTGTTTCCAAAAGCAGGAAGTACCATATTTCTATGGGTGGTAAGTTTCCATCATGTCGTGATGGAAAAAGATGTGGAAGGGGGTGTCAGGACCAGTTTGGTGAAAAGTTTTGGGGATGCTAGGGATGTGGCCTAGCCTGGTAAAGTGGTTGTAGCCCAAAAGTTTGTAGTCAACTGGTAAAAAAGTCTAAGACTTTTAAGTTTTTATTTGTAGCACTGGTGTTTGGTGCATTTAAGACAAAAAATTTGGAAACCACTGGCCTAAAACACTTCTAAAATTGGTCCTGTTTGTTGCATTTTATGATTCAACACCATGCAGAAGCTGATGGTTCAGCTTCAAGAAGAGAAAGAGAGTAAATGCAATAATTTACAGAGCTTAGGGTTAGGATTCAGAGAATCCATCCTACCTTATGGTCATTGTCATGAGTTTAAAGGGCCCAAACACTTTTCTGGGGTGGGGTGTTTTCTGTGGTCATCTAGGGGGTGAAGATGCCTCTCCGATGAGGCATTCAGCGACCCATACCCATAGCTGATATGCTAGCGTCAGGGTTAGCGAACTATAGCTTACCAAGACCCTGTCCCACCTTTCTGTTGGTACCTCTAGGAACAGGCCTATCCTGGCTAATGGGGCAGGGATCGCCATAGTTCCTATGGTGGTGGAGTCTGCTAAAGAAGCATTTCACACCCCCTGCTTTTCAACTGTACCCCGGGACTGAAAACGTAGTTGCAATAACCTACTCCCACACCGATACGATGCTGTTCCTCAACACCTCTGCAACATTGGCTGCAAAGAACACCAGCTCACAGTTACAGAGAGTTCTTACAAGTACAAGTGCAAGCAATCTAGGGAGTTCTATAGTTAACTGTCTATAGTAGAGAGTTTCCTATCCACAGTATGTGACTGAAACGTGTACAATATGTAGCATATTAGACTTAAAGATCTGAATATCAGTTGTGGCTATAGAGTTTTACGATCTGAATGTCAGTTGTGGCTGTAGAGCGTTAAGATTCGAATATCACTTGTGGCTAAAGACCATTAAGATCCGAATATCAGTTGTTGCTATAGAGCTTTAAGATCCGAATATCAGTTGTGGCTAAAGAGCGTTGGTGATAATTTAAGATGTTTCTTGTCCTGGGCAAAGGACACACTCTTTTTTAGTGACCGAGATGAGGAAGAGTGTTTTCCATTGCTGGTTCATGCACACTTGGACAAGTCCATGACTTTGCAGTGAGCTTGCATATAGTATGGCACTTACAAACATATAATTGCTGTTGATTCAGGCCCCTTTGCACACCATCCAGGTGAATGCTCAAAGGAAAAAAAAACCAAACTTTCTAAGTTGTAAGTCATGTATGTAACTGGCCACATGTTCATGACAGCTCCAAGACTTCCATGTCAGTGGTCAGCTGTCAGTAAGTGTAGGACATACCTGTGTTGTCCCAGACACCTTTCCTCTTAAGAGCAGAAACAACTTCACCCACTCCTTCATCCACAGCTTCTGTCATTGCAGCAAATGACCTCCTGACTGGGTCTGTCAGATGCAGGTAGTGTTGCTTGTACACCTGGGGCACCTGTTGTAAAGAGGATCCACATAAACACATGTTCAAGTAACCAAGTAACCAGCCTGCAATAATAGCCTAGAATAACCAGCACAGCATCAAGCCTGTAGGAGCAGAAGAGTTTCCACCCCGTCCTGACAATATTCAGCAGCAGAAGCTTAAAGTGTGGGGGAGGGGGGGAACCAACTCTGATAATAGGTAACAGTGCACCATCAACCCTTTCTTCCCCAGATCTTACATTCACTGGAAAACTTGAGAGGAAAATGGAGAAAAGGTGACAAAGAAAAAAAATATATATTGATGAGCTGTTTTGATATTGATTGAAAAGGTTACGAAGAAAAAAAAATATATTGATGAGCTGTTTTGATATTGATTGAAAAGGTTATGAAGAAAAAAAAATATATTGACGAGCTGTTTTGATATTGATTGAAAAGATGAAGAAAAAAAACATATTGATGAGCTGTTTTGAGCTGTTTTGATATTGAGCTGTTTCGATATTGATTGAAAAGTTGACAAAGAAAAAAAATACATTGATGAGTGAAGAAAAAGAAAGGCAACTGGAAGAATTTATCAGTGCCTGTCAGCTTCACCGAATGAATCCCCCAAAGCAAATTCATGGAAAACTTTTTAGAAGGAGGGAAACAGACCAGAAATGAGATGCCAGGTACACACTGCAGACTACAAGCCCATCTGCACAAACTGAAGACTTCTCAACCTCCACTCTGTACATGCCAGAATGGTCTCCAGAATAAATCTCGCAAACCTTCTCACTCTATGGAGATCTAAGAGCCCAAACCTGTACCCCAAGAAAGAACATGAATTAAAAACTGTAGGTTTGTATGAAGAATTTTCTACTGATGGTAGGATTCATGGAGGTGACCAGTCTCATTGTTTAGATAGATGAGAATATGGAACTGAACACAAAAGAAAAAAAGAAATTGCCAGGGACATCTGCCAGACATCTGAGGGATATTTCTCCATCTGCGATGAGGACTGGGAGTCGAAAGACTGTACTAGACAGAAGTACCACGTCTTTTTAAGAGTCAGTAAGAGCAAAACTAATTCAAGAGATGCACTTCACAGCGGCTTCTTGTTACAGTGGCAAGTTATGTGAGCCCGATATTGGCAATCAGATCAGCCATGAAGTGGAATAGAATCTGTAACCACACACAGTCATCAAGGTCTATGGATTACAGGTCACAGCCAGCCAAGGCCTTCAGGAGCAGGGTACAGATGTACAAGGTCTCCAGATACAGGACATAGACAGCTAAGATCTCACTACACAGGGCATAGACAGTCAAAGTCTCAGGACACAGGGCACAGGCAACCAAGGTCTCAGGACACAAAGCACAGACAGTTAAGAGTTGAGGTCTTTGGACATAGGGCACAGGCAGTCAAGGTCTCAGGACACAAAGCACAGACATTTAAGAGTTGAGGTCTTTGGACATAGGGCACAGACAAGACAGTCAAGGTCTCAGGACACAAAGCACAGACAGTTAAGAGTTGAGGTCTTTGGACATAGGGCACATGCAGTCAGGGTCTCATGGCACAGATAACTGAGGTTTCAAACAATAGGGCACAATCAGCCATGGCTGGGCCAAAAAATCCCCCAAAAAACTTAATTATCCAGATCCAAGATAATTGGAACAGAAGAGAACACCATGCAGAGAATGAGTCACAAATGTTCCCCCTCCCCTCCCTCTCCGTTCGTGAAGAGGGGCTGAGCCTACCTCATCACAAAGACACTACATGGTTCTGTAATCTAGTTCTCTAGTAAAGAGAGGTTGGACATATGCTGATAAAATGAGGCTCATCCATGGGTTTTTTGTTTATAAATGTGAAATACAAATGTTGTGAAGAGTGACTTGATCCACCTGTTTCTTTGTCAGTGTAAGGGACATGAACGAATGGACATGTCTCCTACAAACTGGGCGCGCGTAGAGAATAAACCACACCTCTTTTAACTGAATGGGAAAGTACTCTGCGAAATGTGCCATGTATTGATTTCATATGCAAATTTCGGCAGTTACAAAGCGTTAATCTGTACGCTGAGCTAATTTGTATACAGGTGGGGTGCGATTTCTGAAACATTTGAATCTCTTGTACGCTTTCTGGAATGCAGTCAGTTATAAGAATCAATAAAACTCTTCAGTCATGGATATAAAAGTCCTCTACACATTCAGAGTGTGTATTTTGGTATACGTAAAGAAATTGTGAATATGTTTTGGAAGTCTTTTTTTTAACTCTTTATGACTGTGTGAATGTCTTAAAATTTTTTCTTTCTTTTTTTAAAACCCTTTATGACTGTGAGTGTCTTTAAAGTTTTTCTTTCTATTTTAACCCTTTATGACTGTAAAATTCAAGTTTATGGTAGTTAATATGACTAAAATTCAAGTTCATGGTAGTTAATATGGCTGTAAAATTCAAGTTCATGGTAGTTAATATGGCTGTAAAATTCAAGTTCATGGTAGTTAATACCATGATGAAGACTGAGTAACTTGTATATTTAATGATGTAGTATGCTTCTTTATACAGGTATTATTATTATTGCTGTTGTTATCTGATTTCCTAAATGTAAGTCGTTTTTCATAGTTTGTGTATCTGTCTCTGGTTCATGTGGCTTTTCCTTTGCAGAAAATTGTTCTCTTGATAGCCATGCTGAAAAATGATTCATTGTATAGCCAGGATGCCAGATTCAGTGAATGTGGTGTTTAGAGTATCATTGATATCTTGGGTCTGTTGTCTACTGGACTACACCTGTTCTCATCTCTCCTAGTATCCTTCATTATTGTTGTCAAGGACCATCATGCTGTTTATTAAGTCAAAAGAAGGATAATTCTCTGTTCTTGATTGAGCTGAAGAGTCAGTTTTCATACATATCCAGGTCCGCAACTTTCTTTAATTCTCAGAGTAGGCTTCTATTTCAAGCTTCTTATCAGGTTCCACCATATATTGATCCCTTACTCTTGTGTCCAAGTTGTTTCTCAACAGCATAAAAAAAAACAGCTTGGAGACAAGATAAGATATTGACGAACAGTGATTGGCTGAACCAAATCACTGCAGTCTCTTTGCGCCCAAATTCGTGTACACGTTTATAAATTAAGCAAGCATTTGGTGTTAGAATCCAATGAAGTCCTAAAAATTCATCTGCCGAAGTTCTAAAAATTGAAAGGGCATATGTTACCTGCAGTGGGCCGTGAACAGCTTGGTATGCTAGATACAGGAAGAATGGTTTGCGGGGGTTATGAGTCCGGATCATGTCAACAGCTTTGCTGGTGTAGAGGTGCGTTGAGTATGTTCCTGTTTCGTTGAATACATTTTTGAAAGTGTACCGTGTGTCATCATGAAGGTCCACACCGCACGTACTTTTCAGACAGCGCCTGAAGTGGAAATAATGGGAAATGAATGAGAATCGATGTCATATCCACTTTGATGATGACAGATTGTGCTTATCATTGAAGTAGCATGAGAGTCTGCGTGTCGTTGATGTGTTAAAGGGTAGCAGGTGGAGAGTAGGTATTGCCTTGCTAGAACGACAGCACAGCTATCAGCCAAAAGCCAGTCAAGACTCTGCCCTACCTCTGCCCTACCTCACCTTTGGCGCTCCCAGTAACAGGCCGAGCTTAGCAAATGGGACTGGGTTAGTTGAGATCTTCACGGTAGTGGAGTCTGCTGAGAAGCCGTGCTTTGTGGTTCCATTCTGGATCATTGATAGAGAAATGTAGACCCCCTCATGCCATAGAGGCAGTTAGGGGATGTGATGTTAGTGTTATATTTTCCATGACCTGTTGCATTGGCATACGACAGGGTGACAAGGTCACACTGTGTTCCTGGCCACCTTTCCTTCCCCAGCTTCAGGAGGAGCCAGGTACTCATTTCTAGAACTGGATAATTAGGGCACCTCCAGCCGAGCTGGAACCGCTGGCCTCCGTGTGAGAAACGAGCACTCTGACCACCGTGCCACTCAGGCGCCCAGCCATTGTAACATACTCCCAGTTTCATATGGTTCTCATGACACAGCATCAGCAGCTAGGAACATCCAGTCCCCAACAGGAATGAGGTGACCTTTGTTTTTACGGGCACTCGTCTAGCAATCGAATGGTCGAGGGTTCGAATCCCCAGCCGAGCGGGATTTTTTTCAGACCAATTCGGCCCCCAGGTGGACCCAGCCTCGTAAAATGGGTACCAGAGAAAATCTGGGAAGGAAAGTCAGCGAGGAAAGGAACTGGCCACCCTACTTCATATGCTGATGGCCCAGCATAATGAGGTCTCTAACGCTTCATCTCCTACAGCATTTGCTATGGGACTATTCTTTTTTTATACCAGCACTGATGAGCGCCAGCTGACCAGGACATAGATTCAGTAAAACGCTGTCTGGAAACAGACGGGACACCGCCCACACGGTGAACAGGGCGTGGCTCAACATGGTCTTCGTTGTGGCGAAGTATGCAGAGAATCATGGAGTTGCGTCAGGGTCGTGCGAGGGGGGGGGACCCACTCATCTTCTTGCGTGTACCCTGGGATGGGGATACGGTGCTGTCATGATCAGTTAGAACAGTGGTTCCTAACTTTTTTGGTCACTGACACACTTTCTGGCCTGAGAACAGGCGTGGACCATCTTTCTGGGTTGAGAACTGCTGTGGACCCCGCATTAAAAATAAAGCAATAATTAGAACCAGATAGTGCTGGATTTTTTTAAAAAATCAAACAAATCTGTAGACCCCCCAAAATTCTTTTGTGGACCCCCTAGGGGTTCATGGATCCCAGGTTAGGAATCACTGATTTATAACATTATCGTTTTCACCAGCGTCGTTGTCGTCATCATTATGATCACAAGGGCAGAACGCTCATTCCCAGAGTATTCGGACTGCTCTCTCTCTCTCTCTCTCTACTCTCTTTCTGTCTACTTTCTCTCTCTACTCTCTTTCTGTCTACTTTCTCTCTCTCTACTCTCTCTCTCTCTTCTCATTACTCTCTCACTCTCTCTCTACTCACAATTCTACTCTCTCTTCCCCTCTCCTTCTTACATATATTAGAGATGTACCGAACGGAATATTCAGTTAGAATTTGTATTCGAATGAAACATTATGGTGGCAAAAAATTTTCATATTTGTATTGGGAAAGGCATTTGAATACTAAACATTTGAATACGTAGACTTCATTTTTGAATTCTTAGTTATAAAAAATGTTTTGATGGGTTTAAAGTGTTTCAACATTTAGATGTTAATTCTTTTACTCAATTTAATGTTACGTAATTAAGTGTCAGAAATAACTCAATACACTTCTGTTGGCCACGCAAGACCATAGAGAAAACATGTTCATATTCATCTCCAGGTAATTGCTGCTATTCAGACAGAGTCGTATAGATACTTTTCATTTGAAATAGTTTGCTCTGTTGATTTACCATTCGTATTTGTTCGGCGAGAAAACTCAGTGTCCGTATTTTGTTCAGTGCTTCAGACTTTGGCACTCGATACATCTTTGATGGGAAAGTATTGGTTGAAATTATATTTTCGCGCGAACAGCGCTGTCCGGTTTGGCAATTGGCGAAAGGGTTGGCGAACCATAGCTGGCCAAGACCCTGTCCCAGTTCTCATTTGGTAACCCAGTAACAGGCTTATCTATGGGTAACCGGGCGGGGATAGCCACAGTCCACCTTGGCAGTGGAGTCTGCTAAAGAAGCATTTCATACCCCTCCTGCTTTTTTTAAAGCTGCCCTCAGGGGGTGAAAAAATGGCTGCCACGACCCGCTCCCAAGCCGACATGATACTGTATCCTCAACATCTTCATCGCATCGACTGCTGCGAGTACCAGCTGAGGAGGAGGAGGAGGAAGAAGAAGAAGAAGAAAAAGAAGAAGTATTGGCTGGATAACTTATCATAGAAGGCCTTACTTGTGCCTGAAGTGGTCGGCCGAGCCGCTGTAGAAACCGAAGAAGCGGTCAAACCCACGCCTGGTGGGCAGGTACTTTCTCTTGTAGAAGCCCAGGTGCCACTTGCCAACAGCATACGTCGAGTAGCCGGCGCTGTTGAGCTTGTCTGCTAGGGTGGGTGATCCTAGAGGCAAGGCCATTGCCTGGCTGGGGCCAATTACTCCGTGTTGTAAGCCTTCATGTGTAAGAGGACACACGGTTACACTGTTATACATGCAACAGCCATTTGATATGTATTGGCGTTAAGAAGTTAGATCATGTTAGTTACGTTAAGAAGTTAGATCATGTTAGTTAGTTTTGTGCGTTTGTCCAAGTGTAAGTGTCGCGTCGTAAAGTTGTCGATTGATTTTCACTTGAGTCGAGCTGGAGCCACTTTGAGGATTCGACTTCTCGTCGATTTGAGAGATCTTCTTCTTCTTCGTCCGCTTTTGCCACCAAGACCGCCCCGTGATCCTACTGAATTTACTCCTGTGGTCCTCTATAGGTCCCGTGGTCCCCGAGAGGACCACACGAGATCCCCGAGAGGACCACAAGAAGTTCAGAGTATCGCATGGCTTGAGCCTGTATTCTCGGTGGGTCGCAGAAGCGGGATTGCATGATGATGATGATGATAATGATGATGATGATGATACCTGTGTGTATTTGATACCGGCCAGACATGAACACGCTTCTGGTAGGCGTACAGGTCGGCTGGACATAGTAGTTGCTCAGCCGGACGCCCTCTCGCGAAAGCTTATCTATCCACGGAGTCCTGGAGCAGAATAGAAATGATTCGGTTGGGAGCATGTAACAGATCAGCCAGGACGCTCTTGTCTGCTTAATGTTATTTGTTAGAGATGGAGGACGGCAGAGCAGTGATGGCACCGTAACCAAGGTAGCTGGGACATGGGACGGAGAAATATAGGAAGTAGAGGGATTAGTCAAGGATTGCAAGGTGGAGAGACGAGTAGAATTCTCAGAGATTAGACGTTTGGGGGGGGGGGGGGGAATCAGAGGAGAGTTTGGATGGGAAGAAGAGCCTTTTTTTTTTGTTTTTTTTTTCGGTGTTTTTTTTTCCATTTTTTTTCCACAAAAACTTTCAAATAAACAGTAACGAATCATGTACAAGTGACGTGAGTTGAGGATGATTGCCCGTGGAATGAAATAATGAGATGGTGGGCTTTACAAAGCATGAGGTGATAGCATGGAGTATGATAACGCGAATACTTGTACAAAAAACGTTACAACGAAGGTGTACAGTAATAGTATCACCACACACACACACACACTTCCTTTCACCTACTATCAGGACCCTTTCTCCCTCTCTCACTTCGTTAACTTCCTATGCTTTAGGTTGTAGAGAGAGAGAGGGAGGGAGATTTTGTTAATACATAGTTTAGCAATATATCAGCAGTGATACAAAATTGCAGGGCTGTTAAAAATTATGATGTGTCGTACAGGAAAACGTTGACGATCATGTTTCTACATCATGCATAGTCCCTGGTATTTCCGATCAGTCTTTTTCCTGCCACTTGGTCCGTCCGCTACGTTATTTTTCTCTTGGCCTTCATTCTCTTCTCTTTTCTCTTGAATTTTTTCTGCTGGACATCGGTCTCCTCCATTATCTCCTGAGTTTTCCAGCCAGTACCAGGGTCTCCAACTTCTGTCTTCTCATGACGTGTCCAGGAAATTTTGGTCGTCTTTTTTTGTTGTTGTTGTTGTCCTTTTCATTTTAACTAGTTTTTTATTTTTTCATTGTTCAGAAACTTCTTTGAGGACCACTTTCTTATTCTGTGTGTCCAGGGTATTGGTTGCATCCATCGGCAGGACCGCAGATCCATTGTTTTCAGTTTCTTTGCCAGTTAATTGTCTTAAGTTTTATCTTCTTATTGTTTAAATTAGCACCGTCTTCATATCATTAAAACAAATACTTATTCGTGATTCTTTCCTGCCCCCATTCAGACACGTGCCGTCGGGCGTCTTTGTTGTTCCGAGGCAGCTGATCTTATTTACTTGTGTCAGCTGCTTTCCAGTTTTGAAAGGGTGTTGGACTTTTTCAGACATTCCCTTTGTTTCTTGTTTTGTTTTGCTGTTTAGCTCTAAACTTTCTTTGTTGCTCTCTTTTAAAAAATGCTTTTCATACGTTTCTGCACACTTTCTGCTGTTAGAACGGTGTTATCAGCGTGTCTGAGATTGTTGATGTTTTAGCCTCCTATTTTTATTCCTTTCAAATGCCGCTCATGATGTTTTCACTGCGGAATGAGAATAGATTAGGTGGCAGTGCAGCTACAAAAAATTTTGAGCAATCTCGTATATGAATGTTTTCCTGGCTGAGTTGTTAGTGCGTGGTTCTTATGTGGCAGGATGTTTCTCGTGCTGCTAAAGTTCTGGGTTCCATTCTGGAATCATCTCTCACTACTCCCCGTACATTGTCTTCATTTCCGTGGCTAGTGTTTTCACATTTGTAGGCCGCTACAGTGTTTGAGATGGGGGATGATAGCACCTGTCCTCGTTGCCTTTGTTTTCCTAGGAAGCCCAAGGTACCTTTTTTTTTTTTAGGCTGATCGGTCCTCGGTCCGATATCAAACCAGAGGTCTTCTGATTGGTAAGCGAATGCACTAACCACTGCATCACCGTGGCACTGGAAGAAATCATAGCAGGTGAAAAAAAAACGCTATATAATTTCAAGTCATCATGGTCAAATTAGAAACAAAATGAGGCGGTGACAAAAGAGTATGTATCACATTCCTCACATGAATTCACGTACCTAATATGAGACATGTGATAGCCAACGTCATTGTAGCCCAAGTCATCGACCATAATAAACACGATATTTGGTTGGGTAGTCTCGGAACCAATAGAGAAGCAGAAAAGCAGGAGGGCGGTGCTTGTTGTGAATGAAAGGCACGGCATTTTGATCCGTGTGGCTGGTAAACACACAGCTCTTGAAATCTGCATCCTCGGAATGTTGTTCCTGAAAATAGTAATCATACAGTGATTTCCAGTTAGTGATTGATCAGAATCTTTCGCCAGGGTAGTGAAGCAGTTCTGGATAGAACCAGAGTCTACCGACTGAATGTAGCATTCATGAAGGAACTGGGAGTCTTTGCTTTCGTCATGGAAGGAGCGTTGGTTGCAGTTTGCCAGCGTGTGCTGCTCAACCCTCCTTCCTCGACTCATTGGACTCCGCCTTGGCAAATTTAAAGGCTGTGTTTACTCTCCATTTCGATTACGCTTTCGCTCGATCCGGCTGTAGAATGTTACCATAGCCGCCTTGTGTGGGGTAGATTAGGGTCTTGGTCAGTTGTGGTTCTTCAACTGTGGCGCAAGCAGTCAGCCATAGATCATTGGCAATTGTCTCATTCAGTTTGAGTTACCACGGCTTTTCCGCCCATTCCCCGCCTCCCCCTCCCCCTTTCCGAGTTGAACATTCAGAAGAATAGAGGAGTCGGGAGTCGATGACTTGACGTAGTGACCTCAAGCTCAAATCTACGACATATAACGACATATCTGTTTGCTGGTCATCCAGATCTGTTGCTCATACATAGTTACATGTGCAGATTTGTTTATCATATACTTGTTACGAATCCACATCCGTTGTTTGTGTATTGTTACGGATCTAGACCTGTTGTTCGTACCACATTCCAAGCGTTACAGCTAATTTTCCAGGGTAGCTTACCCCGTTACTGCGTGTATGTTCTGTTTCCACCCCCCGTACAGATATTTTCATTTACGATTCCGGCAGATTAGGCGAATAAAAACAGATACAAACGCATAGTTACACATAGACACATGGAGTATAATGTGGCAAGATGCTTGGTACAGGCTTGTAAAACCGGTTAGATAAAGTATTATGGTTTATATACGAGTGTTCAACCCGTTCCTGTCCCACCTTGTCACACCTTTTTTTTTTCGAAATTGAAGTCTGACAGCAGAGCCCAGTTTATTTATAGTATAGTTTCCTTCCTTTGTTTTGGTTAGATGTCTTTACATTTTCTGTGTACTCTAATTGTTGAGTGGAATTTTAACCCTCGGCCCCCCCCCCCCAACATACAAATATATATATGTTGTTTTAGAAATGTGCTACTTTTTTAAAATTTAGACTTTGCTCAAATATTACTCCATGCATTGATTCGCATGGGCGTACAAGGTCTACCAGCACTTCCAGTGTTATTTTGGAGTTTAAGAGTTAAAGTCGGCAGGAACTAAAGGTTACATAATTGATTAATATTAATTTGGCATCGACGGAAGTTACGTAATCGAGTATACTTAAGTTGACAGTGAAGAAAAGCTACGTAATCGAGTATACTTAAGTTGACAGCGGCGAAAGGCTACGTAATCGAGTATACTTAAGTTGACAATGAAGAAAAACTACGTAACAAATTATACTAAAGTTGCCAGTGAGGAAAAACTACGTAACAGACTATACTAAAGTTGACAGTGAAGAAAAGCTACGTAACAAATTATACTAAATTTGACAGTGAAGAAAAACTACGTAACAAATTATACTAAAGTTGACAGTGAAGAAAAGCTACGTAACCAATTATACTTTAGTTGACAGTGACAAAAAGTTACGTAATCAGGCAATATTAAATTAGTAGTGGTTAAAGGTTTACATAGCAGGATAGACTTAAGTTGGCAGTATTTAAATGTTACGTAAATGAATATACTTAAGCTGACAGTGACGAAAAGTTACATAAATGAATGCACTTACATTGATTGGGGCGAAGAGTTACATAAAGAAATATGCTTAAACTGACAGTGACAAAAACATTACATAAAGGAATATACTTAAATTGACAGTGGCGAAAAGTTACATAAAGGAATATACTTAAGTAGGCAGTGACGAAAAGTTGCATACACGAATAAACTTAAGTAGACGGTGATGAAAAGTTACATAAAGGAATATACTTAAGTAGACAGTGATGAAAAGTTACATAAACGAATATACTTAATTAGGTAAGTTACCTGTCACACAGGGAAGTCATGACCACTTGGAGTAGTACCTGTCCTCACGCGCCAGCTGTGCCCTCATGTCGGCTGGTGTAGACAGTGGGCCTATCAATGGAAGAGAATCCGTCAGCGAAGAATATGCAATCCAACTCTGTCGGCAATTGGGGGGCAGAATCTGCAACGTTTAAATTCAAAAGAGTTAACGAGAAATCACTCGGCGTTTCAACGACCGCCACGTTTGTAAATGAAACAAGTGCATTCAATCTCAGCCACACACTATGTGGGAACGGCTGGCTGTATATGTGTGTACTTGTATGTATGTTGTGCCGAGTATGTTTCAGACACAAGAATATGCCTGCTCGGTGGAGTGTGAGACTGTGTTGAACCAGTGGTTCCCAGACTCTGTCGTACTTCCGCCACCTCGCCTCGCAATCCACATTCCCGGTACTCTTTTAGTTTTGGCTCTGTTGATTCTTTTGTCATCTGCCGGGGTATCTTTCCCTTTCGCTGCCCCCACCCCATCCCCTTTCCGCCATCTTTTTCATGGATCGTTCCAACGCTTTCAGGGGGCGGTACCGCCCGCTTGGAGAACCACCGCGCTAAACTAACAATACAAACGATAATTTGGAATCTGGTTGTTTTTTTCTGGGGATGAAGAAAGAAAAGAAATGTCTGGCCGATTCTTGTTAACGCATCTATGATATTAACACTGTGGATAGCTGATCTCTTGGAATTTACGACAGGATAAAAGCACACAGTGAAGGCCGTATGTTACAGTAGGATAGGATGGCTAACCGAAACCTGTCGAGGGGCTGGATAGAGAGTGGGGGCGCATGCAAATTGCTGGCAGTATTCGCGTCGTTGTCATAGCAACAGGAAGCTCGGTAATCTTAACTGTTATCTGCTAGAGCGATTCTTGTTGGTGTTTTCTGGGACAGAAAGCGGAAGAGAACAGTTTTTTCTCGTCTCTCTTATCTCTCTCTCTCTCTCTCATCTCTCATCTCTCTCTCCTTTTCCTATCATGCTCTCTCTCTTATCTCTCTCATCTCTCTCTCTCTTTCCCTTTCCTCTCATGCTCTCTCTCTCTGTTCAAGAAAAACTGTTCTTTCTCAGCTACCCTCCAATCTCATTTAAAATCACAAGTGATATTCTCTCATATAATAGCCTCATACAGAGTGGAGCACGCGAAACCGGGCTCCAAACACAAAATACAGTTTTCATGTTTATATTTCGCATTTCCGCGTTGTCACAGACATGCTGGGGCCGGTTTAATGAGGGCCACCTCGTACTGTTTTAGCATCTACCTGATGTCGATGAGACTGTATTATTTCAGCTTTATTCGTGTTTGTTACGAGCGTTTTAAAAAAAAAGTTAGTGGTAACTGATATTGAATGCCTGCGATTGAATTGTAAAACACAAAACCCTGTAGTCCTGCCGTATCACAGGGGCTCTTTAGTATTCACAGATATCTTGACATGATGGCAGATTAGAACGTAATATAGTCAGCTCTTCTCTCCTAGGTCCTTTTCTTTCCACAGCTCTGGAGGAAACCGAGGAGCGTTTTGTACAGCTTGTAGCGAAGTCTTTAGCTACTCATAGCTAAAATGGTAGCGTCGGTGTTGGCGAGCCATAGCTGAGTAAGGCCATATCCCGCCTCTCCTGTGGTGCCCGCAGTAACAGCCCTAGCCTGGTAAAGGGGCGGGGATCTCCATAGTCCCCGTGGTGGTGGAGTCTGTTAAAGAAGTATTGCACACCACATCGTTTTTTAGCTGCGCTTAGGGGCTGAGGAAAATATCCGTCATAATCCTCTCCCAGGCCGACACGATGCTTTACCTCAGCAGCTTCGTAAAAGGGCGTCAAAGAACACCAGTTCCAGAGAGATAGTAGAAGACTCTCTGTTCACTGGGAAGCCCCAGAACCTGGCTCCGAGTAAGAGACGGGCGGAGAGAGCAAGAGTTAAGTGGTAGAGAGCACTGGGTGTCCATGCCTGGGTGTGTTTGACCCTGTGAAAATGAAGTTTCATTTATCTCTCAGGGAAATGTCAGCGCCCTCCTTAACATTAGAGCCATGAGCCAAGGCGACACTCCCGCCCTGGCAGCAGGTCGCGTCATGGCAGCCTGACGTACAAGGTAGGGATCGACTTAGTGGCCTGACTAGTGGTAGTGTATTGCATGTGAAGCCAAGAAAAAGGCGGCCGTCCTAGAATGGCTGTCGTGGTCATCGGAGTAGGCCAACCAGAGTCGGCCAAGACAGCATTTCTCCCCCCTCCCCACTTTCCTATTGCTGCTGTAGGAAGCAGGTTCAGTCTGGCTGGCGGGACATGAACGCCCATGGTTATCATGGTAGTGAAGCCCGCTTTTTTTGTGGGGGGGGGGGGGGTACACTCCGGGTTTGTAAGTAAACCACATTAAGTACGCTACAGATTAGATACGAGGCTAGTGTTCTAGCTTCTTGATGACGTCGACAGCTAAGAACATCTTGACGGCTTCGGCTGATAAAAAACGTCTTGACGGTACAGCTCACTGGAGGGTATCTTTCTGCATGTTTTAATCTCTCTCTCTCTCTCTCTCTCTCTCTCTCTCTAAGGGCAGAATGTAAGACGGGCCTGGATGCCCAATTCTTTACCCTTTAAAAATAAAGATTATTCATTCATTCATTCTCTCTCTGTCTGTCTGTACTATTCATTCTCTCCTCACCTCATCCTTGTTTTCCATTGTTTATTTGTACATGTACACATTTTGATTACAATGAGCGTATAATGTTTTATTGTACATTCACTCAAGGCCATCTTCTGGTGCACGCGCCACTGCATAGCTTATGTACATCGCTCAGTGTCATATATATATATCAGATCTGTGAGTACATTGCTCTGTCTTATATATCAGATCTGTGAGTACATTGCTCTGTGTCATATATATCAGATCTGTGAGTACATTGCGCTTTCTTATATATCAGATCTGTGAGTACATAGCTCTCTGTCTTATATATCAGATCTGTGAGTACATTGCGCTTTCTTATATATCAGATCTGTGAGTACATATCAGATCTGTGAGTACATTGCTCTGTGTCATATATATCAGATCTGTGAGTACATAGCTCTCTGTCTTATATATCAGATCTGTGAGTACATTGCGCTTTCTTATATATCAGATCTGTGAGTACATTGCTCTGTGTCATATATATCAGATCTGTGAGTACATTGCTCTGTGTCATATATATCAGATCTGTGAGTACATTGCTCTGTCTTATATATCAGATCTGTGAGTACATTGCTCTGTGTCATATATATCAGATCAGTGAGTACATTGCGCTTTCTTATATATCAGATCTGTGAGTACATAGCTCTCTTTCTTATATATCAGATCTGTGAGTACATTGCGCTTTCTTATATATCAGATCTGTGAGTACATAGCTCTCTGTCTTATATATCAGATCTGTGAGTACATTGCTTTGTGTCATATATATCAGATCTATGAGTACATTGCTGTGTCTTATATATCAGATCTGTGAGTACATTGCTTTGTGTCATATATATCAGATCTATGAGTACATTGCTGTGTCTTATATATCAGATCTGTGAGTACATTGCTCTGTGTCATATATATCAGATCTATGAGTACATTGCTTTGTGTCATATATATCAGATCTGTGAGTACATTGCTCTGTGTCATATATATCAGACCTATGAGTACATTGCTGTGTCTTATATATCAGATCTGTGAAACAACATGAGATTAGGTTAAACCTGGGGACTTTTCATTCTATCCTTTCTATCGTAGTTCACCTCAGCTTCATGTGGAGCTTAAGACACGGACCACGTCTCCGTCATTTAGATCTCCATCAGCAACTAAAAAGCAGAGCGATGGTGGGAAATTCTCTCTCTCTCTCTTTCTCTCTTTCTCTCACTCTCTCTTTCTCTCTCTCTGTCTATCACACACACAAACACTCCTGTCTGTCTGTACCTTTCCTCATCCTTCTTTTCACATGTCTGTTAACTGGAGATGCTTTTTTTTCTTTCTATCTTTCATGAAGTTATTCTGCAGTTATTCCTGTCTTTGATCTGAGGTGGTGGATCGCCTTGAATCCATGATTTGAGATCTCTTGGCAGCCGATGCTATAATGGAGAATTTGGCAGTCTGTCATGGATATTCGTCTTGGAATATAAGAGGTTCAGAGTATGTGGGCTGTCTTGGAAGCATTTCTGTTTTCCTTCTGATTATCGCAGCGTCTGCAGCTTGAGCTGTGGTTGTTACTGATTTATGTTTGAGTGTTATGGCTTGTTCCTGGTCAGAATCCGATGGTTTGGTTGTGTCTCTTAGTTCACCATGTGGGTCTAGTCTCTTATGAGCTGGCGGAGAGCACTGTTGCAGTAGGCCTACGCTCTCTTAACTCTTCCCAGGCCCAGAAAAAAACGCGGACGTTCCCGTTCATGCCACACAAAAACCGCGGGTCTTGATATGTTAGGGGGTATAGTTGTAAAATGGAATAGAAAACAGTATTTCCATGTACTTCCGTGTACTTATTATGTTTCAAAGTATAACTAAATCTATGAAAATTTCATAAATGCAGATTTTTTTTAGGAAAAAAGAAGTAATGTGATGTTTTTAGACAATGATTGTGCCCAGCTCACCATCGGCTAGGTCTAGATATGCACTACTTACCATCTGAGATGTCTAGATCTACTTGTCGATCTCGTATTCTGATTTTATGTTGCATTCTCACTAAATTAATATCTGAAATAACCTCATAACTACTTCTCCAGTCGTCTAATATGTCTAGATCTACTTAGGATACATTCAAGAGCAGTGGGGTGGTCACAGGCCATACCCATACCCCTATCTACATCATCAAAAATTGAAAAATTTCGATGTTTCTCTTCCTTTTTCTCGCTCGGCATCGCTCGTAACTAAGGACTCTTTCACCATTTTGAAAAGTGTCACCGGAAACGCAGATGAAATATTACAATCTAAATGATAAGCGGTTGTTTTATTGAAACAAATGAATTGTCACTATAACAACTATGGCACGCAACTCAGTAACCGGAAATTATCACTTTGGCGACTTTGGCACGGGAAGAGTTAACCCCCTTTGATTCAGCTGTTCTTCTCTATGGTGGTGCCTCGTAGGAGGGTAAATGTATGGCTGATGGGGGTACTTCTTAGTTGGGGCTTGGTATATGGCTGTATGCTTTTTTTGACTGCTGTAGAATGTGGTTGGATATTTTTCTTTATGTTTGCTTGGGGCCATTGTGTGATAGGGTACTTCTTTGTTTGGCTGTGGCCAATACGTGGTACTTATAAAATTGGGGCTGATGTGTATTAGGATACTTCTTAGTTGGGGCCAGTGCATAGTAGGATACTTCTTTGTTTGGGGAGTCAATATACACTATGATAACTAATTATCTGGGGCCAGTGTGTTGTAGGATAATTCATTCATTGGGGCTAGTCTGTAGTATGATACTTTTTAGTTGGGGCCAGTGTACAGTACAGTACTTCTTAGTTGGGGCTGGTGTATGGTGCAGGACTTCTTAGTTGGGGCTGGTGTATGGTGCAGGACTTCTTAGTTGGGGCCAGAGTATGGTACGATATTTCTTAGTTGGGGCCAGAGTATGGTACAATATTTCTTAGTTGGGGTCAGAGTATAGTACAATATTTCTTAGTTGGGGCCAGAGTATAGTACGATTTTTCTTAGTTGGGGCCAGAGTATGGTATGATGTTTCTTAGTTGGGGCCAGAGTATAGTACGATTTTTCTTAGTTGGGGCCAGAGTATGGTACGATATTTCTTAGTTGGGGCCAGAGTATAGTACGATTTTTCATAGTTGGGGCCAGAGTATGGTACGATATTTCCTAGTTGGGGCCAGAGTATGGTAAGATATTTCTTAGTTGGGGCCAGAGTATGGTACAGTATTTCTTAGTTGGGGCCAGAGTATGGTACTATATTTCTTAGTTGGGGCCAGAGTATGGTACAATATTTCTTATTTGGGGCCAGAGTATGCTACGATATTTCTTAGTTGGGGCCAGAGTATAGTACGATTTTTCTTAATTGTTGAGGGCGTGTGGTAGGATGCTTCTTAGTTGAGTCCAGTGAATGGAGGATACGTGTTAGTAAAGGGCCTGCGTGAGGTTACAGAAATGGATACCTGGCACGCTGGTATTGGGGAAAAACAGCTGCAGGAGATGGATAGTGTATACAAGCGGTGCAACTGCTGCCAGGATTCTCAGTAAATAAAAGGAAAACTAGGTTGTCATACGAGGTGTTTACTCGAGTCCACAAGCTGATAATCTCTAAACTCATTCTGCTGACTTAGATGCGGTGCACCCGGATCTGTTTTTAGGTTGCAATTTTTGCTTTTTTTTTTTTAAACACTGATTCTGCCTTGTATACACATGTTCTTTATATTCTGCACCCTCTGTTCTAGTTTGTGGTTATTCTCAGTTTTTATTGCGGTCGCTATCTCTGTTTGTCTCCGTTTGTGCAGTTTACTGTAGTATGTTTTTCATGACTTCAGTGTTATCTCGTCTCATCTTGCTTATCAGGAGATTCAAGAAACAACAAAAAGCTTCTATAACAGCGGAAAGCAAGTGCCAGCAGCCGTTACACAAATATGTGCGCGTATATCGCAAGTCCTGGTTTTCTTCGTGCCACGGTTTCGTTTTGCACTCTCTCGCACCTGTCTGGTCCTAACTTAGGCTCTCAGCTTACAAGACGAGATTGACGCGCGATTATGTTTGTGGGTTTCCTTGAGATGATTAGCTAGAGCTTGTCAAGCTGTCATGATGATGCCCCCCCCCTCTAAAACACTCTCTGATACTGAAGAGGGGAAGCTGTGGTCGAGTTATCTCCCTGATGAAACTGCCAACTCCCTGTTTTGGGAGTATACTTCTCTCCAGCGTGCGTCTTGAAGGATAGCGTTACATGTTGTGTGTGGGAGAAAGGGAGGAAATACAGATGACGGCCGTAGAAACGGTACCGTTATGACGGGTTGTCTGATATGAGCCGGTCAAGCCCCGTATTCGTCCTTCCAGCTGTTAACAACAGACTGGTTCACTTTTTTTTCAGTCTGGATAAAGGCATGAAAACTCAATATAGTTTGCAGTGACGGCAAAATCTTGGGCTCTCTCACCTCTCTCACAAGTTAGTGACCCACTCCCCATCCGACACGATGCATGTAATTCAAGACAATCGTGGGAACCCCACGCTCCAGGGAGATCGAAGAAAAAGCCGTGGGAGGCCCCCTCAGGGAACCGAGAGGCACCGTGACCCACTCCCCATCCGATACAACACCGTGTGCCTCGGGATAATCACGGCATCGGCTGCAGAAAGCCCAAGCTCCAAAGAGATAGAAAAAAAAGAGGAGGAATATGTAGGAATGTGAAATATACAGATGCACTACACTTAAAACAGCAAGTAAGAAACAGCGAGCATGCGTAGTCAAATGATACAGCCCAGTGTTGTAGCATTTTACTTGGATATACCTGGATATCTGTGGAGAGGAGCAGACAGAACCACAAAAATAAGATTTTTACGGGCATGCATCTTTCCCATCGCAACATATGCATGTGAGACCTGGACACTTAACAAAACAGCTGAGAAACACATAAATGCCTTTGAATGTAAATGCTACAGAAGAGTTCTTCAGATATCGTGGACAGAAAAAAAGAACAAATATATCCATATTACAAGAACTTAATATTGAAGAAGGGTGGCTAGTAAAGAGGATTAAAGAGAGAAAACTTAAATATTTTGGACATAAAAACGTCATGATAATCTAGAGAAGACCGTATTGGAAGGGTACATAATGGGAAAAAGAAAGAGAGGAAGACCAAGGCGAAGATGGCTGCAAGACATCGTTGATGATCTGCAGATGGATGCATCAGCGGCAGGCCATCTTGCTCACAACCGAGAGGCCTACAGGAGAGCTGTTTGGGAGGCAAAGTTCCGCAAGGGACATGCAAATGAATGAATAAATTGTATACCTGCATATATACGTGCAGTTAAGATGTGAGAGAGTGTGTTGTTTATTTGTTATTGTTGACTAGCATGCGGTAGATATTTCAGGAAACGTGTCAGAACGTCTGTCACATGACTACGCGTATGTTTCCTCTCGAAGTGTCAGGGGTTGAGATATTACAAGCATTGTTGTGTTATTATTATTGTTATTATTCGCCTTCTTCTCCTTGGACCTGCGAGCTGATATTCTTTGCAGCTGACACAGAGAAGATGTTTAGACATAGAATCGTGGTCGGCTTGGGAGCGGGTCATGGTGGCTTTCTTGTTCAGCCACTGAGTGCAGCTAAAAAAAAGCATGAGGCGTGCAGTGCTGCTTCGGCAGACTACTCCGCCTTGGTGACCGCGGCAATCCCAGCCCTGTTAGCCAGGCTAGGCCTGTTTCCCGGGGGGGGGGGGGCGCGCTACCAGCGAAGAGGTGGGACCAGGGTCCTGATCATCTATGGTTGGCCAACCCTGACGATGGCTTGTCAGCTGTGGGCTGCTGATTGCCAAAACAGACAGCGTCTTCACCCCGTGTGCTTCTCGTTAGCTGTCTTCATGTAAAGTTAGCGTCAGTGTTGCTAGGTAAACTATTCTTTGTTGTTTCCATGGTTGTTGAAACATTCTTGTCTTTTCTGTTAAAAGTATTCTTATTCAATCTTCCTATCAAACGCTTGAGAATCAAAAGGGCCATAACCCTTTGTTTCTTTTAAGAGGGGTAAATTTTTTGTTACGGGTGGTAAATGAACGTAGTAATAATAAGTTATTGTAATACTGTAAATATTAGCTATTTCACTTATGTAATATCATCTAGCAATAACACTATAATTATTGTGATGCAGGACACAGCTTGCCGCCGACCCGTGTGTTTAAAATATTCTTACTTCTCGTGTAGAAGCATTCTTACGTCCTGTTAAGGTATTCTTATCTCCCCTGTTAAAGTGATCTTATCTCCCCTGGCAGGGCATGAAGAGGTTTGATGCTCGTAAGGCAGTTCTCCAAGCCCTCAAAGATAAGGGACTTTACCGAGGAACCAAGGACAACCCCATGGTGGTGCCCATGTGCAGGTAGGTGATGATTCAGAGAGGTTTTAGCGCCCCCCTGCTCCAGTGTGCCTTGATAATGTTGCCAGTGAAAGGAGCAGCTATAGACAGCAAGGCTGTTGATGTTCTGCTAGCTGCTATGGTTGCTTAATCTTTCCAGTCTGAGAACCGCTGTGGACCCCACATTAAAAATAAACCAATTAATAGAACCCAAATGACGCTGTGATTTTTTTTTTCTTAAACTGAACTATTTCATTTGCTGGTATGTGGGTCCCCAAAAATCTTTCTATAGACCCTGGGGTAAGAGCCACTATTTGCACATTGGTCTGGGTGCCAGATCGGCTATCACAAGTCTGGAGATTATCTCCTGCCACAGTCATGCATGTTGAACTGCACTGCACACATTGATGTCAGTGAATTAAGGAAGAAGAAGAAGAAAAAAAAACCCAGGAAGTCTGGTAAGGGTCAGAAGGTCAGAGTCATGAAAAAAATAAAATAAAAAGAGACCATTTGCTAAATTTGAGAGCAAATGAAATTTAAAGAAAAAAAAACAAACTGGAAAGAGTAATTTAATGTTTATGAAGAATTAGAAAATATTTTGGCCAAACACTGTGAGAAATAACATCTTGTTGGCAGAAATGCAGATGAAGCCACTGACAGCAATTATTGAGGAAAGACGCTGGCGATGGTTGGGACATGTGCTATGAATGGCTGATAACTAACTACCAAAAACTGCACTAAGATGGACACCACAGGGGAACAGAAGTAAAGGTAGACCAAAAGAGACATGGAGAAGAACAACAGAAAGGATGCTGAGCAATAGAGGGGTCACCTGGCCAAGAGCAGAAAAAAAGGCAAAGGACAGGCATTTGTGGAAAACCTTGTGGAAGCCCCATGTGCCCTGGGCACTTAAGGTTCAGAGAGAGAAATGAGGAAGAATCAAAAAGGTAGGACAACCTACCATTTAATCTGAGCAAATAAACAATAGTTATATCACTTTTCTGCATAGTCTCCCTGCGCCCAATACATTTCTTGTATTTTTCTATTATCTTTTGTCAATCTTTGGGGAAAAGAAGCTTTCCGTCTGCTCCTGGATCCAGGTCTGCACCACCTCCTTTATGCCTGACCAGGTTGAGCTTTGTCAGTTACACTTGTTCTTTCTGCCCGGTCATAATTGTTAAGTTGTTTTCACACCCATACTGAGCTGACATCCTACAGTGAATTTCAGCAGGTTTCACTCCCTGTCCAAAGAAATGTCACTATAGTGTGTGGTAATTGACATTGGTGCAATCTAGCAGTGGAGCGTCCATGTTTATTCAACCTTGGCTTCATCTAGATTAAGGGCAGAGTCCTGCACTGCGTGTATTTGAACCACCCATCGGCCATTGCAAATGTACTGTATTGCATCAGCTTCTGTCCTTTGTGATTACTCCATAATTTTCAAATAGCTTTTACTTTTTTTAATTTTTAAATTGTCTCTTGTGTTACAAGTGCATCATAACCATTACCTGCTTGTTTGTGTGCTTGCAGTCGATCCAAGGATGTGATTGAGCCTTTGCTGAAGCCACAGTGGTACGTGGATGTCAAGGAGATGTCTGCCAGGTCAGTTCAGGCTCTGAGAAGCGGGGAGCTGAGGATTCTGCCTGAAATGTTCCACAAGACTTGGTACTCCTGGCTGGAGAACTCCAGGTGAGTACTGTCAGCAGTTACAGGTGGCCGTTTTCTTCCTCTTGTTTGATCTTCATAGGAATACTCATATGTTGTTAACATACACTGCTGTGCCCCCCCCCCCCCTTTTTTTTAAATTTATTTTTAAGAAGTGGAACTGAGGGTAGTGGTGAGATGGATAGAGAATCAGGAAAGAATGCAGCAGCCTGCAACAGTAACAATCAGCAGTTTTCTTCTTCTTTCATCCTTCTTCTTCTTCATCCTTCTTCTTTCTTCTCCTCCTTAACATTAGAACCTATTAGGGTAACTGAAACGTCATCAACATTAATAGATCACATATATATAGCTCATCCAGGAAACATTACTGAATGTGGTGTTTCATGTGTCGTTGAATGATCATTATCCAGTCTGCTGTACGTGGTCACATAAGGGTTATAAAATGCCTAAACACAAACATACCGACATCAAATATATAACTTGGAATTATCTTTAACTGATGTGAAAGCTTCGCCTCTTACATATGTTTACCAGTTGACAAATCCAGATGAGGCTATCGAATACTGGATTGAGATATTTCGTAATATTTTTGACAAGAAATGAGGGTAAAACACTTAACAAAATCCCTGTGGATAACTCTTGATATATTGCAACTCATAAAGGAAACAGGATGAATCTCATAGAAGCAGAGATTTCAGTAGCTATCGTTCACTTAGAAACAGGGTGCAGTATTTAATTAGGCATAAAAGGAATAAAAGAGAATACATGGACACTATGGCAAAAGAAGCAGAGAAGGCAGTAAAAACAGGAGACAGCAAAACTCTCTATAACATACAAAAGAGGCTAATAGTACTGTTACATCCAAAGAAAGACCAATCCTTAGCAAAACTGGCACACTATTAACATCAAGTAAAGACCAAAAGCAAAGATGGGCTGAACAGTTTCAAGAAATATTTAATCATCCACACCCAAAAGAATTGTTAGACCTTGAAACTGACTTACCATTCCCACAAATAAGTGTCAAACTAGATGAAATTACATCGCATGAAATGAAAACAGCAGTGAATTTAATGGCTAACAACAAAGCTGCAGGTGAAGATGAAATAACAAGTGAAATGTTAAAAGCTATTAACATTGACAACATGAACCATCTACAGACAATGTTTAATAAAGTTTGGAAAGAAGAAAAAGTCCCTTCTAAATGATTCATTGTTAAAATACCAAAAAAAAAGGCAACCTTAGGAATTGCAATAACTGGAGAGGAGTAACTTTACTATCAGTTATGTAAAAAGTATTTGCAAAGTTATTCTCATTAGAATTAAAGATATGGTGGATGCTGCAATGAGAGAAGAACAGGCAGGATTTTGAAAAGGGAGAAGCTGTCGCAACTAGATCCTTACCCAAAGAATAATACTTGAAGAACATATTGAAAAGCAAAAACCATTAATCCTGAACTTCATAAACTTTAAAAAGGCATTTGATAGCATACACAGAGATTCATTGTGGGGAATTTTTAGATTATATGGAATACCATCTAAGATTGTCAACATCATTATAGATCTCTACAACAGATATGTTTATGCAGTCAACACAGAAGAAGGAATAAGTGAATGGTTCCAGATTGAAACATGCATGAAACAAGGATGTATATTATTTACCTTGCTTTTTGGAAATTCCATAGAGTTCATAATGAAAAAATGCTGCACAGGTAAAATGGGCATTGATTGGGTACATGAGACCCAACTGGAAGATCTTGATTTTGCAGATGACATAACTCTTATCAGTGACTATGTGAAATCAGTGCAAGTAAAAACAGATACCCTGTCTTCATTGGCTAGTAAAATAGGACTTGAAATTAACAAGGATAAAACAAAAATAATGAAACTTCTCATTAACCATGAAGGACAAAAATGCAAAGAAGGAACAGCTATTGAAGAATTAAACCATTTTGCATATCTCAGCAGCTACATAGACCAGGATGGTGACAACAGAAAAGAAGTTAGAATTCGAATTGCAAAAGCAGCATTGACCTTCAATAATCTTGAGAACATATGGCATTCAAATGTCAAAAGCACAAAAAAACAAGTTAAGATTGTTCAATTCAAATGTAATATCCACTCTCATTTATGCATGTGAAAGCTGGAAAACAACTAAAGAAATAAACAAGAAATTAGACTCTTTAGAAAACAAATGCCTGAGGAAAATACTCTGTATAAAGTGGAACGAATTCAAGAACAACACAGAGATAAGACGGATGAGCAAACAACAACCTGTCTCATGGGTGATCAGAAAAAGATTTACATATGCCGGTCATGTGATGAGAAGAAACAATCAAAGGATCCCCAAACAAGCTATCAAGTGGAACACAACAGGTGGAGGAAAAATAGGTCGACCATGTGAAACTCTGAAGAGGACATCGTTAAGAGAGGCCAGTTTGGTGGACATAACATCCCTTGATGAGATTGAAAAACTCACAGAAGACAGAAAATCTTGGCGAACTACCATGTGGGCCCTATGTGACATTTAGCGGCATGAGAAGGATGTAAGATGTAAGATTGAATTAGGCAGGAAAAGAAAAATTACTTTAGAAATTTAGTGAAAAACAAAACTGATAATAAATCAATTTGGAAAGCAATAAATACTCATGTAAATAAAAGAAAGTAATCTGACCCACAAACTCTTAATGATGAGCAGCATACTTGCACTAACTTCAGTGAACATTTTAGAGAAGAAATTCATATTATAAAATCTTCAGTACCAACCATTAATTGCAACCTGGATGTGTTAGAAGCTTACAGCAAGAGTAAATGTGTAAAGCTAAAACAATTAAGTATTCCTACATCCGGTCTTTAAATAACACTAACTCAGCAGGATGTGATGCCATTAGTAACAAGATACTATGCTATGCTGCACCAGTTATTACAGACACACTAACATACATATACAATTTGTGCATTGGCAAACACTATTTCCCTGACGCTTTGAAACTCGCTAAAATGTTTCCTCTTTCTAAATCTGGACAGACTAGTGACTTTTCAAATTATAGACCTATATCCATTTTGTCATCAATATTCAAAATTCTTGAATAACGTGTACAAAAGTTAATACTTCTACACATGCAGGTAAACAATCTACTGATAGACAGTCAGTCAGGCTTTAGACCAAATCACTCTTGCCACACAGCATTAACTAAAATGACTGAAAACTGGCTGTCTAGTATAAATGGTGATAAATTGTGTGGTGCTATCTTTGTTGATTTCAAGAAAGCCTTTGATATGTTTGATATGAGATTCTTGCAAAAAAGCTGAAAGGTTATAGATTACATACTGACCTGACAAAATTTATTACGTCTTTTCTCTCAGGCAGAAAACAAGTAGTTTGCTACAGTAATAAAATATCTGACTCATCTGTGATTGGTACTGGTATTCCTTGGTCCTGTTCTCTTTGCTGTCTGTATTAATGACTTATCACTACATTTAAAGCACTCTTCGTGTAATCTTTCAACTGATGACTGTTTACAATAGTGATTATGACATCAATAACTCATAGACAGTGCTCCAGAAATGATATAAACAGTTTGATTAAATGGAGTAATAATAATGGTATGGTGATAAACACCAACAAATAAAAATATATGCTCATCACTACAAGACAGAAATTACAGAATGCATCAAAAACTACACTACAGCTTTGTGCTGGGCCTATGGCAATAGAAAACATTCATGAACATAAAACTCTAGGATTCATCGTTGATCAACATTTAATTTGGAATTGTCTTGTACATAACCTAACAGACTTGATAGCACTAAGTTTACCAACTAGCCAAAATTAAACACTTTATTGACCAGGACACAAGAAAGATATACTACATATCACACATACAAACACACTTAGATTATGTTCCACACTCTGGGATGGCTGCTCAGTCTCAAACACAAAAAAGGCTCCACTCACTTCACAAGCGAGCAGTAAATCTGATTTGTGCCAAACACCCAGTACAGACTGTAGATTATCACAAACAACTCAAAATTCTGTCCCTCAAATATAGTTATTTTTAACAAAGTTTGTTCGCAGAATTCTGTTGCACAATGCTCTGCTTTACTTGTGGTCACTGTTTGCGTATAACACTAAACATAGCCAGTGTTTAAAAGCTGTCTTCTTCCTAAACCTAGGATTGATCTGTACAAGAAAAGCCTTGCATACTCTGCAGTACAGCTCTGGAACACCCACACACACCCTCCCCTACCATTTAAAATCCATTATTACTACTTCATCCTTTAACTCAAACCTGTTTCATTATTTACTTGCTTGCAACTATATGCCTCCAAATAATAACCAGCACTCTCAACCTATGGCTCGGCAGCCGTCAAGTTCTAAAAGGACATAGTTCTAAAAATAACTTGTTAGATCTTGTTAGAATTTATTTTAATGAATGTTAAAGAATATATGTTAGGTGAACTGTACTTAAAATGTATTTTTGTTTATGTATATGTCTGTGTGTGCGCGTGTATGTATGTGTGAGTGCTATTTTATTACGTTAATTAATTCTTCTCTTATACTTTGAATGAAATAGTTTAACTTTGCACTCTTTTGATATGTTTTTTTCCTCATTTAATTTGTATACTTTATTAAATTGAGGATGTGGGAAGAATGAAAGATGGAATGATGAAGGGCAGATTGTAAGACAGGCCTGCTTGCCCAGTTCTTTACCCTTTAAAAATAAAGATCATTCATTCGTTCCATCTTCTTTCTTCTTTCTTTCTTCTTTTTCCTCCTCCTTCTTCCTTATTCTTCCTCCTCCTCCTCCCTGGTGTTCTTTGCAGCCGGTACAGTCGACTTGGTCATGGCTGCTATTTTTTTCAGTCCTTGAGTGCATCTACCAAGCAAGGACATGCACTACTTCTTTAGCAGGCTCCACCACCATGGGAACTGTGGCAATTCCTGCCTCATTAGCCAGACTAGGCCTGTTACTTAGGGTACCAATGAAGAAGTGGGACAGGGTCTTGGTCAGCTATATGTCACCAACCCAGAAGCTAGCATGTCAGCTGTGAGTCGCCGATTGCCAAATACGACAATGTCTTCACTCCCAGCGTGAGGTTAAAAGATGTTATGTAACAACTACTACTACTACTACTACTTCTCCTCCTTCTTCTTCTTCAGCTTTCTGAGCCATTAAGGCTCATTGCTGCAGATAAAGTTCGCCTCCATTCCTCTCTATTCCTAATCTTCTTTCTTCAGTTGGTGACAACAATTTCTCTTATATCCTGTATGTTGTCTTTCCATCTCTGTTCTGGTCTACTCCTTGGTCTTGTTTCCCTCATCTCTTGTGCATACATCATTTTCGTTTGTCTGTTCTCTTCCATTCTTTCTACATGCCCCAGCCAGCGTAGTCTGTTCAGTTTCAATACATTTATGATTCGTTGGGATTTAAATAAGCTGTTCAGTTCAGTATTCTTTCTAGCTCTCTATTCTCCACTGGTGGTATCTTTTATTGGCCCAAAGATTCTTCTTAGGATCTTGTTACATGAAATTAAAATATATTGTATAATCTTTACATGAGATTACAAGATGTGAGATGATAAGTGAATGTAGTTAAAAGATATTAAAAGAAATGATAAGAGAACATGCAAACACTTTTCATCGCCAGGGATTGGTGTATCTCTCGTCAGTTGTGGTGGGGCCACAGAGTACCAGCATATTTTGTTGAAGTTGAAGGTCAGGAGAAGGGACAGGTTGGTTGCTTATTCATTATTTCATCCTGTGCTGTTTGGTGGTCATTTTTCTCTGTTTACTATGATTTGTAGTATTTCTAATTATTTTTTTTTCCCCTTTTCAACCTGTTGAATAGCTTTTTTTCCCTTGACCCCTTTTCTCTCGACCCCTTTTCTCTCATCTGAGGACATGACCTTCGGGCTGGTCGGTAGTGACCTGTCATTTTAGATGGAAGGTTCTAGATTTGTGATCTGCTACAACTGCTTTTCAGTCAGTTTGTTTTTTAAAAAATAAAAAAGGACCCATCATGCTGGAGTGGGTGGAGAAACAGCCTCTGAAAATGAAGGTCTGCCTGCATGGCAAAGCATACTAAAGTTCACTGCATACAAAAAAGCTGCCTCTTGATGAAGGGAAGAATGTGATACCTTGTGAAGATCTATCTAGCCAATAGTGGATTTTGTTAGAGTCTTCCTGGCTAATTTGAGAAAAAAAAACAAAAAAACTGGCCATGTGACAGTATGTCCTGGTTGCCCCTATGACATATAGGTTGCCCCTATATCAGTAGATAGTACAGATGAGTTATCTGAAGACCAGTGATCATGCTAGAATTTTTTTGAAACTGATACAGTTCTCCCTGTTCTTCACCTTGCATGAAGTATTTTCCAAAATATCAGTTTTGTCAATACAACATTCAGTGCTTTATGCTTTGAATGTTAAAATTAAACATACTTTACAAACATCAGGGGAAAGCAAAATCTTTGTGTGAGTTTTTTTTTAAAAAATCTTATTTTCAGTGAGATTTAATTTTTATAGCATTCTCACATGTTGAATCAAGGTCAGATTCTTCTCTGTGAAAATTGGGCATCATTGATCTACTGGGCCGATTATCCTCCAGCTGATTTCTGTGGATGTTTTTTTCTAGGCTTTTGATAATAATAAGCTGGTTACGGTAACTGGCAACTCCCACAAGTTTCGGTTCTTCTATTTTTTAATCTATAATTTTACCGGTAATCGCCAGTTAATGTGATCACTACTGAAGACTGCAGATTACATGTACATCTATATTTGATAGTTCTCTCCTCCCCCCTCCCCATATCAGAAAACACTCAGAATCTGTTGTTGTTTTACAGTTGTATTTGGTCTATATGTCAGTGTCTCATGCATATCTAGTCTCACTAGATGCCTTCTTTAATTGTGTTTGTTTACTATTATTTAATCTATGTTGACATTGTTTATGCTGGCCCAGTATCCAGGTCTCTCTAGTTACCTCTCATTCGTTTCCAGGACATTGACGGCAATTACTGGGTTTCTGGCCGCACAGAAGAGGAAGCCAGGAGGAAGGCAGCCGCCTTGTTTGGAGTGAATGCAGGCAGACTGAAGCTTAAGCAAGGTTGTTAATTTTTTTTTATTTTTTAAATTTTTGAATGAATGTTTCATCATTTCGTCATATTTCCTGACACACTGGGAGAGATGATTTTTGCTTCATCCATGTTTATTCATCATTATCATCAGTCTTCTGTACTTGCATTGGGGCATAAGGCAACAACAAAAGTTCTTTGCCGGTCCTGTCTTGAGCAAGTTGGGATAGCTTCCAAGATATTTAAAGCGTTGTATTTCTTCAGTTTCTCTTGTACCAACAGAGATTTTTTTCCTTATTCTAGCCATTGATTCTCAAGATCTTAGTCTTGTCTGGATGTATATTCAGACCCACTAATATGACTATTTTCTTTATTAGTACTTGATTTATTAGTACTCTGTAAATTTTTTTTTTTCTGCTGGGTCCTGTTTGATGTTACACAGGTAGAGATAATTTTTTCTGTCAGGAAATTTTAAAAAAAAAAAATAAATAAAATACTAGATATGCATTTTTTGATGGGACATATTTCTTGGAACTCTGGTAAAGATGATTTTGTGTGTGTATGTGTGTGTGCGTGCGTGCGTGCCAAGCCATGTTTCTTGATATAGAGATGATTTCTCAGGTGGGTCATGCTTCTTGGTACACTGACAGAGTTGATTGTCCTGCTGGAATTCACTGACTCATTATGTCCAGTATGAGACCAATATATACATTTTTTTAAAAACTTTGGATCATGTCTGCACTGGCTATACTCACAGCAGAACATTTTGTCACACAAGGAAAAGTTTGGCACACTCAGAACTAATGCCAGTGTGAAACGTTCTTTTCCCTGTGTGACAGATCCCCGAACTAATGGCAGTGTGTAAAGTTCTTTTCCCTGTGTGACAGATCCCCGAACTAATGGCAGTGTGTAAAGTTCTTTTCCCTGTGTGACAGATCCCCGAACTAATGGCAGTGTGTAAAGTTCTTTTCCCTGTGTGACAGATCCCCGAACTAATGGCAGTGTGTAAAGTTCTTTTCCCTGTGTGACAGATCCCCGAACTAATGGCAGTGTGTAAAGTTCTTTTCCCTGTGTGACAGATATGAGAACATGTCTTTTTCTTAAGCATTTAACTCTTTCACTCTTGAATTACTTTCCATGCTTTGCCAGAATAAATTTTGATGTGAAATTTTGGTAGAAAGAAATTAGAAAGAAGTTACTCGGTAATTTAAAAATATGGATTGGGTAGAAATGTGCTACTTTTCATTTTATTTAGACTTTGCCTAAAAGTCATTCTGAGCATTGATTCTCATAGATGTTACAAGATGTACCAATGCTGCTAGTGTTGTTTTGTTGTGAAAGAGTTAAGGAAATGTTTGGATCTTCTTCTTCTTCTTTGTTCACTTCTACCACCAAAAAACCGCACTGTGAACCTACTGAATTTACACCTGTGGTCCTTGTTAGGTCCCGTGGTCCCCTGTGTGGTCCAAAATAGACCACACGAGATCCACGAAAGGACCACAGGGGGTTCAGAGTATCACAGTGCTTTAGCCTGTATTCTTGGTGGGTCTCGGAAGCGGGATTGCATGACACCGTGGTTTTCATTGCACCAGTTTAGTCTAGGGTTGGACTTTCTCACCGGAAGACCTCGACGTGTTTAGGATATCAGTGCATCCCCGCTGGGTGAGAGGTGGTAGCCCACCCAGGTCAGAGTTGGACTTTCTCACTGGAAAACCTCGACGTGTTTTGGGATACCCGTGTATCACCGCCGGCTGAGAGGTGGTTGCCCATCCAGTCCAGGGTTGGACTTTCTCACTGGAAAACCTCAGCATGATTAGGATACGCAAACATCCCCACCAGGTGAGAGGTGGTTGCCTATCTAGACTTCCTTGGTCCAGTGTCTCCGACTTCAGCATTTTGCGGTCGTGGCCGCTACCCTTCCTAGTTGTGATCAGGATGGAGCTTTTGTCCAGGAGGACGAATCCTTGCCACTAGTGACTTCTACCACTGGGTTGAGCCGGTTTAGGCATTTCCCAGTATGGGCGTGTTTGGGACGGGACCGACCTCTAGGGCAGAGGTACTGTGACATGCATAGCCTTCAAGATTCACCCCTGGTATGAGCCGGTTTAGGCAAAATTCACCAGTATGGGTGTTTATCAGGCGTTACTGACCTCTAGAGCGGAGGTGGCATGACATGTCTAGCCATCGAGTTCCACCCCTGGTGTGTGCCAGTTTAGGCATATTTCACCAGTGTAGGTGTATTTCGGACGTGGCCGGCCTCTAGACCAGAGGTGCCGTGGTATAGCTCTCGTAGCGATACTACTGGACATACCGGTTAAACTTCACTTTCCACCACCTTTTCCCATCGGCGCCACACAGCAACCTTTATTTCTTTTCCGCATTTACTTCTTTAACCGGGAGGAGCTTCACTCCACGCGCGGCATTTGGAGAGTCTCGCCAGCAGTGTCTTAACCTCTGGGACAAGCCAGTTCATGCATTTCACTCGATATGACTGCACTCAGGACGTGGCCGACCTCCAGACCAGAGGTGCCGTGATTTGACTGTTTGCTTCGCTTTATCCTTTCTACTACCTTTTCCGCAGTGATGCTGCGCGGCAACCTCATTTGCAAATTTCTTCATTGGCCGGGAGGAGCACCGCTCCCCGCACGGCAGCTGAAGATCTCGCCAACAGCGGAATGTTTGGATGAAACAAATGGCAGATCAGTTCATGAAGATTTCAAGATTTAGAAACCTTGCACATCATCAGTTGTCAGCTCCTCTATACTCCCATTGTAGCATAAGGCATCAACAAAGGTTCTCCATCCAGTCTTGTCTTGAGCAAGCCAGGATACCTCATACCATGTCTTTCCTGCTGCTTCCTTTAGTTCTTCTTGTATTGTGTGCTGCCATGTCACCAATGGCCTGGCCCTTCTTTCTTTTCCCGTGAGATGTCCAGGTCAAGACAGTATAGATCAGATGCTTTTCATTTACAATGTCATTTGTCTGACTTTAATTAGGAAGCCATTTTGAATGGCCACTGGTACTGTGTTCTTTGTTTGACCCCAGACTTTAGTGTTTTGGACTTCAAGTTATATTCTGGAACATTTCAGAATGAAGTGAAGGGGAGGGAGCATGATGATCATGTGTGTTAGATCAGAGATAGAAACAAAAGAAAAAGAAGAAAGATCGTACATTTTGTTATTCTTCATTGAATATAAATTTATTATCTTTTAATGTGTGCATTTGTTGCAATATCACCTGACACAGAGACCATGTAGAAGATGGTTTTGAGCGTGACTTTTTTTTTTCCTTTTTCCGATATTGACAGATGAGGATGTCCTGGACACCTGGTTTTCATCTGGACTTTTCCCCTTCTCTGTGTTTGGTTGGCCAGAACAGGTAAGATTCATTTTATTTATTTATTTTTTTCATCACCTGAAAAACTTTAAAATTTCTTCTTATCTGTTTGCTTATGCCATTAGTGTCACAGGTAGTTTCATACCTCAGTCCAAAGCAAAGTGAGAAGGCCTGGGTAGCTGTCATGTCTCCTCATTGTGCATCTTTCATCTCATCTGTCCATTTTTTTTCCTTTGTTGTCCTCGTGCCATATACCCAGATGTTTCCTCATTGTGTGTCTTTCATCTCATCTGTCCATTTTTTTTCCCTTTGTTGTCCTCGTGAGATGTTTCAAAGCTGTGTGCATGTGCAGCTGGTTGTTCTGGATTCATGCGTATCAAATGCCTGAACTACTTAACTCTCTGATTTTATATATCTATATATACGCTAGTTTTTTATGTGTGTGTGAACTCCATTTTATCTCTTAAAGCACTGACATCTGTGTGTACAATATACTCCAGTATGCATTGCCCTGCAGATCTTCTTCTTCTTCTTCGTTCGCTTCTGCCACCAAAAACGCACTGTGATCCTACTGAATTTACGCCTGTGGTCCTCTTTAGGTCCCGTGGTCTCCTGTGTGGTCCCAGAAAGGACCACACGAGATCCACGAGAGGACCACAAGGGGTTCAGAGTATCACAGGGCTTTAACCTGTATTCTTGGTGGGTCTCTTGCGTGACACCGTGGTTTTCATTGCACCAGTTTAGTCTAGGGTTGGACTTTCTCACCAGAAGACCTCGACATGTTTAGGATATCAGTGCATCCCTGCTGGGTGAGAGGCGGTAGCCCATCCAGGCCAGAGTTGGACCTTCTCACCGGAAAACCTCGACATGTTTTGAGATACCCGTGTATCACCGCCGGGTGAGAGGTGGTTGTCCATCCAGTCCAGAGTTGGACTTTCTCACCAGAAAATCTCAGCGTGATTAGGATACACAAACATCCCCGCCGGGTGAGAGGTGGTTGCCTATCTAGACTGCCCTGGTCCAGTGTCTCTGACTTCAGCATTTTGTGATCGTGGCCGCTACCCTTCCTAGTTGTGACCAGGATGGAGCTTTTGTCCAGGAGGACAAATCCTCGCCACTAGTGACTTCCACCTTTGGGTTGAGCCAGTTTAGGCATATTATGCCAGTATGGGCGTGTTTGGGACGGGACCGACCTCTAGAGCAGAGGTACTGTGACATGCATAGCCTTCAAGATTCACCCCTGGTGTGAGCCGGTTTAGGCAAAATTCACCAGTATGGGTGTATATCAGGCATTACTGACCTCTAGAGCGGAGGTGGCATGACATGTCTAGCCATCAAGTTCCACCCCTGGTGTGTGCCTGTTTAGGCATATTTCACCAGTGTAGGTGTATTTCGGACGTGGCCGGCCTCTAGAGCAGAGGTGCCGTGGTATATATAGCTCTCGTAGCAATACTACTGGACGTATCGATTAAACTTCACTTTATCCTTTCCACCACCTTTCCCATCGGCACCGCACAGCAACCTTTATTTCTTTTCCGCATTTCTTCCTTGACCGAGAGGAGCTTCACTCCACGCGCGGCATTTGAAGAGTCTCGCCAGCAGTGTCTTAACCTCTGGGACAAGCCGGTTCATGCATTTCACCCAATATGACTACACTCAGGACGTGGCCGACCTCCAGACCAGAGGTGCCGTGATTTGACCGTTTGCTTCGCTTTATTCTTTCTACTACCTTTTCCGCAGTGATGCTGCACGGCAACCTCATTTGCACCTTTCTTCATTGGCCGGGAGGAGCACCGTTCCACGCACGGCAACTGAAAAATCTCGCCAACAGCGCAGATGAGCTACCAAACGTGCCACTCATCTACCCTAAGTATCTGGTTTTCAGGCGCCAGATATTCGCCCTCGCCCCTTCTCCTGTCAGTTTAAACAGTTCTGCCACGGGAAGGCCAGGAGCTGGACTTGACTGCCAGAGGCTGTTTGAGATGCAATAACAGTCCTTAGAACCGCCCTGCAGATAAACTTTACCCAATTTTAGTGACATTTTCTTTAACAAGGGTACAGTGGACCCATTTAAAAAAAAATTTGTTCTGATTACAGCAAAATGATAGCAGATCTCCAGTTAGGACTTTTCATTTTCACTCTTGGATGATCTCGTAATTATGTGAAAAATATTTGTGAACAAGACACTAAGTGATTGGCAGTTACAGTAATCATTATTTTGTCCTTTCTTTTGTGTTAGAATATCTTATGGATGTTTTTGGTTTGGTATGGGTGGGGTTTTTTGTTTGTTTGTTTGTTTGTTTGTTTGTTTAACAATATGAGATGTGATCAGAAATTTGTATGGACTGAGACACAACACCTGAACCTGTTGAAACATGCCAAGTGATGTAGAGCTAAGCATATGTAGAGAGTAGCAACATTCATTTGTTTGATACCATGCGCCTGGCTCTGGTTATTTTCAAGATGGATATGAAAAAAGGAGCAGCAAGTTTGCATAAATGTTTGTGTAGATCTCAGACAAACTGCATCAGAAACCCTGACAACGATTCAGAAAGTGGTTGATGAGCAATGTTTTGGTTAGATACATGTATTTATGTTGCATGCACAGTTCAAGGCCGGTTGAACATCAGTTGATGAAGATGACCACAGAGGGAGGCTCTTGACCTGCACTACTCCTTGAAATGTCATAGAAATCCAGCAGCTCATCTGTGAAGGTCGTCTGACCATTTGAGAGCTCTGTGAGGCATAGGTAACTGGTTTCGGAACATGTCTGAAGACTCTCACCGAAGAACTGGGCATGCATCTCATTGCAGCCAAATTTGTCCCCAGGGTTCTCACAGCTGATAGATTGCAGCAGCATGTCGATGTCTACACTGAGCTTCAACAACTCACCTCAGAGGGTGATACCTAATCCAGGGTCATGGCCAGTGATGAGAGCTGGGTTTATGGTTATGCCCTGGAGATAGCAGCAATTGTCTCAGTGGAAAAGTCTGTTGTCACCAGGACTCAAAAGAAAGACAGTTCAAAAACAGTGTCAAGGATGTGGTGATCATTTTCTGCAACATCTAGGAATTTGTGCACCAAGAATTTTTCCCTGCAGGCCACACTGAATTTTACTAACTTATAATGTGTATAAATTTTTACTTATTTATAAGACTTGTCTGGAAGATTTCTGATCACACCTCATACAGTGGTACAAAGATTAGAAAACACTGAATATGCTGATGCTTATTTATCATTGCTCTCAGACAGAAGATCTGCAGCTGTTCTACCCTGGCACTCTTCTTGAGACTGGTCATGATATCCTCTTTTTCTGGGTGGCCAGGATGGTAATGCTGGGCCTGACGCTATTGGACAAGCTGCCTTTCAGAGATGTAAGTTTCCACACATGTCACATATTGCACAGCGGTCACACATGCCACAGCTTGTCTGGTATTCATATTTATTATATATAATATCCAGCATTCACAGTATATGTTCTCCAGAGTTCATTCATTTTTTTAATCACATACTTTCCAGCATTTGAACTTAACCACATTCACAGTTTGCCTTGTGTAAGCCAACATTCTCATTTACCACCCACATCCATGCTTGTTACCTGCAGTCCATTATCCACAAATATTTTGCACAGTCAAGTATCTGCATTATTTCCATTTAGTCTGGAGCACTTAGTAGCATATGCTTATTCTGTGATCAGTACTTATTATGGACAGTTAATATCCACACTTGCCACATTCATCCAACATTTATATTTATTACAGGCATTCCAAAGTCCATGCTTAGCATGACCATCCCATCATTTGTACTTATCACATGCATTACCATATCTATATTTGTCATATTCATCCAGAATTTATAATTATTACAGACATGTCCATACTTATCACATTCATCCAACATTTGTACTTACCACATGCATTCCCATATCCATTCTTATCATCCATCATTTATGCTTATCACAGGCATTCCCATATCCATACTTAATCACATTCATCTAGTACTGGTATTTGTCATGACCATTCCTTCATCCATGCTTATCACGCTGAATTTTGCATGACCATTCCTTCATCCATGCTTATCACGCTGAATTTTGCATGACCATTCCTTCATCCATGCTTATCACGCTGAATTTTGCATCTACATATTTCTAACACCGATGAATGTGTCACCTGTAGGTGTACCTCCATGCCCTTGTTCGAGATGCCCATGGTCGAAAAATGAGCAAGTCTCTTGGAAATGTCATTGACCCAATTGATGTGATTCATGGCATTGAGCTCAAAGTGAGTTGTAAGAGTTAAAAAATAGTAGTTACAGATGGTTAATTGGCTTCTAGCTTGTTTTTGTGGATGTTGTAGTTTTGTTTGTGAATTTATTGTTGGATCTTTCTGGAAAAAAAAAACCAATGCTCTTTTGCATCAGAAGCAGTGACAGTCATGAAGTGCAGGCTTTTAAATTAGGTAAAGTTGCGGTGGCTTGGTTGGATTTCCAGAGGGGACTTGAGAGATTGCCTTTTTTGACTCTGCTACAATGAGAACGAACGAACGAACAATCAAACTTTGTTTTCAGATGGTGAAGAATTGGGCACACAGACCCATCTGACATTCTGCCGCTCATTTCTCAAATTTCATTCAAACACATTCAGCCCAACCAGGGTTGCAAGGAGCATGAAGAGCCATGAGATAAGGGCTTGTTTTTGCCAACCCTGATAGCAGTGCTGTCTTGGTGACAACCATTTTTGCAGCATCTGTGGCTTGAAGAAGTTATTTTAATGGTGGTTCTTGGTAATTTAGCCTGTGTGGTTTATTGCTGAGATAAAAGATTATGTGAACTTCTGCAGTCATGATGAGAAATTTAATGATGTTTTCACATGTTGGGAGATAAAACTGTACATATACTATCACAGTGTTGCAGTACATTGGCTGATCTGAAAAAAAAAGGTTACAAGAACCATATTTTAAAGATGCATTAACTAATGCATGTAATTGTTTTACCTGGATATTCACTAGGTGGCACTGTTTATCAGTGAGAAAGTTTTAACTATGTGCTGTGAGCCACAGATGCATATTTACGCAACATTGTCTGGGAAAAGTGATCTCATTGAAGTGAAAAGTATGATTTTTATGGGCTAAGAACATGTCCGCAGTCGAAATTCGCCACCAGCTCATCAAGGTTTATGGTGAAAAGGTTATGAATAGACAGCTTGTCGCAAAATTGTCTCACTTGTTTAAATCCAGCAGGAATGACGTGGAAGGCAGACACACTGGAAAAAGTGGACTTCGAAGTTCGTCAACAGCAGATGTCAGCTCAGCACATGTTGACAAACTGATTCAACAGGACTGAAAGATAACTTTGCATCATACTGCATCCCAGCTGGAACTGAGCTACAGCAGTTTTCAACACACCTCATAGTGGATGTGTTTCACTACACAAAGATTTATGCCAGTTGGGTTCCTTATGCATTATCCATGCACACAAAAATGTCTGAATCAGCTGGGACGTGATTTTTGCAGAGTTGGGGTGGAAAAGTTGGTCATGTGGTCAGACAGATGTCTTAACTCGGTCATTTAAGTTGAAAATTAGGATGTGTGCATATCTTTCTAACATTCCTTATGCATTCTTTATCCATGGATTGTTTCTTTTGCATAGTAGCATGTGTAACCTTTTTTTTTTTCTAATCGGCCATCGTATTTAGTCATTTAGTCATTCAACCTTAATGAATCACTTAAGAGAGAAAAACGTTAACATTTGTAATATTATCTTCTGACATACAGGAACTACAGAACAAGCTTTATGATGCAAACTTGGATGAGAAGGAAATCGAGGTTGCCATGAAGGGCCAGGTAATCCAAAATGCATTCTTCCACCATTTTGGAAAAGGTCATAAGCAGTTAACTTGTGATCCAAAATGTGAATTACAGTTATATGAAACAAAACATGTGGCCCTATAGTGGCTTAATGCATGAAAGTCAAAATCGGCTTTGGCAATATAGTGGCTTAACGCACGGAAAGAGTTAAATCTCTGAGCGTAGATCTGGTCTGAGGGAGAGAGTCTGAAGGAAAGGCTATGGGGCTCCTACTCAAGCCTGTAGGAGACAGCGGACTTCATCAGTGCATTGGGGCTGCAGATATAGCATGACCAAGTAATACTTGGACTTGGAAGAAGAAGAAGAATTACTTGAAATGCTGCATTTTGTCATGTTTACAACTTATATTTGACATATAAAGTAGCCTTATGAACCCAAAGAAGCAAATGGGGTTATGATGTTTCATAGTTACCCATAGTTTCCTTAACTTGTCTGCACACTAGAGGGTGATGCAGTTAGTATCACACCTGGTAGCTTTTGTGATATTGTTTTATCATGAACTGTGACATATTTGTAATGCTTCTTTTTGGTGCATCCCGTGTAACATGTGCACGTTCTTGTACGGTGTATGATCATTGACCAGAAGGAGAGAATTTGGTCCAAAGGTCATTGTCTCATTTGACTTGATGTAATGTTCATATCGTAATATTTATTGCTAATTATGTAACATAAAGTTTGTAATTTATTCTCAGTCTTGAACGACGGGAGAAAGCATTACATCTTTTTCTCTATACCTTTTTTTTTTTTTGTCACAGTAACTTGATTTGAGAATGTGTATTTACAGAAAGCAGACTACCCAAATGGTATACCTGAGTGTGGTGTAGACGCCCTTCGATTTGCTCTCGTTTCTTACACAGCTCAGGGTAAGTCATTTCTTGTAGCTTTAAGGTTGTGAGTCATGGCTGAGAGAACTGATTTACCAGCATAATATTTTGACCAGCGAGCATATAGCATAGCTGCCAATAGTGACCAGTCTTTTCAGCCAAAAGTTTGTGGGCTTGTGCCTCCTGACTGACGTCCTGCAGTCAGTCCATCTGTAAAATCCAGAACTCATCACACAAATACTAGGGATACTCTGAAGAGTGAGAACAGCTTCCTGCAAGGTGAAGCGCACCAGACTGTGCTGCAGACACAGATGTAAGTGAATGAAGGGTAAATAGGATATTTGAAATCAGTCTCATAGATAAAGAACTCTGCCTGAGTTTACAGCCACAGGAATCAGGTATCCATTTCTACAGCTTGGCAGTTGGACATCTCTGGCTGAACTTGAACCACTGGCCTCTGTGTAAGAGATAACCACACCAATCACTATGCCACTCAGGCAGCCAAGAAAACTCAAGGATATAAGAAAGGAAAGAAAGAGGCCGAAAGAAAAATATCTTAAACGGACAAACCAGGTAGACAGGAACATCAAATAGAAATGCCAGTAATAGTATAAAATGGAAAAGGCATAATTGCCAACACTCTTCAGCAAGGTACATGAAGAAAGAATGAATTAAATGAATTATCCTACAACTGTCTCAGCAGGTCAACCAGTCGGTCATTTGCATGTCCCTTGCGGAACTTTGCCTCCCTAACAGCTCTCCTGTAGGCCTCTCGGTTGTAAGCAAGATGCCCTGCTGCTGATTCGTCCATTTGCAGATCATCAACGATGTCTTTTAGCCATCTTTGCCTTGGTCTTCCTGTCTTTCTTTTTGTCCAATTATGCACCCTTCCAAGACTGTCTTCTCTAAATTGTCATGACGTTTAATATGTCCAAAATATTTAAGTTTTCTGTTTAATCTTCCTTACTAGCTATCCTTCTTCAGTATTAAGTTCTTGTAAGTGTGGAGGCAAAGTTCTGCAAGGGACATGCAAATGAATGAGTGAATGAAGTATGGATACATTTGTTCTTTTTTTTTATGTCCATTATATTTGAAGAACTCTTCTGTAGCATTTACATTCAAAGGCATTTATGTGTTTCTCAGCTGTTTTGTTAAGTGTCCAAGTCTCACAGGCATATGTTGAGATGGTAAAGGTTCTCAGGTCATGTTTTCTAAAGTAGAAGTCTGTGTGACAAAAAAAAAAAAAAACCAAAATGATGAAATTATTTTATTTTTCACTACTTATTGATGCAAGTTTGTCTCTGTGCAGTCGGTTAACTCGGGGTGGTATTTTGTGTTTGTGGAAGTATTGCATGACCTATGTTATGTTGTCAGAAATGCAGATGAAACCACTGACAACAATTATTGAGGAAAGACGCTGGCGATGGTTGGGACATGTGCTCCGAATGACTGACAACTCACTACCAAAAATAGCACTAAGATGGACACCACAGGGGAGCAGAAGTAAGGGTAGACCAAAAGAGACATGGAGAAGAACAACAGAAAGGATGTTGAGCAATAGAGGGCTCACCTGGGCAAGAGCAGAAAAAAAGGCGAAAGACAGGCATTTGTGGAAAACCCTTGTGGAAGCCCCATGTGCCCTGGGCACTTAAGGTTCAGAGAGAGAGAGAGAGATGTTATGTTGTAGAAGTATTTAATGTTCTGTGTTAAGTTGTAGAAGTATTTAATGTTCTATGTTAAGTTGTAGAAGTATTTAATGCTCTGTGTTAAGTTGTAGAAGTATTTAATGACCTGTGTTAAGTTGTAGAAGTATTTAATGTTCTGTGTTAAGTTGTAGAAGTATTTAATGTTCTGTGTTAAGTTGTAGAAGTATTTAATGTTCTGTGTTAAGTTGTAGAAGTATTTAATGACCTTTGATAGATTGTAGAAGTATTTAATGACCTGTGATAGATTGTAGAAGTATTTAATGACCTGTGATAGATTGTAGAAGTATTTAATGTTCTGTGTTAAGTTGTAGAAGTATTTAATGACCTGTGATAGATTGTAGAAGTACAAGAGTCATACCAAAAATTGTGAACAAAAATTTTTTAAAAATCAGAATTTATAGATAGAGAAAATATAAATGTATCACCTTAACTGCATCCTTATCTTCACTTTTCAACACAATCTCCATTTCTCTGCACACATTTTCCCCATCGCTCTGCAAGTTTGAAAATACCCTCCCGGTAGAATTCCGTTCCAGCTGACCGACGGCACAGATGCACTGCTTTCTGGACGTTCTCTCCTGTGGGACCCAGCGGGCACAAACTTTTCTATAGCCTAGGGTTTCAATCATTTCCTGTACTGCATTGTGTCCTATTCCAAGATTTACAGCAATTTCAGATACTGTGACATGTCTGTCTTGTTTAATGATGTCGTCAACCCTTTCCATGTTGCGTTCAGTGGAGGCAGTTCAAGGGAGACTGCTGCGAGGCATATCTTGGATGCTCGTGTTTCTATCTTTGAAATGTTTCACCCACCTCCTAACACTGCTAGCACCCATACACACATCTCCATAAGCAAGTTGAAGTCTTCGGTGAATTTCAGCAGCGGGGATTTCCTCTTTAACGAGGAACTCAATAACAGCATGTTGATGAAATGAAACTTCGGCACCAGCCACTTTGTTTATGCTCCACATGGTCACGTGACAAATGATGGTGACGTCATGTGACCTCTACATGAAGTGCAAAGGATGCAGGTTAAGGCGATACATTTATATTTTCTCTGTCTATAAATTCTGATTGTTAAAAACTTTTTGCACATGACTTTCAGTATGACCCTCATATAAGAGCTGTTCTTCTCTCCAGGCAGAGATATCAACCTTGATGTAATGCGTGTCCAGGGATACAGATTTTTCTGTAACAAGCTGTGGAATGCCACTAGGTTTGCTCTGACCAGCCTGGGCCAGAGCTTCCGTCCGTACCCCACTCTGCAGGTGAGAAGGCTGTGCCCAGGGTCATCCAGTCAGGGCCTGTGCAGTGTGTTTCAGTTGAAGAGCTGCTGGCTGATCATAGATGATATCATTGAAATGTTTCCCAGTAGCATGTGTCACATCAGCCTGACTTATGGGGGTGGGGATCAGTGTGATGGTGCTTGCTGAGAAGCTTGTCAATGCAGCAAAATATGAGAGAATTATCACATTTTTCTCATGTATGCCTAAAAAATGGATGCATCAGCAGCAGGCCATCTTGCTCACAACCGAGAGGCCCACAGGAGTGCTGTTAGGGAGGCAAAGTTCCACAAGGGACATGCAAATGAATGAATGAATGATACCTAAAAAAAAACAGAGAGAGAGAGAGAGAGAGCAGTGAGGGCCATATGTCAGATTGTCTGGGAGAGGAATGGACAAATTAATATTGACACTGCTACTTAAATTGAAGAAAATGGGTTCTGCCCACACCACTTCTTCCATTTGGACAGGGTTCTTGCTAACGCTACAGAGTTTCAAGGAGTTTGGAGCGCATATGAACTGGTTCCATGAGCAGAGATCATCATTTGCCTACCACTCCCTTGGGAGTATAGGCCATGGATAAAGTCTCTCCAGTCCTCCTCTTCTTGGATTTGTTCCCTATTTCTCTTCATGTATCCCTTGTTGCCCCTTGGCACTTTCATAGTTTCCCTTCTCTACGTAGTTCTAGGCCTTCTTTGATTTCTGTTTCCCAGGGGATTCCATATCAATGCCTGGCTTGTTATGGTGGTGTCAGATTTCCTCAGTGTGTGGCCAGTCCATCTGCATTTTCTAGACCATTTGTAGATTCATAGGCTCTTGACCTGCTCTTTCCCAGACTTTCTTGTTAATAGGCAAAGATAGTAATCTTTAAAGTATTGTAAGAATTCTTATAATCGTCTGTCGTCAAAAGTGATGGTAGGCAGAATGATCCAGATTATATAAATGTTGGAGATAATTAGGAAAGCAGAAACATATAAATATCTAGGCACAACCTTCAAGAGAAGCAAAATAGTTAGAGAGGAAATTAAAAGCAGAGTACAGATAGGGAATCTTCTTCTTCTTCTTCGTTCGCTTCTACCACCAAGAGACACCCCCCCCCCTTATGATCCTACTGAATTTACTCATGTGGTCCTCAATAGGTCCCATGGTCCCCCTGTGGTCCCCAAAAGGACCACACAAGATCCCCGAGAGGACCACAAGAGGTTCAGAGTATCGCAGGGCTTGAGCCTGTATTCTCAGTGGGTCTCAGAAGCGGGATTGCATGACATCATGGTTTTCATTGCACCAGCTTAATCTAGAGTTGTACTTTCTCACCGGAAAACCTCTGCGTATTTTGGGATACCCGTGTATCCCCGCCTGGTGAGAGGTGGTTGCCCATCCAGTCCAGCGTTGGACTTTCCCACCAGAAAACCTCAGCGTGTTTAAGACACACATACATCCCCGTCAGGTGAGAGGTGGTTGCCTATCTAGACTGCACTGGTCCAGTGTCTCGGACTTCAGCAGTTTGTAGTTGTGGCCACTACCCTTCCTAGTTGTGACCAGGACGGAGCTTTTGTCCAAGAGGACAAATCCTCACCACTAGTAAGTTTCACCCCTGGGTTAAGCCAGTTTAGGCATATTATGCCAGTATGGGCATGTTTAGGACGTGACCGACCTCTAGAGTGGAGGTACCATGTCATGCGTAATCATCAGGTTTCACCCCTGGATTAAGCCAGTTTAGGCATATTTCACCAATATGGGTGTATATCGGATGTGGCCAGCCTCTAAAGCAGAGGTGCCGTGGTATGAGTAGCTCCTGCTGCGAGGCTACTGGACATACTGATTAAATTTCACTTTATCCTTTCCATCACCTTTTCACAGCGGTGCTGCCCAGCAACCCTAGTTGCATTTCTGCATTTCTTCTTTGGTCAGGAGGAGTTTCGCTCCATGTGTGGTAGCCGAAGAACCTCGCCAGCAATGTCTTAGTTTAACCCCTGGGTTAAGTTGGCCTAAGCAATCTGCCCCAGCATGGGTGTGTATAGGTCATGGCCGGCCTCTAGAGCAGAGGTGCCGTGATTTGAGTAGTCCTGACCTCGAGACTACTGGTCACTTCACCCAATCCTTCACCATTTCCACGTCTGCGCTGCGCAGCAACCTTAATCGCATCTTTCTTCATTGGCCAGGAGGAGCTTCACCCCACGCATGGCAGCTGAAGAATCTCGCCAGCAACGGAGACAGGGAATAAAATATACTTCGCCTTGCAACACCTGTTAAAAATCCAAAATCCTGTCCCAAAACATCAAAATAACAATCTACAAAACTATAATAAGACCAGCCATCATGTATGGATCAGAAACATGGAGTACAACAAAGATGAACAACAATTGCAGATCTTTGAAAACAAGATCCTAAAAAGAATCTTTGGGCCCACAAAGGATATCAACAGTGGAGAACAGAGAGCTAGAAAGAACACTAAACTGAACAGCTTATTTAAATCCCAGTGAATTATAAATGTCTTCAAACTGAACAGACTATGCTGGCTGAGACATGTAGAAAGAATGGAAGAGAACAGACAAATGAAATGAAAATGATATATGCACGAGATATGAGGGAAACAAGACCAAGGGGTGGACCAAGATAGAGATGGAAAGACAACTTAGAAGACGATATAACAGAAATTAGCGCCACCAACTGGAGAGAGAAGATTAGGAATAGAGACAAATGGAGGCAGACTTTATCTGAAGCAATGAGTCTTAATGGCTGAGAAAGCTGAAGAAGATCTATCATCAAGACTGGAGGGGTGAAGATGCAGCATGAGATAGTAGTTAGCAACTCATAGCCTTACTACTGACATTAGGTGTGGCAAATCATAGTCAACCAAGACACTGTTTCACCTTTTCCATGGTGCCCATAGTAGCAGATAGCCTGGTTAACAGGGCAGATAGCTTGGTTGACATAGCAGTGATCATTTATAGTCTCCAAGGTGAGAGAGTGAGCTAATGAGGCATTGCACCCTGCAGAGCTTTTCTACTTTACTTGGGGTCTGCAGAAATAGATTTCCCCCCCCCCCCCATGCACTCCTCATAGATGTTGTTAAGAGAGGCCAAATTAGTAGGCATAACATCCCTTGATGAGGTTTGAAAAGCTTGCCAAAAACAGGAAAATTTGCTGAACTACCATGTGAGCCCTATGTGACATTTAACAACAGGAGAGGGATGTAACAAGAAGAATCCACTCCTCATCATACACAATGCATCTGTTTTAGTCACCATCACTGCATCACCACAGAAGGTGTCCTGCTGACAGTTCCAAGGAGATAGAACAAGAATATCACCATCAAGAACATTACTGTTATCATTATGAAGTAAAAGAGTACAACATTTAGTGAAAATCAGTGAGAAGAGCTGAAGAAAGCCAAATCACTGCTCTCAGAAACTGCCTGTCATGTTCCATCAGTCAGGCTAATAGGTCTGGACTGGGCTTGATGTGTCTTCCTTGGTGGTGCAGTCCAGCTTCCAGGGTACTGAAAGTGTCACTGTTTGACTGTGAGACAGTTTGTATAGTTGCTTGTGTCTTTCTAGTGGCAGTGTTTTAGGGCATATGTTTGTCATCAGTGTTTCTTATTACCATACTGTTCTCTGTTTATTTGCTGTCAGTATCATTCTGTATTTGCTCACAGTATGTGCTGTCACTATTACTCTGTGGATCTGCTCACAGTATATGCTGTCAGTATTACTGTATATCTGCTCACAGTATGTGCTGTCACTATTACTCTGTGGATCTGCTCACAGTATATGCTGTCAGTATTACTGTGTATCTGCTCACAGTATGTGCTGTCAGTATTACTGTGTATCTGCTCACAGTATATACTGTCAGTATTACTGTGTATCTGCTCACAGTATGTGCTGTCAGTATTACTGTGTATATGCTCACAGTATGTGCTGTCAGTATTACTGTGTATCTGCTCACACTATGTGCTGTCAGTATTACTATGTATCTGCTCACAGTATGTGCTGTCAGTATTACTGTGTATCTGCTCACAGTATATGCTGTCAGTATTACTGTGTATCTGCTCACAGTATATGCTGTCAGTATTACTGTGTATCTGCTCACAGTATATACTGTCAGTATTACTGTGTATCTGCTCACAGTATGTGCTGTCAGTATTACTGTGTATATGCTCACAGTATGTGCTGTCAGTATTACTGTGTATCTGCTCACAGTATATACTGTCAGTATTACTGTGTATCTGCTCACAGTATGTGCTGTCAGTATTACTGTGTATATGCTCACAGTATGTGCTGTCAGTATTACTGTGTGTTTGCTCACAATATGTATTATTAACATATTTTGCCATGTATGTTTGTTCTTGGTATTTATTGTTACTATAGTTCTTTCCTTCCCCCTCACTTATCATCACAGTTAACAGGCAAGGAGAGTGCCATGGACAAGTGGATCCTTAGTCGGTTATCACAGGCCATCAAACTGTCCAATCAGGGCATTGAGACTTTTGACTTTCCCACCTGTACCACAGCCATCTACAGTTTCTGGTTATATGAGCTCTGTGACTGGTATTTGGTGAGTTTTTGTCATTTTTTTTTCTGTGTATGTTCTTTGTATGTTGTGTTTTTTTTCTCTTTGATGTCTGTGTTTTTTTCTCTGTTTTGTCATTTTTGTGTTTTTTCTCTCTTTGATTTTTGTGTTTTTTTCTCTGTTTTGTCAGTTTTGTGTTTTTTCTCTCTTTGATTTTTGTGTTTTTTTCTCTGTTTTGTCAGTTTTGTGTTTGCATCAAGCAGCAGTTTTTGTTTTGTTTTGTAGGAATGCCTCAAACCAGTCATGAATAGCTCTGATGACGAGGCCAAAGTTGTCAGCCAGAATGTCTTGTTCACGTGTCTTGATCAGGGTCTTAGACTACTGCATCCCATGATGCCTTTTGTGACAGAAGAGCTGTACCAGCGGTTGCCGAGGAGATCCCATGATTCTCATCCTAGTATTTCCGTAACTCCTTACCCAGAAGAGGACGAAGTAAGTTAGTCTCAGTGTATGGCGTACAGTGTTGTTGTATGTTGTTCATGATCCAGTTTGATTTTATAGGAAAGTGCAAGATCTCACTTAAGATGTCTATTATAAGGAAATCATTTTGTTACCATTTGTAAGCTAATAGAGGAGGTTCAGAGAAGATGTCATAGCATTGATGCTGTATCAGTGGTAGATGATGGTAGAGAATTGTTTGACCATCTCACCATGGAGATGGAAAGTGAGCAGTAATTTAACTTGATCAGATACAAGTAGAAAGTACAACCACCCCCTGTTGCATCATCTGCACTGTGGTCTGGGAAACAGCACCAGTAACACTCCACTTTAACTGTCCTCACACTCCATGGGGGATTCTCCCACAGCATAATATGTGCCATTGTGTGCAAAAAAAAGTGTAGGATAACATACCTTGGGGAGATCAGTCCCAGCCTAGGTAAACCACATGCAGAAACATCTTTCTCACACCACCCAGCATGCTGCCTAAGCCAGTCTCTGGTCGTTTCCACGGCCCTAATCATTGAGGCAAGCCTAAATTCATGGTAACAGCCATTAAAGAATGTCACATTGATGACAGAAGCCATTGGCCACTCGAAAATTGCTTAATACAGTAAATGGAATCCTAGAACCTCTTTCTTCACTGCTCCTTTACTGTCAGCCAATCAGATTGGTATCACATCCCACAAGTTTTCATATAAACATTCATAAAATTTCACAGTACACATTCTCGGACATTGCTTCCTTTGTACACGTCACAGCTAAGTGCTCTCTTTTTTTCATCATTTTTTTTTTGGTTTTATATCTTAGTATGTAAATTTAGACCATTTTCTCCATATTTCTATGTCCTGTTTGTTTCAGTATGATTAATATGTAAGCCAAAACATTACAAATGTACACTTGTACCTACTTTTTTAAAATGGTCTAATATTTCACATTTTGAATATAACTAGTTGAGATAGATGATCTCTCTAGAAAGAACAGTGTTGTTATACCCCGCAGATACAAATTTTTTAGAAAAGCTTTTATCATCTTTTTATTATCATCTTATATCCTTCCTGTGCTGTTAAACGTCACATAGGGCTCGCAAGGTAGCTTGCTAATTTTTCCTGTCTTCTGCGAGCCTTTCAACCTCATCAAGGGATTTTATGCCTATTAATTTGGCCTCTCTTAACAATGTCCTCTTCAGAGTTTCGTGCCGTCTGCCTCTTTTTCTTTGGCCTTTTCAGCATATACTTAAAAAAAAATTTTTTTTGCAAGTTTTTTTTTTTTTTCAATGTTTGCACTTATGCATACAGGCCATCCCTTACAACCCTGCACTGGAAGCAGACATCGAATTTGCCCAGAACATTGTCAAGAGCATCAGATCCATCCGTGCTGACTATATGCTTCTGCCAAAAACAGAGGTTGAAGGTTAGTCTTCTGGGACAGTGCAGTCTGGGACATGTGCAGAATTTTTTTTTGACTCCAAACTTCCACCAGATTTTTATAAGCTAAATGTATTAAGTTTAAACTATGATCTGTTACCGGGTCATGTTAGCCAGTAAGTTACCCCCCTCCATATTTTTTCATAAATAAAATTTAATTGTAGACAGGTGCCCTGTGAACTAATTAAAACCACGAGGGAAGGACAACCAGAAATTTGTTAACCTGTCTGTGACAAGACAGAAGTTAGAGAACTTGGCTGACACTGGAAAACTCACTGGAGAAAGAAACGTGGAAAAAGAAATGTGAGGGAAGGTGGTAGAAAAGTGGAAAAGGAGTCATGAAGAAGGATGATAGAAAAGTAGAAAAAGGCATTAAGAAGGATGATAGAAAAGTGGAAAAGGAATCATGAAGGAGGATGATAGAAAAGTAGAAAAAGGCATTAAGAAGGATGATAGAAAAGTGGAAAAGGAATCATGAAGGAGGATGATAGAAAAGTAGAAAAAGGCATTAAGAAGGATGATAGAAAAGTGAAAAAGGAATCATGAAGGAGGATGATAAAAAAGTGGGAAAAAGGCATTAAGAAGGATGATAGAAAAATGGAAAAGGAATCATGAAGGAGGATGATAGAAAAATGGAAAAAGGCATTAAGAAGGATGGTAGAAAAGTGGTAAAAGGCATGAAGAAGGATGGTAGAAAAGTGGAAAAGGAATCATGAAGGAGGATGATAAAGAGGTATCTTAACAGACTAACCAAGGGGCTTATGAGAGGAAAGGCCACCAAATGGCTTGGAAAATACTGAGCATGGTGTAGAATGGAGAAACATGATTGTCAGTGTTAATGAATGAGCTATCACAGGATTTTCGAGGATTTATCTTGCGTCTCAAACTTCTGTAGTATCTTTGTGATTTATAACAAATAATTTGCAACAATAACTTGGAGAATTATTGAGGTTGATAAGGAGTTGATTAACATTAGAACATTATTTTTCATTATTTAGACAAATCAAAGTAATATGAGATGATTTGATTATGGAATTTTTCATACCAAAAAAGTGCAATTGTTTTTGTTCAAGGAATGTAACAGAAGACTTTTTTTCATTTGAAAGTGCAATCTTATACTTTATATGTAAGGAATGTAATGGAAGACTTTTTAATGTGAAAGTGCAGTCTTAAGATGTAAGGGAAGACCTAAATCTGAAAATTCAGTCTTATATGTAAGGAATAATGCAGAATTTTTTAAAATGTTAAAATGCAAGCTTACGTGTAATGGGAAGACTTTTTCATCTGAAAATGCAGCCTTCTACCTGATATGTGTTCTTATGTGTAAGGAATAACACAGAATTTTTTAAAATGTTAAAATGCCTACTTATGTGTAAGGGAAGACTGTTTTTATCTGAAAATGTGGCTTTCTACCTTATATGTAAGGAAATACTTTTTTAGCTGAAAATATGGCTTTCTACCTTATATGTAAGGGAAGACTTTTTTAGCTGAAAATGCAGCTTTCTACCTTATATGTAAGGGAAGACTGTTTTCATTTGAAAATATACTCTTGTACATTATATGTAAAAGGAAGACTGTTTTCATTTGAAAATACACTCTTGTACATTATATGTAAAAGGAAGACTGTTTTCATTTGAAAATACATTCTTCTCCCTTATATGTAAGTGAAGACTTTTATTCCATATCTGAGGATGAATTTTAGGAGATTGATGCTTTTTTTCTTTATTTCTTGGTTCTGGGAGCCCTGTTTTCTAATTTCTCACATCAGTTTACCTGAAGTGCTCTGACAGTGAGACAGCCCAGACACTGAAGCTGTATGAGGACATCATCTCTACCATGGGCAACACCAGCTCCATCACATTCCTGGTTGACTCCAGCCCTCCACAGGGTTGTGCCATGTCTACTGTCTCTGCCAAGTGTGAGACACATCTGATGCTCAAGGTAAGCACAGACTTTAGCTCAGGTGTTGTCCTGTTTTTACCTGTTTCATTGATCACTTGTTTTGAAATGCAATTTTATTTCCATTCAGCTTATGCCATCTCAGCGTTCTGGCTCTGGTGGTTATCCAGGTAGTTCTGTCCCTTGTTCTCATGGTACACCTGACTCAACTGTTTCATGTCCATCTCTTCATGTTGTCCGTCCATAATTAATCAATGAAAAATGTTATGTTGTTGTCTCGTTCCTCTTTTTCCTTTCAATATTTTCCCTTATATATTCCCTTCAAATTTTACCCTCAAATATGATTATATTTTGTTATGACTAACATATTTTTGTTTCTGACTACTGTGTTTTTGATTATTTATCATTTCAGTTTCATTTCATCAATTTTCTGGTACATACAGTGCCATCCTTTAAAATATGAGTCATAGAGTTGTTATGATTACAGACCTGAACAACCCCCCCCCCCCAACACATTCTCCCCCACTCCCCCATAGATGGCACAAAGTGTCTCCATGCCAGGAATGCACATTGGGGATAACAGTTTTAGGCCTGTATTTCCAGGACCTTTGGCACATGAAAGTGTGATGTGGTCAGTACCACGCCTGGCCATATCTACCTTCCCAGATTTCTCTGGTACCTATTTTTAGAGGCTGGGTGGACTCCTGGGCCTTTTTGTGTTGTGGTACTAGAAAAAAATCCCTACTCCTAGGACTTGAACCCGGTACCACTAGATTAGTAGACTGAGCACATAACCACTCAGCCAACCAGGCCACCAAATGATTTGTAGTGATTCATATTTTAAAAGTACGTGACTGGACAGTTCTTTCATTCATTTGCATGTCCCTTGAGGAACTTTGCCTCCCTAACAGCACTCCTGTAGGCCTCTCGGTTGTGAGCAAGATGACTGATGCATCCATTTGCAGATCATCAACGATGTCTTGCAGCCATCTTCGTCTTGGTCTTCCTCTCTTTCTTTTTCCCATTATGTACCCTTCCAAGACGGTCTTCTCTAGATTATCATAACGTTTAATGTGTCCAAAATATTTAAGTTTTCTCTCTTTAATCCTCTTTACCAGCCACCCTTCTTCAATATTAAGTTCTTGTAGTATGGATATATTTGTTCTTTTTTGTGTCCATGATATTTGAAGAACTCTTCTGTAGCATGTACATTCAAAGGCATTTATGTGTTTGTCAACTGTTTTGTTAAGTGTCCAGGTCTCACAGGCATATGTTGCGATGGGAAAGATGCATGGCCTTAAAAATCTTATTTTTGTAGTTCTGTCTGTTCCTCTCCTCAGATTCTTTAGTTGTTTTACTTTCTGAAGAGTGATAGATGCCCTCCTTTTAATTTCCCTCATTGTATCTCCATTATTAGTTAGCAGTCTTCTTCTTCTTCTTCTTCGTTCGCAGCCTTAGTTATCAGTGATCCAGGATATTCAAAACTCTCCACTTCTTCCAGTTTTTCCTCATTGATACATATATATATATAAGCTGCCTTGTTTGTTTTGTCAGTTGTCATCAATTTAGTTTCTTAGCATTAAGATAGAGGCTTTGCTCTTCACTATTCTTACGGACTGACATAATTAGTTTTTCCATTCCTTTTTGTGTTGTGGACAGTAATACTGTGTCATCAGCATATCTAATCTCTGGTATTTCATAACCTTCAATTGTTATGGCATCATAATATTCTTTGTCTACATCTTCTCTAACATCCCTCATTATATTTTCAGTATACATATTAAATAAGTAAGGCGACAATATGCACCCCTGACGGACCCCTAAGTAAGGCGACAATATGACGGACCCCTTGTTTTATGTCAGACCAAGTTGTTGTTTCCTATTCAGGATGTAAATAATGTGACCATTAATTCATTATATTGTACATATTTTGCTTTATAATTCATTTTATTGTTCATATTTTGCATTATAATTCATTACATTGTTCATATTTTGCATTATAATTAATTACATTGTTCATATTTTGCATTATAACTCATTATATTGTAAATATTTTGTATTATGATTCATTATGTTGTACAGTTTTGCTTTATAACAGACTTACAGTTCAGACACAACTGAATGAGATGATTCAAGTCTGGCAGAATTATGTTGTGAAGTTTTTATTAACCAGTTATCAGAATGTAACGAATTCACTACTTTTTTTTTCTTTTTAAACTTGTTTCAGGGGCAGATTGATGTCCCCAAGGAGAAGGCCAAACTGGAGAACAAGAAGGAGACACTGATCAAACAGTTGAACAAGCTGACTGAGGCAGCTGCCAAACCTGACTACGAGACCAAGGTACCGGAGAAGGTCAGGAAAGACAACTCTGAGAAGGTAAGGATGACTCTTATTATCGAGCACAATCAGTAGGACTTCTGCCGTTGTCCCCTGCAAGTCCAGCATAATGTGGCGTGTAAATATCTCTGCAAGCTTGCAAAAAATTGTGCTCAGTCACTTCTATAATGCTGTAAGTCCACTTAACAATACCGATGGCACAAACATTTTTTGTGATCAGACATCATGATATCATAATTTTGCTGGAGAATGACAGGATGCCTATTAATTTGTGGTTATGGCAATTTAAAATTACAAACTTCAAACTATGGAACAAAACCATATCACTACAATTATTTTTAATTTTCTCAGAAAGTCTTTCAAATGGCCCATATTATAGTAAGAATTACAAATATATAAAGAAAAATGGTATGTACAAGTTTTACAGCATATGAATTTTGGGAAGAAGTGTTTATTAAGCAACAACATTAACAAAGTAAGGACAACTAAGACTAAGTAACTGAAGAGCAAGATATATGTAGCAAGTTAATAAATCATAATGTGGCCAGTTTGTCAGAGAAGCCTGCTTCCTTCATCTTCCATCTCTCTGGAACTGTGAGCTTGATGTTCTTTGCAGATGATGCAGTGAAGGTGTTGAAGCACAGTGTCATGTTGGATTGGAAACCAGTTATGATGGCTAATTTTTGTCAGCCCTTGAGTGGAACCTAAAAGCAGGTGCTGTGAAGCACTTCTTCAGCAGACTCCACTACCATGGAGACTGCGGTGATTCCTGCAACATTAACCAGGCTGGGCCTGTTTCTGAGGATACCAGCGGAGAGGTGGAACAGGATCTTGGTCAACTATGGATCACTGATGGCCAAACATTTATTTACACCTTTCTTTCTCTCCCCCCCCCCCCCCCAAAATCTTATATCTTAAGCATTGTCTGCTTATTTAAAATCAGCATATATGAGGGGCATTCAGAAAGTAATGCACGACATCGTTTTTCTCAGGAGCTGTTTACTCAAAAAGCATGAAATTTATACACAGTATACATGGATATGTCGTGTAAACATCGGTATTGTTTAACATAATCCCTATCAGCTTGTACGGCTTTACGCCAGCGCGAAACAAGTGCATGTATTCCTAGCCCGTACCAGATTTTCTCTTGATTATGTAGCCGTTTCTTCGCTGCATGAATCACTCCTCCATCATATTCAAATCTACCCCTCGGAGTGCATCTTTAAGTGGACCAAACAGATGGAAATCAGAGGATGCCAAATTGGGACTATAGGGTGGTACAGTCCAACCCACTTTGGTGATTGCTTCCTGTGTTGCCAGACTTGTGTGAGGGCATGCATTGTCGTGAAGGAGAAGCAGGTCTACTGGATTCTTGTGTAGCTGAACTCTGCGAAAATGTTGATTGAGTTTTTTCAGTGTCTTAATGTAAGCTTGTGAATTGATTGTCTCTCCTCTTGGCATAACATCCACAAGAATCACACCTTCAGTGTCCCAAAAGACAGTGATTATGACCTTTCCAGCTGATGGAGTTGTCTTGAATTTCTTTCTTCATGGTGATTGCAGATGATGCCACTCCATTGACTGTCTTTTTATCTCAGGTTCAAATGATGTGCCCAGGTTTTTTCACCTGTTACGATCTTAGCCAAAGAGTTCTCTCCCTCAGCATTGAAACGCTCCAATAATTCAGAAGAAGTTGCTTTCCTTTGCAATCGATGGTCATTTGTGAGACTTCAGGAAACCCATCTTGCACAAACTTTAGAAAATCCAAGAGCTTTTATAACTGCATTTGAACAACCTTTGCTGACTGACAGCTTTAAGGCCAATTGTTGAGTAGTGATACGCCTATCAGCAAGAATAATGCCCTTAGCACATTTCAACATTTCTGCCTTGGTGGCTGTGGCAGGACGTCCACAGCGCGGCCGATCATGCAACTCCTTATCTCTGCTTATTGATTCTTTAATTCTCTGAACCCAGCGACTGACTACTCCTGTCGACTGCAAAATTTCCATACACATCACATAGATGCTTGTGAATATTCACAACAGTTTTCTTCTCTTCAATGAGAAATTCTATCACAATTCACAGCTCATACCACAAATTGCTAACATGCTCTATTTCAACGGTTAGGGCAGCCATCATATTCTTTAGGCAGTTGCGGTGCGATTCGGTTCACACAATCGGCACATGCCATATTTAAAGTGTGCAAAATTTCATGCTTCTATCTTCGTTATTAGCTGAAATAAATGATGTGGTGCATTACTTTCTGAACGCCCCTCATACATTAACATCAAATAAATCATCGTTGCTGGTATAATAGTGAAACTCTCAAGGAGGGCTGGGAATTTAATAAAATAAATGTAAAGTGTTTTTAACAATGAAAAGGGCGTGAAGACACTGTTTGATGAAGCAGTCAGCGACCCATAGCTGATATGCTAGCGTCAGGATTAGCGAACCATAGCTAACCAAGACCCTGTCACACCTTTCCGTGGTATCCTGCATTAGCCTGGCTAATGGGGCAGGGGATAGTCCCCGTGGTGGTGGAGTCTGATAAAGAAGCATTGCCCACCCCCTGCTTTTTAGCTGTTCTCTGGGATTGAAAAAGTAGTTGCGATAACCTCCGATACGATGCTGTTCCTCATCATTTCTACAGCATCAGCTGCAAAGAACAACAGCTCGCAGTTACAAGGAGTTCCTACAAGTACAAGTATCAATGAAAAATCTCTGGCATTTTAGAGAAGGCAAATGTCTGTGAACCAGATTTTTCTAATAATGAGTATCAGATCAAGTGTTCATGATCTTTACATTAGTTGTTTTTTTTTTTCTTTTGCCAGATTTCTGCATTGACTGCGGAGATCCAGACCATCACCAGTGGAATTGAAACACTTCTAAAATTAGAATAGAGCCTATGAGTTTTATCTGTGATATTCCACTCTTATCTTTGGTTGTATATACATTGGATTTGTTTGCTAAGGTGCTCATCAGTTATGTTTGTCCATGAGAGAAAGATTTACTTGACATTATAATTGTTTATCAATTATCTGTTTATTGTCTGTGTGATTGGGCATTTATATTTCTTAACAGTGCTGGGTAAACTTAATCTGTTATTAACTTTTATCCATTTTTTTTTTTTTTCTTTCTTATTTTGCCAGATTTCTGCATTGACTGCGGAGATCCAGACCATCACCAGTGGAATTGAAACACTTCTAAAATTAGAATAGAGCCTATGAGTTTTATCTGTGATATTCCACTCTTATCTTTGGTTGTATATACATTGGATTTGTTTGCTAAGGTGCTCATCAGTTATGTTTGTCCATGAGAGAAAGATTTACTTGACATTATAATTGTTTATCAATTATCTGTTTATTGTCTGTGTGATTGGGCATTTATATTTCTTAACAGTGCTGGGTAAACTTAATCTGTTATTAACTTTTATCCATTTTTTTCTTTTTTTTCAATAAATGAAGATCTGTTGTAGAATCTAGTTTATCTAATGCACCATTTTCTTATTTTCTTTTGTTATATTGTTTTTGACCTTCCTTGTGTTTTGATTGTGAAATTTGAAGTTGTACTGGAGTATAATATAGGAGTTGTGACTGTTTTAGTGAAACCACACTGGTCTACGTTACCAAAGCTATAACTGTTTTAATGAAACCAGACTTGCTTACATTGCGAGAGTCGCAACCGTTTTAATGAAACCAGACTTGCTTACATTGTGAGAGTCGTAGCTGTTTTAATGTGTCTGACCAAACAGTTTCCTGTCCATCACCTGGTGCTGTCTGCAGTATGAGAATTGTAACTGTTTTGGTAAATGGTTCGAGTGTGGGAGCTGTTGCTACTCTTTTAATGATGACAAGGTACTTAACTACATTATTTGTCTTCTCATGTCTTCTGTCTTCTTGGAACTGTGAGCTGGTGTTCTTTGCCGCTGATGCTGTGAAGGTGTTGAGGTACATTATTTAGAGAGGGAATTGCAGTTATATCAAAGTTGCTGTGAACAGTAACATCAAAATGTGGGATTCTCACATATTAACTAAAAAGATGGAAATCAGAGGGTGCCAAATCGGGACTATAGGGTGGATGGGGCGGTACAATCCAACCCACTTTGGTGATTGCTTCCCGTGTTGCCAGAGTCGTGTAAGGGCACGCATTGTCGTGAAGGAGAAGCAGGTCTGCAGGATTCTTGTGTAGCTGAACTCTGCGAAAATGTTGATTGAGTTTTTTCAGTGTCTTAATGTAAGCTTGTGAACTGATTGTCTCTCCTCTTGGCATAACATCCACAAGAATCACACCTTCAGTGTCCCAAAAGACAGTGATTATGACCTTTCCAGCTGATGGAGTTGTCTTGAATTTCTTTCTTCATGATGATTGCAGATGATGCCACTCCATTGACTGTCTTTTTATCTCAGATTCAAAATGATGTGCCCAGGTGAAAAACCTGTTATGATCTTAGCCAAAGAGTTCTCTCCCTCAGCATTGAAACGCTCCAATAATTCAGAAGAAGTTGCTTTCCTTTGCAATCGATGGTCATTTGTGAGACTTCAGGAAACCCATCTTGCACAAACCTTAGAAAATCCAAGAGCTTTTATAACTGCATTTGAACAACCTTTGCTGACTGACAGCTTTAAGGCCAATTGTTGAGTAGTGATACGCCTATCAGCAAGAATAATGCCCTTAGCACATTTCAACATTTCTGCCTTGGTGGCTGTGGCAGGACGTCCACAGAGTGGCCGATCATGCAACTCCTTATCTCTGCTTATTGATTCTTTAATTCTCTGAACCCAGCGACTGACTACTCCTGTCGACTGCAAAATTTCCATACACATCACATAGATGCTTGTGAATATTCACAACAGTTTTCTTCTCTTCAATGAGAAATTCTATCACAATTCACAGCTCATACCACAAATTGCTAACATGCTCTATTTCAACGGTTAGGGCAGCCATCATATTCTTTAGGCAGTTGCGGTGCGATTCGGTTCACACAATCGGCACATGCCATATTTAAAGTGTGCAAAATTTCATGCTTCTATCTTCATTATTAGCTGAAATAAATGATGTGGTGCATTACTTTCTGAACGCCCCTCATACATTAACATCAAATAAATCATCGTTGCTGGTATAATAGTGAAACTCTCAAGGAGGGCTGGGAATTTAATAAAATAAATGTAAAGTGTTTTTAACAATGAAAAGGGCGTGAAGACACTGTTTGATGAAGCAGTCAGCGACCCATAGCTGATATGCTAGCGTCAGGATTAGCAAACCATAGCTAACCAAGACCCTGTCACATCTCTCCGTGGTACCCTGCATTAGCCTGGCTAATGGGGCAGGGGATAGTCCCCGTGGTGGTGGAGTCTGCTAAAGAAGCATTGCCCACCCCCCTGCTTTTTAGCTGTTCTCTGGGATTGAAAAAAGTAGTTGCGATAACCTCCGATACGATGCTGTTCCTCGTCATCTCTACAGCATCAGCTGCAAAGAACAACAGCTCACAGTTACAGGGAGTTCGTACAGGTACAAGTATCAATGAAAAATCTCTGGCATTTTAGAGAAGGCAAATGTCTGTGAACCAGATTTTTCTGATAATGAGTATCAGATCAAGTGTTCATGATCTTTACATTAGTTGTTTTTTTTTCTTTCTTATTTTGCCAGATTTCTGCATTGACTGCGGAGATCCAGACCATCACCAGTGGAATTGAAACACTTCTAAAATTAGAATAGAGCCTATGAGTTTTATCTGTGATATTCCACTCTTATCTTTGGTTGTATATACATTGGATTTGTTTGCTAAGGTGCTCATCAGTTATGTTTGTCCATGAGAGAAAGATTTACTTGACATTATAATTGTTTATCAATTATCTGTTTATTGTCTGTGTGATTGGGCATTTATATTTCTTAACAGTGCTGGGTAAACTTAATCTGTTATTAACTTTTATCCATTTTTTTCTTTTTTTTCAATAAATGAAGATCTGTTGTAGAATCTAGTTTATCTAATGCATCATTTTCTTATTTTCTTTTGTTATATTGTTTTTGACCTTCCTTGTGTTTTGATTGTGAAATTTGAAGTTGTACTGGAGTATAATATAGGAGTTGTGACTGTTTTAGTGAAACCACACTGGTCTACGTTACCAAAGCTATAACTGTCTTAATGAAACCAGACTTGCTTACATTGCGAGAGTCGCAACCGTTTTAATGAAACCAGACTTGCTTACATTGTGAGAGTCGTAGCTGTTTTAATGTGTCTGACCAAACAGTTTCCTGTCCATCACCTGGTGCTGTCTGCAGTATGAGAATTGTAACTGTTTTGGTAAATGGTTCGAGTGTGGGAGCTGTTGCTACTCTTTTAATGATGACAAGGTACTTAACTACATTATTTGTCTTCTCATGTCTTCTGTCTTCTTGGAACTGTGAGCTGGTGTTCTTTGCCGCTGATGCTGTGAAGGTGTTGAGGTACATTATTTAGAGAGGGAATTGCAGTTATATCAAAGTTGCTGTGAACAGTAACATCAAAATGTGGGATTCTCACATATTAACTAAAAAGATGGAAATCAGAGGGTGCCAAATCGGGACTATAGGGTGGATGGGGCGGTACAATCCAACCCACTTTGGTGATTGCTTCCCGTGTTGCCAGAGTCGTGTAAGGGCACGCATTGTCGTGAAGGAGAAGCAGGTCTGCAGGATTCTTGTGTAGCTGAACTCTGCGAAAATGTTGATTGAGTTTTTTCAGTGTCTTAATGTAAGCTTGTGAACTGATTGTCTCTCCTCTTGGCATAACATCCACAAGAATCACACCTTCAGTGTCCCAAAAGACAGTGATTATGACCTTTCCAGCTGATGGAGTTGTCTTGAATTTCTTTCTTCATGATGATTGCAGATGATGCCACTCCATTGACTGTCTTTTTATCTCAGATTCAAAATGATGTGCCCAGGTGAAAAACCTGTTATGATCTTAGCCAAAGAGTTCTCTCCCTCAGCATTGAAACGCTCCAATAATTCAGAAGAAGTTGCTTTCCTTTGCAATCGATGGTCATTTGTGAGACTTTTCTGCATTGATGTCTGCAAAAATTATTATCAAAACTAATTTATAGTGTTTTTATTTGCTGTTATGTTGGCAAATAAGGAAGATATGTGTATTTTGTCTGTTTCTTTTCAAATATGGTCTGGATTATTTTACATTTGTAGATGTTTTTTGTATTTATTTTGTGTCATTTTTTTTTTTTTTGGTCATTGTGGTCTGATTTTTTTTTTGTCACAAGTGAAACTATATTTGCTTTGATTTAGTTTGGATGAAGCAAAAAAATCTGGCTAATGTTGTCCAGAAAGTCAAGTATATAGAAACCCTATTTGAGAGTTTGTCATAATCTTTTCACTAATCAGTCATCCAGAGGTATGTCACTATCTACTGCTTAACCAGTCATGTCAGAGTATGCTAGTGTCTGGTGTGTCATAATGTGTTGCCAAACCAGAAATAAACTGTTGTGCCATCTGTTTTATGACCAGTAATGTATGCCAAATAATGTATACACATTACAAAACAGCTGAGAAACACATAAATGCCTTTGAATGTAAATGCTACAGAAGAGTTCTTCAAATACCATGGACACAGAAAAGAACAGATATATCCATACTACAAGAACTTAATATTGAAGAAGGCTGGCTAGTAAAGAGAATTAAACAGATAAAACTTAAATATTTTGGACACATTAAACGTCATGATAATCTAGAGAAGACTGTCTTGGAAGGGTACATAATGGAAAAAAGAAAGAGAGGAAGACCAAGGTGAAGATGGCTGCAAGACATCATTGATGATCTGCAAATGAATGCATCAACAGCAGGCCATCTTGCTTACAACCGAGAGGCCTACAGGAGTGCTGCTAGGGAGGCAAAGTTCTGCAAGGGCATGCAGATGAATGAATGAATACCATCAACCAGCCATGTGAGAGTGGCGTTATATGTTGTCTAGCCATGTTGTAACAACAGAACAGAACATAAAACCTGCATCCAGGTCCATGGTAAAAGAACATGTTCTCTCTCCATTTTAAGTGAACATTTTTCGTCTTTCATTTTTTTGTTTCCATGGCAGAATCGAGATTTTACTTAAGCATGTTAGAGGTCTACATCTGCAACACCAGAAACAGGATCATAATCCTGAAAATGTGTATTTTCTTCCAACAACAGAAATGAATTGTTAAAAAGAGCTGGGGAAAACTTCATGGAAAAAAAAATAAAATCAATTTTTCAAGTAAGGCTACCATGTCTCATAATCTTCAACCCAATCACAAAGATGTCCACTATTCATCTTCTGACCAAAGCACACATAAAGTCAGTTTTATTTCAAGCATTGGTCAGAAAAGAGCTAAATAAGCTGTTTTTCTCTTCATGATTTGGTTGAGAGACTGAGATAAGCACAGCCTAAATGCTGCTGGAAAAATTGATTTTATTTCAAGCGAGAATCATCCATTGAATGAATCTCTCTCTCTCTATTTCTATCTCACTTACTCATGCACATATACTCTTTTCCCTCTCCTCTATCTCTCTCTCTTTCTATCTCACATACGTATGCACATATACTTTTCCCCTCTCCTCTCTCTCTCTATCTCACATACTCATGCACATATGCTCTTTCCCCTCTTCTCTTTCTCTCTATCTCACATACTCATGCACATATACTCTTTCCCCTCTCCTATCTCTCTCTCTGTACATGTGTTTTTAAGAGAATAAATGCAGTGCTTATTAAGCAGATTACACCAGCGTAGGGAATATACTTATCCTTGTTCTGTTGTCCAGGCTAAGCCCGTTGCTTGAGGGCACCAATGGAAAAGTAGAACAGAGTCTTGGCCGGCTTATGTGCATCAGCGATCACTCTTATTTCTGACACTTATTTTCTCCTCCACCAGTAACACTTTTTGACACATTTTTGTTTTTCTGCTCTATCATAAACAGTGTTCATTTTAACATCTTTTGACTCATTAGTAGTGCTTTCCTGTTTGACACATGTTTTGTTGTCTCCCAGATGATTCAGTCCTATTAGGTAGGACCTATCATTCTTCCAGGCATGTCTGCCTGATTGTGGAGGGTGCCAAGCATTCAGAGACAAAATTTGTACCTTCTACTCTTATCCAGACATTCACTAACAAAAACTTTTAAGTTTCACTTTTATCCAGACATTCAGTAACACAATTTATGCATTCCACTCTCTATCAGACATAAAAAAAAACAAACTCAGTGATATGATGACAGCAAACTGATAGCTCTATAATATAACATTTAAACTGATAGCTCAATAATATAACATTTAAACTGATAGCTCTATAATATAACATTTAAACTGATAGCTCTATAATATAACAGTTAAACTGATAGCTCTATAATGTAACAACAACAGTAGACTATAATATGATAACAGTTATAATGATAGATCGGTATGCTGATAACAGTTAAAATGATTGATCAGTAATGTGACAATGGTTAAAATGATCCATCTGTAATGTGACAACAGTTAAAATGATAGATTAGTATGGTTACAACAGTTAAAATGATCAGTCAGTAATGTGACAACAGTTAAAATGACTGATCAGTAATGTGACAGCAGTTAAAATGGTAGATCAGTATGATGACAGGTTAACTGAAGTGATCTATCAGTAATGTGACAATGGTTAAAATGATTGATCAGTAATGTGACCATGGTTTAATGATACATCAGTAATGTGACAACAGTTAAACTGATTGCTCAATGACAACAGTTAAACAGAGAGCTCAATAACAACAGTTAAACTGATAGCTCATTGACAACAGTTAAACTGATAGCTTAGTGACAACAGTTAAACTGATAGCTCAGTGGCAACAGTTAAACTGACAGGTCAAAAATACATGATCTGAAAACATACACACAAACAAAAAATAAAAGAAATGTGGTCATTTAAAAACAAGCAGAATTTAAAGTGAAGTAGAGGAGATATAGATTAATTATGGAATTCTTACAGCACAGCCATAATCACAGCAGTGAAAGCAAGTGCTAAACTGTGAAAAAACAGAAAAGCATGGATATCAGAAAACACGTGGAAATGCATACATAAAAGATCAGCAGCCAAATTAGCCATGTTGAACACAAAGACAGATCTTGTAAAGATTTGGCAAAAGCAACATGTAAATAACTAGACAAAAAAGTAAAAAGTTCAGCTAGAAGAGATAAGAGAGAATACGTGGGCAATATTGTGAAAGAAGCAGAAAAGGAAGCAAATACAGCAGACAACTAAACTATACAACATATAAAAGAGGCTGACAGGTGTTATTACATCCAAAGAAAGACCAGTCTTGCAAAACTGGCACCCTATTAACATCAAGTAAAGACCAAAAACAAAGATGGGCCGAACAATTCCAAGAAATACTTAGTTGACCACACCCAAAAGAATTGATAGACCTTGAAACCAACTTATCCACAACTAAATGTCAGCCTAGATGAAATTACATTGAACGAAATTGAAACGGCAGCGAATCTAATGGTTAACAACAAAGCTGCAGGTGAATATGAAATAACAGCTGAAATATTAAAAGTTACTAACAGTTACAACATGAGCAAACTACACAGAATGTTTAATAAAATTTGGAAAGATGAAAAGGTCTTTTCAAAATGTAAAAAAGGAATCATTGTTAAAATACCCAATAAAAAAAAAAGGCAGTCTTAGCGACTGCAGTAATTATTGGAGAGGATTAACCTTACTATCAATTGTGTCAAAAGTATTTTGCAAAGTCATTTTGAACAGAATTAACAATGAAAAAACAAAAATAATGAAACTTTTCATTAATCAAGAAGAAAAAATATACATAGAAGGAACTGATGTTGAAGAAGTAAACCAATCTGCATACCTTAGCAGCTACATAGACCAAGATGATGACACCAGAAAGGAAGTTAGAATTGCAAAAGCAACATTGATCTTCCCATATCATGAGAATATACACCATTCAAAAGTTATAAGCACAAAAACCAAGCTAAGATTATTCAATTCAAATCTAATATACACCCTCATTCATGTATGTGAAAGCTGGAAAACTACAGAAATAGACAAGAAATTAGACTCTTGTGAAAACGAATAGCTCAGGAAAATACTCAGTATAAAGTGGAACTTTTTTTTCAAGAACAACGCAGAGATAAGGCAGATGATTGAACAACAACCTATCTCATAGGTGATCAGGAAAAAAAGAGATGGACACATACCGGTCACGTAATGAGAAGAAACAATCAGAGAATCACAAAACAAGCTATCAAGTGAAACACAACAGGCCGAAGAAAAAGAGATCGACTACGTGAAATTCTAAAGAGGACATTGTTAAGAGAGGCCAAATCAGCAGACATAAAACCCCTTGATGAAGTTGAAAAGCTCGCCGAAAACTGGGAAACTACCATACGAGCCCTATGTGACGTATAGCGGCACGGGAAGGATGTAAGAAATTAAAGAAAGCAATATTTGCAACGGTAAGAATGTTAGAGGTAAATAATGGTCCAAGCTGGAGGTTAAGTACTTCAATTCTGTAATACTGATTTCAGCAACACTTGGAAGCGCAAATATTTTTAGTCGATTCTATATCACCGGGAAAATAGGAACAATGTATGTCTTCAATTATTTGCATGGTAGCCATTTTACGGTTCAAAGTCCGACGGGCTAATGATCCAGAAAGAGCCATGACCTTGGAGCCGGATATGAAAGTTACACTATTGAAGGTTCATTTGGATATTTTCATCTGTAATGATGGCTGCTATAATTCTGCTCCCATTCTGTAGACTTGAGCCTCCCTTAGTCAACACGTGTCCTCTATACATCTTTTCATACAAAAAATAATAAATATATTTCGAGAGTGAAAGAAGTCAATTCTAGCTTATGCAGCTGTGTGATAATTCTCTTATTCCAACAGTTTTACTTATAAAAGTATAGAACAGTTTTTCCATTTCAGATTATTTATATACAAAATTAGTTCTTCCCGTGCCCAAGAAAAAAACGCGGACGTTCCCGTTCATGCCACACAAAAACCGCGGGTCTTGATATGTTAGGGGGTATAGTTGTAAAATGGAATAGAAAACATATTTACATGTACTTCCGTGTACTTATTATGTTTCAAAGTATAACTAAATCTATGAAAATTTCATAAATGCAGAGTTGTTTTAGGAAAAAAGAAGTAATGTGATGTTTTTAGACAATGATTGTGCCCAGTTCACCATCGGCTAGGTCTAGATATGCACTACTTACCATCTAAGATGTCGATCTCATATTATGATTCTATGTTGCATTCTCACTAAATTAATGTCTGAAATAACATACTAACTATTTCTACAGTCGTCTAATATGTCTAAATCTACTTAGGATATATTCAAGACCAGTGGAGTGGTCACAGGCCATGTCCATACCCCTATCTACATCGTCAAAAATTGAAAAATTTCGATGTTTCTCTTCCTTTTTCTCACTCGGCAACGCTCGTAACTAAGGACTCTTCCACCTTTTTGAAAAGTGTCACAGGAAACGCTAACGAAATATGTACAATCTAAATGTTACACCGGTTGGTTTTATTGAAACAAATGAATTGTCACTATAACGACTATGCCACGCAACTCAGTAACGGAAATTCTCACCATAGTGACTTTGGCACAGGAAGAGTTAATCAATGAAAAATGTTCTGTTGTTGTCTCGTTCCTCTTTTCCCCTTCAATATTGCCCTCAAGTATGATTATATTTTGATATGACTAACATATTTTTATTTCTGACTACTGTGTTTTTGATTATTTCTCTTTTCAGTTTCATTTCATCAATTTTCTGGTACATACAGTGCCATCCTTTAATATAAGAGTCATAAAGTTGTTATGTTATGACTACCATGGAGACTGCGGTGATTCCTGCCACATTAACCAGGCTGGGCCTGTTTCTGAGGATACCATCAGAGAGGTGGAACAGGATCTTGGTCAGCTATGGATCACTGATGGCCAAACATTTATTTAAGCCTTTCTTTCTCTTCCCCCCCACCCCTACCCCCAAAATCCTGTATCTTAAGCATTGTCCGCTTATTTAAAATCAGCATATATGAGGGGCATTCAGAAAGTAATGCATGACATTGTTTTTCTCAGGAGCTGTTTACTCAAAAAAGCATGAAATTTATACACAATATACATGGATATGTCAAGTAACCATCGGTATTATTTAACATAATCCCTATCAGCTTGTACGGCTTTACGCCAACGAGAAACAAGTGCATGTATTCCTAGCCCATATAAGATTTTCTCTTGATTATGTAGCCATTTCTTCGCTGCATGAATCACTCCTTCATCATGTTCAAATCTACCCCTCGGAGTGCAACTTTAAGTGGAGCAAACAGATGGAAATCAGAGGATGCCAAATTGGGACTATAGGGTGGATAGAGTGGTACAGTCCAACCCACTTTGGTGATTGCTTCTCGTGTTGCCAGACTTGTGTGAGGGCATGCACTGTCGTGAAGGAGAAGCAGGTCTGCTGGATTCTTGTGTAGCTGAACTCTGCGAAAATGTTGATTGAGTTTTTTCAGTGTCTTAATGTAAGCTTGTGAATTGATTGTCTCTCCTCTTGGCATAACATCCACAAGAATCACACCTTCAATGTCCCAAAAGACAGTGATCATGACCTTTCCAGCTGGTGGAGTTGTCTTGAATTTCTTCATGGTGATTGCAGATGATGCCACTCCATTGACTGTCTTTTTATCTCAGGTTCAAAATGATGTGCCCAGATTTTGTCACCTGTTACGATCTTAGCCAAAAAGTTCTCTCCCTCAGCATTGAAACGCTCCAATAATTCAGAAGAAATTGCTTTCCTTTGCAGTCGATGGTCATTTGTGAGACTTCAAGAAACCCATCTTGCGCAAACCTTAGAAAATCCGAGAGCTTTTATAACTGCATGTGCACTACCATTGCTGACTGACAGCTTTAATGCCAACTGTTGAGTAGTGATACGCCTATCAGTAAGAGTAATGCCCTTAGCGCATTTCAACATTTCTGCCTTGGTGGCTGTGGCAGGACGTCCACAGCGATTCCGATCATGCAACTCCTTATCTCCACTTATTGATTCTTTGATTCTCTGAACCCAGCAACTGACTGTACTCCTATCGACTGCAAAATTTCCATACACATCACATAGATGCTTGTGAATGTTCACAACAGTTTTCTTCTCTTCAATGAGAAATTCTATCACAATTCACAGCTCATACCGCAAGTTGCTAACATGCCCTATTTCAACGGTTAGGGCAGCCATCATATTCTTTGGACGGTTGCGGTGCAATTTAGTTCACACAATCGGCACATGCCATATTTAAAGTGTGCAAAATTTCATGCTTCTATCTTCATTATTAGCTGAAATAAATGATGTGGTGCATTGCTTTCTGAACGCCCCTCATACATTAACATCAAATAAATCATCGTTGCTGGTATAATAGTGAAACTCTCAAGGAGGGCTGGGAATTTAATAAAATAAAAGTAAAGTGTTTTTATCAATGAAAAGTGGGTGAAGACACTGTTTGATGAAGCAATCAGCGACCCATAACTAGCGTCAGGATTAGCAAACCATAGCTAACCAAGACCCTGTCCTACCTCTCCGTGGTACCCTGCAGTAACAGGCCTAGCCTGGCTAATGGGGCAGGGGATAGTCCCCATGGTGGTGGAGTCTGCTAAAGAAGTATTGCATACCCCCTGCTTTTTAGCTGTGCTCCGGGACTGAAAAAGTAGTTGCGATAACCTCTGATACGATGCTGTTCCTCAATACCTCTACAGCATCGGCCGCAAAGAACAACAGCTCGCAGTTACAGGGAGTTTGTACAAGAACAAGTATCAATGAAAAATCTCTGGCATTTTAGAGAAGGCAAAATTCTATGAACCAGAATTTTCTAATAATGAGTATCAGATCATGTGTTCATGATCTTTACATTAGTTTTTTTTTTCTTTCTTTCTTTGCCAGATTTCTTCATTGACTGCGGAGATCCAGACTATCACCAGTGGGATTGAAATGCTTCTAAACTTAGAATAGAGCCTATGAGTTTTATCTGTGATATTCCACTCTTATCTTTGGTTGTATATACATTGGATTTGTTTGCTAAGGCGCTCATCAGTTATGTTTGTCCATGAGAGAAAGATTTACTAGACATTATAATCTTTTATCTATTATCTGTTTATTGTCTTTGTGATTGGGCATTTATGTTTCTTAACAGTGCTGGGTAAACTTAATCTATTATTAACTTTTATCCATTTTTTTCTTTTTTGCAATAAATGAAGATCTGTTGTGGAATCTAGTTTATCTAATGCACCATTTTCTTATTTTCTTTTGTTATATTGTTTTTGACCTTCCTTGTGTTTTAATTGTGAAATTTGAAATTGTACTGGAGTATAATATAGGAATTGTGACTGTTTTAGTGAAACCATACTGGTCTACGTTACCAAAGCTATAACTGTTTTAATGAAACCAGACTTGCTTACATTGCGAGAGTCGCAACCGTTTTAATGAAACCAGACTTGCTTACGTTGTTAGAGTCGTAGCTGTTTTAATGTGTCTGACCAAACAGTTTCCTGTCCATCACCTGGTGATGTCTGCAGTGTGAGAATTGTAACTGTTTTGGTAAATGGTTCGAGTGTGGGAGCTGTTACTACTCTTTTAATGATGACAAGGTACTTAACTACATTATTTGTTTTCTCATGTCTTCTGTCTTCTTGGAACTGTGACCTGGTGATCTTTGCCGCTGATGCTGTGAAGGTGTTGAGGTACATTATTTAGAGAGGGAATTGCAGTTATATCAAAGTTGCTGTGGACAGTAACATCAAAATGTGGGATTCTCACATATTATGTATTATACAACTTTTCTGCATTGATGTCTGCAAAAATTATTATCAAAACTAATTTATAGTGTTTTTATTTGCTATTATGTTGACAAATAAGGAAGATATGGGTATTTTGTCTGTTTCTTTTCAAATATGGTCTGGGTTATTTTACATTTGTAGATGTTTTTTGTATTTATTTTGTGTCATTTTTTTTTTTTTGTCATTGTGGTCTGATTTTTTTTTTGTCACAAGTGAAACTATATTTGCTTTGATTTAGTTTGGATGAAGCAAAAAATCTGGCTAATGTTGTCCAGAAAGTCAAGTATATAGAAACCCTATTTGAGGGTTTGTCATAATCTTTTCACTAATCAGTCATCCAGAGGTATGTCACTATCTACTGCTTAACCAGTCATGTCAGAGTATGCTAGTGTCTGGTGTGTCATAATGTGTTGCCAAACCAGAAATAAACTGTTGTGCCATCTGTTTTATGACCAGTAGTGTATGCCAAATAATGTATACACTTTACAAAACAGCTGAGAAACACATAAATGCCTTTGAATGTAAATGCTACAGAAGAGTTCTTCAAATATCATGGACACAAAAAAGAACAAATATATCCATACTACAAGAACTTAATATTGAAGAAGGCTGGCTAGTAAAGAGAATTAAACAGAGAAAACTTAAATATTTTGGACACATTAAACGCCATGATAATCTAGAGAAGACTGTCTTGGAAGGATACATAATGGGAAAAATAAAGAGAGGAAGACCAAGGTGAAGATGGCTGCAAGACATCGTTGATGATCTGCAAATGGATGCATCAGCAGCAGGCCATCTTGCTTACAACCGAGAGGCCTACAGGAGTGCTGCTAGGGAGGCAAAGTTCTGCAAGGGCATGCAGATGAATGAATGAATACCATCAACCAGCCATGTGAGAGTGGCGTTATAATGTTGTCAAGCCATGTTGTAACAACAGAACAGAACATAAAACCTGCATCCAGGTCCATGGTAAAAGAACATGTTCTCTCTCCATTTTAAGTGAACATTTTTCGTCTTTCATTTTTTGTTTCCATGGCAGAATCGAGATTTTATTTAAGCATGTTAGAGGCCTACATCTGCAACACCAGAAACAGGATCATAATCCTGAAAATGTGTATTTTCTTCCAACAACAGAAATGAATTGTTAAAAAGAGCTGGGGAAAACTTCATGGAAAAAAAATAAAACTGACTTTATGTGTGCTTTGGTCAGAAGATGAATATTGGACATCTTTGTGATTGGGTTGAAGATTATCAGACATGGTAGCCTTACTGAAAAATTGATTTTATTTCAAGCATTGGTCAGAAAAGAGCTAAATAAGCTGTTTTTCTCTTCATGATTTGGTTGAGAGACTGAGATAAGCGCAGCCTAAATGCTGCTGGAAAAATTGATCTTATTTCAAGCGAGAATCATCCATTGGTCAGAAGATGAATAGTGGAATATTCAACTCTACCACTCCATCTGTATTTTGGACTGAGAGTTTTTGAGACAAGAATCATCTGTTGTGTTCTGCCTAGCCTGGCATGTTGTTTAAATAATGAATGCTAGCCAACAGTAGATTGTTGTATGTCAAGACTAATATTTGCTGAGTTGTATCTGGGTCTAAATTTTGACATCGTACTCATTATGGTCATTGAAAGGTGTCTTGAAAAGATTTGCTGTCATTGACCTCTGTTATTATGATTTTGTCTCACCTTTAAATAATTTTTTTTCTGTCAAATTCTCATTAAAGAAAGTGTTAAATGTGTTCATGCTAACAAAAGCTGCCGTTCCTGTTTGGAAAATATGCATTTGATTATTACTGCTGTCTATCAGTGTTTTGTTTTTGTTTTGTTGTATCTAGTGCTTGCTTTTAGTCTGTTGGTCATCCATGCCATGTTTTTGTTTGTTGAATCTTGTGCTTGCTTTTAGTCTGTCAGTCATTCATGTTATGTTTTTGTTTGTTGAATCTTGTGCTTACTTTTAGTCTGTCAGTCATCCATGCCATGTTTTTGTTTGTTGAATCTTGTGCTTGCTTTTAGTCTGTCAGTCATCCATGCCATGTTTTTGTTTGTTGGATCTTGTGCTTGCTTTTAGTCTGTCAGTCATTCATGTTATGTTTTTGTTTGTTGAATCTTGTGCTTGCTTTTAATATGTCAGTCATCTATGCATGTTTTTGTTTGTTGAATCTTGTGCTTGGTTTTATTCTGTCAGTCATTCATGTTTTGTTTGTTGAATCTTGTGCTTGCTTTTAGTCTGTCAGTCATTCATGTTATGTCTTTGTTTGTTGAATCTTGTGCTTAGTCTGTCAGTCATCCATGCCATGTTTTTGTTTGTTGGATCTGTTCTTGCTGTGAGTCTCGCACATTGTTTTCATCTTCCATCACAGTTTGTTTTTACCCTGAAATACATTTTATTTGTGTTCGTTCTTGTTCTGTTTAACTGGTTATGTGAGCAGATATTCTTTTCAACTGACGTGATGAGGGTATCGAAGCACAGAATGTGAGACCGGGGAGTGGATTATGGCAGCTTTTTTTAATCATCAGCCCTTGAATGAAGCTCTCTCTCTCTTTTTCTATCTCACTTACTCATGCACATATACTCTTTTCCCTCTCCTCTATCTCTCTCTCTTTCTATCTCACATACATATGCACATATACTCTTTCCCCTCTCCTCTCTCTCTCTCTATCTCACATACATATACTCTTTCCCCTCTCCTATCTCTCTCTCTGTACGTGTGTGTTTAAGAGAATGAATGCAGTGCTTATTAAGCAGATTACACCAGCATAGGGAATATACTTATCCTTGTTCTGTTACCCAGGCTAAGCCCATTGCTTGAGGGCACCAATGGAAAAGTAGAACAGAGTCTTGGCCGGCTGACGTGCATCAGCGATCACTCTTATTTCTGACACTTATTTTCTCCTCCATCAGCAACACTTTTTGACACATTTTTGTTTTTCTGCTCTATCATAAACAGTGTTCATTTTAACACCTTTTGACTCATTAGTAGTGCTTTCCTGTTTGACACATGTTTAGTTGTCTCCCAGATGATTCGGTCCTGTTAGGTAGGACCTGTCACTCTTCCAGGCATGTCTGCCTGATTGTGGAGGGTGCCAAGCATTCAGAGACAAAATTTTTACCTTCCACTCTTATCCAGACATTCACTAACAAAAACTTTTACCTTCCATTCTTATCTTGACATTCACTAACAAAAACTTTTAACTTTCACTTTTATCCAGACATTCAGTAACACAATTTATGCATTCCATTCTCTATCAGACATAAAAAACAAGCTCAGTGATATGATGACAGCAAACTGATAGCTCTGTAATATAACATTTAAACTGATAGCTCTATAATATAACATTTAAATTGATAGCTCTATAATATAACAGTTAAACTGATAGCTCTATAACATTTAAACTGATAGCTCTATAATGTAACAACAACAGAAGACTATAATATGATAACAGTTATAATGATAGATTGGTATGATGATAACAGTTAAAATGATTGATCAGTAATGTGACAATGGTTAAAATGATCAGTCAGTAATGTGACGACAGTTAAAATGATCAGTCAGTAATGTGACAACAGTTAAAATGGTAGATCAGTATGATAACAAGTTAATTGAAGTGATCTATCAGTAATGTGACCATGGTTTAATGATACATCAGTAATGTGACAACAGTTAAACTGATGACTCAATGACAACAGTTAAACAGAGAGCTCAATGACAACAATTAAACTGATAGCTCAGTGACAACAGTTAAACTGATAGCTCAGTGACAACAGTTAAACTGATAGCTCAGTGGCAACAGTTAAACTGACAGGTCAAAAACACAACCTGAAAACTTACACACAAACAAAAAAATAAAAGAAATGTGGTCATTTAAAAACAAGCAGAATTTAAAGTGAAGTAGAGGAGATATAGATGAATTATGGAATTCTTACAGCACAGCCATAATCACAGCAGCGAAAGCAAGCGCTAAACTGTGAAAAAACAGAAAAGCATGGATATCAGAAAACATGTGGAAATGCATACATAAAAGATCAGCAGCCAAATTAGCCATGTTGAACATAAATACAGATCTTGTAAAGATTTGGCAAAAGCAACATGTAAATAACTAGACAAAAAAGTAAAAAGTTCAGCTAGAAGAGATAAGAGAGAATACGTGGGCAATATTGTGAAAGAAGCAGAAAAGAAAGGAAATGCAGCAGACAACTAAACTATACAACATATAAAAGAGGCTGACAGGTGTTATTACATCCAAAGAAAGACCAGTCTAGCAAAACTGGCACCCTATTAACATCAAGTAAGGACCAAAAACAAAGATGGGCCAAACAATTCCAAGAAATACTTAGTTGACCACACCCAAAAGAATTGATAGACCTTGAAACCAACTTATCCACAACTAAATGTCAGCCTAGATGAAATTACACTGAACGAAATTGAAATGGCAGCGAATCTAATGGTTAACAACAAAGCTGCAGGTGAAGATGAAATAACAGCTGAAATATTAAAAGCTACTAACAGTTACAACATGAGCCAACTACACAGAATGTTTAATAAAATTTGGAAAGATGAAAAGGTCTTTTCAAAATGGAAAAAAGGAATCATTGTTAAAATACCCAAAAAAAGGCAGTCTTAGTGACTGCAGTAATTATTGGAGATGATTAACCTTACTATCAATTGTGTCAAAAGTATTTTGCAAAGTCATTTTGAACAGAATTAACAATGAAAAAACAAAAATAATGAAACTTCTCATTAATCAAGAAGAAAATATATACGTAGAAGGAACTGATGTTGAAGAAGTAAACCAATCTGCATACCTTAGCAGCTGCATAGACCAAGATGATGACACCAGAAAGGAAGTTAGAATTGCAAAAGCAACATTGATCTTCCCATATCATGAGAATATACAGCATTCAAAAGTTATAAGCACAAAAACCAAGCTAAGATTATTCAATTCAAATCTAATATACACCCTCATTCATGTATGTGAAAACTGGAAAACTACAGAAATAGACCAGAAATTAGACTCTTGTGAAAACGAATAGCTCAGGAAAATACTCAGTATAAAGTGGAACTTTTTTTTTCAAGAACAACGCAGAGATAAGGCAGATGATTGAACAACAATCTATTTCATGGGTGATCAGGAAAAAAAGAGATGGACATATACCGGTCACGTAATGAGAAGAAAAAATCAGAGAATCACAAAACAAGCTATCAGGTGAACACAACAGGCCGAAGAAAAAAAGATCGACTACGTGAAATTCTAAAGAGGACATTGTTAAGAGAGGCCAAATCAGCAGACATAAAACCTCTTGATAAAGTTGACTACCATACGAGCCCTATGTGACGTATAGCGGCACGGAAAGGATGTAAGAAATTAAAGAAAGCAATATTTGCAGCGGTAAGAATGTTAGAGGTAAATAATGGTCCAAGCTGGAGGTTAAGTACTTCAATTCTGTAATACTGATTTCAGCAACACTTAGAAGCGCAAATATTTTTAGTCGATTCTATATCACCGGAAAAATAGGAACAATGTATGTCTTCAATTATTTGCATGGAAGCCATTTTACGGTTCAAAGTCCGACGGGCTAATGATCCAGAAAGAGCCATGACCTTGGAGCCGGATATGAAAGTTACACTATTGAAGGTTCATTTGGATATTTTCATCTGTAATGATGGCTGCTATAATTCTGCTCCCATTCTGTAGACTTGAGCCTCCCTTAGTCAACACGTGTCCTCTATACATCTTTTCATACAAAAAAAATAATAAATATATTTCGAGAGTGAAAGAAGTCAATTCTAGCTTATGCAGCTGTGTGATAATTCTCTTATTCCAACAGTTTTACTTATAAAAGTATAGAACAGTTTTTCCATTTCAGATTATTTATATACAAAATTAGTTCCAGCCCTGGATATTTTTATATAAAACTAATTTTGCAGAAGGTTATTCCAATAAAACTAACTTGGCAGCACATTCTTCCATTTCAGGATATCTATATATAAAATTAACTCCACAATTCCTTTCATAGTCCAAGGTATTTATAGATAAAACTAGCTCCAGTTCCATTTCAAATTATTTATGTATAAAACCATCTCTCAAGAACTCAAATGTCTACAACAAATGTGCTGGTATAGGAAAGATGGTTCCGGTAGCTTTCCAGTTTTTTAATGCAGCTCGCACCATTTGCTGTGGAAACTGTGGGAAATAGTCAGCATATGCCTGAATGAGTGGTTTAAAGTCTGACAGCTCATCCAAATTCGTGCGCCTGGCATTGTTTTTCGTATCATCATCGTCATCATCTGAGTTTTTGCTTACTGTTTCATCCAAAGATTTACTTGTTAAGACTTCGTGACCATTTTCGGCTCTTGTTATAGAATTTCGCTTATTATCTGCATTCAAGCAGCTATTTTCATTGGTCGGTGGGGGGTTGCTTGCTATTTCTATAATGCTGGTCTTTTTTAGCTGACCTTGTTCAACCTCCTGAATGAGCTTTGAGTTGACTAGAGCCACAAACCGACCTCCAGGCCAACACATTGCCCTGGGACTCGTGTGTGTGCTTAATTTCGTGATGTCTGTAAAACAGAAATCGAAGCAGTCGTAAAACGGAGCCAAGTCCTTTAGCGCCACCAACGGGTTAAAAAAATACATCTGTTGCCAAGTAATGCGCTCAATTGTCTCGTTGTTGTGTTTTTCACTAGAAAGCGTGATTTGTTTTTCGTTTCCTTTCTTTTCCATGTTTACATTTTCTAGATTTTCCCCACTTTCATCGCGACCTTTATCTGACGGTGCCATGGCTTCTTGCTGTGTTTGCTGTTCGGCATGACCAGACGGTGGCGCAGGTACAGGCTGCATAACCTTCTTCAGAAGATACATCATACTCTCCGACTCTTTTTGAAACTTGTACGTCAGGAAGGAATCTGTGTACTCCGGGGACTCACTCTTGAAATCCAGAGAGACAGCTCGCGGAATGTAGTAACCAAGCCCCACATCAACCAGGTGGAGGCTGCCGGAAGCAACCAAATCATGGGCTAGAACGATGACATGATTGTTTGGGCAATACGTTCCCACATTGAACGTGGAATACGTCATGCTTACGTCATACCCCAAAGACGAGAGCAGAGCGTACATGAAAGTGTTGAGCCAATAGCAGAGACCCCCGCGGCCCAATAATAGGTCACGCTTTATTTCATCCCAGGTGGGTCTCCGCCTGCAGGTGACATCATGAGACATGAGGTAGATGCTCTGAAATGGCTCCCTCTCTAGAAATGCCCGTATAATTGTTTCTAGGAAGGACAGTTTTGTGCCAGATGAAATTGACGCTTCGGACAGATCTGGAACTTCAGAAAGAGGTACATGCAAAATATCCTGGATATACTGAAGGGACTCTTTCTTGCTCAGTAGTTCCATCTGAAAAAAAATACAAAAAAGAAAGATTAATACTTTGATTGTGACAAATCTAACGCTATTTCACTAACTTTTTTGCTTACAGTTTCTCTCCCCCTCCTTTAAATAGTAAACAATGTTGGCAGCAAAGACGGCAGATGACAGAACTAGTGGAACCGACGATTCAGAACTGGCCAGTATCCTACTCCGTCTCATCGTGATGATCTTTATTTAATAAGAACCTGGTTGTGCTGCTTCAATCTCGTGGATGACAGGGCTTGACTCGCAGCGATCTCCAGTGGTCCTGAACTCTGTAGTGAAGCGCATTCTTCAAGCAGGGCATTGAACAAAACTGCTAGGAGAGAAAGTATAGCGCACCCTTCTTAAGAAGATAATATAGCCAGCACATACACCACTATCTGGTCACGCTGTGTCGTTGTTAAATAAAGATCACTATGAAAGGGGAAATAATCCCAAAAAATGCAAACGTGTGTGCTTCAACAGCATTTAGGAAAAAAAAGTACAAGTATTCGCTGTTTTAGGGAGATGAGGTCAAGGTTGCCTCAAAGTCTATGGTATTTAATTTTAATTTCACGCATTCCTTAATGTTCTTTTCGCAGTATGATTTATCTTGTTTTTGATTAGGGTTATTTTAAAACTATGTTATCTGGGGTGTTTCACATTTCAGAAAACGTGGACTCATCAAGACGGACGCCATGTTGGTGTAACAGTAATTTGAGATGGGTATTTTAAATATATATTTAGCCCTATACGTTTCTGTTCTATATGGTTTCTCTTCACAACGTATAAATCTTTCGCCTTTTACTAAATATTTTGTTCGAGGAGATTTAATTCAGTTTGGAAAAATGGCTGATGTTGAAATAGAATTCGATTGTGAAAAGTTCATCCCCACCGGGGAACTGCACAAACCGGGAACTCTTGTTCTCACTGTGTCCGGGCCTGACGCGTGGAAAGCCACGTATCCGCTGGTGATGGGAATGCTTGCTGGACCAGCAGGCATCGGGACAAACGGAGTTGCTGCCCTGTACAGCCTACAAAGCAAACACCGATGGTACGCCACCCTGACTACTTCGGCGCATATAGCGCATTTCAACAGATTACGTGGGTTCCGATTTCATTGCAATAATCCGAAATTAACTATAGACGTAGACCACCATGAAGGAGAGAAGACGAAAGGAACTCTTCATTACGTTCCTCCAGGCATCATAGCGGAGGGAGTAAGACGCATTATCTCCGAGATTACCGGCGATGAGAAGCCGGAGGTATTCTAAAACAAATCGGGAGATGCAGACAAGTGGACTTTTCTCTGCTTACCAAAAAAAGAAATACCACACAACGTGAACTTGAAACTGGCCCAGATGGGGGGGGGGGGGCAGAACTCTGCGATTACTAGTCACACTGCCTGGTCGACTAACGCCCTGTGCCATATGTGGCGAGGATACCCACTGGGTGAGCCAGTGCCCAAAGAAAAAACGAAACATTGTCAACCAGACAAAAGCAGCCACGAACGAGAACACAGAGGAGAGCGTACCAACTCCCACCACCGAACCTGAACAAGGAATGCCACCAGCCACGACGGAGAACAAAGAGACTGTTACAACCCCCAGCACGGAGCCTGTAATGCCTCCTCCAGAGAGGACACAACAAAACATTAACAATGCCTCAAAAAAGGAGGCAGAGAAAAACCAACAAAAACAAACAGACAACGATGGCTTCACGGAAGTCCGACGAGAAAATAAAAGACTGAAGGGCAGCAAGTCTTCCCAAGCAGAAAAGCCCAAGAAGAGGGCGCTAGAGGACAGACACCAGCACCACGAAGACGACGCAGAAAATGTGTGGAGCATCACACAAACCCCCACGACGACCACGACTCCATGGTACGCGACAACTGTGGACGAGATGTTAGAAGCCTTGCAGTCACCGGCAAGTCTGGTGATAGACGAGGAACAGGATCCATGTGCATCAAACAAATAAGCCGGACCAGGAACAACGGTGATACGTCACATTGACTTTTTATTTAAAATGTGTTAAAGCTTGTGTATTTCCTTTGTGGACACCTTTACACGTGGTATGTACTATATTAGTTTAGATTTACATTTCCTTTTTTTCACCTTTAGATATGGCTTTTTGTATTAGGTTCTTAAGTTTTAATATTAATGATTTAAAAAACAAATTAGATAGTGTAGTCTCTAGCATACACAAGTACAGACCTGATTTTATCTTTCTACAAGAAACACATATTCAAACAAACCACCAAGCCAAGCAGATAACAACAAAATTAGGCTTAAAACACGCATGCTTTAGTTTAGGAACAACTCACATAGGAGTCGCTATACTACAGATATCACACGACTGGGACATAGTACACAGCAACACGGACAGTCACGGCAGACTAGCTATCGTACAGATAAAACACAAAAACAACACACAAGAGATACACACATTAATCAATGTCTATGCTCAGGCCATGAAAACTCTCCAACCAAAATTTTACGAAGATTTAGCAAAGACGCTGTCCCACTTTTACAGTGGCAGTAATATAGTAATGGCAGGAGACTTCAATTGTGTACTGTCCAACTTAGACATATTTGGAGGAAGACTGATGTTGCAAACACAGAAAACAAACCCAGATAAACCATCACAACTCCTTATTCTAGAGAGTATCACACAAGAACACGACCTGGTGGACACATACAGACACTTAACACCTGATGGCAGAGAGTACACACACGAAGATAAAACAAACCCAAATGTCAGACGTTCAGCCAGGTTAGATAGAATATACGCATCCAGAACTTATGTAATTAACAAAACAAAGCACACTGACAGCATACTAAAGTTTACAGACCATAAAGCAGTACTCACAGAAGTGACCACATCCACCACTACAGCCATAAACACTAGAAGATCCCCCCATTGGAAATTTAACAATAACTTACTAAACAACCAGCAATACGTAACCCACATATCACAGATTATGGAAGATTATGTCCGAGATGCCCCAGACAAAGATCTGGTGGAATATTGGATCCAACTGAAAAACACAATAAGAGAAAGGACACAGACACTAGCTACATACATACATAGAGAGTCAAGGAAACAAGAAGCCGTACTGGAAGAGGCTATTAGACTAACAAAGCAGTTAGACACCAACGCCCCACAAATCCATGAGCTGGAAGAACAACTAGAACAACACAGACAATATAAGTACCAGGGCGCGATGCTCAGAACAAAACTACAAGCCGTAACACAGGAAACCCCAAGTAGACACTATTTAGCAGTAGGACAGAACATACAACGCAGTAAGCAAATACACAAAATTATTGACGGTCAGGGACAAGAACACACAGAGAACAGTAAAATATGTGAGGCCTTCCACGAATTCTACAGCAAGCTGTACACGTGTGAAGACCAGTCAACATCAACACAAGATAAATTCCTACACTACACTAAGCGCCTGTCTGAGGACTAGTCAACATCAACACAAGATAAATTCCTACACTACACTAAGCGCCTGTCTGAGGACCAGTCAACATCAACACAAGATAAATTCCTACACTACACTAAGCGCCTGTCTGAGGACCAGTCAACATCAACACAAGATAAATTCCTACACTACACTAAGCGCCTGTCTGAGGACGACAAACAAATCCTAGACCAACCACTAACACTAGGCAACTTAGAAGATGCGCTAAGCACCTTCCAAAAAAAAAAATCCCCAGGATCGGACGGACTTACCGCAGAGTTCTTCCAGAAATTCTTCCCACTATTGGGACCGTTATCACTTAAAGTTCTCGAGGAAGCCTTCGATAGAAAAGAACTTCCTTCTAGTCTCAACCTTTCATACATAACCCTCCTGCTAAAAAGTGAATCCGACAAAACTCGGATAACAAACTACAGACCCATCTCACTGCTAAATGTCGACTACAAAATCTTAACTAAAGCGCTAACAATAAAATTAAAGCCTTTCATGCACGCATTGATATACGAAGACCAACAGTGCAGCGTCAACGACAGAAACATTAGCACACACACACACTTTCTCAGAGATTTCACAGAGTACGCCCATGACAAAAACAGCCAAACAGCAATCCTGTCCTTAGATCAGGAAAAAGCCTTTGACAGAGTGTCTCACTCCTTTCTCCACAAAACCCTCCACAGTAACAATGTGGGGAGCTACTTCAGAGACTGGATTAAAATGATATACCTCTCACCACAAAGTCAGATCCTGGTCAACCACACTCTAACAGACACAATAAATCTAACAAGATCTGTCCGACAAGGATGTCCACTTTCCCCACTCCTGTACATACTAACTCTGGAGCCACTCTTGGAAAAGATCAGACACGACAGCCTCATCAAGGGATCGTTCATCCCTGGTGCAGGAGAGAAGTTGATCGCATCCGCGGACGACACTGTCTTCTTCCCCGCAAATATCTCCTCAATACGGAACATTTTAGACACCTTTAAACAATTTGGAGAAGCCAGCGGAGCCAAAATAAACATTCAAAAGTCCCAGATCATGGACTTAGGGAAATGGACCAATAAGTCAGATTTCCCTTTCGACCTAACATACGTTAACCATATGAACATATACGGAATACTCTACACAGCAATACCATCACAAACAAACAAAACGCGTTGGAAAAACATAACAGAGAAAATTAAAAACAGATTAGAATCATACAAGTACAAAACAACAACAATCTTCGGTAGAAGTATAATAGTCAACACCTTCGTCACACCTAAACTGATCTACACAGCAAACATCTTCCCGCTGCCGCCAGTAGTGCTCAAAGAAATCAACAAACTAATCAGAAATTTCATTTTTAGGAACACCATACACAGCATTCAACAAAAAACACTGATTCAAGACAAGAGACGAGGCGGCATTGCACTGCAAGACATCACAACAAAAATACAAGCATTGAGAATAAAATATATAGGAACTATCATCCAAGAACCACAAAACCACGCATTAGGTTATCTAAACTTTGCAGGGTCACCAACACACAACCTCATCATTTTGGAACACTGTCACTTTTCTATAAACAGTGCATACAAAACTTAACAAAACACAAACACTTAATGCACAAGAAAACTCCTGACATTTACAAACAGCTAGTCAGAGAGCAAGAACCTTCATTACAATTTAGAATCAAAAGAGGATACAACTACTTTATCACCGATATAGCCAAACATTCAGAAACCTTCACGACGCTGGGATTACAAACAAAGCTAAAGAGATAACATACATACTTTTATTTAACATGACACCTTTAGCAACAACATACATTACAGGTAAACCAAGCGAATGTAAGTTATGTAGGAATAACATACAGGAAACTGAAGACCACATTTACTTTACATGTAAAACAATATCACGAGCACTGAAACTTCTCAAAAGCACACTAGAAACAGAAACTAAACAGAAAACAGACATCTACAGAGCAACATAATCCCCAACACAACAAAAGACACAAAGGAAAAATTAATCATTTTGCTGTCAGATTTTAGATGCCTCGTTTGGGCTTGTAGAAACAAGGCTAAATACGACAAAAAGTTGTTCAATGATGACATTTTTCTGCATATTTTCCAACAGAAGATTAAAAAATTGTACCCCAGCACCCCTCCCTAGACAACTGAAAGTCCAGGTCTATCAAAATATTACCTCACACTAGAAACAAAAACATGGCGTGACACACGTCTTTATCACCACGTGTCTCTTTTGTGCCCATCCTTGGGCTAATCCTAATCCTCTCGAACTCACCGATGTTTTTCTTTACTTGTCTGACACTTGTGTCCATTCTTCCCTAACTTCTCCTTATGTAACTTTCCCCTTAATCCCCCGTATCTGAAAGGAGCGGCCAAGCCCGCCGGGCAGTCGGAGTTCAAGAGATCCCTAAATTCCCTGACCCAGGCTTGGAGAAATTATGCATTTTGTTTGTCATCCACACTCCCATCAAAATTGTAATTCCATTAGCATACATCTCATTTTCACGACAAATATGTTTTTATTTTCAACCCCCCCCCCTCCTTTGTATAACTATGCATGTGTAACATATGTGTTCATTTATATGTGTGCTTATTTCACAACACAAATTTTAAAAAAAAATTTTTTTTCTAAAGATTTCCAAGCAAGCCTGAGAGAGAGAGAGAGAGAGAGAGAGAGAGCGAGAGAGAGAGAGAGAGAGAGAGAGAGAGTCATACCATTACTGTACACCTTTGTTTTCAGATTTTATGTATGAAGTATTAACTTTATCATATTCCACGTTATCACCTCATGGTTTGTAAAAGCCCACCATCTCATTATTTCATCCCACGGGCAATCATCCCCATTTCAGTTGAATACGAAATTGTTGATTGTTGAATGAAAATAAAGTTATTTTAAAAAAATTTTTTTAAATATATATGTTTCTGTATTGAAGCAGGCAGATACCAGCCACTTATGGAAGCTAAAAAAAAAACTTTTCTCGAGAGTTATAATAGCAAGATGTGACTGGGATAAATGACCACAGCAACAATGAACTATTCTTTCGCAAATAGGCCTAGTCTCTATCCGAAAGCGTCTCGTGTATTCAGATTTGGTTCACAGTTCCACTATAACTGACTGAGCGCCCTAGCTCACAATCGTTTTTCTTGAGTCCAGTCTTTTGCCATAGCTCACAATCGTTCTTCTTGAGTTAAGTCTTTCGCCCAGTTCTTGTAATTAACTTCAATGTATAAAAATAAAAGAGTAAAATGTCCGTTTCCATGCCATTAAGGCATATTTAGGAGTATGGTGTTAGGCCCGTATTTTCCGTGACCTTCGGTACATGAAAGTGTGATGTGGTCAGTATCACGCCCTGGCCGCTTTACCTTCCCAGATTTCTCTGGTATCAATTTTTAGAGGTCGGGGTGAACCCCGGGGCCTTTTTGGTGTGCACCAGAAAAAAAAAAAAAACATCCCTTGAACCCAGTACCATCAGATAAGTAAACCGAGCGCCTAACCACTCAGCCAACCTCGATGCAGGAAAAAAAAATATGTGTGACAGAAGTAACTGAAAATATATTCACATCACAGTTTTGGTCTGTCTCGAGGAGTCCTTTTCAATAAAAATAATCTTTTTCTTTTTTTGTGTGTGTTACAAAACCTTTTCTCGTGTATAAAACCACGAAAATCCGCAACTTACTTCCTAGGTTATAGGAACTAATCGTTCATTCCAGTGACTTAGATATCACTAGGTCAAAGGAATTAATAGTTTATTCCGATGATTTAGAAAGAAAAAAAAAGTACCTCTACGCTTTGTTCACTATATTCATACCACTGCCAAAAAAGGGTGACTTGAAATTATGCACAGTCTACAGAACCGTTGTCCTGATTAGTCATGCCAGTAAATTCTATTAAAATCATAATGGATAGACTTCGTAAGAAAACGGAAGAAGAAGTCAATATGGTCAAAGCTGGTTTTAGACGAGGAAGAGGATCAAGAGATCATATATTCAATATAAGATTAATTATAGAGAAATACAGAGAGTTTAATGTGAATCTATATTTATATTTTATAGACTGCTCAAAGGCATTTGAAACTTTGGGAAATAATTGAAAAAAAAAGGATTTCCAACACATTTGATACAATTAATATCGCTGCTGTATCTAGACCAACAAGCAGCAGTAAGAATAAATGGTGAAACAACAACTTGGTTTGACATAAAACAAGGGGTCCGTCAGAGGTGCATATTGTCGCCTTAATTATTTAACTTTTATACTGAAAATATAATGAGGAATGTCACAGAAGATGTAGACAAAGAATATTACGATGACATAAAAATTGGAGGTTATGAAATACCAGAGATTAGATATGCTGATGACACAGTATTACTGTTCATAACACAAAAAGGAATGGAAAAACTAATTATGTCAGTCTGTAAGAACAGCGAAGAGCAGAACCTCTATCTTAATGCGAAGAAAACTAAATTGATGACAATTGACAAAACAAATAAGACAGCTGAAATATGTATCACCGAGGAAAAACTGGAAGAAGTGGAGAGTTTTTAATACCTTGGATCACTACTAACTAATAATGGAGATACAATGAGGGAAATTAAAAGGAGGATATCAATCGCTCTTCAAAAAGTAAAACAACTAAAGAAACTGTGGAGAGGAACAGACAGATCTACAAAAATAAGATTTTTAAGGGTATGCATCTTTCCCATCGCAACATATGCCTGTGAGACCTGGACACTTAACAAAACACCAGAGAAATACATAAATGCCTTTGAATGTAAATGCTACAGAAGATTTCTTCAAATATCATGGACACAAAAAAAAGAACAAAAATATCCATACTACAAGAACTTAATACTGAAGAAGGTTGGCTAGTAAAGAGGGTTAAACAGAGAAAACGTATATGTTTTGGACACATTAAACGTCATGATAATTTAGAGAAGACCGTCTTGGTAGGGTACACAATGGGAAAAAGAAAGAGAGGAAGACCAAGGTGAAAATGGCTGCAAGACACCGTTTATAATCTGCAAATGGATGCATCAGCAGCAGGGTATTTTGCTTACAACTGAGAGGCCTACAGGAGAGCTGTTAGGGAGGCAAAGTTCAGCATTAGACATGCAAATACTGACTGACTGATTGACGCTTTGTTCAACTTTTACAACAATAACACTTCGCATTTTACACCGTGCAATAAACATCTTTAACTAACTTTACGACATTCTGATTTACTTTTTTTCCCAGATTGTCTGAATATACCTGAACTGAATTCGCTTTCAGCCAATCACGTCCAAATAATGTAGAATCTTGGAATACGAGATTTCGCCTGAATTATCTCATTGCAACAGCTGCCTGTATGTAAATGAACTCGCGTCGCTTTCAAATAGCATGTCCAATCTTCATCTAAGCGCGTCAGTGTACAGCATGTTGTCCCAGCACAAACAATTTCTTGCTGCATGCAGGGAAAGGCGGCCGTTATGTAGGTTATCACTAGAAAAAATGACCTTTATTTCCCCCCGCCATTTTGATGACATTTTGGGACATTTTACTGTACAAGCGGTGTGTAAATGGGGGAAAATGTATGTGCATGGAATAATTCAACAAGCAGTCTGTCTGTGTCCAGTATTCCAGGCTTTTGGTTCATGGGTACAGAAAGAATTTGTCTTTCTACTAACCTCTCCCTCTTTCTCTCTGTCTCTCACTCTCCGTTTCTCTCCCTCCCCCTCTCTGTCTCTCTCTCTCCAAGCCTCTACGCTTATTGCTGCAGAAACAATTTTGTCTCTCTGTTCAACTCTATTCCTCTCTCTCTCTCTCTATTTCTCTCATTCCAGTTGTTTACTCTTCTTCCCATCTTTGTCACAGTCTGCCCTCTTGGTCAGGTACAAAAGAACATTATTATTATTGTCAGTTTCAACAATTAGCCTTTCTAAGCGTTTTTTTTTTTCAATCGACCACACCCAAAAGAATTGTTAAACCTTGAAACTGACTTACCAGCCCCACAACTAAATGTCAACCTAGATTAAATTAAATTGCATGAAATTGAAACAGCAGTGAATTTAATGGCTAACAACAAGGCTGCAGGTGAAGATGAAATAACAGCCGAGATGCTAAAAGCTATCAATAGTGACAACATAAGACAACTACAGAGAATGTTTAACAAGATTTGGAAAGAAGAAAAGGTCCCTTCTAATTGGAAGAAAGGAATCATTGTTAATATACCAAAAAAAGGGCAACCTTAGTGACTGTAACAACTGGAGAGGAGTAACATTAATATCAATTGTGTCAAAAGTATTTTGCAAGGTCATTTTGAATAGACTCAAAGATATAGTGGATACTGCAATGAGAGAAGAACAAGCAGGATTTCGAAAAGGGAGAAGCTGTCTCGACCAGATCTTTACTCTAAGAAGAACATATTGAAAAGCAGAAACCATTAATACTGAACTTCATAGATTTTAAGAAGGCATTTGATAGCATACACAGAGATTCATTATATAGAATTTTATGTCTATATGGAATACCATCTAAAATTGTCAACATCATTAAGGACTTATATAATGGATATGGTTGTGCAGTCAAGACAGAAGAAGGGATGAGTGAATGGTTCCAGATTGAAACAGGCGTGAAACAAGGATTTATACTGTCTCCTTTACTTTTTGGGGATTACAATAGACTTCATAATGAAAAAATGCTGCACAGGTAACACAGGTATTGACTGGGTACATGGGACCCAACTAGAAGATCTTGATTTTGCTGATGACATAACTCTTATCAGTAATAATATGAATTCCATGCAAGAAAAAACAGATAGTCTGTCTTCACTGGCTAGCAAAATAGGACTTGAAATTAACAAGGACAAAACAAAAATAATGAAAATTCACATCAATCAAAATGGAAAAATACACATAGAAGGGACAGATATTGAAGAAGTCAATCAATTTGCATACCTTGGCAGCTACATAGACCAGGATGGTGACACTAGAAAGGAAGTTAGGATCAGAATTGCAAAAGCAGCATCAATCTTCAAGAATCTTAATAACATATGGAATTCAAAAGTTATAAGCACAAAAACCAAGTTAAGACTATTCAATTCAAATGTAATATCCACCCTCATTTATGCATGCGAAAGCTGGAAAACAACTAAAGAAATAGACAAGAAATTAGACTCTTTTGAAAACAAATGCCTAAGGAAAATACTCGGCATCAAGTGGAATGAATTCAAGAACAATGCAGAGATAAGACAGATGACTGAACAACAACCAGTCTCATGGGTGATCAGGAAAAGGAGATGGACATATGTTGGTCACTTGATGAGAAGAAATGATCAGAGAATCACAAAACAAGCTATCAAGTGGAACACAACAGGCCGAAGAAAAAGGGGCAGACCGCGTGAAACTCTGAAGAGGACATTATTAAGAGAGGCCAAGTTATCAGGCATAAAATCCTTTGATGAGGTTGAAAGACTCGCCGAAGACAGGAAAAATTGGCGAACTACTTTACGAGCCCTATGTGACGTTTAACGGCACGGGAAGGATATAAGATATAAGATAGGCTAGGGGTTATAACCAGGATTGGTATTTAGGAAATAATTAATAGAGTGAGTGCCCTTGTTTGAGAGGTAGGTTGGTTGAGACCATTGAGCGGGGGGACTTGGGAAAAGCGTGCAGCATGGAGAAAACTGAGTATGTAGGGATAGTATAAAAACCACTCACGATTTAGTAAAAGGGGAGCCTTACTTGTTTGTGTTGTAGGAAGAACATTAGTAGTTTTGATGTAGATGGAATCTCGTTTAGAAGAGTTTCTTTTGTTAAGGGGAGGTTTTATGTAGTTGAGATGGAAGAATTAGGTTTTCTTGTGATGGCTGAGGTTTTTGGTGGAACGTTGTAAGTATGGTTTTATTTGTATAAGGACATTTGTAAGGTTTTCGGCCATATGGCGTAGAGTTTGCTCACGCCGGGCATTGTAATTGTAATTTCTGTCCAGCCTGATGGCTACGTTTCCATCCTCATAATTTCACCCCTCATTTTGTCCATTAATAAATGTGTGTTGTCTGAAGATATAACTACACCAATTGGCTTTGTTGGAATTCTCATTGTTGACCAGTTTGTTTTGGTTGGAAGACTGCCAAGTTATGTTAAGTTGTTGTATCTGTATTATTCTGTGGAGTTGGAAGCCTGGGTATCTTGTTGTATTTACTCAGTGTATAATATAGAAAATTAGGTGGTTTTAGAACACCAACAACAAGAAGAAATTTATAAGTTGAAACTGTACTCCACAAGAAGATTTAATCAAACCAGTAGTCATACCATTTCAGTGGTCCCCTTTGAACAGAGAAAGTAAATTCTGTTATATTTTCCTACTTCATCAAGAAGTTGTCATCGATATAATTTGATGAGGAATTGTCCAAAACGATCAAAAGCTCAAATTATTAATATCGCTTGATGATCAAAAGATTATTGGAAGGCGAGGACGTGCTACTCAAGCCGAATGAGATAACGATCAGCGACCCGTAACTTTTTGCTTGAGTCAAGATTGGCGATCCATACATCCGGCCAGAAACTTGTTATGTCTCAGAATAGTGCTCCTAAGTGAGTAGGGAACGAACTGGGAAGACGAACCTGGACTCTAAAAATACTTCGAGCCGAAGTCGGATGTGTTGGGACGAAAGGCACATAACTGCCGCACAACAAAACCAACGCCCTTTTGAGGGCAAACAACGAAGAAAAAGAATTCATTGCATTATATAAACTCTTACAATGAAATAAAGCGAAATAAACTTTGCACCTACGTGTTTCAGTCTCTCCTTATAATGTCTTTATATATGTTTATGAACAGATTTAGCAGATGCATCCCATATACATTTAAAATACTTTACATTCTACACAGACTTTAAACTTAGGGTCATACCGAGCCTCAAGAACACATAAATAAATAAATAAATAAAAAGCATGAATGAAAAACTGGAGGGTACACACGAAAAGTTCCTGTTGACTGTAAGTCTTGGAGGCAACTTTCTACTTGTCTATATTATATGAAACGATAAAAGAAGTAGTAGTAGTAGTAGTAGTAGTAGTTAGTAGTAGTTAGTAGTAGTTGTAGTAGTTAGTAGTAGTAGTAGTAGTTGTTGTTGTTGTTGTAGAAGTACTAGAAAAGACAAAGTAGTAGTAGTTGTGGTGGTAATATTAGTAGTCGTAGAAGTAGTAGTAGTAGTAGTAGTAGTAGAGACAGTAGTAGTAGTAGTAGTAGTAGTAGTAGTAGTAGAAAGTAAGAAAGAACGGAAGAAGAAGAAGAAGAATCACTTTTTTTACCTTTCTTGGTCATACAACTATTGCAAAGTTAACAATCTGTTGCTTTATTTTTTAAATACCCCAAAGAGACCAAAATCTTTGAGAACCGCTGCCCTGGTTCGCGTGGAAAAAAAGGGGAAGGGTTAACGTGTGGCACAGTGTATCACGAGTGTTAATACTGGCCACCATCGAAACGTTTTAAGTGAAATGTAAGCTTGGGGCGTGTGTTATCATAAGCTGACCTTTTCCAAGCGATCATGATTTGCAAAATCTCTCCGTACAAAGGTCTCACTTTTCCCTGTCCGTGATGTCCCATATTCTTACTCTGTGTCTTGTCTTGTCTTTGATTAGGCTTATTTTAAAAGTATGTTATCTGGGGCGTTCCACATTTCAGAAAACGTGGACTCAGCAAGCCGGACGCCATGTTGGTGTAACAGTAATTTGAGATGGGTATTTAGTGAAGAGTTTTGAATATCTTGGATCACTACTAACTAATAATGGAGATACAATGAGGGAAATTAAAAGGAGGACATCTATTGCCCTCCAGAAAGTAAAACAAATAAAGAATCTGTGGAGAGGAGCAGACAGAAATACAAAAATAAGATTTTTAAGGGCATGCATCTTTCCCATCTCAACATATGCCTGTGAGACCTGGACACTTAACAAAACAGCTGAGAAACACATAAATGCCTTTGAATGTAAATGCTACAGAAGAGTTCTCCAAATATCGTGGACACAAAAAAGAACAAATATATCTATACTACAAGAGCTTAATATTGAAGAAGGCTGGCTAGTAAAGAGAATTAAAGAGAGAAAACTGAAATATTTTGGCCACATTAAACGTCATGATAATTTAGAGAAGACCGTATTGGAAGGATACATAATGGGAAAAAGAAAAAGAGGAAGACCAAAACGAAGATGGCTGCAAGACATCGTTGACGATCTGCAAATGGACGCAGCACCAGCAGGCCATCTTGCTCACAACCGAGAGGCCTACAGGAGTGCTGTTTGGGAGGCAGAGTTCCCCAAGGGACATGCAAATGAATGAATGAATTTTTAACCATAGGCTCTAACTGCAGCCCGGCATGTTTCTGTACTTGTGGCTGTGATATGCAAATCACACGATCCAGGACTCCTACACAGTCCGCGAGTGCTCGAGAACGGAAAAATGCGAACACGCCTGAGTCTTGCGTGAGTAGAGACCACGGCAGAACAAGAGGAGGAGAAGAGGTCATGGAGACCGGGAAGGCTGGAGCCTGTAATAGAAGATGGAACGTTTATCTTGTTTTTGAAGTTGAAGATAAGGTTTCCTTGTGTAGATTCCCGTGATCTGCATTGTACTTGTTGTATTATGGGCTGAATTGCTGAGTAAAGCTGATTAATTTGAATTATTATAAGGTATGACAAAATAGTCCTTCAACCATTCGTCATCCAATGCTGCATTAAGGTAAAGGTAATCCTGTCGTGCCTTAGAGGCACATAGGGATATGGTGTTAGTGCCCATATTTTCCTTGACCTGTCAGCACACTAGAGGGTGATATGGTCAGTATCACGCCTGGCCGCCTTTCCTTCCCCAACCCCAGAAGAAGTCGGGTACCCATTTCTACAGCTGGGTGATTAAGGTGCCTCCGGCCGGAAACGAACCCCCGACCTTCGCCATGAGAGACCAGTGCACTAACCACTTCGCCACTCAGACACCCAAAGCTGCATTAAACGTTATGTTATTTGTTAGCCAAGGATTTACGCCTGTTGCTGCTTACATGTACGCAACGACTGTCATGGTAGATGAGTTTTCCTGGGTCCTTATCTCATGGTTTGATCTCTTCTGTTCTTCTGTTGTGTGTTGTACGTGAACTCCATGAGAGTGAATGATACCAGTTACATTCTATCATGGTGTACCTATCAGTTACATTCTACCATGGTGTACCCATCAGTTATATTCTACCACGGCGTACCAATCAGTTACATTCTACCATGGCGTACCAATAAGTTACAGCCATGCAGGAGGAAGCACGACACACACAGTGATACAACACATACCACCATCACATTGGCAGGTCCCCCAAAAGGAAGCCAACGTGCTGGATCTATGCCTCCCTTAACCATGTTATTAGAGCAACGGTGCATTCATCTTTCTTGGCGGTGGCTCCGTTCCCACACAAGGTGTAAAAGTAGGAATCTGCCTCACCTTCCAGTCAGGGAAGAAAAAGGTGGCCACGTCCCTCTCTGGTGCCCGGGCACATACAGACAGGCACCACAACCGTGCCCCCGATATGCATCTATGGCAAGAAACTGAGCTGAAACTTGCTTCAGTTTTATCTGTTCTAGCTTCATCTCACTTCGTTTTTTGACGATGTATAAACTATGAAAAATGTAGGAACAGCTTTACTGCTTAACGATTACTTTACGATTTTTGGCTATGTCTGATGAAGTTGAATTGGCATCATGTTAACAGGTACATCTTATTACCACCATTTTGGCAGTCCCCCCCCCCCAAACCTTCTTTACTATTGTGATTTCGTATGCAGCAGTTGCAGGTCTTCGAGAATAAGATCCTAAGAAGAATCTTTGGGCCCACAAAGGATACCAACAGAGGAAAATGGAGGGCTAGAAAGAACACTGAACTTAACAGCTTAGTTAAATCACAGCGGATTATAAATATCTTGAAATTAAACAGACTATGCTGGCTGGGTCACGTAGAAAGAATGGAAGAGAACAGACAAACGAAATATGATGTATGCACAAGAGATGAAGGAAACAAGACTAAGAGGTAGGCCAAGACAGAGATGGAGAGACAATATAGAAAAGGATATAAAAGAAATTGGTGTCACCAAATGAAGAGAGCAGACTATGAATAGAAAGGAATGGAGGCGAACTTTGTCAGCAGCAATGAGCCTTAATGACTCTAGAAGAAGAAGAAGAAGAAGAAGAAATAAATACACACATACTGTATACACTAAGTTAGCAAATTACAGCCTTCGGTGCCCATTTCCTTTGCTAAACTATAGCCAAACTTGCTTATTCCCTAATTGGTTTCAGTTTCTACAGTATTTTCCTGCAACGTCTACAATTTCCAGCAATTATCTGGCTTGTCCCTCGCCCTACCAGTTTGGCAAATAATACTAACATTTGGATCACTTACAGTAAAATATCTTTTGCTTATTTTCGTATCTCTAATTTGCGCTCTTGCTGTAGTAGATGCTGAGGTCACGGCACTGACTAGTGAAAACACTAATGGTTACGCCGTTATTTATATAGTTAGGGACAATAGTTGCTGGTTATTTACATTTAACCCAAATGGCAGAAAAGTGAAAAAAAGCCAACACAATGGAAACCATGACTGTGACAAAAGCTCGGAGCTGACGAAAGTCACAAGAGACTACGCGCAAGCACGCGTCTTGGGTGACTCGATGAATACGCTAAAGAAAATTCAAGATGGCTTTCTAAGCAACGCTATTAAAACTATTTAAAACAAAACTAGGAGCAACTTTATAAGTTAACCTGCACACATCTGCAACGTTTCGGCTCACACCTTAATCATAAAAAAAAAAAAACATAAAGGATGATCACACGGGGAAAGAAGATAAAACAGAAATTCACGAGAAAGATATACAACAAACAAGAATGATGCAAATAGTACAGAAAAAAGGCAGCACCTGGCTGTGACTTGCAAGAAGCTAGGACCGATAGTGCGCGTGATGAAGTGTTGCGAATGTTTAAATAAAGTCTTATGGGGTGTGGCAAGCTGGTAATAAAGTGGGGCTGGGGAAAGCAGGAGAGACTGATTGATTGATTGATTGATCTTTATTTCAAAAGGGTTAATAATTGGGCACGCAGGCCCGTCTGACATTCTGCCCTTTATCATACATCTTTTACTCTAATCCAGACATTCTACCAATATGCTGTTCATGTAACAAACATAATTAACATTGAAGCTGAGAGACATAAAATAAAATATAACATTTACGTTTCGCTCTTATCCATTCACTCAATACAGAAATAACTAACTACATATATAAATGAATATCTACTGAACAAAAATTTCAGGACTATTCAGAATAAACAATTAACCGAATTCGGTGTCTGTAAGAGCAGTTTAAAATAACTTTTAAGTTTTATGATTCAAGGAGGACATCAAATAGATATTGGGAAGGTTTGCAGTTGTAGGAAGGAGTATAATATATATATTTATAATATTTATATGTATAATATTATATATATATATATATATATATATACATGGTGATGTTTTGTTGTGCGTATTAGTGATCCATAATCACCTATCTTACAACCCCAGAGTCATGACCCTTGAATCAGCCTTGTGTTATCGGAAGAACTTCACGCGACCAAAAGCTTTCCAACCAGACTTTAGTTGACTGCGAGGTCCTTCATTCATATTGAGTATTAACACAACCATGGGTTATGAGCCAGTAGCGAAACGGATTTCCATGAGAAGGATGGATGCATATTCTGTAATGGTGGGATTACATTAAAATATCCAAATATTTCAATAGCTAAAACGTGCTCAGAATTACAAAACTTATTTCAAAGTTAGTGGCCTATAGCAAAAGAGTTAATGTGCAAGACAGTGAGAGTATTTTTGTGTGTTTATATACTTATATCCTATATTGAGCATGTGGGTGAGAGTGAAACGTAATAGATTTGCCATGTCAACTTTGGTATTTCATTTTTGTTAGTTCAGTCTAGTGTTATATGCCTAACATATTTGTACGACCTGACGTATAATGTCAGGAATAGACATTATACGTGTGAATTGCTGTCAAAGCCCAGAATAGTGTACGGATTGTGGACGGAGAGATGCAGTTCATGTGATGCGGGGGTGGAAGACCTATATAAAGGGAAATACGTGCGGGAAAGGTCACACTGAGCATAGCCAGCGGGCAAATGGCGGGGCAAGTTCGATCTCGTCTGTGTTGTGTTTGAAATGGAAATACTTAGCCCCAGCTGCTCTGGATATATATATATATATATATATATATATATATATATATATATATAACACAATATCCAGCAGAAACGTGGTTTACTAGAAGAATGTTGCGAATCCCCTGGACAGCAAAAATAACTAATGAAGAATGTATGAGAAGAGCTGGAGAGACAAACACTCTTGTCAAAAAGATAAGAGAGAGACAATGTACTTTCATAGGACATGCAATGAGAAGAGGGGGCATTGAAAATATTATAACAACAGGAAAAATAGAAGGAAGAAGATCAAGAGGAAGACCAAGAGAAATGATACTGGACAGTCTGACGGGATGATGTGAGAGGAGATCACCAACAGAGCTGATGGCCTGTATGAAGGATCGTGTACTCTGGAGAAGCATAATAGCCAATGCCAGTCGCCACGGCATCTGATGATAATATATATATATATATATATATATATATATTGGTGATTCATGTTCTCTTGAATGGCACGGTTGATGCCATCATGGTGTTAATTTCATGTGAACTTCATGAAGCTGAGAGGCGATCAGAAAATCAGATAATATAGCAGGGAGCTAATTTCGTCTCGTCTGGTTATCCCTGCCGACCTCAACACGTTTGATTCAAATGTACTACATGGTTTATATCTTATCTTATATCTTATATCCTTCTCGTGCCGTTAAACGTCACACAGGGCTCCCAAGGTAGTTCGCCAATTTTTCCTGTCTTCGGTGAGTCTTTCAACCTCATCAAAGGATTTTATGCCTGTTAATTTGGCCTCTCTTAATAATGTCCTCTTCAGAGTTTCAAGCGGTCTGCCTCTTTTTCTTTGGCCTGTTGTGTTCCACTTGATAGCTTGTTTTGGGATTCTCTGCTCATTTCTTCTCATCAAGTGACCAACATATGTCCATCTCCTTTTCCTGATCACCCATGAGACTGATTGTTGTTCAGTCATATGTCTTATCTCTGCATTGTTCTTGAATTCATTCCACTTGATGCCGAGTATTTTCCTTATGCATTTGTTTTCAAAAGAGTCTAATTTCTTTTCTGTTTCTTTAGTTGTTTTCCGGCTTTCACATGCATAAATGAGGGTGGATATTACATTTGAATTGAATAGTCTTAACTTGGTTTTTGTGCTTATAACTTTTGAATTCCATATGTTCTCAAGATTCTTGAAGATTGATGCTGCTTTTGCAATTCTGATCCTAACTTCCTTTCTAGTGTCACCATCCTGGTCTATGTAGCTGCCAAGGTATGCAAATTGATTGACTTCTTCATTATCTGTCCCTTCTATGTGTATTTTTCCATTTTGATTGATGGGAATTTTCATTATTTTTGTTTTGTCCTTGTTAATTTCAAGTCCTATTTTGCTAGCCATTGAAGGCAGGCTATCTGTTTTTTCTTGCATGGAATTCACATTATTATTGATAAGAGTTATGTCATCAGCAAAATCAAGATCTTCTAGTTGGGTCCCATGTACTCAATCAATACCTGTGTTACCTGTGCAGCATTTTGTCATAATGAAGTCTATTATAATCCCAAAAATTAAAGGAGACAGTATACATCCTTGTTTCATACCTGTTTCAATCTGGAACCATTCACTCATCCCTTCTTCTGTCTTGACTGCACAAACATATCCATTGTAGAAGTCCTTAATGATGTTGACAATTTTAGATGGTATTCCATATGGACTTAAAATTCTCCATAATGAATCTCTGTGTATGCTATCAAATGCCTTTTTTAATCTATGAAGTTCAGTATTAATGGTTTCTGCTTTTCAATATGTTCTTCAAGTATTATTCTTAGAGTAAAGATCTGGTCAAGACAGCTTCTCCCTTTTCGAAATCCTGCTTGTTCTTCTCTCATTGCAGTATCCACTGTATCTTTAAGTCTATTCAAAATGACCTTGCAAAACACTTTTGACACAACTGATATTAAGATTGTTACAGTCACTAAGGTTGCCTTTTTTTGGTATTTTAACAATGATTCCTTTTTTCCAGTTAGAAGGGACCTTCTCTCTTTCCAAATCTTGTTAAACATTCTCTGTAGTTGTCTCATGTTGTCACTATTGATAGCTTTTAACATTTCGGCTGTTATTTCATCTTCACCTGCAGCTTTGTTGTTAGCCATTAAATTCACTGCTGTTTCAATTTCATGCAATTTAATTTCATCTAGGTTGATATTTAGTTGTGGGGCTGGTAAGTGAGTTTCAAGATTTAACTATTGTTTTGAGCGTGGTCGATTAAGTATTTCTTGGAAGTGTTCAGCCCATCTTTGCTTTTGATCTTTATTTGATGTTAATAGGGTTCCAGTTTTGCTAAGGATTGGTCTTTCTTTAGATGTAATAGTACCTGTTAGCCTCTTTTGTATGTTATATAAAGTTTTACTGTCTCCTGTGTTATATAAAGTTTTACTGTCTCCTGTTTTTGCTGCTTTTTCTGCCTCTTTCGCCATACTGTCTATGTATTCTCTTTTATCCCTTCTAGCTGAACTTTTTACTTTCTTGTCTATTTCTTTATATGTTGCTTTCGCCAGATCTTTTCCAAGATCTGTTTTTGCACTCAACATATCTTCTTCTCTTCTTCTTCTTCGTTCACTTCTACCACCAAAAACCGCACTGTGAACCTACTGAATTCACGCATGTGGTCCTCGTTAGGTCCCGTGGTCCCCTGTGTGGTCCAAAATAGACCACACGAGTTCCACGAAAGGACCACAAGGGATTCAGAGTATCACAGTGCTTTAGCCTGTATTCTTGGTGGGTCTCAGAAGCGGGATTGCGTGACACCGTGGTTTTCATTGCACCAGTTTGGTCTAGGGTTGGACTTTCTCACCGGAAGACCTCGACGTGTTTGGAATATCAGTGCATCCCCGCTGGGTGAGAGGCGTTAGCCCACCCAGGTCAGAGTTGGACTTTCTCACCGGAAAACCTCGACGTGTTTTGAGATACCCGTGTATCACCGCCGGGTGAGAGGTGGTCGCCCATCCAGTCCAGGGTTGGACTTTCTCACCGGAAAACCTCAGCGTGATTAGGATACGCAGACATCACCGCCGGGTGAGAGGTGGTTGCCTATCTAGACTTCCCTGGTCCAGTGTCTCCGACTTCAGCATTTTGCAGTCGTGGCCGCTACCCTTCCTAGTTGTGCCCAGGATGGAGCTTTTGTCCAGGAGGATGAATCCTCGCCACTAGTGACTTCTACCCCTGGGTTGAGCCGGTTTAGGCATTATCCCAGTATGGGCGTGTTTGGGACGGGACGGACCTCTAGGGCAGAGGTACTGTGACATTCATAGCCTTCAAGATTCACCCCTGGTATGAGCCGGTTTAGGCAAAATTCACCAGTATGGGTGGTTATCAGGCGTTACCGACCTCTAGAGCGGAGGTGGCATGACATGTCTAGCCATCGAGTTCGACCCCTGGTGTGTGCCGGTTTAGGCATATTTCACCAGTGTAGGTGTATTTCGGACGTAGGCGGCCTCTAGAGCAGAGGTGCCGTGGTATAGCTCTCGTAGCGATACTACTGGACATACCAGGTTAAACTTCACTTTCCACCACCTTTTCCCATCGGCGCCGCACAGCAACCTTTATTTCCGCATTTACTTCCTTAACCGGGAGGAGCTTCACTCCACGCGCGGCATTTGAAAAGTTAAGCCAGCAGTGACTTAACCTCTGGGACAAGCTGGTTCATGCATTTCACCGATATGACTGCACTCAGGATGTGGCTGACCTCCAGACCAGAGGTGCCGTGATTTGACTGTTTGCTTCGCTTTATTCTTTCAACCACCTTTTCCGCAGTGATGCTGCGCGGCAACCTCATCTGCAAATTTCTTCATTGGCCGGGAAGAGCACCGCTCCACGCAGGGCAGCTGAAGATCTCGCCAACAGCGGGTATTAGCTCTAGAATTGCCACAGTTATCCAAGTAGGATCGTGTCATCTAAGGAACCTCGACTGATTTAATGAGCCATTCGCGGTTTCACCGTGAGACAGTGTGAACTTAGACATGCATGGCTTAATCTTTGAGACAAGCATATGACTACTGGCAGGATCAACCAGATAGCTTTCTTCACCGAACCTTTGTCGGATATCTGCCGACAGACCGACGGGGCAAGGGAGACAGCGTTCTGCTCAGAGCGGATCCCTTTCGACCCCGGCGGCGTTTCATTTCCTTTAACCGGCGGGGGCGGCTCTCTCTGCTCTAACGAGCGGAAAAGAAAGCCTGGCCACCCACAAACAACACACGTTACATACTGCAGACCCGATACTCTTTGCGAGAGATGGGCCAATTTCGAGACCATCGGTCGACAAAACCGTACTACATCGTTATCACGAACCTGGCTGGCTAGCCGTTTACATGCTTCGCTCGACGGACAAACCACTTGCTTCTGCATCGAAACACCTTAACTCTCGCCGTCCGGGAAGGGAGCGAAAGCCTGTCTCCCCACGCACGGAACTCGAGAGCGCTTTTTCGCCAAAAGAACGGTCGGCCTGCGCAACAGCAACCGCCCGCGCTGTGCAGGTCGGCGCAGCTCTGCGCGGCTGACACACTCAACATATCTAATCTGACTGCTCGTCTTTCATGTATATATGCTTTTCTATTTGGTTTTTTCAGTCCAGTGCTTGCTTTTGCTGCTGTGATTATGACTGTGCTGTAAGAATTCCATAATTCATCTATACCTATCTCCTCAACTTCACTGGGTGTTTTGGAATGATTGGCAAGTTCCTGATTGAAATTAACGTTATTATTTTCTTCTTGTAGGCTGTGGCTGTTTATCTTTCTGTGTACTGATTTCTTGTGTTGGCTTTTCAATTTTAGTTTTATTTTCCCTATGCACAGGTTGTGATCACTGTTGACATCTGCACCCCTATAAGCCCTTACATCTATGAGAGATGTTCTGTATTGCTTTCTAATACACAAAAGATCTATCTGGTTTCTAGTTCTATGATCTGGAGATATCCACGTTGTTTTATGTATCTCATTGTGTGGGAATATTGTGCCTCCAATGACCATGCCCTCTGTTAGACATATTTCAATTAATCTTTCTCCGTTCTGATTAACCATGTCAGTTCCTTCTTTCCCCATCACTTTTTCAACGTCGGTATTATCTTTCCCTACCTTAGCGTTGAAGTCCCCCATAGCAATTAGGATGTCATGTTTAGGGACTTTGTTGATGATTTGTTGTAGTTGGTGATAGAAGTCGTCTTTCACATCATCATCTGCATCATTCGTGGGTGCATAACACTGTATTATTGTCATTCTTCCGTGTCTTAGGTTGTATCAGGCTCTTACTATACGACTGTTCACTGGTTCCCATTCTACAAGGCTCTTTGCTGCTACGTTTGACATAATAATACCTACCCCATTCCAGATTTTACCATGGTTTTATCCTTTTACCATGGTTTATATGATGTGTTGTAAATCATACTGTGCTGTTGGAATATAGTCACTGTCGCCGTACGCAAAGATTTCGCTGATTCTGTTGAGTCTTGTTATATTTGATGGAAACACCAAAGTCCATCATGTTCTATTTCAGTGCACTGGCACAAATGTAAATATGTATTTGGTGCACTGGCACAAATGGAAAAATGTATTCAGTGCATTGGCACGAGTTGAAATATGTTATTCAGTGCATGGGCACAAAGTGAAATATGTTATTCAATGCACTGGCAAAAAAGTGAATAGGTTATTCAGAACACTGGCACAGGGAAATTGTATGTGAGATGGGGGAATGGGGATTTCATGGCAGCAGTGGCTGAATGTGTTACCAGTGCATTGGAACAATATTGAGATAAATGTATAATTGCTTATTAGGGCCAGAGGAGCCAAGGCCAATCTTGTCCACTGAATTAGTTGTTACTTAATTAGAGATAACACATTGTATTTATGTCATGCTTTGATTATTGTGATGATACATGTTGATGTCCTGTGGTGTAAAGTCTGTTGTGGTGTCACTACGATATATGTAGAGAGTGTCAATAAATGGATGTAAATTGATTTGCTGATTTGGTACTGTGTATGTCATGTTGATGTGATGTATGAATGTGTAAAAAAAATGTTGAATTAAACTGGCATGCAGTATCCTTGGAGGGGAGAATCTGGGTTGGCGGTCATGGGGGTCGCGAGATCATGGCCACACCGTGCGGTAGTACATGCCAAGGGAATGCCTGAAACAGCTGGGTTGATCTAATTCTTCTCAATTTATCCATAAAATGTAGATTTAGCACCAGCTAAGTTTACACTGGCCTGCATGCCCAAATCTTCACCCTTTACAAATAAAACTTCAGTAAATAATTCAATCAACTAAATCAATCATTATTTTATTATTTTTCCAGGTTTCAAGATTAGTCCTAATAGTTTTCTTCTAAAACAACCAAAACACAATTTTAAAAACCTAAAAGAAAGATCTTTGACAAGTACACAAGAATATTTAAACTAAACCATTTTGACAACAATAAAACACTGAAGATTAAAATAAAGAACCTTATGACAAACGAAACAAAACATTTTAATACTTCACGAAAACGGAGAAAATAATTCGAGAATTAAAAAAAAAAGCTTTATGTGAAGAAATAACGTTTTATTACAAATAATCACGTTCTAAAAAAATGCAGATTTGCAGTAAAAGATTTAAAACAAAATAAAACTGGCAATTAAAGGAAGAGCTACGGCTGTCAAACAACTTAAAAACTGGTATTCGACAAACGAATTGTTTCCAGGGACTTAAAAACAAAAAAGTTTGCTACTTTTATTTAATTGTTCCCGTTCTGTCTTCCTACTTTTTGTAGAACCGGGAGAACTATAAAATATCTTATCTTATCTTATATCTTATATCCTTCCCGTGCCGTTAGACGTCACATAGGGCTCGCAAAGTAGTTCGCCAATTTTTCCTGTCTTCGGCGAGTCTTTCAACCTCATCAAAGGATTTTATGCCTGTTAACTTGGCCTCTCTTAATAATGTTCTCTTCAGAGTTTCACGCGGTCTGCCCCTTTTTCTTCGGCCTGTTGTGTTCCACTTGATAGCTTGTTTTGGGATTCTCTGCTCATTTCTTCTCATCAAGTGGCCAACATATGTCCATCTCCTTTTCCTGATCACCCATGAGACTGGTTGTTGTTCAGTCATCTGTCTTATCTCTGCATTGTTCTTGAATTCATTCCACTTGATGCAGAGTATTTTCCTTAGGCATTTGTTTTCAAAAGAGTCTAATTTCTTTTCTATTTCTTTAGTTGTTTTCCAGCTTTCGCATGCATAAATGAGAGTGGATATTACATTTGAATTGAATAGTCTTAACTTGGTTTTTGTGCTTATAACTTTTGAATTCCATATGTTCTCAAGATTCTTGAAGATTGATGCTGCTTTTGCAATTCTGATCCTAACTTCCTTTCTAGTGTCACCATCCTGGTCTATGTAGCTGCCAAGGTATGCAAATTGATTGACTTCTTCAATATCTGTCCCTTCTATGTGTATTTTTCCATTTTGATTGATGAGAATTTTCATTATTTTTGTTTTGTCCTTGTTAATTTCAAGTCCTATTTTGCTAGCCAGTGAAGATAGGCTATCTGTTTTTTCTTGCATGAAATTCACATTATTACTGATAAGAGTTATGTCATCTGCAAAATCAAGATCTTCTAGTTGGGTCCCATGTACCCAGTCAATACCTGTGTTACCTGTGCAGCATTTTTTCATTATGAAGTCTATTGTAATCCCAAAAAGTAAAGGAGACAGTATACATCCTTGTTTCACGCCTGTTTCAATCTGGAACCATTCACTCATCCCTTCTTCTGTCTTGACTGCACAACCATATCCATTGTATAAGTCCTTAATGATGTTGACAATTTTAGATGGTATTCCATATAGACATAAAATTCTCCATAATGAATCTCTGTGTATGCTATCAAATGCCTTCTTAAAATCTATGAAATTCAGTATTAATGGTTTCTGCTTTTCAATATGTTCTTCAAGTATTATTCTGAGAGTAAAGATCTGGTCGAGACAGCTTCTCCCTTTTCGAAATCCTGCTTGTTCTTCTCTCATTGCAGTATCCACTATATCTTTGAGTCTATTCAAAATGACCTTGCAAAATACTTTTGACACAACTGATATTAAGGTTACTCCTCTCCAGTTGTTACAGTCACTAAGGTTGCCCTTTTTTGGTATTTTCACAATGATTCCCTTCTTCCAATTAGAAGGGACCTTTTCTTCTTTCCAAATCTTGTTAAACATTCTCTGTAGTTGTCTCATGTTGTCACTATTGATAGCTTTTAGCATCTCGGCTGTTATTTCATCTTCACCTGCAGCTTTGTTGTTAGCCATTAAATTCACTGCTGTTTCAATTTCATGCAATTCAATTTCATCTAGATTGACATTTAGTTGTGGGGCTGGTAAGTCAGTTTCAAGGTTTAACAATTCTTTTGGGTGTGGTCGATTGAGTATTTCTTGGAAGTGTTCAGCCCATCTTTGCTTTTGGTCTTTATTTGATGTTAATAGTGTTCCAGTTTTGCTAAGGATTGGTCTTTCTTTAGATGTAATAGTACCTGTTAGCCTCTTTTGTATGTTATATAAAGTTTTGCTGTCTCCTGTTTTTGCTGCTTTTTCTGCCTCTTTCGCCATATTGTCTATGTATTCTCTTTTATCCCTTCTAGCTGAACTTTTTACTTTCTTGTCTATGTCTTTGTATTTTGCTTTTGCCGAATCTCTTTCATGATCTGCTTTTGCATTCAACATGTTTAATTTGACTGCTCGTCTTTCATGTATATACTTCCATGTTTTATCTGATATCCATGCTTTTCTATTTGGTTTTTCCAATCCAGCGCTTACTTTTGCTGCTGTGATTATGGCTGTGCTGTAAGAATTCCATAACTCATCTATACCTATCTCCTCAACCTCACTGGGTGTTTTGGAATGATTGGCAAGTTCCTGATTGAAATTAATGTTAGTATTTTCTTCTTGTAGGCTGTGGATGTTTATCTTTCTGTGTACTGATTTCTTGTGTTGACTTTTCAATTTTAGTTTTATTTTCCCTATGCACAGGTTGTGATCACTGTTGACATCTGCACCCCTATAAGCCCTTACATCCATGAGAGATGTTCTGTATTGCTTTCTAATACAAAAATGGTCTATCTGGTTTCTAGTTCTATCATCTGGAGATATCCATGTTGTTTTATGTATCTCTTTGTGTGGGAATATTGTGCCTCCAATATAAAATAGGAAACTATAAAATAGGAAACGAATATTAAACCGCGCTAAATATAAACATCAAACGGAGAATTGACGACCTGAGAACTTATTTACTTTTCTGGGTTTTTTTTTTTCTGGCAAGGCGGTTGATGTCCTACCAGGGTTAAAGATTCGACGCGCAGTCGTTCTCTTACTGTTTGTTTCTTTCTCTCACGTCCAAAGTGCTAGGACTAATATTTCGAGGCTAACCAAGAACATCTCTCTCTCTCTCTCTCTCTCTCTGAACCTTAAGTGCCCAGGGCACATGGGGCTTCCGCAAGGGTTTTCCACAAATGCTTGTCCTTCGCCTTTATTTCTGCTCTTGCCCAGGTGAGCCCTCTATTGCTCAGCATCCTTTCTGTTGTTCTTCTCCATGTCTCTTTTGGTCTACCCTTACTTCTGTTCCCCTGTGGTGTCCATCTTAGTGCTATTTTTGGTAGTGAGTTGTCAGTCATTCGGAGCACATGTCCCAACCATCGCCAGCGTCTTTCCTCAATAATTGTTGTCAGTGGCTTCATCTGCATTTCTGCCAATAAGATGTTATTTCTTATGGTGTTTGGCCAAAATATTTTTCTAATTCTTCGTAAACATTTAGTCTGGAAAGAATTCAACTTGTTTTCTATGATTTTGGTGATTTTCCAGCATTCACTTCCATAGATTAGTACACTTAGAATATTACTCTTAAATATCCTGATTTTCATATTTATGCTAAGTTTTTTTTTTTATTTCCATATAGTCTGCAGCACTGCAAAAGCCTGGTTTGCTCTAGTAAGTAACCAAGAACATACTTTCCTTTAATACTTCCTGCGAGCAAGCACTATTGTTGTTTCCCGGCTTGATATCTTTATAAATGGCATGTTTATGAAACCACAGAACCGTTAAAAACACGTAGTGCTGATAAAATTATTATCACACACTGGCTTCAACTCAAGATGAAGGGAGCAAATTACGTAAAGCCAAGAAAAGGCATGATTACGTTATCCGAGGAATATGTAACGGCATTTCTCCATTCCACTAAGAAAACATGAAACAGCAGCGGTTTTTTTTTTTTGCAATGAAAAGTACGCTCTCTGTACACTGAAATGTACGCTGTACATCTCAAGAATATGTCAATGACTATTGTTTTAAAGCAGTTACCGTGCGAAGAACACATGCCGGCAGAGTGAACAAAGAAACAGAAATACAATCAGCAAAGAAACTATCAATGCCAGGAGTTTCGCCGCGTTCTCGGCCTAACAGTCACAACAGTTTTGTCTAGCATGTCGCAGTTGTTAACATATATATATATAATTTAATATTATATATAATCATTTTGCATAATTACGTAAAGCTCATGCAACATATTCTGATTACAACCTTGCAAACATAATATTGGTAGATGTCATGAAAAGATTTCCAACACGCAAGTGTCACGGACGCTGTTTAAAAAAAAAAAAAAACGGTGTCCGTCATCCGTATGTCACATGGGAAGGATTACTTATAACTTGGGCGGTGGTTTTCCAGTTGTGTAAGGCAGCTCGCACAATCCTCTCTGGCAAGTGAGGAAAGTACTTGGCATATGCCTGAACTAATGGGTCTGTGTCTACCTCTGTTTTGTTTCCTTCCCTGTCTCTCCTTGAAGCATCCACATCTACTGTTATTGGAGTTTTTGTCAGGTGTCCTGCATCTATCTCTTCCAGCAGCTTGGAGTTAACGATGCCAACAAACCGTCCCCCGGACCAGTGCATTGCCCTCGGGCTCGTGTGGAATGGAAGCTTCGCTATGTCCGTGAAGCAGTCATCGAAGCAGGGAAAGAACTCGTCCAAATTCCTGAACCTCTCCTGTGGGTTGAAACAGTAAAGCGTTTCCCATTTCAGCTCTTGTTCGCCGGAGTTTTTATTGGGACTACCGCCACCTGGATTTGATTTAGCGGCTTCTGTTACTGTCTTAAGCAGCAGGATGTTACTCTCAGATTCCCTCTTAAACTTGTAGGTCAAAATAGAGTCGGAATAAACCGGGGACTCCACAGCAAAATCTAGAGGTATCGGGCGTGGGATGTAGTAACCAAGTCCCACGTCTACCAGATAAAGGTCACCAGGGTTCACAAGGCCATGAGCAAGTACCACCACGTGATTGTCAGTGCTGAAGCCAGTGACGGTGGAGTGCGACATGGTAACGTCATACCCCAGTGATTCCAGTAACACGTACGTGAAAGTGTTATGCCAATAACACAGACCTCCGTGACGCGAGAAAATGTCACGCTTGATTTCATCCCAGGAAGGTCTACGTCTGTTTTTCATTTCCTCGGACATGAGAACGATGCTTTGAAAAGGCACTCGCTCAAGATGGGCTGGAAGAATTGTTTCTAGAAAAGCTTTTTTTGATTCAGATCCCGATGAAGGATCGGAGAAATCTGGCAGTTCAGAAACTGGGACTTCTAAAACATCCCGAATGTAGCTCAGCGTCTCTTCTTTGCTCAGCAATGACATCTAAAGGCAAAAAAATAATAAACGAAAAAAATGATGTAACTTTAGATATTAGGAACGCGAAGAGGGGAGAGTGGATGGGGTGAGGTGATGCCGCAAGGCGCTCGTCCTATCTGGCAGTCAATGACGCATTGCTGAAAAGCTGGCGTCAGGGCTGGCAAACCATAGCTGACAAGAAGGCGTCAGGGTTGGCACACCATAGCTGACAAGAAGGCGTCAGGGCTGGCAAACCATGGCTGACAAGCTGGCGTCAGGGTTGGCACATCATAGCTGACAAGAAGGCGTCAGGGCTGGCAAACCATAGCTGACAAGAAGGCGTCAGGGTTGGCACACCATAGCTGACAAGGCGTCAGAGTTGGCACACCATAGTTGACAAGAAGGCGTCAGGGCTGGCAAACCATAGCTGGAAAGCTGGCGTCAAGGTTGGCACACCATAGCTGACAAGAAGGCGTCAGGGCTGGCAAACCATGGCTGACAAGCTGGCGTCAGGGTTGGCACATCATAGCTGACAAGAATGCGTCAGGGTTGGCAAACCATAGCTGACAAGAAGGCGTCAGGGTTGGCACACCATAGCTGACAAGGCGTCAGAGTTGGCACACCATAGTTGACAAGAAGGCGTCAGGGCTGGCAAACCATAGCTGGAAAGCTGGCGTCAAGGTTGGCACACCATAGCTGACAAGAAGGCGTCAGGGGTGGCAAACCATGGCTGACAAGCTGGCGTCAGGGTTGGCACGCCATAGCTGACCAAGACCCTGCCCCAGCTTTCCGTTCGTACCCACCAGTAACAGGCCTCGCCTGGTTAACGGTAAGTGATCGCCGTAGTCCCCATGGTAGTGGAGTCTGAAAAAGAAGCATTACACGTCCTCTGCTTTTTAGCTCCACTCAACGACTGAAAAAAATAGCCACCATAACCCGCTCCTAAGCTGACATGATGCTGTGCTTCAACATCTTTACCGCATCAGCTGCAAAGAAAATCAGCTCTCAGTTCCAGAGACAGAAGAAGAATTTTCACAACGACGATCGAGTTGGAGCCTGCTGAGAAGTCCAGCATTTGCAGCTAAGTCATACTCGTGCAATCCCCTTATCAGGCCCCGGGATTTCAAAAAGGGCCTCGAAAACAACCGACACAGGAGTCTCATTAAACACCGGCCTCGGGCTCTTGACCGCCGAGACTGAACAAAAGAGTTAATAGTCCGCTCCCATGGTATCGAACCTTATCATACCATACCATCCTTATCGACCATTGCTGATCTTACTAAACTTCTCAATGAGGTCAATGGTCACATATGAGTTCGTATTCTATCACAGCAAACAATGACTGCGATGGCAGCTATGAACTGCATTCTATGTTTTGATGTTATCTGACAGATAAGAGAAATGACGGCTGCGGTAAAATTGGTTCTGGTAATGAAGGAAGGTAGTAAATCCGAACCATATACCTCTACCCCCATCTGAGAATTTAGACACAAATCATCATCGTCATCATCATCATCATCATCATCATCATCATCATCACCACCATCACCACCACCACCACCACCATATCATCATCATCATGTGCCGTGCCAACTTGTGTTGGCTATTATGCTTCTCCAGAGTACCCGATCCTTCATGCAGGCCATCAGTTCAGTTGGTGATCTCCTCTCACACCATCCCGTCAGACTGTCCAGTATCATTTCTCTTGGTCTTCCTCTTGATCTTCTTCCTTCTATTTTTCCTGTTGTTATAATATTTTCAATGCCCCCTCTTCTCATTGCATGTCCTATGAAAGTACATTGTCTCTCTCTTATCTTTTTGACAAGGTTTTTTGTCTCTCCAGCTCTTCGCATACATTCTTCATTAGTTATTTTTGCTGTCCAGGGGATTCGCAACATTCTTCTAATAAACCACATTTCTGCTGCTTCCAATGATTTTTGTGCAGACTTGCCTATTGTCCATGATTCACTTCCATATAACAAGATAGGTTCAATATAGCATTTTAGGACTCGTTTTCTAACATTCATTGATAAAGATGTGTTAGCTAATATGTTTCTCATTCTCTGAAATGCAGTCTTTGCTTGGCCTATTCTGTTCCTAATTTCTGTTCTGCATTTCCCATCTGAAGTTATTACCGCTCCAAGGTATTTGAATTTACCTCTATCCCCATCTGAAAATTTAGACACAACTCATATACCTCTATCCCCATCTGAAAATTTAGACACAACTCATATACCTCTATCCCCATCTGAAAATGTAGACACAATTCATATACCTCTATCCCCATCTGAAAATGTAGGCACAACTCATATACCTCTATCCCCATCTGAAAATGTAGACACAACTCATATACCTCTATCCTCATCTGAAAATATAGACACAACTCATATACCTCTATCCCCATCTGAAAATGTAGACACAACTCATATACCTCTATCCGCATCTGAAAATGTAGACACAACTCATATACCTCTATCCTCATCTGAAAATGTAGACACAACTCATATACCTCTATCCTCATCTGAAAATGTAGACACAACTCATATACCTCTACCCCCACCTGAAAATGTAGACACAACTCATATTCTCGTGTTTACATGAACACTCCGAGTTGATCCAGGACTGGCTTACTTTCAGGTGGTTGTTTGTAAGTGCGTCAGAACAGCATTGGAGAATGTGGTAAAGCCGAGGCACTGAAGGGCATCTTCTTGTATAGGTCCAAGGGCATAACGAAAGCCATAATGTCCCAGTATCTATCCCCGTTCGTTAGACGTCTTTCAAGGATGACACAAAGCTCGTGGTCGGTAGTAAGTCTATTTGAATTGCAGAATAGAGCACTGAAAAACTCGTTTTTGCTATTGTTGGTCTGAATGGCCGTTATACTTTTTTGTTATTGTTCGTTTTTCCTTCCTTCCTCGTCTTCTTTACCCCAATCTGGGGCATAGGCCATCAACAAAGGCTCTCCATTTGTTTATATCTTGGGCTGTTTCTTCTATTCGTCTCCATGTGTAGTCGACCTCTTTTTTTTTTCATCTCAGCTTTGAGACTCATTCGCCAGGTGTTTCTGTGTCTTCCTTGTTTCCTTTTTCCCTGGGGATTCCAGGTGAGAGCTTGTCTGGCTTGTGGCAGGATTACGAGGTGTATGTCCTATCCATCTCCAACGTCTTTGCATTACCATTTCTTTTAATGTTCATTTTCTGCCAAAGCTCTTCATTACTGATGGTATTTGGCCATCTAATCTGAAGGATCTTCCTTAGGCAGGTGTTAACACAGGTCTGCAGTCTCTTGGTACTTTTGACTGATGCTGTCCATGTTTCTGATCCATACAACAGGACCGATTTGACGTTTGTATTGAACAGTTTAATTTTTCCTGCCATGGATGTGCTCTTGGCCTTCTATATGTTTCTCAGCTGTAGAAATGCTACTCCAGCCTTCCCAAATCTTGCTGCAGTATCTGCTTCTGTATCACCCTCTCTGTCTATAACGCTGTCCATATATGTTGTTGGTCTGCCTGGAAGCTATAACTTTTGTTTCAATCGAAAACTGATAAAAGAGGCACTGAAGACGCGAGAGAAAGAAAAATAATAACATTATTTCTGGGACCTAAATCCTGGACTCTCGTGGGACGAGTAACCCGGTTTGTCATTACAGATCAACACACTAATCATTACTAACAGACGACGCGGTTGCTCGTCCTTTCAGAGTCATGGCTTCTGCTCCCAGTGATCGTCTTGTTATTTTTCTTCCACTCATGCATAAAATGCTTGTTATATCCATTTTCTGGCCTAACACAGTATATTCTGCTCTCTCGCTTTCTCGTTATTTCTAAAAACAGTTTTGTAAATTGTACGTAGATACTCTAAAATACTTTTAACAACTGTTCTAAGACATAAAAAAATCGCTGGCAACACGTAATTAACTGCACTGGCATGTTCACAGTTCACGTCTACACAGAACTCAGTATAGTCTTTTAGTATCCGTTTTCTGACATTGTGAAAGTGACAAAAAATACTAATTTTCACTTTCTTTAACTACTCTTTATGCAAAATACAATTCACATTGTTATATCTGCACATTAAAAAAAAACACTTTCACAGCTAAAATATCTTACCCTGGACTTACTGCGCGAATCCTTCCTGAAGGTTACGTAAAACTAGACACAGGAGAGGGAAAAACGGACCTGTTATACTAGTTACGATAACTATCTGCTGATTTAAAACTAGAAATGCGCTATCAGCAAACGGAAACACTGGCCCTGATTTTAGCCACGGGACGTCTAGTACAAGTGTTCCTAGAGGCTAAGTGCACGTCAGTTACATAAAGCAACGAAAATAGACATCCGAGAACTTGGTTTGACCGAGAAAACTCGTAACACCGAGAACCACGTGACGATACTGCCAACGCCTCAATGGATGAAATCATTTACTTATACTGCAGGACTGCTGCGCTTACATTACTTCTATATTTACACATCATAGGAAATAACACACTTTGCAAATAGTAAACTAGACCACGATTTGTGGTTACACGCCAAACAGAAACAGTCGAATACGCTTTTGTAAAACTCTGCATTGCTGTATCTAATGATATATTCTACGCTGTTAGAGTTGCATCTTGACATTAATAAGTTCTAAAATAATCTTTCCGCTTTTTTCATGCCAAACAGAACATTTTCCAACGCAAAGCTTGCTCTTGTGTTTGGAAACCCCATTTTATTTTGATTTCATAATCGAAACTCTTTCACTACAAAACAACACTGGCAGGGTTAACAGATCTTGCACGCCTGTGCAAATTAACTCTTATACTCTTGAGTTAATTTTCATGCTATTTCAGAATAAACTTTGACGAGAAATGTTGGCAGAAAGAAACTGGAAGGAAGTTACTCCATCCTAAAAAAAAAAAGTGGCGTTAGTGATGTACTCTTCTTTAAAAATGTCACTGAAACCTTGCTTAAATACAAAACATAACGTTGATTCGCATAGGCGTGCAGTTCTACCAGCACTGCCAGTGTTTTGTAGTGAAAGAGTTAATATTCAGAATGGTATTTAGGCCAAGTGTAAATGGAATTATAAGTGACACATTTCTAGCCTAACCCATAATTATAAAGTAGCTTCCTTCTATGTTATTTTTTCTGAAATCTCTCATTAACTATATATATATATATATATATATATATATATATATATATATATATATATAACCTGACAGAACCAAGGAAATTTATTTTAGAGTGAAAGAGTTATCTGGCAGAACAAAATATTGCAAGTCAGTCAGGCATCCATTAGAAAGAATGTTCAGTACAGTTCGAAACACCGACGCTTGTACACAGCAAAGTAATAAAGCAATAACGGGAGGATTAGTCTAGAAAATTTACATATAAGCACTTTAGACGTAGAAGAAAAAACAATAGTAAAAGGAATAAGTACTTCCGTGTCTAGCAATACAGCTCTAACCACAAAAGAATTTGTACGGCCATATTCAAAATGGAATTTGTATTTGTAAATATTTATCAAAGTCACTTGAGGCAACAGAGATGTGGTTTCTTGGACGAATGTTAAAGAATACCATGGACAGCTAATCAGGAAATGCCTAGTAAAAGCAAATGAAGACAGAAATCTAATCAGTCCATAAGAAAACAACAATTATCATTCACTGGATATGTAATGAGAAGGAGGAACGTAGAAAACAATAACAACATGAAAGATAAATGGGAAGAGAGGCAAGAGAAAACCAAGAGAACGAAATTATGGACAGTCTAACGCACAGAAAAAAGACAGCAAAGTAAAAGAGCACAGTAAAGTAAGAGAGCACAGTAAAGTAAGAGAGCACAGTAAAGTAAGAGAGCACAGTAAAGTAAGTGAGTAAGATGGCAAAGTAAAGTAAAAGAGCACAGTATTGTATGGTCAGACCTTGAGAAAACATAAACAAATCACTATAAAACATTAGAGAAAGAAAACTGACTAGAGAATTATCTAGAACGAGAGAACAAGGCATTAATCAATTTAGCTTGGGGGGGGGGGTGTAGATGGCTAAGTTCATTAATGTGCTGTTCTCGCTTCGCTAGGCGGTTCCTCGTCCTACTGGAGTACGGGGTTCGAGTCCTATGTACGTTTTCTTTCTCTCATGTTTTAAAGTGCTTTTTTAACGACTTTCTCAAGGTCTAACCATACAGTACTGCGCTCTCAGGAATGTCAGACAATAAATACATTGAATGTCTGTTTCCTACATATTTAGCAACTCCCCCCCCCCTTTTTTTTTGTAGACAGTTCCCCCCCCCCCCCAAATAGCATAAAACAGCTGTTGCAGTGACCGTTGTAATATCGACATTCCTTAAAATACCATTGCGCGTTCTGCGTACGTACTTTAACCTGGAAGATTAGAACAAGTGGGACGACGCCACATGTGCTGTACGGATACATTAGCCACGCATTTAGCCTGTACGTGTGGACGAAGATTTATAGAGAAATTATTGTTCAAGAGACAGAAGGACGAGAAAGGGAAAAGTGGAGAGGTAAATACATAACAAAGGCATAGTAGTAGCAGCACCAGCAGTAGTAGTAGTAGTAGTAGTAGTAGTAGTAGTAGTAATAGTAGTAGTAGCAGTAATAGCAGTATCAGTAGTAGTAGTAGTAGTAATAGCAGTAGTAGTAGTAGCAGCAGTAGCAGTAGTAGTAGTAGCAACGGAAGCAGCAGTAGTGGTAGTAGTAGTAGCAGTAGTAGTAGCAGCAGCAGCAATAGTAGTAGTAGCAGCAGCAATAGTAGTAGTAGCAGCAGCAGTAACAGTAATAGTAGTAGCAGCAGCAGCAGCAGTATTAGTAGTAGTATGTCCAACTCTAAACTGGTGCAACGAAAACCGCAGTGTCACGCAATGCCGCTTCTGTGACTCACCGAGAATATAGGCCAAAGCCCCACGATGCTTTGAGCCTCCGTCCTAAATGAGACTATCACGAGAACCACAGGGGTAAATTCAGTAGGATCACGGGGCGGTCTTGGTGGTAGAAGCGAGCGTAGTAGTAGTAGTAGTAGTGTAAATGTGAGAGTGAGGGGAGTTAGGGAGTTATGAGAGTGGTAATTAAGTAAATTAAGTAAGAGACCTGGACACTTAACAAAACAGCTGAGAAACACATAAATGCCTTCGAATGTAAATGCTATAGAAGAGTTCTTCAAATACCATGGACACAAAAAAGAACAAATATAACCATAATACAAGAACTTAATATTGAAGAAGGCCGGATAGTAAAGAAGATTAAACAGAGAAAACTTAAATATTTGGACACATTAAACGTCATGATAATTTAGAGAAGATCGTCCAGGAAGGGTACATAATGGGAAAAAGAAAGAGAGGAAGACCAAGGCGAAGATGGCTGCAAGACATCATTGATGATCTGCAAATGGATGCATCAGCAGCAGGCCATCTTGCTCACAACCGAGAGGGCTGCAGGAGTGCTGTTAGGGAGGCAAAGTTCAACACGGGACTTGCAAATGAATGAATAGAATTATGTAAAATGAATTCAAGAACAACGCAGAGATAAGACAGATGAGCAAACAACAACCTGTCTCATAGGTGATCAGAAAAAGAAGATGGACATATTTAGGCCATGTGATGAGAAGAAACAATCAAAGAATTCAATAACAAGCTATCAAATGGGGCACAACAGGCCGAAGAAAAAAAAAAGTCGACCACGTGAAACTCGAAAGAGGCCGTTGTTAAGAGAAGCCAGTTTATTGGGCATAACATCCCTTGATGAAGTTGAAAGACTCGCCGAGAACAGGAAAACTTGGCAAACAACTATGCGATCCCTATGTGACGTTTAACGGTACGGGAAAAAATGTGACGTTTAACGGTACGGGAAGGATGTAAGATGTAAGTATTAAGTAATCAAATTCTTCCAGTAGTACGAACAATGGGACCCTCGACCCTAATTTTTTTTTTTTAAGGAATATCTGACCACAGCCATCCGGGTCCCTTGATCCATGTTAGCGAACAGTTCAATCTATAGATATTATGTCCACTCTACTTTCTCATCATCTCTCATACCAAATACCTCAGTGTATAAAACAACTAACAAAACAAGTTTATTACGACAACATCAAGACACTCGCCTTGAACACAACCAAAACCAATAACGGTTCAGACCACATTCCACACATAAAGGCCACAGAACATACTATATATATATATATATCCTAGAAAGCAATAACACAGCAATGTATCACTGAACAAAAATATGCAAGCCAGTAATCCTCACACATATTAGCCTTCGTTGTCATAAGAAGCTTTAGAAATCAATACACGCAATATATATATATATATATATATATATATATATATATATATATATATATACACACACACACACACATATATACATATACAGCAATGTATTGAATATTATCATCACGCACAAGTAAAGTATTGTCAAAAGTGTGAGGGCCCTCATAACAGCATTTGTCATGAACACTAGAACATATAAAGCTCTCCCTCCAAACAGCTGTAATAAGCATCATATCAAAACTCAACATTACATGTATACTATATGTGCATGGCAGCGACATCAAAACTCATGGCAAGAAAATATGCATAATTGGATCATCGTCTCTACTACTGGTGAGATTCTTCAGATGCCGTGCGTGGAGTGGGGCTCCTCCCGGCTAATGAAGAAAGATGCGAATTGGGTTGCCGCGTGGCGCCACCGTAGAAAAGGCGAAAGAAAGGATTAAATGAAGTAATCAGTAGTCTCGACGTCAGGACTGCTCAAATCACGGCACCCCTGCTCTGGAGGCCGGCCACGTCCTATGTGCACCCATACCGAGCGGATTGCCTGAACCTGCTTAACCCAGAGGTTAAAATAAGACACTGCTGGCAAGATTCTTCGTCTGCCCGCCCAATGAAGAAACTGCGATTAGGGTTGCCGAGCGGCGACGCTGTGAAAAGTGACAGAAAGGATAAAGTGAAGATTAATCGGTATGTTCAGTAGTCTCGGGGCGAGAGCTACTCATACCACGGAATCTCTGCTCTAGAGGCCGGCCACGTCCATTATACACCCATACTGGTGAAATATGCCTAAACCTGCATAACCCAGGGGTGAAACGTGATGACTACTCATGTCATGGTACCTCCGCTCTAGAGGTCGAACACGTCCTAAATGCACCCATAATGGGATAATATGCCTAAAACGGCTTAACCCAGAGGTGAAACCTACTAGTGGCGACGATTCGTCCTCCTGGACAAAAGCTCCCTCCTGGTCACAACTAGGAAAGGTAGCGGCTACGACCGCAAAACGCTGAAGTCGGAGACACTGGACCAGTGCAGTCTAGATAGGCAACCACCTCTCACCCGGCGGGGATATATTGCTATCCAAAAACATGTCGAGGTTTTCCGGTGAGAAAGTCCAACTCTAGATTAAACTTGTGCAACGAAAACAACAATATCACGCAATCCCGTCTCTGTGACCCACCAAGAATACAGGCCCAAGCCCCGCGATACTCTGAACATTATGTGGTCCTCTCGAGGATCTCTTGTGCCCCGGACAGCAGGAGGACCACAGGACCAATTAAGGACCACATGAGTTATTCACTAGGATCAGGGGGGGATCTTGGTGATAGAAGCGAATGAAGAAGAATAAGAGGAATCATCGTTCAGTGTCTCTTACATAAGTACATCATACCATGTTATCAGTATAGACCAAAAGCATTATTGTATGACAGCCCATTTTAGCTGTATATAAATATATATTAACACCACCCCAACTCATACTACAACCTTGACATACATACCTATGGGTGCACCCAGCACATACACTATCATCCTTACGAAATCATCTCTACTAACCAAACTCATACACAACCAATCTAATTGAGACCCGGGGTGCTCGATGGAGTCACAGCCAACAACCACATATCACACACACTTACAACATAGTCAATGCGAGCTAGAATAACACTGTATATACGTCAATATAAAAAACCACCCAGACCCACAAAACCACACGATAGGTCGTCCACCGAGACATATCCCGAACTAACTGGAAAATATCTTTGCAGCAACTTGTATAGAGTTCACAGCCTAATGTTTGCCCACTGAGCACAGAAATTTTGAGAATGATTCCCCCCCCCCGGGGGAAAAAAAGGGGGGGGGGGGACTGGAATGAAAAAAGGAAGAGTTTATGGGAGAGATGGAGGAGGAAATAAAATCTTGTAAGTGTAAGAAATGAAAATGAGAACAATGGTCGAGATGTAAGCTTGCTGTACAAAAAATTTCGGCTTCAAGCCCCGGCCAGTGATGAATTAACCACATCTGGAAAGGACCCCTAGGCTAAACTTAGCCCTTCAATCTATACTGGCCATCTCCTGAGATATGACACCGATTCCCCTCTAGTTGTGATCTCTATTGTTACTATATGACTTTGTATTACACTGACTACACACAAACTGATACGCCACTGTCGTTTGGATAACATACTAGTGTTATAAAAGATTGCCACCTGAAACGATGAACCGTATTTGCAGAGTTTTTTCCCTTTGACGCCAGTCCTTTTCTCCCCGGCCCTTTTCCGGGACCCTCGGGTTACGCCTGTTCAGCCTAGTCGCCCTATTCGCTGGCCACTGGTCTCAGTCAGGATTTTCTCCAGAAGATTAGATGTCTAGCGCCTAGAAAGGATCATATCTGCTGCAAGGTGAGGTGCATGAAGAGATTCTATACACACAGGGCTGTCAATGATTAAGGTAAAACATATATTCACGTCCAAATAAGGGAATTCCATGCGTAAAGGGTTTTTTTCAGACTGGACTAATTTTGTACCTTCATCATAAGAAGATCATTCACTCACTTGAGAGCACAGGCCATGGATAAAGGCTCTCCAGTCATCTATGTTCTTGGAGTTGTTCTCTGCTTTCTTCCATGTGTATCCCTTGTCTCTGAGCACTGTCATAATTTCTCGTCTCTAAGTATTTCTAGGTCTTCCTTGTTTTCTGTTTCCTTGAGGATTCCATGTCAGTGCCTGTCTTGATATGCTGGTGTCGGGTTTCCTCCGTGTGTGGCCAATCCACCACCATTTCCTAGATATGATTTGTAGGTTCTTAGGTTCTTGTCCTGCCCTTTCGCAGACCTCCTCGTTCCTGATCTTGTCCTGTCATTTAATTTTTAAAATCCTCCTCAAGCAGTAGTTCATGGGTGTTTGTATCCTCTGTTGTACTGATCACATTCATAAAGGACTAATTTTGTACCTACATCATACGCGCAAACATGCCATAAATATCGACTGTAGTATCTTAATTGCTGGAAAACAACTAAAGAAATAGAAAAGAAATTAGACTCTTTTGAAAACAAATGCATAAGGAAAATACTCGGCATCAAGTGGAATGAATTCAAGAACAATGCAGAGATAAGACAGATGACTGAACAACAACCAGTCTCACGGGTGATCAAGAAAAGGAGATGGACATATGTTGGCCACTTGATGAGAAGAAATGAGCAGAGAATCCCAAAACAAGCTGTCAAGTGGAACACAACAGGCCGAAGAAAAAGGGGCAGACCGCGTGAAACTCTGAAGAGAACATTATTAAGAGAGGCCAAGTTAACAGGCATAAAATCCATTGTTGAGGTTGAAAGACTCGCCGAAGACAGGAAATATTGGCGAACTACTTTGCGAGCCCTATGTGACGTCTAACGGCACGGGAAGGATATAAGATAAGATCTTAATTGCTGACTTGAAGCACTTTATCAGCAGATGTCGCAGCCAAGATCTATTACACGCACACCAAACAAGACAAGTGAGCCATTCTTCTTCTTCTTCTTCATGTGCCGGGTCATGCTAAATCGAAAGCTGAGTCCCCAAGATGAAGCCTCACAGTTTTCTCCAGGTCCTCGTGGCAACCCCACAGCTTCTGTCTCAGATCCATCCTCTGTGGCCAGGTCTGTCTTCGTAGGACGGTGAACTTTGGGCACTCTTGGAGCACATTCTAATTCCCAGAGAGAACCTTATAAAACAAACTTCTCAAAATACTCCGACATCTTTGACACTGGTTACAAGAACCGTCGGCAAGTTGTAATTTCGCAGTCTTTATGTAATTAAGCCATGATTTTCTTTTTTTTTTAATTTAGAAGATTATGGGTACATTTTTTTGTAGGTTCCTTCACTAGAAAAAGTTGAGAACTCCCGAATTAATTAAATTATAATCTGATGCGGGTTATGAATAAATTTCATTCCTCACTCCCTCGCTCGTATTTGGTTCTTGCATCCACGCACAAGGTGAAAAGTCATAACGTGACATTCTTCTTTTGTCATGTACAGTATAAATCAGGTATAGTTTTTGTTTTTCCCCACCGCTTATTTGTACAAGTCTGAGCCCTAGGAATAAGGGACGCTAAATGAGAGACATTTATTAGAAGAACTGAGGAATCTTTATTTCCATCTTTGCATTTTGTTGAAAAATGTTCTTTCAGTGACAAGCATCTGTAACCATGCAAGCACATTCATTATAAATAAAGCAAAATATATGATATAAACATCATATTCATTACTTACCTTCCTTCGTGCATAAGCAGTAATTTTAAAAATGGTTGAAGCAAAATTGCGAAAGTATCAGAGAACAATTTCAAGGCAGGGGAAATAACTCAGTAAATATGTTAGCAGAAGTTTTCGCTGTGGGCAGGACTAAGATCTCCACACTCACGTTCCGTAAACTGTTTAGTTCGCTCATTCAAGAGGTATGTGTGAAGTTTGTTCAGAATCTACAGCCAGCGAAGATGTTACGTTTAGGTTTAGGAAGACACGTTTTTTTTTTGTAGGGAATGTTTTATTCTGGCAAACTTATCAGTTTCCTTAGATTAGCACATGGCTAAAGGTGACACGATACGACGCAGTCTCTCTGTGTCATTTATAATAAAAAGAACTAGCTTAAAACAGAAATATTAAGACCTGAAACACAACGGAAAGCAGTTCTGGTGTTCAAACTGGCTCTCCCCGCTCCAAATCGTTCTTTAACTTCATAAATCGTATTTGTACCAATACCGGCCCGACTCAACCAAAAATTTGCTTACAGTTCTGGCTTCGCAGTGCTACGTCTGTCAGACTCCGTTGCAAATGGTACATTTCTTCACACTCCAACACCATCCAAAATTGCTTATAACTCCAGCTTCTCAGCCATGTTTTTAAAGTTACTTGTTTGAACATTGTTTCATTATTGTATGAAAATGTATAAAGTAGGAACAGCTTTATTACTAGCAAGTACACAGTTGTGACGTTTCGGCGTGAGCCTTAATCATAAAAAAAAAAATACACAGGATGAAGAAGTAGAGAGAGAGAGGATAAATATAAATTCACATGAATGCTATGTTTAGAAAAATCAATGAATAGAGCACTTAGCTGTAACTTGTAAGAAGCTATGGCTTGTCTGACACTGTGTCAGAATTTATATTTTATATCCTCTATTTATTTGTCCTGTATGTTTTTGTATGATTAAGGCTCATGCTGAAATGTCACAACTGTGTACTCGTTAAGTAATAAAGCTGCTCCTACTTTTTTTCCTAGTTTATATATTTTGGTATCACAGGTTTACTGTATTGGTTCTGTATATAGTTATATACTCATACACTAATTATTGTATATATACCTGGACATTAACAAAACAGCTGAGAAACACATAAATGCCTTTAAATGCTACAGAAGAGTTCTTCAAATATTATGGACACAAAAAAGAACAAATATATCCATAATACAAGAACTTAATATTGAAGAAGGCTGGCAAGTAAAGAGGATTAAACAGAGAAAACTTAAATATTTTGGACACATTAAACATGATAATCTAGAGAAGACCATCTTTGAAGGGTACATAATGGGGAAAATAAAGAGAGGAAGACAAAGGCAAAGATGGCTGCAAGACATCATTGATAATCTTGCAATGGATGCATCAGCAGCAGGGCATCTTGCTTACAACCGAGAGGCCTACAGGAGAGCTGTTAGGGAGGCAAAGTTCAGTTCCACAAGGGGCATGCAAATGACTGACTGACTTCATTATTGTATGATACTGTAAATGTAGTGGTTCTAGAGATTTCCGCTTTTCTTCTGTTATTGTCAGTTCGAGGGAAAGTCAGTTTGAAAAAAGTCGCAAATCCGCAGACTGAAAATAATTGAAAATTTATTGATAATTATTTGACTGTATGTAGCACCACCAGTTGGTGTGAAATTAGAACCAAAACTATATTCCAGCATGCCTCAGTTATTTAACAGCAACCATTATAATATGGTGTGTTACATGCGTGTACACAAGAAGACAGGGAGTTGTGTGTTTTCTGTGGGACAGAGGAGTGTGCACAGAGGAAATGCATAAAGAAATGTTTGAAGTTTGTGGTGAAAAGTGTATGTCAAGAAAATTCATCTATAATTAAATTGGATCCAGAAATTCAGTAATGGATGAATCACCTGGATGGTCGCCATTTCCGAGATGACAAAGACATTGCCAAAGAGGTAACTTGTTGACTGCGGTAGCGGTCAGAAACCTTTTTTGATGGTGGCTTTCAAGGACTTGTGAATTGATGGGAGAGTGTCAGAATGTACAGGGGATTTATGTTGAAAACAATTAATTCTTCTCATTGTTGGTTGTAATTAGTGATATTCTGTAGAGGTCAGGGTCATATAAAAAACTATAACACGATCTCTCTCTCTCTCACACCTGAATCATGGCCAAATCTAGTTTTAAAATTAGACATTTGAGAAACTTTACACTGTCATTTTTACTCAAGTTTCACATTCTTGTGCACTGGTTTTTTTTTTTTTTGTTGTTATGTAAGAAGTTAATAGTTTATTCTTGGCATTTTTATTTCCCCTTGGTTAGTAAGTATGTGAACTATTTTGGCTCTTTCTGCATTTGGCATTTCTATTTTCTACATCATTTTAAATGGCATTTTAGGGTAAATTTTCTTTTTCATGCTGAAATACTTTTTTTGTTATTAAATTTATGCATATGATAGATCTTTGTCAGCAGATGCTAGGAAAACTCTTGAAATGCTAAATCAAGCCAGCATTACTATTTGGGAGTGAACCATGGTAATTACCAAAAACAATAATGAGAGTATCAGAGGCATTTGAAATGTGGTTTCTAAGAAGAATGTTAAGAATAACATGGACCACAAAAATAATGAAGAATGTTAAGAATAACATGGACCACAAAAATAACAATGAAGAATGTTAAGAATAACATGGACCTCAAAAATAACAGGATGCCTGTATTACAAGATCCTAAAGCATACACTCTGGATTCATGCAGCAGTCTTGACTTCTAAACAATATGGACCCTTACAGAATCTGCAGAAAACATTGCAGTTTATCTAAAACACTGCAGACTTTGACTTTTAGCCATACATTAAAGCATTCTCCAGAACACATCCTACAACCCTGCACTTTCTGCAGAAACTTATGAGACTAAAACTGGCCCCAGAAAAAAAAAAAAAAGAGCATGGATGACAAACTGTGAGTATGCATGAAAAGCTTGGACAGTCAGTAAAGAGATCTGGAGTCAGCTGAAATGTGGTTCTTATGAAGAATGTTGAAGGTACCATGGACAGTGAGAAAATTGAATGAGGAAGTTCTGAAAGAGACGCAAGAAACAAGGAAAATTATAACAAAAATCAGAAAACTACAGTCTAAATTTGTGGGGAATGTTTTGAGGAGAGACAAGCTAGAGCACCTAATGGCAACAGGGAGGATCGAAGGTAGAAGAGACAGAGAAAAAAGATGTTTGATGGTGTGGCATTTTGATGTGGGAAATGCTTAATGACTAGCCTGTTGAGATGCACGAAGGATTGAGGGTTATAGAAAGACATTATATCCTGCCCCTGTTGGCAGGGATCTTGAGAGAGAGATGCTTGAAAAACTACCCAAGGAGATAGCCTGTCATGTTATCTGGGCAAATGAAACTGAACATGGAAAAAGACAGTGACTTTTAGTTATGGGAAGAAACACAAACGATATATAGTTCTAGTGAACAGTGCTCAGCTATCTCAGAAGATACATTATCTTTTGTTTCTTATAGAGGAGGGTTAAAAAAAAAAAACAAAACTGAAGATTGTTTTATTGCAGCTCCACTACAGCTTTGTGTAGGACTGCCACAGCTGCAGCTTTTATACATAGGGTTTTGCATAGCTGTTTGGCCAGAGCAGCAACCAGATGAACAAAAGGAATGATGTGTCTCCAGGGTAGTCAAATATCATCTCATCCTTAGAAAACAGAGACAATACATTTGTGATGCAAAGCATGCCAAGGGTGTGCTAATCAACTGGCTGTCAGTGCAATATAACGAAATTGTGTAGTAGGGTTCTGTACTGTATATTTATGGGAGCGTGTACAAGTTGACAGCAGACAGAAATAAGAAGAAAAATTTTTTTTCTTCTTTCTAGAAAATGAATAGTGAGAAATTTTTGCCAGCTAAACGTTTGTGGGGTACAGAAAAAAATGTCTGGTGAGTACATTTCAATTGTCACTGTTTTCTTTCACCATTCTTTTTTTTTTTTTTTTTGTGAATCTTTACAATCATAGTATGCAGCACTGTTGTAACTTTTGCTATCTTTCCTGTGAACATATGTGCCGTGATTAAAATGTTCACGAGTCTATTTAATACACTGCAAGTAATATTTAAGGGAAAAGAGACAGCTGACGAACCTGGGAAAAAACTATCACCTGCAGATATATTATAGATAATAAGTTACTCTTACCTAAAAAAAAAAAACACCTGGACTTATGGCATATTTTATAATGTGAAGGTAGTTAGCACAGAGAATGCTAATTTAGGTACTATTCTATTTCTTTTATCTTCTATTTTTTGTGTCCTTTCTTTTTTTAAAGTATGTTTTAGCTTGTGATCTGTATACTGAGCTGTTTTAAGACTGAACAAAAATATCTGCTGTAACCCACTCCCAGTCCAACATGATGCTGTGCCTCAGCATCGTCACAGTATCAGCGGCAAAGAACATCAAGCCCACTATTCCGCTGAGGTAGAGGAAAAAAGAGCTCACGTCTTTCCTCTCTGCTTCTGTATCTAACTCTTTTAACTCTTTGGTCTTTTTTTTCTTTCCCTCAAAAAAAAAAAGCTTTTGAAGATAAAGATCCATCTCATATTGAGGATTTCTTACCTGTGTGCCTCACCGACCTTTTTTTTAGGTGAGAAGATGGACCAGCAAATAAAAAAATCCACAACATAAGACAAATAGTGAGCAGATCCATCTCCTGTATAACCAAGCAGTCCAGCACTTGACATAGTGAGAGGCAGTTTGGAAGAAAAAAAAATTGTTTATTTTTTTTTTTCTGCTGGAACTTATTGAGGAGGCTAATGCTCCTAAAAGTGGGAGGACATCAAACCTGTCTTCTTCTGTATACTCCCAAGAAATAAAATAAGATATTATATCTTGATGTGACTCTTCAGTGTCACTAAGATCATTGTCATCACCACCAGTGTGTAAAAATGTAAAGCTCTTAGTCCGACAGTTTAAAGAGCAGATGAAAAACTTGGTTTGTTGTTGTTCTGATATCCTATAGCTGTGAACTATTGTTCCACGCTGGGAGCTATTGTTCCATGCTGCGATAATGTTGAAACATGGTCATCACTTTTGATAGGGCTTGCTATGGTAGCTTGGTTGAAAAAATAAAAGTATACGCAGGAGAAAACCTCCACCACCACAATCACCCATACCCTTTTAGCATAGCGGAAAGAAGACCACCCCAGAGAGATGGGATGAGCTCTAGATAACTGTGACATCTCTTTAGTCACAGTTGTCAGAAAAATGAACAGAGAAATGTGCAGCCAAGGACAAAAAAGATAGGTGTTTTGCAAGGGGATAGAAAAGATTGAAGCTCTACAAGATGGCAGAAAAGATTGAAGCTCTACAGTATGACAGAAAAGACTGAAGCTCTACAAGATGATAGAAAAGATTGAAGCTTTACAAGATGATAGAAAAGATTGAAGCTCTACAAGATGATAGAAAAGATTGAAGCTCTACAAGATGATAGAAAAGATTGAAGCTCTACAAGAGGACAGAAAAGATTGAAGCTCTACAAGATGATAGAAAAGATTGAAGCTCTACAAGATGATAGAAAAGATTGAAGCTCTACAAGATGATAGAAAAGATTGAAGCTCTACAAGATGATAGAAAAGACTGAAGCTCTACAAGATGATAGAAAAGATTGAAGCTCTACAAGAGGACAGAAAAGATTGAAGCTCTACAAGATGATAGAAAAGATTGAAGCTCTACAAGATGATAGAAAAGACTGATGCTCTACAAGATGACAGAAAAGCTAGGAGCTCCACAAGAGAACAGAAAAGCAAATATTTCTCATTATATTGAAAAATCTGAAATCATTTATCACTAAGAGAAATATAAACCTAGAACTTCATTAATATTGAAGTTATGAGTTTGGTAAAAGCTGAGATTTTGGTAGATGATTTTAAAAGATGTTTTTATTTTCCTGTTTTAAATTAACAAAGCAAGTATAGCTGTTTTAATCATCTGCATTTTTCTTAATGAATAATTCCACAGTCCATGGTGTGTGTATGAGTTTAATGATAATAATGGAGTAGTATTTTAACAATGTTAACATTACTGAAAATCAGCATGTCTTGTATTGGTCTAGTACAATGTTTCCCAACCTGGGGTGTACACCCCTAGGGTGGGGACTAGAATATATTTATATTATACTTTTTCAGAACTTGGTTGACTGTTATGCTGTGGGGGAGGGGCATCAGAATCTTTGAAGTGTTGAGATGGGGGGCATGATCCAAAAAACGGTTGGGAAACACTGGCCTAGTTTGTAATAAATAAGATACATTTTCTCAAATATTTTAATCGCCTTTTATGAATATCAGGGTAGACATATCCAAGCTTGCAGTTGAGAACAAGGCCTTGAATTTGGGTCAGGGCTTCCCAGATTTCATGGCTCCAGACACTATTGTCAACTGTTTGAAAGATGTGGCCAACAGTGATGTATCTCAGGTCCATCAGTATACTAGAAGCTTTGTAAGTGAATAATCTTGAGTGGTGTCTGTAATGTAACTTGTATTGAGCATTGTGCTCAGCAGCGTAACATTAGCCTGCTTTCTTTGGTTTGGGTTTATACAATCATGCACCAGTCACAGCTGCGTTTGAGACTAACCATCAATTCATGTATGTTTGTCAGCCATTATGAGGGAGGGCAGGCACCAAGCACACTTTGCTACTATAACATCTTACAACACAAACAGACATGTTTCTTATATCTTATCTTATATCCTTCCCGTGCCGTTAGACGTCACATAGGGCTCGCAAAGTAGTTCGCCAATTTTTCCTGTCTTCGGCGAGTCTTTCAACCTCAACAATGGATTTTATGCCTGTTAACTTGGCCTCTCTTAATAATGTCCTCTTCAGAGTTTCACGCGGTCTGCCCCTTTTTCTTCGGCCTGTTGTGTTCCACTTGATAGCTTGTTTTGGGATTCTCTGCTCATTTCTTCTCATCAAGTGACCAACATATGTCCATCTCCTTTTCCTGATCACCCGTGAGACTGGTTGTTGTTCAGTCATCTGTCTTATCTCTGCATTGTTCTTGAACTGGTTCCACTTGATGCCGAGTATTTTCCTTATGCATTTGTTTTCAAAAGAGTCTAATTTCTTTTCTATTTCTTTAGTTGTTTTCCAGCTTTCACATGCATAAATGAGGGTGGATATTACATTTGAATTGACATGTTTACCATCATTTTAAAATACTAACAGAAAGCAAATTAGCCTGGTAACTGTATGGGAATTTAATCACAAAATGTGAATTACAACACATTAAATAAAGAATCACACTGTAATAACTTTTCAGTGATGAAGAAAAATGTGAATACACATGTACACACGCATGTACTCACCAAATGATGATGCAGTGTGCTTGTTCGTCTCCTTCTCTTGTCTTGTGGTGAATTTGTAGTGAATCTACAGCTCCAGATGTTTGTAAATTAATCAAAGAATGAATCACAATACATTGAACAGTCATAAATAATGTTTTCAGTGACATATGAAAATGAATATTTTACGTAAATTTGTAAAAAAAAATTTGTCCTTCTTAACTGTTAGTATTTTTTTTTGGTTGTATTTTTTATTTCTTTTGTGGCAGTCAGTCATTTGCATAACAGCACTCCCGTAGGCCTCTTGGTTGTAAGCAAGATGCTGATGCATCCATTTCCAGATTATCAACGATGTCTTGCAGCTATCTTCACCTTGGTCTTCCTCTCTTTCTTTTTCCCATTATGTACCCTACCGAGACGGTCTTCTCTAAATTATCATGACGTTTAATGTGTCCAAAATATTTAAGTTTTCTCTGTTTAATCCTCTTTACTAGCCAACCTTTTTCAATATTAAGTTCTTGTATTATGGATATATTTGTTCTTTTTTGTGTCCATGATATTTGAAGAACTCTTCTGTAGCATTTACATTCAAAGGCATTTATGTGTTTCTCAGGTGTTTTGTTAAGTGTGCAGGTCTCACAGGCATATGTTGCGATGGGAAAGATGCATGCCCTTGAAAATCTTATTTTGTGGCAGACTTGGAATAAATGAACACTAATCATCATTATTAGGAAGATCTTCAGAGTCACTCTCTTCCTGAGTTGGAGATTCACGCACAAAAAACACTTTAACATCATCATCACTTTCTGCTGATGGTCCTGGCTGAGGGTCACTTTCCACTGATGTTCTTGGTCGAAGTTCTTCTGATGCAGCTGTGACTTTCTTGTGGAAAATATCTAAAGTTGCTTGCTTGGTTTGTCTCTTCTTTTCATCGTAAATTTGCTTGTAGCAAGCAAGTGCATCATTGATCTGTCTCTCAACTAACAGGTAGCGTTCTGCACTGGGGTCCATGTCCTCAATTTTTTTTAGTAAACTGTTGGCTGTGGACAGCATCTCTGCAAGACTCTTCACAGTCAACACCTTTACCTGCTCCACATGTTCCTCTTGGGTTCTAGGTTCTTCCTCTGCAGCATGCTGTGCTTCTATTTCCAGCAGTTCATCATTTGTTAACTCTTTGGGAACAAATTCCAACAGTTCTGTTATATCCTCCTCCTCAACATTCACGTCTAAATTGTTATTAGCCAAGTCAGAAATAGCTCTGTTTAATCTAGACACTTCCTCATCCTTCTCGAAACCCCTGAAATCTTTCACAAATCGCTTCAGGGTCTTTTTCCATATGTTGTTCATGCACTGGGTGGTAACATCATTCCAAGCAGAAGAAATGTTTTTGATGGCATCATAAATATTGTATTCTTCCCAGAACTCGAGGAATGTCTTTTGGGTATCATCCAATGCAGCCACTGCCTGTGTGAAACACCTTTTCAGGTAGTAGGCTTTGAAGATTGCAGTTGCACCTTGGTCCATGGGCTGTACCATTGAGGTCGTGTTTGGGGGGAGAAACACTGCTTTTATGTTTGGGTGCAGATCACCAATGTGAGGGGGGTGTTCTGGAGCATTGTCTAAAATTAGAAGCACTTTAAATTCTTGGTTTCTGGAAGCCAGATAAGCTTTGATCTCATTCACATAACAAGTCAGCAGCACGTCCTCGAAAATCATCTGGGTCATACAGGACTTCCTGTTACTCCGGTAATAGACAGGGAGCGTATGCTTGTTGATACGCCAGAATGCCTTGGGATTCTCATTGTGCCAGATAACCAATGGCTTTAGCTTAAACCCGGCTACGTTTCCGCCTAACAGAACCGTAGCACGCTCCTTGAAGTCGGAAGCAAATTTCACGTGTTGGTGGATGAAATACCGCGCCGGAACTTGTTTCAGATAAATCGCTGTTTCATCCATGTTGAAAATTTGTTCCGGCGTATAGCCACCCTCAGCGATGATCTTGTCCAGCTCGTCGACGAAGGCCGCAGCTGCCCGGGCGTCTGCACTCCCAGCCTCCCCGGTTATCTTAATTCTGTGGCGCTGCTTGAAGCGCTTAAACCAGCCGGAAGAAGAACCGAACTGCATGTCGTAATCATGATACGTGGATCCCTTGATAGCTTCTTAATCTTTTCCTTGTTCTGTATGATCGTGGTGATGGTGGAGTGGTAGAAGCCCAGGTCACGTCCTATGGCGTTCACGTTTTTCCCGTTTTCGTACTGCTGGATGATTTTCAGCTTCGTCTCCAGATCAATGGCACGGCGTTTCTTCTTTGACTCCTGCACAGGCTTGGTCTGAGCGTCCTTAGAGGCCATGCTGCCGTAGATCTGAGGGAAATGTCGCTTCACAAGTTAAAAGTTCCGCCGCAGCAAGGCAGTGGAAGATATGAATCGGGCAGTCGCGGTTCCTGTTTCACGGCGCACTCTTTTATTATTTTCTGTAATAAAATACACGCTATATCACAGCAGAAAATATCATAAACACACCAGGTTCTCGCTTCTGTCCGTTACATACGAGGTACAGTACTGTATAAACTGTGTGGCCTACACCGAAATCGATAAGCGTAACGCGTACGGCCTCAGCGGCCTCTAGCGGCCGGGTTAGGCCATTTCCAGAACGTGTTCCGGTTTGTTTTTTTTTTACCCATGAGATCTGGGTCGGTACGAACGTTCGTGACTCGGTCGGCTGGAAATCAGCGTATCACTGTAGTTATTTAGTGCCTTGTAAAATATTTTATATATAAGTCCAGCAACCTTTCAGGTCATTTTTATGTTTTTACTTGGCCATTCATTTACGTCTGCGTGCACCATGGCTGTCCTAATTTCTTTTTTCGTCCCCGTGAACTTCGTGTTAGCCCCAGACTTCGTCAGAGGTAACTGCATACTTGTTTGCTTTTACTATTAAAAGCTACTAATTTATGTAATATATTGTAGTATTGTTATAAGCAGTAGCATTATCGCGATTGGGCATTATTTTCCCTTTGAATTTAATGTTTTGGTTTCCAGCTCATTTGAAAAACAAATACAGACAAGTAAAATATTCATAGTAAGAAGAGTAGGGAATGGAGAGAGAGTCACTGTACACCGGAGGTGATTAGAAGTAACAGAAGTCTTTATTACCCCTCCCAGCAATGTGCAGCAAAATCAACCATTGTCAAGAAGGCAGTTTGCCCTGTCAGCACTGAAGAGTACTAGAGGAAGGGTTGATTGATTGATCTTTATTTCAAAAGGGTTAAGAATTGGGCACGCAGGTCCGTCTGACATTCTGCCCTTTATCATACATCTTTCACTCTATTCCAGACATTCCACAATATGCTGTTCATGTAACAAACATAATTAACATGAAGCGGAGAGGCATAAAATAAAATCTAACATTTATGTTTCGCTCTTAGAAGACAAGACTGTAGTTCATGTGTGTTCTTTGTTATGAATTATTGACACACTGAGAAAATTATTTTATTTACAGGTAGAAGTTATTTAAAGCATTTAAGGTCACTTTTTTATGTGGAGCAGTCCATGAAATGTAGAAAAAATAGATCAGTATTTTAAAGTTCTCCAGGATAGAGATTTGTAATATAAATATTTTTGTGGTAGATTGTAGACTTTCATATTTATCAGTTCCATCACAGATATCAGCTCATTTCTATAGTGACTTCCTTTGCCACACTAGACTAAATAGTGTGGTGGATGTTACTGTCACCAGTTTATGTAACTGGGACTAGTCTTTGTTTTTGTTGTGAGATTTGGCAGTGGCCTTTCCAGTGTTCATTCTAACCTGTAAACACTGGAGACCGTGTAAAAGACCATACTTTTGTTATTACGTGTCATGTCAGATAGTGTTGGCAATCATTCTTTTCCATCTTGTGCAGTTCTTGATGTTTCTGATTAATTCGGATGCTTTTCTTTTTTCCAGGCCGTTTGGTTGGTCCAGTGAGATATCTTTCTCTTGGCCTTCCTCTCCTCCTTTTCTTCTTAAAAGGTCAGTAGTAAGTTTTCTAACTTTTGTCTTCCTGTGATTTGTCCAGGAAATTTTGGCTGTCTTTTTTTTTTTTTTTTTGCCTTATCATTTTAACCAGTTTTTGTAGCTCTGAAACATCTTTGAGGAATTCTTTGCTTTTTTTTTCTGTCTTTCTAGGGTTTTGTTGCATCTTTCACCAAAACCACATCATTTGTTTCTTCTAGTTTATTTGCTATCATTTTGTTGACAAGTTTTACAGCTGTATAGCAATATTGGCTCTACATAGCACTGTAATACTCTTTTTCATCACTTTTAGGGACATTTTCTTATTTGTTAGTATCTTCTTCTTGTCATAAAAGGCAGCCTTTACCATATCTGTTTATGATTTTATTTCATCTGTCCAAAAGACAGATACATATATTCATATCGCCAAGCCAGTGATGTATTATTCTACATCTTACATCCTTCCCGTGCTGTTAAATGTCACATAGGGCTCGCATAGTTGTTTGCCAAGTTTTCCTGTTTTCTGCGAATTTTTCAATTTCATCAAGGGATGTTATGCACACTAAACTGGCTTCTCTTAACAGTGTACTCTCTAGAGTATTATGTGGTTGATCTCTTTTTCTTTGGCCTGTTGTGCATCACTTGATAGCTTGTTTTGGTATTCTCTGATTGTTTCTTCTCATCACATAGCCTACATATGTCCATCTTCATTTTTGATCACCCATGAGACAGATTGTTGTTCTCTCATCTGTCTTATCTCCGTGTTATTCTTAAATTCGTTCCACTTTATACCAAGTATTTTTCTGAGACATTTGTTTTCAAAAGAGTCTAATTTCTTGTCTATTTCTTTAGTTGATTTCCAGCTTTTGCATGCATAAATGAGTGTGGATATCACATTTGAATTGAATAATCTTAACTTGGTTTTTGTGCTTATAACTTTTGAATTCCATGTTATCAAAATTTTTGAAGGACAGTGCTGCTTTTGCAATTCTAACTTCCTTCCATGTGTCACCACCCTGGTCTATGTAGCTGCCAAGGTATGCAAATTGATTTACTTCATCAACAGCTGTTCCTTCTGCATATATTTTTCCTTTTTGATTAATGAGAAGTTTCATTATTTTTGTTGTGCCTTTGTTAATTTCAAGACCTATTTTACTAGACAAGGAAGACAGGGAATCTGTTTTTTTACTGCATCGATTTCACATTGTCACTGATAAGAGTTATGTCATCTGCAAAATCAAGATCTTCTATTTGGGTCCCATGTCCCTAATCAGTGCTGATTTTACCTGTACAGCATCTTTTCATTATAAAGTCTATGGCAATTCCAAAAAAGCAAGAGAGATAATTTACATCCATGTTTCACGCCTATTTCAACTGAAACCATTCGCTCATTCTTTCTTCTGTCTTGAATGCACAAACATATCCGTTGTAGAGATCTCTAATGATGTTGACACTTGTAGATGGTATTCCATATAGTCTTAAAATTCTCCACAATGAATCTCTGTGTATGCCATCAAATGCCTTTTTAAAGTCTATATAAGTTTAGAAGTAATGGTTTCTGCTTTTCAGTATGTTCTTCAAATATTATTCTTAGAGTAAAGATCTGGTCGAGACGGCTTCTCCCTTTTCAAAATCCTGCCTGTTCTTCTTTCATTGCATTATCCATTACATCCTTAATTCTATTCAGAATCACTTCATAAAACACCTTTGACACAACTGACATTTATTGCAGTCACAGAAGTTGCCACTTTTGGGTATTTTAAAAATGATTCCTTTTTTCCATCTAGAAGGAACCTTTTCTTCTTTCCAAATTGTATTAAACATTCTCTGTAGTTGGCTCATGTTGTCACTGTTAATAGCTTTTAACATTCAGTGTAACTTCATCTAAGTTAACTTTTAATTGTGGGACTGGTAAATTGGTTTCAAGAGTTATTAAGTCATTTGGGTGTGGTCGGTTAAGTATTTCTTGGAAGTGTTCGGCCCATCATTGCTTTTGGTCTTTACTTGATGTTAATAGGTTGTCTTTTTGTTAAAGACCAGTCTTTCTCTAGAAGTAATAGCACCTGTTAGCTTCTTCTGTATGTTATATGGAGTTTTGCTGTCTTCTGTTTTTTGCTGCATTCTTTGCTTCTTTTGCCATATTGTCCTTATATTCTCTTTTGTCTCTTCTAGCTGAACTTTTTGTTTTATTGTCTAGTTCTTTGCATGTTGCTTTTGCCAAAACCTTTCCAAGATATGTCTTTACATTCAACATGGCTAATTTGGCCGCTCGTCTTTCATGTATTTCCATGTGTTATCTGAGAACATATATATATATATATATATATATATATATATAAGTGATGTATAGTACAAGTGATATAGAATTGTTGTTTGTCTGGTGTGTAATTTAAACCTTACATTTGTTTTCTTTGAAGGGGCATCCTCGGTTGATTAATGCTCTTGCCAAACTATATGAGCCACACTTACAGCGGCTGGTGGATCCTACAACTGATATCCTCATCAGTGTGGGAGCATATGGATCCCTGTTCTCCATAATTCAGGGCTTGGTTAATCCAGGAGATGAGGTAAGAACAGAATTTTTTTTCTTATGACATACCAGATGACATGTTACTTACAGCATGAACATAAGTTGTTACAGTTATTAATAATATGTCTTTATTTAAAATAGTACAGTGCCATCTGGAAACCACTGGAATGTGGCTTCTTAGAAGAATTCTAAGAATAACATGGACAGCAAAGAAATCAAACGAGGAGGTTCTGAGAGAGGCTGGAGAGATGAAGCGAGCAGCAACAAGTCAGAAAGAGACAATCCAAATCCATAGGACATGTTCTATGGCAAGGCAAGCTAGAGTACATTGTGATAATGGAAAAGATAGAGGGCAATAGAGATTGAGGTAGACAAAGAGAGAATGATGGACGGACTAATGAGATGGCACTGACAGAAAATGCCACCATGGCTTATGCTCAGCACTCGGAACAGATTGTGGAAAAGCGTGATCATCAACACCAATTGGCAGGGCGATATATAGACAGATGCACATTTGTTGCATAACGTAATGTTTCAGATTAAACAAGTACAAATACAGTCGAACCCACTTAATATCACATTGCTTTATGTCACCACCTGGATATTGCCACATAAATTTTTATCCCCAGCCAACTCCCATGAATAATTAATGGGCTTTACTCCCATTAATATCACCTCGCTTATTGCCACAAATCAGTTAATGTCACTGTATTTTTGCACCTGGAGGAGCTAAAGACCCACTTTGTATCACAGACTGGGTGAGTACAAGCTACAAACATCTCACAAAGCATTATCAGCTTCACAGTTCATCAGAGGGGCCAGCCATTTGATCACTAAGTAATTGCCGCATCAACCTTTTTAACATATGGGCATCGAAACTCACATGGTATGAATGAAAGGCTTACCACGACTGCCCTTTCGTGATTAAAATCTGGCTTTTTTTGGGGTCATTGGCTTCTTTATCAAGACTTGGGCAGTGTTAAATTGGCAATGTGAGGTGATAGTCAGACTCGAAAGTGTACTGTGAATTGTATAGCCTGGAACTTCTCGTTCTCATTGTGATAGATAATGGCTACTAAACGCAAACATGTTGGTCTGGATTTGAACTGTAAAATGGATATTCTGAAGCAAGTTGATGAAAAAGTTAAAGAAAGGATATAGTGGATAAATTCGAAATTGACGTTTCAAACTGTTAAAAACAGAGACAAACTTGAATGAGACTTTCACTCGTCTTTAGTTAGGTCAGACTGTAAGCAAAAGCATGTGAGTTCCTACATGGATTTTGAGTGTGCTCTGCTGAAATGGTTCAGACACGTTCTGCACAGTTGCCTGTGTGTGGTCCCTGTGCAGGCAGAAATTGCAGAACATTTTGTGAAAGAAATGGATATGCCTGACTGGAAGTGTTCGAATGCCTTTCTTGAACACTTTAAGAAATGCCACAACATAACATTTAAGGCCACTTCAGGTGAAGTGGCCCAAGTTAACACTGATGTCGTTAATGATTGGATTTCTCGCTTGCCTAAATTTCTGGTTGCATACGATGTGACATTAAACAGACTATACTTTAATATCACCTTTTAAGTGTGACCAATTTGCAGCAGAAGAAGTAAATTTTTGAATGTTTTCTCAAAACTTGGAAGTGAATATGAAGCAAATTTTCAAAACCAAAGCCCGTATAAATGTCAGACTTGCCTGAAATTTATCATATTTTAAACAATTTTGTATGAAATGTCCAATTTTTTTAAGCTGTCAGAAATTACCTGCAATTTCCCTATTTTTTTTTTCAAGGTTATAATCATTGAACCTTTCTTTGATTGCTACCTGCCAATGGTGACTGTAGCACAGGGTGTGCCAGTTTTTGTCCCGCTCAAGCCAGTAAGTGTTTTCAGTAATTTTGTTCATGATGGTTTTCACTGCCTTAGCTTTCAGATGTGTGTGTGAGATCTGATGTGCAGTTGCCTTTTGTGTGTATGATGTGTGACTTTGTGAGCATGGTTTTTCTATCCATCAGTTTTTGTAACTGAACATTTTCTGTCTTTCATGTTTATGTTTTTCTTGTTCATTCAATGTCTCTTGACATAAACAAATGAGCTGTTCTTCTTCTTCTTTTAGTTCTCCTCCTCCTACTTTTCTTCTCCTTCTCTTTCTTCTTTTTTTCTTCTCTCCTCATCCTCCTCTTCCTCATCATCTTTTTCGTCCTACCAGGATGCTGCAGATTAGTTTTCAGTTCTGACCATCAAATTGTTGGTCTTTGTGTGCACACTTGGGCCCAGTCAGGTCCTTCCTCTCTTTCTCAGCACAGGAGCAGCATGTAGTTCCATTTGACATTTCATAACCAACATATACATTATTTAACTCTTCCTGTGCCATGGTCGCTATAGTGAGAATTTCTGGTTACTGAGTTGCGTGCCATAGTCGTTATAGTGACAATTCATTTGTTTCAATAAAACCAACCGGTGTAACATTTAGATTGTACATATTTCGTTCATGTTTCCGGTGACACTTTTTAAAATGGTGGAAGAGTCCTTAGTTATGAGCGATGCCAAGTGAGAAAAAGGAAGAGAAACATCGAAATTTTTCAATTTTTGACAATGTAGATAGGGGTATGGACATGGCCTGTGACCACCCCACTGCTCTTGAATGTATCCTAAGTAGATTTAGACATATTAGACAACTGTAGAAATAGTTAGGATGTTATTTCAGACATTAATTTAGTGAGAATGCAACCTCGAATCACAATACGAGATCGACAAGTAGATCTAGATATCTCAGATGGTAAGTAGTGCATATCTAGACCTAGCCGATGGTGAGCTGGGCACAGTCATTGTCTAAAAACATCACATTACTTCTTTTTCCTAAAACAACTCTACATTTATAAAATTTTCATACATTTAGTTATACTTTGAAACATAATGAGTACATGGAAGTACATGTAAATACTGTTTTCCATTCCATTTTACAACTATACCCACTATACAGATCAGGACCCGTGCATTTTGTGTGGCACGAATGGGAACGTCCACGTTTTTTTTCTTGGGCACGGGAAGAGTTAATAATCGATTGATCATAATATAATACACTGATTACACAAGTGCACTTTATTTGCATTCAAAAATGCTTTATCACATTGGCAAGTATTTTAAAAGTAATCATTGTTATTGTGATGCTATGGTTTTCTTTTTTTTTTTTTCAATTTTTTAAAATGAACTTGTCATTCTTTGTTATTACTGTTTTGTTTGGTTGATTTTGTTTACCAGACTAAAGATGGAAAAATCACATCCAGTGCAGATTGGAAATTTGACCCAGAAGAATTAGCTAGCAAGTTTAATGACAAAACAAAGCTGATAATTGTCAACACTCCCAGCAATCCTCTGGGAAAGGTGATTATTGTTTCTCATGTGTTTTTTTTTCTTTTGTTAATTTATATTTTGACTTACTTTATTCTTCTGTTGTAGATTCTTCATTCAGTTTTTGGTATTTTTAGATTACTGATGAGATGTGTTTATAAATGTATAGACAATGTATAAAATGTATATATTGTTAGTGCCAAGAGTGTCTTGGCAATGCACAAGGATAGAGAAAGTGATTAATGGTTAAATTGGCTATAGCGAATATGCAAAAGCTGAAGCATAAGGAACTTCAGGTTGTATGACCACACATAGAGAGAGACGGGGGGAAAAAAAGAATGATTATCTTATTGTGACAGGTTTTCACCAAGGATGAGCTGACCATAGTGGCTGATCTCTGCAAGAAACATAATGTTGTGTGTGTTGCTGATGAGGTATACGAGTGGATGACTTTTGATAATAAGAAGCATATTAAAATAGGTGAGTTCATTTCAACCAGACTGTTTTGTTCTTCTTGAATTAGAGAATCAGCTCTTAACTCTTCCCGAGCGGGCGGGAAAACGCGGACGTACCGTAGGGTGCGGGCAAAATGCACGGGTGTTTAGAAGACTGACGGGTATAGTTGAAAAAGTGAATTTAAAATATTATTTCCATGTTTAAAAAATACTAAATATACATTTACAAAAAGGTAAATGAATAAAGGTTCCAGAAATGTCTAGTTTTTGTAGGAAAAAATAACTGTTGAGAAAATAAGACAAAATATTTAGAAACATTTTTAGACTACCAAAAACAAAAAAATTACAAAGAACAAATAAAAGTGATATCTACTTACCAACAGAGCTGTAGATTTATGTGCAGGACTTTTTATCAATGTTACAGCTGGCAGCGAGCGGACAAACATTTCATATGTACCAAAAAAAAAATTATGTACAGAATATATTTACAAGAAATGTGGAAAAAATATTTACAGAACAACACATGAACACTTTACAACACACTGTCGTCTGCTGTCTCCAGTCCAAGAAATGGGTAGGAAATAAAGATAACAAAGTTCGAATGAAAAGAAAGAGATGGGCCAAACAGAAAATGCAGACAAGCACAGGCAAATGAAGTTAGGAAATCAGTAGCATCTTGCTCACTGTGGCTGATGATAATTGAAAAAACATTCTGCTGGACACAGATGAGGTTTGTCCTGGCACCCTGTGCAGTAGTACTTTGTCCGGACTATCTTGTCCGCTCTGCTGCAGTGGGCACAGCGAATGTATGAGGTACCCAATTTCACCAGGTAACTACCTGTGTACCTGGTGTGTACTGGTGGCTTTGCTTTCCTTCCAGGTGGTATGCGAGACGACACAATAACACCAGGACTGGTGCTGGTGGCTGCCAGGGATCTCAGGCTTTCAATGAGTTGTTGCTTGAAAAATACCAGAGATCTCTGTTCCCTGGCAGGCTTCTCACAATACAAATATAATATGTGAGCATTCACCTGTACAACTTAAAAAATCCAAGTGAAGATCTTTTTCCACCACTTCACAGTCTTTCTTCCATGCAAGCCATAGTAGGAGACCATTTGATCAATCTTGTCACAGCCGTTCATACACTGGTTGTATGTGTGAATGACGGCAGGCTTTTCATATTCCTCTTTTTCTGGTTGATCTTCATTGACAACACGAATTGACATTGCATTTCCATGTGTTGTCACAACATGGACAGGTTTCTTTTTTTCATTTTCCTTCCAGGAGACACAAAGAATCTGCTGCTCAACATCTCTCACATAGTAGATTGGCTTTTTTACAGGTACTGTGAGAGTTTTTAGCTCTCGAGGAAAACCTTTACGGCAGACATTCAAGGTGCCAGTGTAATTGTGGCCTTTGTCCTGCAGAAATGAGATCAGTGGAAGACTGGTGTAAAATCTGTCCGCATAGAAGTGATGTAAAGCTGTGAGTGGCTGCATCAGTGTATCAAAAACTTTCACTGCATTTACTTTGCTGTCAGCACTGGAAGAGGTGTTACCGCCGAAATATATCAACAGGTTGACAACATAGCCTGTGATGGAGTCACACAGGCCAAACGTCTTGATATGATATTTAGACGGTTTGGTTTTATTGTATTGCTTGTGCTGCCAGCGTCCCTTGTAGCCAGTTACCATCTCATCAACGCACAAATCACTGAAAGGGTAATAGGCTGCCTGAAATGATTCCAATACCTGATTGAGAAATGGCTCAATTTTGGACTTGCCTTCACTATCAGCTTCACCTACATGCAACATGGTGTTGTATATCAGCTGAAACAGATCCCTAGCATACATATGTCCAAAAAATGCAGTGTGAAAGTATGATTTGGTGCTCCAGTAGTCAATGATTTTGGGTTTAGTTTGAATACTCATGGCTACTAGTGTCGCCAGAAATTTATACATTTCAGGACGATCCACAGGTACCCACTGCTGTAATCTACTGCACTTCTTTACATTTGAAGGTTGGCCAAGTTTCATAACAGCATATTCATTTATGCTGCTAATGAGACTGTCCACAACATCGACCGTGAAAAGTGCCAGGAAAAAAGTCAAAGGTGTCCTATCATTGCCAAGAGTGAGCAACACACCACTGCCATCATAGTCTTCAGTAGCAGTACCTACAACTTCATCTACCTCTGCTAATCTCCAGGGTGAATCTGATTCTTCTGCATCTGCTGTTTGAGCCGCAGAAACATTCCTCTTTACCCTTTTGGCAGGTGGAGGAGCAGACGTAGCAGTACTTGTCGACGGACGACAGTCACTGTCACTTTCAACGACACTACAAGCACTGTTATACTGAGAACCATTGTCAAAATCACTAACATTGTCAGTATCACACCGGTCAGATTTTGATTTCTTGTCAGTACTGACACGTTTTCTACCAAATAATGTCACAAACATTTCTCTACAAGCTATTATACTTTCTCTAACAGGTCTAGAGCTACGAGAGGTACATTCAGTAAAATCTGCCATGTCGAAGGGCGTGTCCAAAGTTCGATATACTTTGAAAATTTGCAAAATAACTGAACAGAAACGTTCACGAAATGTCCGCTTCGCGTGCCCACGCTGAATTAAAAAGGAGGAAGCTTATTTCTGACATGCGCAGTTAACATTCAAAGTAAAAGGTGGATTAGAGTGATTTCGAGAATTTAAAATATCAGGATCCTGATCATACGTCCGCAACGAAGAAACCGGAAATGTCAGAATCGTGACCGTCAGCTCGAGAAGAGTTAAAATAGCAGTTGTCTGTTCGGGGTTCCATGGATTGGTTGAAATTTTGTTTGTATTGAGCCAATAATGTTTTATGGGTGTGAAACATGGACAGTCGCCAAGGAAGTACACAGCCGCCTGAAGGCCATGGAAATGTGGTTTTTTTAGAAGAATGCTGAAGACACCACGGACAGCGAAGAGATCAAACGAATAGGTCCTGAAAGAGGCAGAATAGAAACAAGCAGTAACAAAATTCAGGAAGAGACAGTCCAAATTCATAGGACATGTCATGAGAGCAAGTGGTTTGAAATATTTGATAACAAGAGGGATGATAGAGGGCAACAGAGACCAAGGCAGGCTAAGAGAGAAGATGATAGATGGACTGATGAAGTGGCATGGGGAAAGAACACCAGTCCAGCTCATAGTTAACACCCGGAATAGAGAGAATTGCGGAGAAGCGTGACTGGCAACTCCTGTCGGTGTAGCACTGGATGCACTTTCAGTAAAAGTTAGAAATGTGATGGCTTAGAAATTTCCAGGTTCTTTTCTGCTTTATCATCCAGGCAATAAGATTTGCCAAACAGAATTCAAAATATACATTGTGGTATTTTTGGTAGTAATTAGCATGTTTTCGTGGAATCTTTTTTTCGTCAGATCATTTGTTTTCCTAAGAGTTTCACTTCCTATCATGTCAATTTTTCATCACACTTTGCCAACAGACTTGTTATATAATAATTTTTTAGTTCTTTATCCAGACCTAATGTCAGTGGCATAATAAATTTTTAATTCTTTATTTTTGACATCTAAAGTATCTTTTTTTTTTTTTTTTTAAATGAAGCTATATCATATATCGTGAACTTCTTCACTATAAATATTGATATGAAGCGATACTTTTTCGTTTGTTTTGTTCAATTAGGACATTTTACCTTGTAGCTGCTCATTAAGTAATGTATATCTTCTTAGCTGTTAGTGATGTAATGTATCCTGTGTGAATTCTAAGCTCAGTGCAGTGTGTAATAATGACATTATTTGTTTCTTGTTATTTAAATTTCCCATCATTTATAATTTATAATTATGAAATTATCAGCCACTTTTCCTGGTATGTGGGAGAGAACTATTACCGTTGGCAGTGCAGGCAAAACTTTCAGTGTGACAGGCTGGAAGATTGGTTGGTGCATTGGGCCCAAGAATTTGATCAGCTGTGCCCAGATTGTTCATCAGAACTGTAACTACACATGTCCAACTCCTGTTCAGGTAAGGGCTGTGCTCTGAGGGATGGGTTTTCCCATGAGACAAGCTTTAGTGTGTGAACTGGTGTGCATTGACATTACAAGACATTGATGGCTGTAGACTCCAAGAACTCATAAGCTCTTTATCAACGTAATATGTTAGTAAAGATGTAGACTGCTTTGGTTCCACAATCCTGTTACTGCTTATGGAATGGGGGGAAGAAATGTTTGCTTTCATAGAAGTTTAGCCTCGTACAATAGAGGCATGTAGAGATATAGTGTTAATGCCTATTTTTACCTTGACCCGTGGCCACACTAGAGGACGATATGGTCAGCATCATGTCTGGCTGGCTTTCTTTCCCCAGCTTCTCATGAAGCTGAATGGCCATTTCCACAGCTAGGTGGCTGGAATGCCTCAGTCAGACTTGAATGACTTATGACATAATAAGAGATGTGCACTAACCACTATGTCACTCAAGAGCCCTTTGCTTTTATAGAGGAAAGATATAGTTTTTAAAGCTGTGGAAATGAGTATCCAGCTTCATGAGAAACTTGGGAAAGGAAGCCAGCCAGACAACATTCTGACCATATAGTCCTCTAGTGTGCCCACTGATCAAGGTAAAAATAGGCATTAAGAGATCTGATGTGATATAATTTCTAGTCTTTGTTCATTTCTTACTTTTTTTTTTCCTGTTTGAAATGTGATGCTAGAACAATGAGAGTCTTGTGCACTGACATAGCAATGGATATTAAAGCAGGTGATCTGTGACATATTAAAGCAGGTAATCTGTGACATTTATTGTTCTTCTGATAGATAAGATCATAAAGTCACCCAATGAGAATAACTTAAAGCTGGTCTGGAGAAGAAAGATTACATATAGCAAGTCTAAAATCCTGCTCATGGAGTATAATGAAAGAGAAGATAACTACACACATAAATTAACAACTTTTAAATCCAAAAATAATATTGCTGAAAAAAAAATGAATACATAACTTCAACATAATGAAGTTTAAAATTTTAGTGACTGTTGTGGTTTTAATGGTTCCCGGAACATTAATATTAAATTTTTACTCTATTTTCAACGATGTTAAATTTTTACATGACAATATTCATAGGAAGCCATTGCCAGAGGCCTAGAAATTGAAATGTCCAGAGTTAATACACCAGAGTGCTATCTCACAGCACTGTCTGAGCAGCTGAAACCAAAGAGAGACTATCTTGCAACAGTCCTTGCGGAGGTTGGCTTAAAACCTGTTGTTCCTGAGGCTGGCTACTTCATGTTGGCTGATTTTTCTAACTTGGGTGGGTAAATCTGAATCTTGCTACATGAGATTTTTTAAATGTGGTCCTAACCTTTAATGACACAGGAGACACTAGAGACCATAATTTAGTACTCCACAGGTGGTTAATGTCAAAGGTTGCTTCTAAAGTCCCTTTTAGGACTTTCTTTTGTTTTTAATTGAAATTTTTATCAGTGAGATTTTTTTTTTTTAATGTTACATCTTTATCAGTAGTTTGGTTTTGTTTTTTTTTTTTGAGTTTCAGAAATTACAACCTACAATGACTTTTAAGGTCTAAAGTGCAGGAAGGAAAATAAAGATACTTGTAATCATAGCTACAGATACTAGCATGTGTGCTAGGGACCACTCTTGTCCAGTAGAGCGTTGCTTGTCATCATTGAAATAGAAGCTCTAGTGGTCTATCTGGCATAAGGACATACATATATGAAACGTGTTTGTGTAACTTATTTTGTGTTGGTAAATATGGTTACCACACGTGTTTGACAGGAAAGAAAATCTTGTGCAAATAGAGGATTTATCATGAAAAGTAACTGGATTGATTAATACTTGTCTGAAAATACAGAAATTGTGAAATGATGATTTTAAAGCAAAGATTATAAATGTTTTTAAAGAAAACAAATGACAAAATACCAAGGTGACTGAAACTGAATAGATAAATCATGGAAAACGTAAGAACCTGCTGCACAGTTAAAATATTTTGGTCATTTCAAGAGGCAAAACATGAATATAAAACCATAGTTGGGGAAGAGCTGAAGGAAAATGAGCAAGAGGATAACTAAATATGTGGACAACACAGAGAGATGCACTGGATTCAACTTGGCTTTTACAATGTGAAAAGAGATAGAAGAAGTTGGAAGGCCATTATAGCCAACTGTGCAAGGGGAGATGGCCCGGGATTATATTTTTAAAGGTTTGATGCCTTTAAAATTACTTTTTTTTTCCTTTATAAACATTATCTCAGCATTTTCATTGTGTTAACTGACATCTTGGGACTCCACAGGTAGAAGAGCACATCTGGTTGAGATTAGTTGTAATGTCTTCTAAGCATAAGCTGTGTTGTACTGTAATTCTTTGCATTGTTGCATGACTTTGTGCCCTGGGCCCAGTACATCCATTTTCAGCATGCATTTCTTTCAGGTTTGTTTTTGTAGCCTTTGATCATCCCCAGCCATCCTGCAAGGCAACAAGGCTTGAGTTGTGCCTTGTGTGGCCTCTACCCTCAGACCTGCCTGGCCCATACCCTCAGATCTGTCTTCCTCCTACCCTCAGACCTGTCTGGCTCCCACCCTCAGACCTGTCTGGCCCTCACCCTCGGACCTGTCTGGCATGGGTGACCCTGCCAGGAGCTGCTGCACCCTCCAGCATAGCTCTTTGGGTCATGGGAACACACAAACTTTCTCACTACGGCAAGGCATTCCTCAAACTGCTGATTTCTAGTAGATTTTGCTGAGTTTTTCTTGTCACTTATGTTAAGATGTCCTGCATGAGTTTCAGAGACGTAATTTTTTTTTTTCCTCCAGATGTTGACCTACCCGATGGTGATGAAGCAAAAGATTTCAGATTTGTACGATGGCTGACAGTTAATAAAGTGAGGACTTTCAAAGTTTTCGGTTTGATAGAATTTATTAAGTATTTCTGTGAACATTTTGTAGAATTCATCAAGTGTTTCTGTGAACGTTTGGGCTTGTCTTGTCTTGTGCTATCTCCCTGTAACTGTGAGCTGTTGTTTTTTTGCTGCTGATGGTGTTGAGGCACAGCATCGTATCAGCATGGGGGAGGGTTATGGCAGCCACTTTTTCAGTCCTGGAGTACAGCTAAAAAAGCAGGAGATGTGCAGTGCTTCTTTAGCAGACTCCACCACCATGGAGACTGCGAAAGTTTGATAGAATTCATTGTTTCTGTGATGATTTAATAGTATTCATCAAGTGTTTCTGTGAAAATTTGGTAGAATTCATCAAGTATTTCTGTGAACACCTACTATAGTTATTTTACTTTTCATGGAAATTATGTGAAACACATGTATACAAAAAACAGTTATAAATGAGGCTTTACCTAAATCCACAAACAGCAGAAACTAACCAAAAAAAAATTGTCCACATGAAGGAAATGTGTAATTTACAATGAATCTGAATAGGGCAGTTAAGCTGAGCTATGTGCTGTAGAAGAGCTACCCAAATACCGTCTTAATGTGGAGTGTTCTCATTTTCCTGAGTGAAGATGAAAGACAAGAAGTTTGGTGGAGAAAAAAATTCTCAAGTGAAGAAAAACGACTTGTCATAGAAATGTCACGCTGAAGTATGGTAGTGTGTATTACAAACTTGACTGGTACTGGAGATTGAATGCACCACTTATGTGTACCACCTCATAATTTTATTAGGTTAAGTTGTCAGATGTGATTTTACATTTTTTTTCAAACCTTCAGCCTCTGTTTTTTCCCGAAATTTTAATTGTAGCCTTCTCCAGTTCTTGCATGCCACCTTAACCTTGGTTGTTTCTGTTAAAGAATTTTATGAGCTCCTGTACTTCCAAATACCTTAACTTTATATACAAGTTCTTTAGTTTCTCCATTTTTTTCTTTGCATGATATTCTGAACTAACTGTCCCAAATTTCTTTCAGCTGATTGTTAAGATGTGGAACATTCCAGAGAAATTATGTTGAGGACATGGGGTTTGTTTGTTGTTCTTTTGTTTGTATGTTCTGCATCAAAGCTTTGACTGACTGCTGTGTACTTCATTCATGTTTACAACAGAAGATAGTTAAAAGTGTAGTAGATCATAAAGCAGCAGTTTTTCATGTATGAATGAATTTTTTGAGTATGAAACCTTACCAGCTTTCAAATTAGTTTCTTGTTTGTTTACAGAAGCTGACAGTTATACCACCATCAGCTTTCTATTCTGATGGGCACAGAGCTTTGGCAGAGAACTATGTGAGATTTTGTTTTATAAAGGTAGGAAAATGTTTTATTTATTCTTACAGAAGACATATGATATGTTCAGATTCACCTCAGTGTGTCTCTTTAACCTGTACACAGACAAAAATATATCCAAAGAAATTAATGAGATGCATGGAACAGCTTTCAATAACCTGAGATATGCGGATGGCACCGTATGGAAGGCTGAGAACTGAAAAAAGACCTGCAGAAACTGGTGGCATGAGTAAATAAGAAAAGTAAAAAAGTATGGACTGGAAATAAATATGAAAAAAAGACAAATGGTAATCGGCAGAAAGGAAATAATACCAAATATAAATATTAACCAGGGTTAATCCCTTAGACTGGTGAAAAGTTTCAAGTATGTAGGTCACATGATAGCAGAAGGTGGAAAATGTGAAATGGAAATTTAACAGAAGAATAAGAGCGGCAAAAAACACCTTCAGCGGATCCTTGTATCACAGCACACATCACAGAAAACTGAGACTGTGTATCATAAAATACTCAGTATTCCTTTATGATGTAGAAGCCTGGACTAAGACAACAGAAAAGAAAATAGACTCCCTTGAAATGTGTATATACAGAAGAGGGGGGCGTATGGACAGAAAAGAAAACAAACAGAAGTGCCAGAATAGCTGGAACTGAAAAAAATGAAATATTGAAAATCATAAGAACAAGATGGCTGAAATACTTTGAGCATGTCCAGAGGCATAATACTATTTTGAAGGCTACTTAAAGGCAAGATTGAAGGGAGGAGGAGAACAAAAGGACAACAAAAACAGAAGAGTGCAGAGTGCATGCAAGGGCAAGAGGCAGAGCAGACTGGAGACTGATTGCAGCCAAGCTTCCACGGGGAGACACCACAAGATGATGATGATGATGATGCTGATGATGACAAAAGAGAGGAAATGCTTCATTCACCCTGTATTTAAAAAAAAAAATGTTTTCATTGTTAACATTGAACAGAGATAGTGGCAGTTTTTGTTGTAGACTAGGGCTTTGAGACAAGTAGATATTAGTGGTAGTTTTTAGTGTAGACTAGGGCTTTGAGACAAGTAGATATTAGTGGTAGTTTTTAGTGTAGACTAGGGCTTTGAGACAAGTAGATATTAGTGGTAGTTTTTACTGTAGACTAGGGTTTTGAAACAAGTAGATGTGGGTTTTTATGAGAATTATTTTGCTGAACATCCCTCGTGGATTTGTTTTGTATCAGAACTGAATGGAAGGGTGAAGTTTGACATCTTCATTGACCATCTATGACCGACTTTGCCTGCGCAGTTGGTAGGGAGGGGTGCTTAATACCTGCTACACTAACCCCTTTTCACTTCTGCTGATCAGCTATAGAGGAAGATCTCTGTTAGCCTGGCTGAACCTTCTACTGGGAGTGTCAGGGGAGAGATGGGTTATAATCTTGGCCAACTCTGGTTTACCTGTCCTGATAGCAAAGCTAGCATTTTATAGCACAGTCAGTATTGGTCCCTCAGGACTAGAATACCAAAGTTGGAAAAGATCCAACCTCACAGAACTTCCTGGAAGCAGGCTAAGTCACAACAGCCTGATGATTGAGACAAGGATCAATGTGGTTCCATTTTCATCATGGGTGGAGCTTACTAGAGAAGCTTTGTATTGTTGCCCTTTTTCTTGTGTACACTCCCATGAAATAAGAAAGGCCTTGACAGCTATCTGCTACCATCATCATCTGTCACCAAGATATCACAAAGATCTTTGTCTGTCATTGGCATAATGGTAGAGTACATACCTCTTCAGTGTTTGGAACATTGTATCTAAAAGTGGTGTAACAACAAAATGTTTTTTATGAAACTAATATGATTGTTTTTTGGGGGGTTTTTTTGTGATATTTTTGAAAGTGAACATTCAAGTCAGTGGTAAGATGGTTTTTTTTTTTGTTCTTTTCATGATACAATTAGGAGGACGGCACTTTGGAGAAGGCAGCCGATATCCTGAGAGAATGGAGGAAGCAGTCAAAATAAATGTTGAAGGAAAGTGGCTCGATGCCATCGTTATAACGGGTCAGACTGTAGGTGATGTTAGGAAACCTACTGTTGTGAAACCATTGTTCGTACTTAATGGTAAAGCACAAAATGAATCATTCATTTTTCTTTCTCTTTTTTTTTTATCAGGGGGAGGGGGGATGTGGGCCTGGATATGATGATAGTTTTGTTATGAGAGGAGTCTTTGAAAGATTTTTGCTGCAGTGAACATAAAAATTTGTTTAAAAATTTCGTATTCAAGTGTTACATCTCCCATCAGAAATCTAAATATTGTTCTCATGATGTTTGGTATAAACATCGTTAACAACAGAAAGCAGGTAATTTGTGCTGTCTTTATCACAGATTAGGACTGTCAGAGATAGTTTTAGTTAGTATGAATTTTACATCCTTGCTAGTTTTAGCTAGTGTGAATCATAAGATTCTTACATCCTTCCTAAACATCGCATAGGGGTCACACTGTATATATTATATATGTGTGTATATATATATAATATATATATAAAAACTACACACCAAGTCTTCCTGGCTCTGTGTGTGTGTATACTACACACTAAGTCTTCCCAGCTCTGTGTGTGTGTATGTATATATATCTATTAATTACACACTAGGTCTTCCTGGTTGTACACACACACACACCCACCTACCTACCTGCCTCTGTGATATGGAAGTAAGGACATTAAATTTTGTTTAAAAAATGGAAAAGAAATTTGAAGTTCTTGAAATGTGAATTTATAGAAGGATAGTGCAAATTCTACAGACCAAAAAAAAAAATGAAAGCAAACAAGGAAATACTAAATAATTGAAACTGAAAAGAGAAATAAAATTAGACTGATGTAAGAATTTGTTAAAATAAGTTGGTCATATAAAAAAGTAATGAAAACCATAAAAGATGGAAAAGTTGAGGGGAAATAAAACCCCCAACAGTTAGATGGGTGAATGACATTAAAAGATGAGATGAGATTAAGGTTGGCTGGGTGCAAAGATCTTTTGCAGCCAACCTACCCTGAGGAGATGGCACATGATGATGATGAGTCTTCCTTTACATTTTTTTTTCTTTTTTGTTTAATAAGAGCATGGTATGTAAGTCTGTTCTTCGGTACACAGAGAAGCTTGCCTGGCATTTTGTTTTATGTTAAAATGTTTACGGTGCTGGTATAAAGGTGAAGAGCTAGTTGTGATTGATCCTGGTTGTGAGAGTACTTGATGCATTCCAAGAAGTCTGATATGAGAGATGTTTGTTCTTCAGTTGCATGTTATACATGCAGCAATAAGTTTTGTCTGTACAGCAGTAAGTTTAAGTTCGTTTCAGTTATCCTCACCATTTCTCTTATGTCATCAAAGAATTTTATAAAAGAATTTGACAGTGTCAGAAAAGAGATCTTTCATTGGCCAAGTCATGAAAAGGACAGTTCTTGACAAATATGAATGGGGGAGGAGAGCAAGAGACAGACGAAGTCTTTTGTAAAACTGGCTTATGTAGAGCAACAGAAATTTTTAAAAGTCTTCCAAAATCATGTTCTTTGTAGAGAAGAGATTGTCTGTACAACTAGAGAGCACATGATTATGTTGATGAGAGTACTTATGTTACACAGAGTCCTGAAATACTCATCAGCTACAAGTTCTGTATAATAAATACTCACAGAAGAGATTAAACATCAGCTACAAGTTCTGTATAATAAATACTCACAGAAGAAATTAAACATCAGCTACAAGTTCTGTATAATAAATACTCACAGAAGAAATTAAACATTAGCTACAATTCTGAATAATAAATACTTACAGCAGAGATGCTGCAGAGTCTTTCCTGTGGCAAGACTTGAACTACAGACATCACTGTAAAAGACGAGTGGACTAAGCACTTGGCTCTCCAGGCATCCACAAAACTGAGTATTTAACCTAGAAAGTGGCTCAGACAGAATCTGCAGTGATTTTCATCCTGTTCTATCTGGTGTATTTGAAATGCTAAAAACCTGGACACTAAAACACAAACTTGGAACCCATTTCTTGTTTAACTCTCTTGTGCAAACATTTTTTTTTTTATAGTCACCTGCATTAATTGAGTGGCAAAGTGGCTGTTGCACTGATCTCTCATGGCAAAGGTTGGTTGTTTGAAACTGGCTGGAGGTGCCCCAGCTGTAGAAATAGGTCTTTGGCTTCTTCTGGAGCTGAGGAAAGAAAGGTAGCCACATCACCTTCTACCGTGTCAACAGGTCAAGGAAAATACAGCTCACAAACAGCGTATCCCAAGTGTACCACCATGGCATAACAAGATTACTATTACCTCTTACCTTACTCAAGATTACTTTTACCCCTTGCATTACTGCTGGTTTAAAATTCACGAGCAAATGTTTTCATGTTGGTAAACAGTGTCACTGCTTTTAATGATAATATTTGTTGTTTATCAAGTTTCAGCATTATGAGCTCCTTTTAAAAAAAAAGAATATTTCTACAGAATAAAGGGTGAAACAAAATGATGTTCATTTCTTCTGTTATTTTTCACAAGAGTTTGCATCTTTTGTTGTCTCCTTTTGTGTGTTGAAGTGTGTCTGTTTACAGAGTCCAGTAACATGTGAAAGCTGTGACAGTATTTGGTCAAGGGTATCTAACCCTTGATATAACTCTGAATCAATATCTCAGAGTTAGGCCCATGATGGCTGTATGTTTTGTAGGATCTTCTAGATTGTTTTGTCGATGACTTCAAGTTCATTCTTTGCAGGTGAAAGAATGTTTTGTGGTCAGGGTCTGAGATGAAAATTTTAACTTAGATTATTTGGAGTTTGACTGTGATATGTGTACGCTGTGTTAGTGTAGTTTTGCTAGAAATGTTATTTGTGCATGTTGGTGTAAGTTTGAAGTGTGTGGATAGATGGCGGCAACTTCGTATTAGCTAGCTTGCAGCCCAGAATCTTATTCATGACGGAATTCTGTATTGTTGGAGAAGTCACTTTATATATATTGTCTGCTTGATTCATCCCCACTATCATGTTCCATGCGACAAACAGTTGTGAGAGCTAAGATAATGCAGGTCTTGATTGATAATCCTATGTGCCAGTTTGTGAACGCCCTGGGGTTGTCCATTACAGAGAATGTTCATTGTGTTGTTGCTGCAGATCTGCAACTTAGTCGCACACAATGTGACAGTCAACATACGTGTTTAGCACCAGCAGTCAGTACGACACGTACTATTTCAAAGAGATCATCAGCGAGTACAAAGAATGGTGCAGTGATGATCAGAAGCATGTGATAATTAGTGTGAAAACTTGACAGAGTATCCACACAAATGGGTATGGAAAGTAAGACTTGAGAGGGAAAACCCAATAACACAGACTACCAGTTTTATGGAAGAAAGGTGGTAAGACAAGATTGAGACTGCATTTTATAAGAAAAGTAGAACAAGATTAATGATTTTTTTAAAAAATTGGGGGGGGGGGGAGTCTTTAGTAAAGCAAAAACCTTGAATGCTTCTTTTTACTATGACTGCATGTTTCCATATCACTTAGCACTGTTATAACCCTTCTCAGCATGAATATATTTTGAAATCATTTAACTTGGCCCTTCACTCTATGATTGTATATTTCCATCACATTAACCTTGCTTTCTATGACAAATATTTTCCATAACTGTTTAACTAAATCTTCTCTGTAATTATATTCTGATATTCAAAATTGTTAACACGTCTCTCCATGACCGTATATTTTCCATATCACTTGAAAATGTTAATTAACTCATCCCTCTATATTTCCATGTCCTAATGAAACTGTTAACTTATCTCTCAGTGACTGCATATTTCCATCTCTCAAAACTGTTAACTCATTTCACTATTACTGTATGTTTCTATTTCTTTAAACTGTTAACACAACCCCTCTAAATGTATATTGTCTTACCACTAAAAATTAATGAACCATTTTTACTGAATGACTTTTGTTGATACTAGCAACATGTAATGGGTAATCTTTAGTTTCTACAGATTTACAAGACACTTGAATCTTTAGTGTGTAAAATGAAAGTCTCAGTTTACTTAAAACTCTTTCTTTAAACTAATTACAAGTTTGAGGAAAGAGGACAGACCATTTCAAAATATAAGAAGAAAAACTAAGAAGGGACAAGGCAGGGTCCTAAGCCATCTCTATCATCTCAAAATAATCACAAACTAAATGTCCCTGTGGCTCTGGTATCCAGACACTGGCACACATCCTGCCAACCTGTCCAACCCACTCAAACCTCAGAGTGCAGATCTGGCCTGAGGGAGAGGAGCTGAAAGAAAAGCTACGGGGGCTCTCACTCAAGCCTGGAGAAGGCAATGGACTTTGTCAGGGCTGCGGATTTAGCATGACCGGTTTTCTTGAACACAGAGTAAGAAGATCGAGGAAAGATAAAATCTTCTAATATAAGAAGGATGATAATGCAAACAATGACTAACCATAATTCATAGCAAAAATACAAGACATTTTATTACTAATTTTGGCAAGAAGGTACAAATATAATTTTTTAAAAAATCATCTGGTAAAAAACAACATAAGAACAAAAGAAGAAAAATTAATTCATTAAAAAAATGAACATCAAGTGTATACACTGTGAGTATTACAAAAACATTTAAAATAATTCATTATGTTAATCGGCATTTTGATTATTTATATACATAAAAGAAAAACAATTTATCTGTTGAATCAATAAAACATTCTCTATTATATGTAATGATGGTGTATGCTGCTTTTATGCATTTATATGTGAAGCTGGTCTTCCAAGTACACTGGCTTCCATCTGGAGGAAAAGGCCTATGTAAGACTGAATTATGGGGAAACAAACTCGAATCAATGGATGCCTGAAAACTATAAAAATGATTTTAAATATTCTTGTAACATTATGTATGTCAATGGTGCTGTTATCTCCCTGTAACTGCGAACTTGGGATTTCTGCAGTTAATGTTGTGGTCAACATATAAAAAACATTGAAGGAATTGAAACAGATATGAAGTGGAATTATTGGTGGGATTTTTGTTGTTGTTGTGACCAATGATGATGTGATGGCTTTGTCTTTCTCTTGGGTTTTATAACGGTGGACTTAAATAGGTTTCTCACGAGGCTCCACTGCTGTGAGGAAACTGTTAATCTTCATCCTCCTTTTTGGCAGTGTTAAAGAAAGGAACCTCCTTATTACTGTTGATTTTCCATGGATTTTTGAAAGGATGTTCGCTGGCTATGGTTTCTAGCCCCAACAGATGTAACACTCTTGATCACAATTTTGACATCACTGAGAACTGTTCTGGGCCACAGTGGTAGTCAAGGTACTTGTATCCACAACAGCAGTTCTGAATCTTTGTTAATTCCAAACATTACTCCAGTCTGAGAGAGCTTTTGAAAGGTGTCTTTGTGCTGTAGAAACATGTTATATTCTGTGGTGATTTAGCTTGTTATAGTCTTTATTACACATGGGTGTGTCTGTTTATGGGATTTTCTTACATCTCGGAGCAGTTCTATGAAGCTGGCACATCAACAGTGTCCACCACCATGGAAAACTAATGGTGATTCCCTCTTCCTCTTTGTTCTTTCTCAGATATCACCTTTATCCTTTGATATAAACTATCCTGCTGTTTCCAGGGATATAATGTCTCCAAACAGCTTTTTTTCCAACGGGACTGCTGAGATTCAGGTTTCCTCAACCTGCAGTTTTGCTGGATATACTGAACCAATAAGTCGGATACTGGCTAAAAAAACACGTACATTTTGGACGCAAATGCTCTAGTAATCCACACAGCGTCGACATCTTTACATATTTTGATGTGAACTTGAACAGATTACAATGAAGTATTACAAAAGCTTTTGAAATCCCAAAATGAGATTTTAAAAAAATCTGATGTATTTATGTTTCATTATTGTCTTCAGAAAGTCATGTGAATACATGAACAATTATTTGGCTGGTTATGAATACTGTAACCATGAGGCAAGAATGGTACAAATACTTTTGGCTATATTTTAATGCTTCTTTTCATTCAGTAGATGCAACACATGACAGTATTAGCGGTTACAATTAATTTTTTTTTAAAATGTCCTTAGTATTTCTAATTCATGGTTTTGTCTCTCTTTGTGCCACTTGGGTGTCCTACTAAGACTCATTTCTCTCAACCTTAGCTTCCTACTAAGATTCTTTTCTCTCAACCTTAGCTTCCTACTAAGATTCTTTTCTCTCAACCTTAGCTTCCTACTAAGATTCCTTTCTCTCAACCTTAGCTTCCTACTAAGATTCTTTTCTCTCAACCTTAGCTTCCTACTAAGATTCTTTTCTCTCAACCTTAGCTTCCTACTAAGATTCTTGTCTCTCAACCTTAGTTTCCTACTAAGATTCTTTTCTCTCAACCTTAGCTTCCTGATAAGGTTCTTTTCTCTCAACCTTAGCTTCCTACTAAGATTCTTTTCTCTCAACCTTAGCTTTCTACTAAGATTCTTATCTCTCAACCTTAGCTTCCTACTAAGATTCTTGTCTCTCAACCTTAGCTTCCTGATAAGATTCTTTTCTCTCAACCTTAGCTTCCTGATAAGATTCTTTTCAACCTTAGCTTCCTGATAAGATTCATTTCTCTCAACCTTAGCTTCCTGATAAGATTCTTTTCTCCCAACCTTAGCTTCCTGATAAGACTCTTTTCTCTCAACCTTAGCTTCCTACCAAGATTCTTTTCTCTCAACCTTAGCTTCCTGATAAGATTCTTTTCTCTCAACCTTAGCTTCTTGATAAGACTCTTTTCTCTCAACCTTAGCTTCCTACCAAGATTCTTTTCTCTCAACCTTAGCTTCCTACTAAGATTCTTTTCTCCCAACCTTAGCTTCCTACCAAGATTCTTGTCTCTCAACCTTAGCTTCCTGATAAGATTCTTTTCTCTCAACCTTAGCTTCCTGATAAGATTCTTTTCTCTCAACCTTAGCTTCCTACCAAGATTCTTTTCTCTTCAGAGTTTTCCAGTAACTGTCCAGCTCCCAAACATCTTTCTGGTCAAGACATGATCAGAGCAATCTTGTTTGAAAGTTCTAGTTAGTTTCCAAAGTTCACAAAACTTCATTTGTTTTTAATGACCATCCAGGATCACCTTCCTCCTTCAACAGTTTCAGACATCAACTTGGATGTATTTGAAGAATGCTGCTGTTTGTCCTAGGCTGTCAAGACCACCATACAGCTTGTCCTGGATTGGTACAGGTGATGGCCAAGAGCACCGTTTCAATTCTTCAAATGAAGGGAAGTCCTGTAACAGAACCTGGGCTGTCATTTTGCAGGTACCACAGGTACAGTCGTCAGCTGTCCTCATCTTGAGTCTGTTAAATATATGGTGCCTCAATCTGTAGTGGCCTGTTCCGAGTTTAAAGATCTTGATTTGTTCTTCTCTGCTGAGCTCATAGTAGGCATCATTCTTCTTGTGTTCTGCATGTTCTTTTTTCCCTATTCTTGTATTTGGCTTTTATCACTGTTTTGGTTTCATCATGTGACAGGCTTGTGTCATCCGGGGGAGCTCTCCACCTCTATTTGCCAATGTCTTGGCCTCCTCATTTCCTTGATATTACAGTGAGATGGTATCCACTGTAAGACAACTCTTGTAAAGATTTGCAACATGTTATATAGGCCCTTGCGCAGTGCTCCAAGTTGTCTTTCCCACTTATCAGTGCTGTGTCCAGGATCTAAGATGCATCTTTCTCAGAAACTACATCTCTACGGTTTCCAATTCCTCTCTGAGCTTTTCAACTACAGTTATGTATCAACTTATAGCCCACCCAGTTATGACCTTTTGTACTTACAACTGAAGTCCCATCAGACAATTTAATGTGTTGTGATCCATTCTGTGATTAATTTACAGACATCTGGTGCTCTAAATTCATTATAAATTCACTACAAGACAAGAAAAGTATATGAACAAGCTCAATGCACCATCATTTGGTGAGTACAGTTTTGTGTGTCACTGAAAAGTTATTACATAGATATTTTGTAATCAATTTCCACAGTCTACTGGCTAATCTGCATTTTGTCAGTACTTTAAAGTGATGGTAAACATGTCTATTCATCTTGTAACAAGTTAAGGCAGTGAACTGTACCTAATGTCTGGCCTCCTATAATTATGACTTTTGGTCAACCCCCCCCCCCCCCCCACAATATCCCATATGCAGCCATAAGTCCATACATGACTGTATTATCACAAGCACAGAATAATCTTACATCCTTCCCATGCTGTTAAATGTCATGTAGGGCTCATAAAGTAGTTCACCAAGTTTTCCTATTTTCAACAGTTTTTCAACCTCATTAAGGGATTTTAATTTGGTCAACCTATCTTTCTTCGGCCTGTTGTGTTTCACTTGATAGCTTGTTTTGGGATTCTCTGATTGTTTCTTCTCACCACGGGACCGATATATGTCCATCTCCTTTTTCTGATCACCCATGATACAGGTTGTTGTTCACTTATCTGCCTTATCTCTGTGTTGTTTTTAAATTTGTTCCACTTTTTTTTGGATGGTCAGAAAAAGAAGATGGACATATGTAGGCCATGTGATGAGAAGAAACAATCAGAGAATACCAAAACAAGCTATCAAGTGGAGCACAAAAGGCTGAAGAAAGAAGGGCCGACCACTTGAAACTCTAAAGCGAACAATGTTAAGAGAAGCCAGTTTATTGGCCATAACATCCCTTGATGAAGTTGAAAGATTCACAGAGAACAGGAAAACTTGACAAACAACTATGTGAGCCCTATATGATGTTTAACGGCACGGGAAGGATATAAGATATGTTGTAATAATTCTTTTCCAACAAAGGACATTTTCTTGTATGTTAGAATCTCCCTCATGTTGTCAAAAGTTTATTTTGCCTCATCTATTCTCAACTTTGATTTCACCTGTGCTTTTTGCCATTCTCCGTTAATCACCGTCATCACTGCCTTTCACTCCCTTGAGAGCACAGGTCACGGATAAAGGCTCATCAGTCATCCCCGTTCTTGGAAATATTCTCTGCTTCCTTCCATGGGCATCCCTTGTCTCTGAGCACTGTCATAATTTCTCTTCTCCAAGTAAGTCTAGGCCTTCCTATTTCCTTGAAGATTCCATGTCAGTTAATATTCAGAGGTAATTGGTACCTACCTACCTTCATGAATATATGTTTTGTATTTTCACTCTTAATTCTGCCTTGTTTTTCTTTATCTTCAGCCCTCATTTATTGCTCTCTCTCTCTCTCTCTCTCCTCTGACAACTTTCTTAATAGAAAACTAGTGAAGCTTGGCTTTACTATGGAATGAAAGTGTGATGAATGTTTCCCTTTTGCTTTCTTTCGCTGATGTGCAGATTTGTCCATTATCTTTTTATCTGAAGTAACAGACCTGTTAAAGCAGAATGAGTGTTAATGACAAGGAAACCATTTACATCTTGATACAAGATGCAGGCATGCTCAAAACCCAGAGATCCTTTGTCCAAGAAGTGGGAAAACTGCAAGAACGGACACACAGAACATCTAACATAACTTTTATAAGAATGTCACTGAGTTGTCCCACAACTCTCAGTGACATGTAAATGGACCAAATTAAAAAAAAAAAAGAACTTACATAGTCCGGAAAAATTTTATATATCTATTATAGATCTTTACCAAGCATGTCTCACATGTAATATTTGTCATGCTAAATTCTTTTTTCAAAACTTATAAAACTATACAAACATGGACACTTTAACAGAACTTTAACAGCAAAGTTCAATGCTAAAATTATAAGTTAACATGAAACCTTCAAGAATTCACAAAAACAAAAGTTCATGAATGGAAAATTTGTGTAGGGTAAATACTGTGAAACTTGAGAATCTCACACAGATGGATGGTCTGGTTTTATTTTATAAAAAATCTCACACTGTAAATCATGTTCTTATATTTAAAATGAATGCAGCAATGTAAGATCATAATGGGAACTGTGTTTTCAAGACTTTGGGAGAGAGAGAACCATGTTTGTTTTGCCCAATGATTCTCTCCTCATTTATTTTAGTATGAAACAACAAGATGGTGCCAGGATACTTATAAGCTCCACCATGAGGAAGGACTATATCAATCTCTACAATGCTATCAAGGCTGTTGTGACACTACTGCTAGAAGCTCCACCATGAGGAAGGACTATATCAATCTCTACAATGCTATCAAGGCTGTTGTGACACTACTGCTAGAAGCTCCACCATGAGGAAGGACTATATCAATCTCTACAATGCTATCAAGGCTGTTGTGACACTACTGCTAGAAGCTCCAACATGAGGAAGGACTATATCAATCTCTACAATGCTATCAAGGCTGTTGTGACACTACTGCTAGAAGCTCCACCATGAGGAAGGACTATATCAATCTCTACAATGCTATCAAGGCTGTTGTGACACTACTGCTAGTTTACATATCTTGAAAGTGGGGGCAAGGGTCTTGGCTGGCCGTTAACTTGTCTACCTAGGCTGGATGGCTGATGCTTTTAGCTTTCTGATAGCTTTCTTGAAGAGATGACACTGCTTAAGGCTCCATACAGATCAGGCAGCAGGGAGGATGAACAACAGGTGGGTAAGGTCCAAACAGGTTGTGACCAACTATGATGTGATGGCTCTCTCTTCCTCTTGCTTGCTAACATCACCTTCTAGTACTTATAAGATGGCCCATAACATGCTGCAGCACTGAAATAAAGACAATACTGTCCCAGGTAGTCAAGTGTTCACCAGGTACTTGAAGCTCTTGGTAAGCTGACACTTTGGTCAAGAGTTGGTAATAAAGATCAAATGGACTAAACTGGCTTCCCTTACTTCCAGGAGTTGACTTCCCTCTTGGCATGCTCTCCCTGCATGGAAACATTCATCTCTACTCTTCAAGCCAGGATGGAGTATCAAGACTTCCTGAAAACCAGACTCTCTGATGAGAGACAGTGGCACCATGACCAGCATGCACTTACCTGATCTCACTTAACAATGTCTCAGATGGAGCCAAGTCCGTGCCCATTCTCCCCTTATATCCTCACAGTAATCACTTTTCTTGTCCTAATTAATTCTATTTCAGTATACTGACACTGAACACACACCATTCAGAGATAAGTAATGAACATAATTATGGAGTCAGCAACTGTCAAAAGTGATGAACCAAAACTTATAGAGGAGAAAGAGGGCTAAGCAGACCCACAAGGACATGGAAATAAACCTTTATCTGCTCCATGTTCGTCAGAAGACTCTTATTCAGCTCGCACAGTCTACTGAGTACATGACACACAACACTTTAAGCCCTCTTTCAGGATCTGATAGGAAGTGAGGATGGTGAGATTTCTCAGACTAAAGGTGGCTGTAGCTCCACCACCACCTCCATTCAGTCAGGGCTCTACCTAGTGTTATTGACCCTCCTTCAAAGGAAGAAATCAGAGCACTGTCCTGAATGCAAAAATGACAAAAGATGATAACACAGGATACGATAGAAGTCTATAATAGTCTACATCCAGGAGAATTTTTGTTCCTGGTAATCAGCACACCAAAAAGGCTCCAGGTCAACCCAGCCTCTAAAAATGTGTAGCAGAGAAATCTAGGAAGGTAAATGTGGCCAGGCAATGATACTGATCACATCGCACTTTCATGTGCTGAAGGTCTTGGAAATACAGGCCAAACACTGCATCCACAATATAACTTAATGGCATGGAAACAAGAGATGTTACCTTTATACTTGAATACAGGATGATAAAACTAGTAGTTTCTAAGGTTGCTGGACAATGTATAATTCAAGAAAGAGTGAAAAAAAGACAAGCTTGTGAAAATCTAAGTAAACATTGATGTAGTAATTCTGTCTCTGTATAAAGGCACTTTGAAGTACAATACATTCCCAGTACATCAACACCTCACATTGAGCACATCAAGAAAAAAACAAACACAGACTTCATTATCCTTTTTCTTGAATACTGCAAAATTTAAAACAATACATCACATGGAAAAAAAACTGATTCCTCTATATCAGTTAAAAAAAAAACCAAACCAAAACAGCATTTAAATGGAAATATGTAGTACTATTTAAACAAAGCCTTGGAAATCAGTACACATATTACATAATTAAATATGCATGAAATTTACATGGACGTAACTTTTCATTTAAAACTAAATCGCAGCTTCTACAACATGAAAATCTAACTATGATTCAGTAGCAACAGATACACAAAATACACTTCACAACGTTCACAGAATTTAAAGAAACTTTTTATGAACAGACTTTTGAACTATTTATTGGTAATATTTTTTTTTTACACTACAAATCATGAAAGATGATTTTTTTTTTTCTTTCAGCAAAAAATGATGCCCAAGTCAGTCTATACACCACAGGGACCTTGCTATAAAAAAGCAACTGCACAGTATCAGCAATCACACTAGAATTCTTTGAAACCAGTACAGCTGTGCCCATCTTTCATTCTGTATGAAGTACTTTCCAAAATGCTGGTTTTCTCAACACAACATTCAATACTATAAACCTTTTTTTTTCTTCAAATATAAAATTAAACACAATTTACACACATCAGCAAAAAGTAAATGCTTAAGTAAATTTTTTTCTTATCTGCGGTGAGATTTAATCTTCACAGAATGCTCACATGCTGAACCAAAGTCAAAACTGGCTGATTCTCCTCCATGTAGATAGAGCATCATCATCTTGCTAGCCCTATTATCCTCCAACTGATTTCGCTGGTTGCTTTTTACTAGGTTTTTGACGATATGAACTGGTTACAGTAACTGATGACCTCCAAAAGTTTATGTATTTCTCTTTTTTTAATCAGCAATTTACCACTAATTGCTGGTTAATGTGATTACTGAATACACACGAGAAATCAAATCAAGATAATCAACTTCAACTAAGAGTTCCATCAAATTCAAAAGAAATAATAAATGCAGAAGTAACACCTTGGAATGTTTGGCAAACTGGACATAAAACAAATACTACACACAAGTCACCACCATGGGCCTCCCAGACCTAGATAATAAGCTGATATAACACAGCGTTTCTACAAGATATAGATGGCTTCATAAAGTGCTAATATAACAGATCTGCAAATCTAACTTGATCTGGAATAGCAATAATCTTCACATGCAGTGAGAATAGGGGGAAAATGTGGAAGAAATAAGTAATGATATGGCACATCTCAATAAAGAAAACATCAAGTGTTTCTTATTATTTCAGGGAATAATACAATTAAACAGTAATAATTAGTAGGATATAACCATGACAAGGGGTATCCTGTGCATGGAAGAGGGTGAATTCAAATGAAAGTTCATTCATTCATTTGCATGTCCCTTGCGGAACTTTGCCTCCCAAACAGCACTCCTGTAGGCCTCTCGGTTGTGAGCAAGATGGCCTGCTGCTGTTGCATCCATTTCCAGATCGTCAACGATGTCTTGCAGCCATCTTCGTCTTGGTCTTCCTCTTTTTCTTTTTCCCATTATGTATCCTTCCAATAAGGTCTTCTCTAAATTATCATGACGTTTAATGTGTCCAAAATATTTCAGTTTTCTCTCTTTAATCCTCTTCACTAGCCAGCCTTCTTCAATATTAAGCTCTTGTAGTACAGATATATTTGTTCTTTTTTGTGTCCACGATATTTGGAGAACTCTTCTGTAGCATTTACATTCAAAGGCATTTATGTGTTTCTCAGCTGTTTTGTTAAGTGTCCAGGTCTCACAGGCACATGTTGCTATGGGAAAGATGCATGCCCTTAAAAATCTTAAAATGAAAGTTAGAAAATGTAAATAAAATTTCTGAAAAAAAAAAAAAGAAAACAGAAGTCTCTTACTACTACCACCTGTCCACCATTGTCAGAATGGCTTATGTCAGGACTGCAATGCAGTTGTAGATATAATCCAAGAAAGAAGTGTATTTTATCAGCTGATTCTTGTTAGCCAAAGGTCTGAACCCCTTGCAATGTACACCGTGAAATATTTGTGATGTATTGTCTGAACTATTCTCTCAAAAAAATAGGAAGAGGCTGATAGGACTATAACTGATGCAGAACATATTTAGATGTCTAGTAATGAATCTCACTGGCATCAACCCCAAAGTCCAAATCTTATTTATGCACAAATACATAAATCATCATCATCATCATCATCCACCATTATCACTGGCCAAAAGAACTCCATTTCACATCACTCAAAACACAAACACTTAATCTCAACATACATCATCTATCCACGCCCTTCCTTTGTACATATCCTGTTTTTCACAGTGATATGATCCATTAATATTTAACAAATTAGCTCCTCGTAATGTTCACATGGTCTCTAACTTTTCTTTTTCCTGGTCTATTCTAAGCTGGCATGAAAGGTGATTTGCATATGATAAACAACAGAAAATGAATGAGAAATGAGAATTGAGAACAGACAATAAGCACGTATGCAGGACAATTAACCTACAATAGCATCTAATTACAGGTGCTACATCATCTAACGTTTCTTTGAAATCAACCTGGATCACTTTTGTTCTATGTGGCTCATCATCACAATAAAAAAAATATGAAGAAAGCAAAAACAAGAGGTCTTACCTTATGCTGTGAACACACAGAAAACTAGAAGTCATATTACAGTGGCAAGTAAGTGCAAATACATTTTGTCAAAGTCAACCCTGCATACTTACTTCAACATATACATATACAGTGATTTAGAACAGATTTCAAAGCTTTTAAAAAAGTATAATTTATAATGAAGTTTCATATGAACAAATAACAGCATCAAATTGTAGTGAGCAACATCATAATCCACTTTCAGACTCAATACAGTTTGCTAAACTTTATGTGCATTATGGTATGGGTGCATATTGAGCAATTGTTAGGTTAATTCTTAATCAATCAAACATCTATTATTAATTCTTAACTCACCAAACAGCATCCATGACACACAAACATTTTTTGTAATTAAAAAAAACAATCATTGTGACATTGCTTTATCAGGAAATGACATGATGCCTATTTTTTTATATTAGTGGTAGTTTAAAATTATAAACTCCTGTCTACAGAACAGAATCATCTGAAAGTGGATATTTCATTTTAAAGCTTTCACAAAGCTATTTAAATGTCTCATGGTAGATGAAGATCACTTACACTCTGATGGAGTGTAATATTATGCTGTAATATTAAATAAAGAACAGCATGACACACAAATCTTTGGTTCAAAGATGACAAAACAGAGACGAAGGCACTAGCCGTAAAATAAATATTCTCGGAGGACCATAGTGATGAAATCCCAAGCAGAAATGTATCTTAGGACGTCAGTTTACAAAAGATGAAAAAGAAAACTGCTTCATCAGGCAAGGAAGGGAAATGCAAGAAGAACAGAATATACACAAAAGACTGACCTTACTACAAAGATGCATCAATGACCAGAAGTAAGTACAGTGAAACTATTATTTCTTTTAAAGCGCTCCTTTACAAACTTATTCAGACCAGACCAGCCTGTATTAAAAATGGCATTTTGTGTAAGTTATTTTTTAAACAATGCTTTTAAATTGCCCTGTATCTTTAGATAATCATGATTAATAAACTTGTAAAATAAAGCAATAAAGGCATTAAAACAAAGTGGATTACCTTCTCATTTTTTATTTTTAAAAACTGTTTCTGAATCGCTAAGTCGTACCTAATTTCGTTATTTACTGCATAAATTAATAAGACAATCTGAAGCTCACTGTATACTCTCATAAGGCCGACTTTTGCTGGGGGAGGCATATTTTGATTTTTGCAGTTATTGTTGCCCGACACAGAGGGCATTCCTTTATGGGTTGAGCACATGTCCAACAGCAGCAAACATGGCCACATGTCAGGAAAATGATGCTTGACTGTAAAGAAAGAAATGGGGGGGGGGGGAAGGATAGTAACTAGCTCACAAAACATTTGGAAGCTAAGATGACTGTGATAGAGTGAAGAGACAGTTATCAGGGCCAATGAACTACAGCTGGTCAAGACCATTGTTCCACCTCTCTGTTGTTGTTTCCAGTCTCAACAGATAGCTGTGGTCCCCAAGGAAGTGGAGTCTGCACTCAATTTTTTTTTTTTTTAGCTTTGTTGTGGGTCTGTGAATTAGCTGCCATAACCATGATGCATTTGCTTCTGCAGAGAACATCCTGCCAGTAGACAGTAGATCCAAGGATACAGCACAAGAACTTCTTCATCTTTCACTCAAATGTCCACACCCAGCTTAAATGTGGCAGTTCATCTCAGGTTCTCCACATCACCATAGAATTCTCATGTAGGAGGCCAGGGTTTGGCAAACTCCTTTGCCTGAGTGGCTTGTGTAGCTGGCAACTCTGGAGGATGTGATGTGGAGTCTGTTGCTCTTTGCCTGAGTGGCTTGTGTAGCTGGCAACTCTGGAGGATGTGATGTGGAGTCTGTTGCTCTTTGCTGCAGGCACATAGGTCTGTTGAGCCAATTATCAGTTTCTAGTATAGATGATGTCTGAGTCTGCAATGTTCTGTTCTCAATTTGAAGATTATCACTTGATCGAACAAGAGCTCGCAAAACTATCATGTTTATATCCAGGCCCTACAAGAAGGACGGTCCAGCCAGTACATCACTCTGGGGCCTGGATGTTTTCCCTATTTTAAGGGCAGGTCTGTAGGACTTTAGGGGGTGGGGGGGGCCTTACAATATATGAAAACAGATAATTGGGAGGGAGGAGGGAGTTTTGTATCGACTTGCAAAATTTCTCTCAAAGGCCCTGTTTATAACACTACATCCTTCCAATACTTCAAGTGTACGATCTCCTTCAACTCCAAAGACTACTTATGAACTTCACTGTTACTTTGAATTAAAAACAAATAATGGTATATGATACTGTTTTACAAAAGTTGGAAGTCACCTTCGTAGTGAATTGACATAACAAGAACTTAAAGGCAATATTCCTCTTATATATCATATATCATGTTTCTCATGAGTTCATTTCACTCTCAGTCATAACATGAGTTACATTTTCTAGTATATAAATGCTTCCTATCTTTTCTGTTCATTTTTTTTTCTTTCTTCTTGGTTCTGAGGAACACTTTTTGGTGAAATATTAGTTGCTTTTTTTTTCCTTTCCTACTTATTTACTTGTAGAATGGGAACCAGTGAACAGTCATATATGATAGAACTAGAAACCAGATAGATCATTTGTGTATTAGAAAGCAATACAGAACATCTCTGATGGATGTAAGAGCATATAGGGGTGCAGATGTTAACAGTGATCACAATCTGTGTATAGGGAAAATAAAACTAAATCTAAAAAAGCCAACACAAGAAATCAATACACAGAAAGATAAACAGCCACAGCCTACAAGAAGAGAATACTAACAGTAAGTTCAATCAGGAGCTTGCCAATCATTCCACAACATTCAGTGAAGTAGAGGAGATAGGTATAGATGAATTATGGAATTCTTACAGCACAGCCATAATCACAGCAGCAAAAGTAAGTGCTGGACTAAAAAAAACCAAATAGAAAAGCATGGATATCAGAAAACACATGGAAGTACATACATGAAAGACAAGCAGCCAAATTAGACATGTTGAATGTAAAGACAGATCTTAGAAAAGATCTGGTGAAAGCAAAATACAAAAAATAGACAATAAAGTAAAAAGTTCAGCTAGAAGGGTAAAAGAGAATACATGGCGAAAGAGGCAGAGAAAGCAGCAAAAACAGGAGACAGCAAAACTTTATATAACATACAAAAGAGGCTAACAGGTACTATTACATCTATAGAAAGATCAATCCTTAGCAAAACTGGAACCCTATTAACATCAAGCAAAGACCAAAAGCAAAGATGGGCTGAACACTTCCAAGAAATACTTAATCGATCACATCCAAAAGAATTAAACCTTGAAACTGACTTACCGGCCCCATAATTAAATGTCAACCTGGAGGAAATTACATTGAATGAAATGGAAACAGCAGTTAGTTTAATGACTAACAACAAAGCTGCAGGTGAAGATGAAATAACAGCTGAAATGTTAAAAGCTATCAATAGTGACAATATGTGACAACTACAGAGAATGTTTAATAGGATTTGGAAAGAAGAAAAGGTTCCTTCTAAATGGAAAAAAAGGAATCATTGTTAAAATACCAAAAAAAAGGCAACCTTAGTGACTGTAACAATTGGAGAGGAGTAACCTTAGTATCAGTTGTGCTAAAAGTATTTTGCAAGGTTATTCTGAAAAGACTTAAAGATATAGTGGATACCGCAATGAGAGAAGAACAAGCAGAATTTTGAAAAGGGAGAAGCTGTCTCGACCAGATCTTTACTCTAAGAATAATACTTGAAGAACATATTGAAAAGCAGAAACCATTAATACTAAACTTCATAGACTTTAAAAAGGCATTTGATAGCATACACAGAGATTCACTGTGGAGAATTTTAAGACTATATGGAATACCATCTAAAACTGTCAGCATCATTAAGGACTTCTACAATGGATATGTTTGTGCATAGAAGAATGGATGAGCGAATGGTTCCAGACTGAAACAGGCATGAAACAAGGATGTATACTATCTTCTTTGCTTTTTGGAATTGCAAGACTTCATAATGAAAAAATGCTGCACAGGTAACACAGGTATTGATTGGGTAAATGGAACCCAACCAGAAGATCTTGATTTTGCTGATGACATAACTCTTATCATTAACAATGTAAAGTCTATGCAAGAAAAAATAGCCTGTCTTCACTGGCTAGCAAAATAGGACTTGACATTAACAAGGAAAAATAAAAATAATGACACTAACCATTAATCAAAATGGAAAAATACACGTAGAAAGGACAGATGTTGAAGAAGTGGATCAATTTGCATACCTTGGCAGCTACACAGACCAGGATGGTGACACTAGAAAGGAAGTTAGAATTGCAAAAGCAGCATCGATCTTCAAGAATCTTGAGAACATATGGAATTCAAAAATTATAAGCACAAAAACCAAGTTATGACCATTCAATTCAAATGTAATATCCACCCTCATTTATGCATGTGAAAGCTGGAAAACAACGAAATAAATAGACAAGAAATTAGACTCTTTGGAAAACAAATGCCTAAGGAAAATACTCGGCATCAAGTGGAATGAATTCAAGAACAATGCAGAGATAAGACAGATGACTGAACAACAACCAGTCTCATGGGTTATCAGGAAAAGGAGATGGACATATGTTGGTCATGTGATGAGAAGAAACGATCAGAGAATCCCAAAACACACTATCAAGTGAAGCACAACAGGCCAAAGGAAAAGAGGCAGACCACATGAAACTCTAAAGAGGACAATGATAAGAGAGGCAAAACTAATAGCCATAAAATCCTTTGATGAGGTTGAAAAGCTCGCAGAAAACAGGAACAACTGGCGAACTACCTTGCGAACCCTATGTGACATTTAACGGCATGGGAAGGATATAAAATATAAAATGAGACTTATTTACTAGACAGAATGCACTGCAATCATCCATCATCACTGTTACTTTATAACAGTTTCAATTCAACATAAATTACCATGAACACTGTCATGCTACTTTTATAGTCAATCTGAAGTCCAATGGCAACCTTACATCTAAAGAGAAAAAAGGTGAAGATATGCTGTAGAATCTATTTAAGGCTTCATTTTCAGGGAGAAGATGTCATCTTATGTGGCAATCAATGACCCACAACTAACATGCAAGCACTGTGGGCTGGTGAACCACAGCTGACCAAGACCCTGTCCCAGCTCTCCACTGGTACCCCCAGTGACAGGCCAGTTAGCCTGGCTAAAAGGGCAGGGATGGCCATAGTCCCAGGGGTGGTGGACTACGTTAAAGAAGCACTGCACTCTCCATGCTTTCCAGTTCCACTGAGGGACTGAAAAAAACAGCCACCATGACCAAGATGATATGATGCTGTAGCTCAACGTCTTCAACACAGCAGCTGCAAAGAACAGAACTAGCAGTTCCAGGGATACTGATGAAGAGGAAGAAGAATCTATTGTTTCATTCAGACATTTATTTTCATATTCATTCTATTCTAGCCAGTGAGAGAAATTTCCAAAAGACAGTTTGGCCTATATAACTCTAACTGGCAGATTTATTTGCCAGTTTCAGATGGTCTCTTTTCCCTGATAGCAAAAAAATACTGGCTTTATGGTTACAAATGGAAGCTGCTTAGATCACACTGATGGCTGCTGTGAGAATGGAGGAAAAAGGTCAGATTGTTGAACACGATAAATTTTCACACTTTCACCTGAATAAACACCACTGACCAGACACGGGAGTCCACTTTGAAGTGTCATTTCAACGTTCCTCATGACCATGAGGCTGAGAATGGGAAATGTTATAACTGAAACTACTTGGCTTGAAATAGTCATCTTCAAACAATTGCTACCTGAACTAGCTATTTTTTTTTCCTACTGATCATCATTAGTGCCAATGGACACTGGTGACTACACTTCTTTATTCTGTGAAGTACACAAAAAAAAAAAAAAAAGGTTTGAAATTTACCAGATTATCCAGACAGACTGCACATTCAGAATGAAGTCCCCTTGCAGTCACGGATATCTCTTTACCAACAAGGGAAGCTGGAAGCTCTGGAGGTCTGTAGTCTTCCGGAGGTGGAGCCGTGGCACTGATAACCTCAGGCAATGGAATGATGGACTTCTGTAAGAGACAGTACATAGCAGGGGAATCAGTTCCATTGATTGATTGACATTCCTTTTGGGCCAACATTGGCTCATAGGGTGGAAATTATATCTTTCCATGTCAGTTCCTCACAGACAGTGAAATCTGATGTGTTTGTTATTGTGCTGCTGTACAGTAATATAAAAAAAAGTATAAAATAACAAGTATTTATATAACCATGCAGGAAACTCTTTACCAGAGACAGCTCCCTAAACTATCACAGGAAGTACCTCTGTGCAGTATAATCATGTTATTTACATCAAGTTTTTGGGGGGGGGGGGCGGCGTGAAGATTCTTTCTGTTGTGGCAATCAGTGAGCCATAGTTAACATGCTGGCATCAGGGTTGGTGAACCATAGCTGACCAAGACCCTGTCCATATTCTCTACTGGGGCCCCTGGTAACAGCTCTAATCTGACTACAGGGGAAGGATTGCCCCATGGAGGCTGAGTCCACTAAAGAAGTACTGCATGCCTTCCTGCTTTTTATTTGTACTCGGGGACTGAAAAAAATAGCTGATATAACCTGCTCCCAAGCCCACACAACACTGTGACTCAACACCTTCACAACATCAGGCTGCAAGGAACACCAGCTGGCAGTTCCAGACAGACAGAAGACAAGACATGACATTTACATCAAGCAGAAACTGTAGTTCTGGAAATAGAAGTAAAACTACGTCACAGGAAGCAATTTTATTTGCTATGAGCTTCTTTCTATAACACCACAGTAATTTTTGCTATGAGCTTCTTTCTATAACACCACAGTAATTTTTGCTATGAGCTTCTTTCTATAACACCACAGTAATTTTTGCTATGAGCTTCTTTCTATAACACCACAGTAATTTTTGCTATGAGCTTCTTTCTATAACACCATAAATTTTCACACTTTCACCTGAATAAACACCACTGACCAGACACGGGAGTCCACTTTGAAGTGTCATTTCAACGTTCCTCATGACCATGAGGCTGAGAATGGGAAATGTTATAACTGAAACTACTTGGCTTGAAATAGTCATCTTCAAACAATTGCTACCTGAACTAGCTATTTTTTTTTCCTACTGATCATCATTAGTGCCAATGGACACTGGTGACTACACTTCTTTATTCTGTGAAGTACAAAAAAAAAAAAAAAGGTTTGAAATTTACCAGATTATCCAGACAGACTGCACATTCAGAATGAAGTCCCCTTGCAGTCACGGATATCTCTTTACCAACAAGGGAAGCTGGAAGCTCTGGAGGTCTGTAGTCTTCCGGAGGTGGAGCCGTGGCACTGATAACCTCAGGCAATGGAATGATGGACTTCTGTAAGAGACAGTACATAGCAGGGGAATCAGTTCCATTGATTGATTGACATTCCTTTTGGGCCAACATTGGCTCATAGGGTGGAAATTATATCTTTCCATGTCAGTTCCTCACAGACAGTGAAATCTGATGTGTTTGTTATTGTGCTGCTGTACAGTAATATAAAAAAAAGTATAAAATAACAAGTATTTATATAACCATGCAGGAAACTCTTTACCAGAGACAGCTCCCTAAACTATCACAGGAAGTACCTCTGTGCAGTATAATCATGTTATTTACATCAAGTTTTTGGGGGGGGGGGGCGGCGTGAAGATTCTTTCTGTTGTGGCAATCAGTGAGCCATAGTTAACATGCTGGCATCAGGGTTGGTGAACCATAGCTGACCAAGACCCTGTCCATATTCTCTACTGGGGCCCCTGGTAACAGCTCTAATCTGACTACAGGGGAAGGATTGCCCCATGGAGGCTGAGTCCACTAAAGAAGTACTGCATGCCTTCCTGCTTTTTATTTGTACTCGGGGACTGAAAAAAATAGCTGATATAACCTGCTCCCAAGCCCACACAACACTGTGACTCAACACCTTCACAACATCAGGCTGCAAGGAACACCAGCTGGCAGTTCCAGACAGACAGAAGACAAGACATGACATTTACATCAAGCAGAAACTGTAGTTCTGGAAATAGAAGTAAAACTACGTCACAGGAAGCAATTTTATTTGCTATGAGCTTCTTTCTATAACACCACAGTAATTTTTGCTATGAGCTTCTTTCTATAACACCACAGTAATTTTTGCTATGAGCTTCTTTCTATAACACCATCCCGTCAGACTGTCCAGTATCATTTCTCTTGGTCTTCCTCTTGATCTTCTTCTTTCTATTTTTCCTGTTGTTATAATATTTTCAATGCCCCCTCTTCTCATTGCATGTCTTATGAAAGTACATTGTCTCTCTCTTATCTTTTTGACAAGATTTTTTGTCTCTCCAGCTCTTCTCATACATTCTTCATTAGTTATTTTTGCTGTCCAGGGGATTCACAACATTCTTCTAATAAACCACATTTCTGCTGCTTCCAATGATTTTTGTGCAGACTTGCCTATTGTCCATGATTCACTTCCATATAACAAGATAGGTTCAATATAGCATTTTATGACAGGTTTTCTAACATTCATTGATAAGGATGTGTTAGCTAATATGTTTCTCATTCTCTGAAATGCATCTTTGCTTGGTCTATTCTGTTCCTAATTTCTGTTCTGCATTTCCCATCTGAAGCTATTACTGCTCCAAGGTATTTTAATTTCTGCACCTGCTTTAGAACGTTTAATTTTATACTGCATGCTGGTGGATTCTGTTTCTTAAATGTAACCACAGTCTCTGTCTTTTTAGCTCAGTATTTAAGTGAAAACTATATGATTCAATGAAAATTGTATAAACGGATAGAAAGGTTTAAAATGGGAAGAACAAGCATAACTGATGAATGGATCACCTGGTTGGCCATCAACATGCACTCAAGCCTACACTGAGAGGGCACACGTCTCAATTAGAAAAGACCAATGGATCATGTTGTCAGCTGTCACTGCACATTTGGATATTAGCTATGGACCCACACATGATGATTTGGGGAACTGTAAATTTGCATAAAATTCAATCGAGCATCAGGGATACCAAGTCAGAGAAGCCAAAAGAAACAAACAGAGAATCCCCAAACAAGCTATCAAGTGGAACACAACAGGCTGAAGAAAAAGAGGTCAACCACATGAAACTCTAAAGAGGACATTGTTAAGAGAGGCCAGTTCAGTGGGCATAATATCCCTTGATGAGATTGAAAAACTCACCGAAGACAGGATATCTTGGCAAACTACCATGTGACAGTTGGCATAGGAAGGATGTAAGATATAAGAAATTTGCACAAGTTGGGCATCCAAAAAGCTTACAGATCTGAGGTAAAGGAAATGATGGAGTCCTAGATTCGACAATGGAGAGATACAAGAAGCGCTTCCACCTGCAGGGGGACTATATAGAGAAGTGATATAACCACTGTGTTCATTTGCTAATATTTACTGGTAATAAGAAGTAAGTTGCCTTTAATTTTTTATTCTCCCTCATATTATTACCAGTGCTATTTATGAAAGCACTTTTTATTAAAGCTAGGTGAATGGTTAGGTTGCTTGGCCTACTAATCTGGTGGTATTGGGTTGAAGTCCCTGTAGTGGGATTTTTTTCTGGTACCAACACATCAAAGAGGCCTGAAGGTCCACCCAGCCTCTAAAAATGGGTACCAGAAAAATCTGGGAAGGTAAATGCGGCCAGGCATGATGAACCACACCACACTTTTATGTGCCAACGGTCTTAGAAATATGGGCCTAACACTGTATCCCCAATATGCCTTTACAGGGATTTTACCTTTACCAATATTACTATTTATAACTATTTTCCTATACTAAATGTTTGGGGGCTCAATAAACAATCAGGGACAATGAGTTGAAGAGTTCAAAGACCCTTGTGCTATGGGATACAAGGGAGCCTGCAGTTACCACAGACTGTATGTTTGCTTCTTAATTAACAGTGGCATTGACTTGAATGAATGTCATATTAACAGGGATATCTACCTGAATGAGTGTGGCATTAAGAGTGGCATTACCTTGAATGAAACAACAGTACCAATTACTCCACTATGGAACAAACATATGCCATAAAATGTGGTGGGGGAAAAAAGCATTGCCATGTTCCTTGAAATCTCCATACCATTACAGGCAACAGGCAAGGTAGCTAAAGGCTGGCCTATCATGCCATGGGGACACCTACAGGATACAGTGACAGAGCACACACTTTCTTTGTGGGAGATGTGGTAAGCATCCTTTACCAGCTCAAGGAGCCAGATATCCATTTCTACAGCTGGGCAGCTGGGACTCTTATGGCAGGATATGAAACAGAAACCGTTGTCATGAAAAGATGAAAGCACTGGCCACTCTCCTTATCAGGTGCCTGTAAACAGATGATAATACCCCCCCCCCCAAAAAAAAAGAAGGGATAAGAATGTCACTAGAAGAAAACAGTGGAAGATCTTGGCCAATAACATAAAAAAAAACAAGCAAGGTTTAGCAAAACAGGACTCTGAAGTTACAAAGGAACCCCAGAAGATTCTATAGCATGACAGTACTCTGAAGATATGTACAAAGGAACCATAGAAGCTTCTATAGCATGACAGTACTCTGAAGTTATAAAGGAACCCCAGAAGATTCTATAGCATGACAGTTCTCTGAAGTTACAAACAGACAAAGACAGAAACTGAAATGATGGTCTAATTGTGACAGCAGTGATAATTATAATTATGACAACATAAAAATTTACCCAAATCTTGTCTCTAACTTTCTCATCTGCTGACTTCACTTTGATCTCTTGCTGGTCAATGTGTTTCAGAATTGACTTCCGTAACCCTAGCTCATGAACACCCATCTGACGTAAGTCTGCATCAGTCAAGGTCACCAGGGTTTCTATGGTAATGCGATGCCTGGCAAACACAGGAATGTATTCTTCAGCTCCAGAGGAGATAAGGATATCTTTGACCGCAATCTCCAACTGGCTCTCCTGAGGACAGAGTTAGAAACAAGAAGTTTAGGAGAACCAACCATCACGAGAAGACAGCTGCCTAGAGCTTTTAGTTCACAGCCACAGGTAAATCTACCATCTTCTTCTTTTTTTTTTTGTGGCTCTATCTCCTTGGAATTATGAGCTCGATGTTCTTTGCAGCTGATGCAGTGAAGCTGTTGAAGCACAACATCATGTTTGATTGGGAGCATGTTACAGCAGATATTTTATTCTGTCCTTGAGTGGAGGTAAAAAAGCAGAGGGTGTGCAGTACTTCTCTAGCAGACTCCACCACCAAGGGGGACTATGGCAATCCCTGCCTCATTAGCCATGTCTTGTGTGATCTGTTACTGGGGGGTACCAACTGACAGGTTGGACAGAGTCTTAGTCAGCCATAGTTCCAAACCTTGATGCTAGCATGTCAGCTATGGGTCTCTTGACTGCCAAATCAGACAGCATCTTCACTCTCCTCCTCCACCATGAGAAGACAAAATGTGACTTTTATAATGACATTTATATTAAGAAGCAAACAGACGTATCAGTTATATCTCTGCAGCAACAGGAAAAAAAGATCAATGTGTACATGAAAATTATTAAAAAACTGTACACAACTGTTCTATGAACTTTCAACAATCAGGAATTTGTATCAAGATTATTAAGTCGAAATGTTGGACCAAAAGAAACTTCAGCGTAAAAAAATGTCAAATGTCAAGAAGAGGGTTGTTATGGGTAATGTCTGACGGGGAAAAAAAAAAAAATCATCATTGCTCACAAATGAGTGCTCTATCCAGAACTAAAAAGTCCTTTTGTAACTCAAGTCTGTGCTAGCTACAACTACTTCTCTAACAGAGCTAAAAAGTCTTGGCCTACTACAATCTTGTGCTTTAAATGGAACTTAAAGCATCTTTCACTATAAACAGTCCAATTCACTATGTGGAACAAAATAAATTATTCACTAATAACAATCTAGTGTTATTTCTGGAACTAATCAGTCATTACTAATCATAATTTAGCATTCCATATGGTACTAAAAACATCACTGTAAGATCTACACATCTCAGATAGTACAGCTAACCTTGTCAATAAGAGACTGTGGTTTCCAGTCCAGCAGACGCTGGTACTGCACCAACCAGTAGTCCTGCTGCCCAGATTCCCTTTGTTGCTCCATTTCAATCTGAAAGAGATATTAACTGTGCTCAAGTGCAAAACTAACATAATGCTTTTTTTTCTCTTCTTCTTCTTCTTCTACATTTCAAAAGGGCGCTGGTTGCTTCATGTCACAGCTTGAAGCTAGGCTGCAATATCTGCATCTTGTGGCCCAACACATCCATCTCTGACACGGTTTACATTTAAGACCACAGTTATCTTCCCATTTAGATTCCTATTCTTCGATGAGACTTTTATCTGTTTTCAGGGAGCACCATATGAGTCAGAACAGGGTCTTGATCAGTATGATTCACTGGCAGTCTGTTATAAGTTGTTGACCACTATCCCATTCTGTTTGAGTACTGTATATCTCCCCTCTCCTCCCCCCCAACAACACTAGAATATCAGTCCTTCTATAACCCTCAATCCCTTGTGTATATCAGCAGGCTTGTCACATTGCTCATGCCAGGATGCCAAACCATCAAAAAACATCTTTTCTCTTTCTCTGTCTATCTTCAATCTTCAATCTCCAATTTTTGTAACTACATGAAATAAACTTAATTACATTCTCACATTCATACAACAATCAAGCCATACTTTAACTAATTTAGAGTGAGAGAGAGAGAGAGAGAGAGAGATTTTTTTTTTCTGATATCCCATTCTTAAACTCCATGATAATGGTACAAGAACAAAGAGGTATAATTATCACAAAATAATCATTACTGCATCCATCATGTACTCAGGCCCCTCTGTTCTAAAACTGCTTCTCACACAACTTCTCTTGTTTCTAAACAAAACAACTCAAGTCTTACCAATCTCTTCTTCAGCTCTGCTTGTCTTTTATCCTTCTCCTCCAGTAACTGGGACAGCAAGGCAGACAAGGCAACTCTCTGGTCCACCACTACATTCTAACAAATAAAACAGCACAAATCAATTACCACCAGACACTTCAAGCACAACCAGTCTCTCACAGGATCTAGAGTAGGGCATTTTATTTGGGACTATAATGCAGAGTTTCTCAACACAAACCACATATCCCTCTCTTCCCAGGGGGAAAGCTTTCGTCGTCGCCATCATCGTCATCATCATCATCTCATGCCGTCTCCCCATGGAAGGTCGGCTGCAATGAATCTCCACTCTGCTGTTTCTTGTCTTGACTTGGCCAAGCTGGTTCCTGTCCATTTCTTGATGTTGTCCACCCATTTATGTCACAGTCATCCTCCTGTTCTCTTCCCTTTGATCCTGTCTTCAATATACTATTATGCCTCCTGACATTCCCAAAGTATTGTCTTGTTTTTTATGATTTTCAATATTTCTCTTTTCTCTTCTACCTGGGTTAGCACTTCTTTGTTTCTTTTTCTGTCCACGGGATACACCCTATTCTTCTGCATATTCACATTTCAAGGGCCTCAGTTTTCTGTTGTTTTATTCAAAGCCCAAGCTTCTACATCATAAAGGAATACGTAGCATTTTACAATACATAATCTCACCTGCTGTAATATCTGATTTGATGTAAGGATCTTCCTCATTCCGCTGATGGTGTTTTTCGCCATTCTTATTCCATTAATTTCCATTTCACATTCTCCATCCTCTGTTATCATATGTCCCAAATACCTGAAGCTTTTCACCTGTTCAAGTAATCCTCCACTTATTTTTACATTTACGACTGGCTTTATTTCTTCTCTGCAGAAAACTCTAAGAGCCACAAAGCAACAAAAAAAACAAAAAACAATGTAATGTTTTTCTATAGCAGCAGAACTGGAGTCAGGCCAGACACAATTTTAATACACAAAATGGGACCCATCATAAGAAAAAAAAACAGTTGAGAAACCCCATATAGCAGAATGATAATAAATCATAAGTATGACTTACACAGGCATTAGACCCAATCTAACACAAGGATAACACATGAGAAGCCATGATGGTTTTTATATGAGAAGATGATGGATTTTTTGGGTTTTTTTTAAAACAATTTTGTTCAGCAGCTTTCAACTTTGATGTAGTTTTATCAGGATCATAGGTTTTACGCTTATTATCTCCCTACAACAGAAAACTGGATATTCCTAGATGCCAGAACACAAACATTTTACATGGAACTGGGGGGTGGGTTATGATGTATAGCTTCAAGATCCAAAAATCATGGAAATGATGGCAAGTTATGTCTCATTTAGTCTGTGACCATTAGGATAAAAAATGAGAAGCAGGACACCCAATCCTGGCCAGCTCTGACCACAGTAACTACAAAGTCACACTGATCTTCATTTTCCACAGCAGTTACCACTTCACTAATGTCATCGACAATTACTCACAAATTCATGAGCCAAACGTTTGGCCCTCTGGTCCATCTCCATAGCTGTTATCTGTGCCAGCTCTGATTCTATCAGGGCAATTTGTGAGCGAATACGAGAGTGTGTTGAATCTTGGGAATAAAGCAGGGCCTCAAATGCTGCCTTCTGAAGCTCATCCTGTTGTGAAGACATAAATAAGTCTAGAGCAAGATATACAGTATTACACTTAGACAGAGACAGATGGACAATGAGAGAGAGAGATATATACAAAATTAAGATGGTCTTTGTTGTTGTTGTTCTTCTTCGTCTATCTCCCTGGGACTGCAAGCTGCTGTTCTTTGCAGCTTATGCTATGAAGATGTTGAGGCACAGCATCACACAGAAATGGAAGTGGGTTATGGTGGCTGTTCTTTCAGCCACTGAATGGAGCTAAAACCAGTGAGTGTGCTGAGCCATCTCACTAGGCAGGCTAGGCCTGTTACTGGGGAGTACCAACGGAAAATTGGGAGAGGGTCTTGGTCAGCTATGATTCACCAACTCTGATACTATCATGTCAGCTAAAGGTCACTGATTGCCAGATCAGACAGCATATTTACCCCCTAAGATGACCCTTAACTTTCATGCAATCAAACTATGCAATTCTCGTTCAGCTGTAAGAAATAACTTCTAGGCCACAAATTGAAAGTCACAACAACATAAGACAGCTATGCTAAGAAATAACTTCTAGGCCACAAATTGAAAGTCACAACAACATAAGACAGCTATGCTAAGAAATAACTTCTAGGCCACAAATTGAAAGTCACAACAACATAAGACAGCTATGCTAAGAAATAACTTCTAGGTCACAAACTGAAAGTCACAACAACATAAGACAGCTATGCTAAGAAATAACTTCTAGGTCACAAACTGAAAGTCACAACAACATAAGACAGCTATGCTAAGAAATAACTTCTAGGCCACAAACTGAAAGTCACAACAACATAAGACAGCTATGCTAAGAAATAACTTCTAGGTCACAAACTGAAAGTCACAACAACATAAGACAGCTATGCTAAGAAATAACTTCTAGGTCACAAACTGAAAGTCACAACAACATAAGACAGCTATGCTAAGAAATAACTTCTAGGTCACAAACTGAAAGTCACAACAACATAAGACAGCTATGCTAAGAAATAACTTCTAGGTCACAAACTGAAAGTCACAACAACATAAGACAGCTATTCTAAGAAATAACTTCTAGGTCACAAACTGAAAGTCACAACAACATAAGACAGCTATTCTAAGAAATAACTTCTAGGTCACAAACTGAAAGTCACAACAACATAAGACAGCTATGCTAAGAAATAACTTCTAGGTCACAAACTGAAAGTCACAACAACATAAGACAGCTATTCTAAGAAATAACTTCTAGGCCACAAACTGAAAGTCACAACAACATAAGACAGCTACACTACCACTTCCCACCTTTACATCTATACACAGTGTGCCCCAACACACAAGTCATTGCCACTGACAATATTATTATGCCATGAATAAAGACACTGAACTGTATATATCAGTTCATTTGTATTTTAAAAAAAAGCATTTGTATTTTCTTCATTATTAGTGTATACATTCTTACATCCTTCCCGTGCCGCTAAATGTCAAATAGGACTTGCATAGTTGTTTGCCAAGTTTTCCTGTTTCGGCAAGTTTTTCATCTTCATCAAGGGATGTTATGCCCACTAAACTGGCTTCTCTTAACAATGTCCTCTTTAGAGTTTCACGCTGTCTACCTCTTTTTCTTTGGCCTGTTGTGTTTCACTTGACAGCTTGTTTAGGGATTCTCTGATTGTTTCCTCTCATCACATGGCCTACATATGTCCATCTTCTTTTCCTGATCACCCATGAGATAGGTTGTTGTTTGCTCATCTGTCTTATCTCTGTGTTGTTCTTAAATTCATTCCACTTAATACCAAGTAGGCATTTGTTTTCAAAAGAGTCTAATTTCTTATCTATTTCTTTAGTTGATTTCCAGCTTTCACATGCATAAGTGAGTGTGGATATCACATTTGAATTGATAGTTTTTGTGCTTATAACTTTTGAATTCCATATGTTCTCAAGATTTTTGAAAGACAATGCTGCTTTTGCAATTCTAACTTCCTTCCTGGTGCCACCATCCTGGTCTAGTAGCTGCCAAGGTAAGAAAATTAGTGTATACATTACTGTTATAAAATTCAGTTAGTTCAGAATTTATTTAAAGTATTATTTTATTTTTATTAAATAGTATGAAATTTTTTAAAAAATGAACTGAACAAGTGTTTGTGTAATCATACATAAATGTGCCTCGGCACTGCATGATTTTTGATTTACAAGCAACTTGATATGTAAAAACCACATTTTGCTTGCAAGGTGATGTGTGTGTACATACATACATATGTACACACACACACATACACATGAACCTTACATACACACACAGATAAACACAAACCTCATATATACACACATATACAGATACACACAAACCTCTTATATACACACATACATAGATACGCATAAACCTCATATACGAGGGGTAATTGATAAGTTCGCAGCCTAAGGTACAATGGATTATTTGTGGACAACTTTTTTTGGTTATTTCTCAACATAGTCCCCTTGCAAGTTTATGCACTTAGCCCAGCGATCCTGGAGCAAATGGGTCCCTTCTCTGTAAAAGTCAGCCAGTATAAAGTGGTCTACAGCATGAATGATGTCATCATCAGAAGCAAATTTGCAACCACTGAGCTCCTTTTTGAGTCTGGTAAACAGGTAACGGTACGAAGGGGCCAAATCTGGGGAGGCTGTTCAAGAAGCTGGAAGCTGCACTCATGAATGGCAGCCATTGCCACTGCCGACTTGTGAACTGGACCATTGTCTTGCTGAAAGATGACTCCTCTTGTCAATTTCCCTCAACGCTTTTCCTTCATTTTGACCCGCAGTTGCTTCACAAGATTAACATATTAGGCCCCGGTGACCATTCTGCCCTTCTGAAGATAGTCTACCAATAGCACGCCTTCTGAATCCCAAAAGATGGAAGCCATCATTCTGCCTGCAGACAGAACCACCCTTGCTTTCTTTGGAGATGAGGATCCATGATGTTTCCACTGCTTTGACTGTTTTTTGGTTTCTAGTTGAAAATGATGAACCCAAGTCTCAACCATAGTCACAAATTGCTGAAGAAACTTGTCAGGATCTGTAGAAAAATGGCCAAGATTGTCTCTTGACATGTTGAGACGCTGTCGTTTGTGATCAGCTCCAAGAAGTTTCAGGACCCATTGAGCATAGACCTTTGTCATTTGAAGATTATTGTGAATAATGGCATGAACACGTCCCTGGGAGATGCCCAACTCAGTAGCAATGTACCGCTCAGTTAGTCATCGATCCTCCATTATCATGTCATGGATTCTGCCAGTGGTTTCAATGGTGATTACTGTTTTTGGTCTTCCTGGATGGAGATCGTCTTCCAGACTCTCCCTTCCATGTCTGAATTCAGCTGCACATTTCTTCACTGTTCTGTAAGAAGGTGCACTCTCCCCTAGAGTCTCTACCATATCCTCATGGATCTCCTTCAATGATAAGCCCTTGATGCAGAGGTAGCTTCTTCTTCTTCTTCTTCTTCGTTCACTTCTACCACCAAAAACCGCACTGTGAACCTACTGAATTCACGCATGTGGTCCTCGTTAGGTCCCGTGGTCCCCTGTGTGGTCCAAAATAGACCACACGAGTTCCACGAAAGGACCACAGGGGTTCAGTGTATCACAGTGCTTTAGCCTGTATTCTTGGTGGGTCTCGGAAGCGGGATTGCGTGACACCGTGGTTTTCATTGCACCAGTTTGGTCTAGGGTTGGACTTTCTCACCGGAAGACCTCGACGTGTTTGGAATATCAGTGCATCCCCACTGGGTGAGAGGCGTTTGCCCACCCAGGCCAGAGTTGGACTTTCTCACTGGAAAACCTTGACGTGTTTTGAGATACCTGTGTATCACCGCCGGGTGAGAGGTGGTTGCCCATCCAGTCCAGGGTTGGACTTTCTCACCGGAAAACCTCAGTGTGATTAGGATACGCAGACATCCCCGCCGAGTGAGAGGTGGTTGCCTATCTAGACTTCCCTGGTCCAGTGTCTCCGACTTCAGCATTTTGCGGTCGTGGCCGCTACCCTTCCTAGTTGTGACCAGGATGGAGCTTTTGTCCAGGAGGACGAATCCTCGCCACTAGTGACTTCTACCCCTGGGTTGAGCCGGTTTAGGCATTTCCCAGTATGGGCGTGTTTGGGACGGGACCGACCTCTAGGGCAGAGGTACTGTGACATTCATAGCCATCGAGTTCCACCCCTGGTGTGTGCCGGTTTAGGCATATTTCACCAGTGTAGGTGTATTTCGGACGTAGGCGGCCTCTAGAGCAGAGGTGCCGTGGTATAGCTCTCATAGCGATACTACTGGACATACCAGGTTAAACTTCACTTTCCACCACCTTTTCCCATCGGCGCCGCACAGCAACCTTTATTTCCGCATTTACTTCCTTAACCAGGAGGAGCTTCACTCCACGCGCGGCATTTGAAGAGTCAAGCCAGCAGTGACTTAACCTCTGGGACAAGCCGGTTCATGTATTTCACCCGATATGACTGCACTCAGGACGTGGCTGACCTCCAGACCAGAGGTGCCGTGATTTGACTGTTTGCTTCGCTTTATTCTTTCAACCACCTTTTCCGCAGTGATGCTGCGCAGCAACCTCATTTGCAAATTTCTTCATTGGCCGGGAAGAGCACCGCTCCACACACGGCAGCTGAAGATCTCGCCAACAGCGAGGTTTTGAACTAATAAAAGCGCTCTTTCCACGAGGGTCGGAGCTTGGTAAGCATGTATTAGCTCTAGAATTGCCACAGTTATCCAAGTAGGATCGTGTCATCTAAGGAACCTCGACTGATTTAATGAGCCATTCGCGGTTTCACCGTGAAACAGTGTGAACTTAGACATGCATGGCTTAATCTTTGAGACAAGCATATGACTACTGGCAGGATCAACCAGATAGCTTTCTTCACCGAACCTTTGTCGGATATCTGCCGACAGACCGACGCGGGGCAAGGGAGACAGCGCTCTACTCAGAGCGGATCCCTTTCGACCCCGGCGGCGTTTCATTTCCTTTAACCGGCGGGGGTGGCTCTCTCTGCTCTAACGAGCGGAAAAGAAAGCCTAGCCACCCACAAACAACACACGTTACATACTGCAGACCCGATACTCTTTGTGAGAGATGGGCCAATTTCGAGACCATCGGTCGACAAAACCGTACTACATCGTTATCACGAACCTGGCTGGCTAGCCGTTTACATGCTTCGCTCGACGGACAAACCACTTGCTTCTGCATCGAAACACCTTAACTCTCGCTGTCCGGGAAGGGAGCGAAAGCCTGTCTCCCCACGCACGGAACTCGAGAGCGCTTTTTCGCCAAAAGAACGGTCGGCCTGCGCAACAGCAACCGCCCGCGCTGTGCAGGTCGGCGCAGCTCTGCGCGGCTGACGCAGAGGTAGCAATTGACTGCTGGATGAGGAATGTTATCCATTTTCTCAATTTCTGCCACCCCTTTACACTTCAGTAGCCTGTAATAAAAATTTGTTGCAGGTAATTTCTTGAAACTTGGTGTTTAATCTTACATTAACCTGATCTACAAATGCACTTAATATCAACTGTGTGTTTCAAGTATTTGTACCTTAGGCTGCGAATTTATCAATCAACCCGTGTATATACACACATATACATAGATATACACAAACCTCTTATATATACATAGATACACGCAAACCTCTTATATATACACACATATACATAGATACACATAAACCTCATATATATATATATATATATACACACATACATACATACATAAATACACACAAACCTCTTTGGCCAGTTTTGCTACCATCTGCCTGTGTTCTTTATGCTTGTGGTGGATAAGGCTCTCTATCTGTCCTGCATCTACACTATCCCTGTGACAAGAACAGTTGTTTTTCTAATAATATGTATCAGGGTGATCCAAATGAAAAACTTAAAATTGCAATGGAAATTCTAAGCACCGTCCACATTATCATGTAAGCTGACAGCTTCATTACTAATGATGTCAGGAACATCTTGAAGACTGCAACATAATGCCAATGAGCTACATGACATCGCAGTAGCAACGTAAAGAAGGACGTTCCTTTAGAGGCAAGCACCAAAGTGAAACAGATCTCTGTTATCCATTTTCTGACCAACGAAAGTGTGAAACATTAAAATTCATCAACAAATGAAGATTCAGTACAGTGATGCATGTATGTCATTGCAGCAAGGCTATGGGTGGGAGTAAGAAGTTCCAAAATGGCCCAGGTTCTTTATCTGACTCGCCTTGTCCAGGTAAGGTACACTGAGTAATGACACCGGAGCTGATTGCAGAAGCTGAACATGCTGTGATGGAAAATTATCGTGTGATGGTGAATGAAATAGCCGCAGTTCAGAATACCTGTCACAGCTCAGTGCACCACATCTGATTAAAAAAAAAAAAAAAAGTTACAGAACGCTGTTTCCATTTTCGTGCACGTCTCTAAAGGAGCAACCATCTTTACACTGCTACACTGACATCATGTAGCTTACTGCACAGTGATGCCAACTGCAAGATGTTCCTAGTATCATAAGTAACAATACTGTCAACTAATAAGATGATGGGACAGTGCTTAGACTTTCTACCGCAATTAGGTTTCAATTTGGATCTAACTGCACAGAATCTTCTGGATTTTTCTGCTTCAGCCTTTGACTCTCTTGGTTCACCCACAAGACTGTGGGCTTCACAGAAACAAACAAAAATGTTAATAATAATTAAATACCATTACCCTACTGCAGGTCACACAATCCTTATTCATTCAACCTTTGTTGCATTTAAAACAATCTATAACTAATAAAATCTATTGCATCATCAGCAGGAGCAGGTTTTGTCTTTCCTTGTGCAAATCACTTTTCTGTAGACTTTTTCAAACTCTCCCATGTTTTGCCATATTTAAATCTTTTCTATTCTGAATACAATTATCAAAATGAACCAGTTTTTTTTTGTGTGTCTATTTGTCTCTTCATTTCCTATGCCATTTGGTTATCTTGTTTGGTTATAAATCTCTTAGACTCACTCATTTTAGCATACATGACACACTACCATTTGCTGTCATAAAAAAAATGCTGTCCTGATGTTTTATTGGGAACTGATGCAATACTTATTATTAGAATCTGTGGTAGTTTAAAATTATGAATTCTTGACTACAAACAAAACTATGATTTTAGTCATTTTATTTCTTAATTTTTTTTTTTTAAAAAGCTATTTAAATGGATTAGGCTAAGAGTTGAGTTTCTGGTGGCTGTCTGGTTCTCCAACTGCTCTCTTTTCAAGACTAGTCCAAGAATTCTAGTCAACTTTTTTACCGTATGGGTTTAATTGGCTATACTTTTCAGCAACTTCTCCAAAAACTTGACATGTATATTCTGGATCTTTATACATTCTTCCCATAAGAAGCATCTGTGTATGCTATCAAATGCCTTTTTAGAGTGTACGAAGTTCAGGATTAATGGTTTATGCTTTTCAATATGTACTTCAAGTATTATTCTTAAAGACCTGGTCCAGACAGCTTCTCCGTTTTCAAAATCCTGTTTGTTCTTCTCTCATTGCAGTATCCACTATATCTTGAATTCTATTCAAAATGAGTTTGCAAAACACTTCTGACACAACTGGTGGTAAGGTTACTCCTCTCCAATTATTGCAGTCCCTAAAGTTGCCTTTTTTTTGGTATTTTAACGACTCCTTTTTTCCATTTTGAAGGGACATGTTCTTCCTTCTAAACTTTATTAAACATTCTCTGTAGTTGGCTCATGTTGTCACTGTTAATACCTTTTAACATTTCGGCTGTTATTTCATCTTCACCTGCAGCTTTGTTGTTAGCCATTAGATTCACTGCTGTTTCAGTTTCATTCAGTTTCATTTCATCTAGGTTGACATTTAGTTGTGTCTTGTTATGTTACTGGGTAGTTAATCTGTACCACTTTTCTCCCTGCCTTGGAGAGGGCATCTGTCTCTTCATTTCCATTTTACTCTCGAGTGTGGAGGGAACCACTGTAGGAGTTTGGTTGAGTTTTGGAATTTGTTTAAGTTGTGATATAATTTCTTGTGTTTGTGAGTCATTTTTGTTGTCTGTATTGCTTCTTGCAGGACTCTGCAGTCAAATTAAACAGAAATCTGAAACAACAGAGATATGGCTTTGGCAGAAGATGCAGTATCTGTATAGAAGGCCTAGAAGTAAATGAAGAATTTCTCTAAGATTTCTCATACAGGCAGCCACAAAGCTAAGGATCTGACACAAATGTGAGCAAAAACTAACTGTTCTAAGGCATTCCTTCTAGTCTCATCCTTGTCCAGCTCAATGTCCAACCTGGCTGCTTCCATGGAATCAAATTCTGTCAGCATCAGTTCCATATTATCTGCCAGGATAAAGTCAAATCAACAAGAAATACCAACTTGAGGAATGAAAGAAAAACTAGAAGGCAACTAATGAAGAGATTCTTTTTAAAAATTATGAAAAATAAAAGGAAGCAAAAACAAAACAAAACAAATTATGATGCTTCCAATTTATATGAACAGGAAAAATGAAGCCATCTTAAAATATCTTTTATCAGGCCACAGTCGACCATGACCTTGCTGTGTCTCTATGTTGGTACCCCCAGTTAACAGGCCTAGTATGGCTGGTGGAGTCTACTAAAGAACCACTGCACACCCTCCTTTAGCCCTGGTGCACGTGACTTGGGAACTGTGTATTTTTAGGACCGGGTTCACCATCCCATTTTGATCCCTATTCACTTGGTGGGACTACTGTCCTTTACCAGGGCCACCAAGTGGAGATAAAATAAGGGCTTGGTCAGCTTTGGTTCACTAACTTTGGCACAAACAATCAGCTATGGATCGCTGGCCATTATCTCATTCAGCTCAAGTGCTGCATTTCTACCCCTAATTTTAAGTGTATGAAATGGGATAAAAGTAAGACTGTGGAATTCAGCTACATGTATAATGGAGACACAGCTATATATATAATGGAGATTCAGCTACATGTATAATGGAGACACAGCTATATATATATAATGGAGATTCAGCTACATGTATAATGGAGACACAGCTATATATAATGGAGATTCAGCTATATGGAGATTCAGCTATATGTATAATGGAGATTCAGCTATATGGAGATTCAGCTATATGTATAATGGAGATTCAGCTACATGTATAATGGAGATTCAGCTATATGGAGATTCAGCTATATGTATAATGGAGATTCAGCTATATGGAGATTCAGCTATATGTATAATGGAGATTCAGCTATATGTATAAAAGTCTACCCGAAAAATAAAACTTTACCTTCTTAGAACTAAGATATTGGTTTCTAACAGGCAAAAACTCTGCTACAAAGAAACCACAAAATGGAAATACTCACCTAAAATTTCTTGCTTACGAAGGTTCTCAACCTCCTCCCACCTTACTTTGAACCAATCATCTTCTTTCATTCTGGTGAAATTTAAGAATAAAGTTTCTGTAATGTGGCTTTAGAAAAAAGGACAAAAGAAATGAGGGAAAAGAATATATTAAAAAGAACAACCACAACCAATATTTCAGCAAAATGTCTTTTCAAAGACAGTGGGAAAAAAAAATCAAAACAGGAAATAATTACTGAAAATAAACAAAGAAAAATGTGAGACAATAGCTGTCCAAAGGCTGAAACACACATGCCATGGTCAGTGAATGAAGGGAACACAGGATGTTACATGAGGGTCAATCCCATACATAAAAAGTATTTAAAAGTACTCTTAAAACATTAATACAATTTGAAACACTCAGCAGAAGCTCCAGCATAAGTACTACATGAGTGAGAGGCAATGAGGAAGCTGGCCATGTCGCTTGTGATGCTTTTGCAAAAGCTATGAGTCCCATGAACAGGACAGGCAGGCTGAAATCAGTGGCTAAGGAACTGGGCTGCAAAGAAGAAAATGCATATGCTGGTTACATATATCTACAGAGGATCAAGGACAGAGGTGTGAGAAGCAGGAAAGGAAGGGTTGCCAATTGGTAGAATTTGAGGATGCCAGAACCAACAGTTGGCCAGTACAACTAGAGTTCATATTCTTTGGTGGTTACTGAAACAGAGAGCAGACCACGTATGGGTATGTCCCAAGTGCGGTGATGCTGACTCCTAGATTCAAGATACAGCATATTATTAAAAAGAATACTAACAATTACAACTACAAATGCTCTTTCGCACCTCAGAACACAGTTTTCAAATAGATGTAGGATGTTTGTGGAAACTGGCATCATTATTATCAGCGCTTGCCTTGCTTGGTCAACTGGTTAAAAAAAAAGAAGATGGCTAACCTCCTTCTGACTTTTCTGGACTGCTACAAAAGAAGGACAAGGGTGAAATCTACAAAAACTATATGGGGATACCAGAAGATGGGTAGGAAAGAATTTTATCAGCCACCAACTACCCTAAGGTCTCACTCTCTGGATTTTTCTGCCTAAAGTTACTCCACCTCAAGCCTTTGGTTCTCTTGATTCATCTACAAAGCTGTGGGTTTCACAGAAACACAAAAAAGGGTAATAATAATTAAATTAATCCCATTACCTTGTTGCAAATCACACAATCCTTAATCATCCAACCTTTGTTATGTTTAATACAGTCCACAGTAAAATCTATCACTGATCAAGACAAAACATCATAACTTTACTGCTTGCTGCCAAAACTTTACAAGGAAAATACCTTTCATGTTCCATTATTTCCATTAATTCCTCTGTTTTCTTTGCCTTGGCATTGTAATCCAGCAACTGAGACAGCAGACTGCTTGCTCCACCTTCAACTGTGGATATCAGATCAAACTCTTTCACTTTTCTCAATACCAGAAACTGTTTTTAGAGAGCTATAATATTGGAGATTTCTAGGTACAGAAAGAGTCCACTAGGCACAGAAGAAGCTTTCTAGGCACAGAACGAGCCTCTTAGGCATATAATGAGCTCCTAAGCACAGAATGGTCTTCTACATACAGAATGTGCCTACTTGACACAGGAGTCTTCTAGGTGCAGAAGGAGCCTTCTAGGTAAAGAATGAACCTACCAGGCACAGAAGAGGCCTTCTAGGAATAAAAGAGGCCTTTTAGGCACAGAAGGAGCCTACAAGGCACAGAATGTGCCTACTAGGCACAGATACCTTCTAATTACAGAATGAGCCCACTAGGAAACAGAAGGAGCCTTCTATGTACTCAATGAGCTTAACAGGCACAGAAGGAGGCCTCTATGTACTCAATGAGCTTAGCATGCACAGAAGGAGCCTTATAATTATAGAATGAGCCTACTATGCAACAGAAGGAGCCTTCTATGTACTCAATGAGCTTAACAGGCACAGAAGGAGCCTTATATAATGAGCCTACTATGCAACAGAAGGAGCCTTCTATGTACTCAATGAGCTTAACAGGCACAGAAAGAGCCTTATAGTTATAGAATGAGCCTACTAAGCGCAGGAGGAGCTTTCCTGGTACACAGTGAGCCTTGTAGGTACCCAAAATTAAATGACCTTCGGGAAACTCAACTTCAAGTGACCTTCAAGCATACCAAGTGACTCTAAGAGTCACAAGAACTCAAAGCCACATGAGTATTCCCAAGAATACACTTAAAACATCAGCCAACATCAGTCCTTAACATACAAATACATCATAAACTTTTACGCAAACTGATTACTTTATAATGGCTCAACTTCTCACCATAAAATCTATGGACTTCTGGCCCATTACCAGAGCCCTACAGTCAAATTTTCTTTAAAAATGGATGCCTTGCATTACAGTATTGTGAAAAACACCCCATAACAGCAAATGACATGATAATCTAATGAAGCAAATTATGATGGGAATAAAAGTTATAATAAACAAATCAGACAGCATATATGAAACATGACAGAGGAAGAAATGAAGTCAGACCTTAGACTGGACAGTTTATGACGTATTGATATGTTACAAATACTTTTAATTTGTATTGGTAGTTCTTTAAGAGATGTAAGAGGCAGATGTCCAGTTATTTCACATAATAAATTTGGTCACTGGAAAAAATGGATGCATCAGCTGCAGGGCATCTTGTTTACAACCGGTAGGCCTACAGAAGAGCTGTTAGGGAGGCAAAGTTCTGCAAGGGACATGCAAATGACTGACTGGTCACTGGAAAAACTGTGTGGATTAAGATTTCTGGTGATTTTTTTTTATTGTTATCTTTCAACAATCATTAACCTTTCACTGTCTTGAAAGCTCAAGTTATGGTGAAATGCATCAACTGATGCAGAACCTGGAGATCCACTGCCACTTTATTTCACCAAGAGGACATTGTGCCAAAACTGTAGGTCATGCTACCCAAAGAAGTAATGTAACTGGGGTGACCTGCCAGAAGCCTCCAAAAATGGAGATCAGCTGCCTACAGGGTGAGGCACACCAAGCTGCACTGCACACAAGGAAGTCATTGAATTAAAGTAAAATAGGATGCCACATGAAAGTATGTCCCAGAAATAAAGTAGATGAACACAACAAACTGTCTATACCTAAATTTATTTAGATTTAAGCTATCTAAGCTAAACCCATACACTTCTTTTTCCTCTGTGTACACATGCCATTAGCACCGCACGGAGTTTCAGACATCGGCCAAGAGCAAAGTGAAAAAGAACTGAAATTTACAAGAAACTAAACAGGCACAAAATTCAGCAAAATTTAAAGTTTTATTTAAGAAAAAAAAAACAAATTTCTAGAACATATTTTAAAATTTACTGAAGATCAATAAAAAGACTCCTTGTTCATGTTAATGTGGACAGTTAATAAACAATGTCAGATGTGTAATGTGAATATTGAAAAAAAATAATGTTAAGGTAGCCTATTATGATGAAGGAAATCAGGAGATATGGTGCTAATGTCCATGTTTTCCTTGACCTGTCAGCATGCTAGTGATGTGGTCAGCATCAAGCCTGGCTGTCGTTCCTTCTTCAATTCCAGAAAAAACAAGGTACCTATTTCACAAGCTGGATGACTGGGGCTCCTCTAGCCATTTTCAAACCATCGACCTTTGCCATGAGAAACTAGTGCACTAACCACGTTGTCACTCCAATGTCCTTCTTCTTCTTCTTTGTTCGTTTCTACCACCAAGACCGCCCTGTGATCCTACTGAATTTATGCCTGCGGTCCTCATTAAGTCCCGTGGTCCTCTGTGTGGCTCCCGAAAGGATCACACGAGATCCCCGAGAAGGCCACAAGAGGTTCAGAGTATCGCAGGGCTTGAGCCTGTAGTCTGGTGGGTCTCAGAAGCGGGACTGCGTGACACCGTGGTTTTCGTTGCACCAGTTTAGTCTAGAGTTGGACTTTCTCACCGGAAGACCTCGACGTGTTTTGGATATCAGTGTATCCCCACTGGGTGAGAGGTGGTAGCCCACCCAGGCCAGAGTTGGACTTTCTCACCAGAAAACCTCGACGTGTTTTGAGATACCCGTGTATCACCGCCGGGTGAGAGGTGGTTACCCATCCAGTCCAGTGTTGGACTCTCTCACCGGAAAACCTCAGTGTGATTAGGATACGCATACATCCCTGCTGGGTGAGAGGTGGTTGCCTATCTAGACTGGCCTGGTCCAGTGTCTCCGACTTCATCATTTTGTGGTTGTGGCCACTACCCTTCCTAGTTGTGACCAGGATGGAGCTTTGGTCCATGAGGACGAATCCTCGCCACTAGTGACTTCCACCCCTGGGTTGAGCCAGTTTAGGCATATTATCCCAGTATGGGCATGTTTGGGACGTGACCGGCCTCTAGAGCAGAGGTACTGTGACATGTGTAGCCTTCAAGTTTCACCCCCTAGTGTGAGCAGGTTAGGCATATTTCACCAGTATGAGTGTATATCGGGCATGACCAACCTCTAGAACAGAGGTGGTATGACATGCCTAGCCATCAATTTTCACCCCTGGCTTACGCTGGTTTAGGCATATTTCACCAGTGTAAGTGTATTTTGGATGTAGCTGGCCTCTAGAGCAGAGGTGCCATGGTATGTGTAGCTCTCGCAGCAATACTACTGGACATACCGATTAAACTTCACTTTATCCTTTCCTTCACCTTTTCACATTGGCGCCGCATAGCAACCCTTACTTCTTTTCTGCAGTTTCTTCCTTGACCGGGAGGAGCTTCACTCCAAGCACGGCATCCGAAGAGTCTTGCCAGCAGCATACTCCAGCGCCCAAATGTGAATGTACTGTGGACCAAACTAGTCACAAACATGCGACTAAGGAGAGGCAGATATTTGAAAACAAAAGGTACTCCTACATGGCTGATGACAAAGACAATATAATAGAGGATATAAACATCTATGAACTACTGTCTACGAATCTACAAATTATGTCTAGAAGATACAGGTGGACTGGCCACACATCTAGGAAACCAGATAACCAGCATAACAAGGCAGGCATTGACATGGAACCCTCAGGGAAATAGGTATCAAGAAAGGCCCAGAACTACTTGGAGAAGGGAAATTATGAAAGTGCTCAGGGATACACATGGAGGGAAGCGGAAAACAAATCCAAGAACAAGGATGACTGGAGAGACTTTATCCATGGCCTATGCTCCCTAGGGGAGTGACGAGCAATGAAGATGAAAAGGTAGCCTTGTCATATCACAGAGTTATCCAGGAGATCAGGAATTAAAAGTAAAAAAAAAAAAAAAAGGTAAATGTAACCCTGTTATGCCTTATAAGCACATAGAAGATATGGTGTTAGTGCCAAGTTTCCTTAACCTGTCAGCACACTAGAGGGTGATGTGGTCAGCATCAAGCCTGGCCACCTTTCCTTCCCAAACTCAAGAAGAAGTACCCATTTCTACAGATGGGTGATGCGGGCACCTCTGGCTGGATTCAAACCCCCAACCTTCACCATGAGAGCCTAGTGAACTAACCATTTTGCCACTCTGATGACCAGATTAGTTGTTAATGCTTATATTTTCCTTGATCTCTCAGCAAAAAGCAAACAATAAGATCTATGGTCAGCAGCACATCTGGTCAACTTTCCCCCCCCCCCTTCCCAGCTTCAAAAGCAGTCAAATGCCCATTTCAACAGTTTGTATGACTGGGGCAGCTCAGAACAGACTTGAATCACCAACAAATGTCACACCAGTCTGGCCCCATAGAAATAAGAATTAAATGCAAATATCATTTTGAAGAGAAAAAAAAAAGGCAGAGAAACTAGTAAGAAAACCTTAAATTGGTCACAAACTTACGATCCTTTAAATACTTGAGAAACTCTTTCTTCTCTGCTTCTTTTCTGTTGTTGAGGTACTCAAGATCATTGCAGTCTTGATTATGATGCTGAAATACCCATGAAAAAAGAGATGCTATTTCACATGTTTTACAATGTGAATCAGTTTGTGGAAGGTAAAAATGTTATTTCACACATTATTTCGCATGAATCAGTTTGTGGAAGGTAAAAATGTTATTTCACACATTATTTCACATGAATCAGTTTGTGGAAGGTAAAAATGTTATTTCACACATTATTTCGCATGAATCAGTTTGTGGGAGGTAAAACAGTATGTGAGAGGTAAAAAAAAAAAATTATTTCACACATTTTTCCATATGAATCAATTTGTTAGAGTTAAGAAAGCTAATTCACAGTTTTTTTTACATGAATCAATTTGTGGGAGGTAAAAACATTATTTCACATGTCTTTTAATGTGAATTAACTTCTGGGGTGATTTTCACTTTGAAGAAGTCAGCCCAGAATGAATGTTTGAGATGCATCACAGATGTAAAGCTGCTAAAAGATCCTATTCTACCTCCCCAAGAGTGTCCCAGGTAAAAAGCCATTGTCTTCTAAAATCTGGTAAAAGTGTTGAATTAATGTGTTCCATGCAATAATTCACCTTCCTCTTAGGTCCACAACTGAAGGTTAGAAAGGCTACTGAAACCAGCCACTTTTCAAAATAGTATTTTCATAAACACTGACTTCCATTATCATCAACAAATATTTCAGGAAAAAAGAAAGAAATTAAATTACACTGATATGACACGGTTTGGTTTCTTCTGTTCAGATCTGAACTCTTAATCCTTTTTTTTTTCTAGTATTTAAGTGTCTCTTGTTGACCACTAACTCAATGACCACTAACTCAATGACCACTACCTCAATGACCACTAACTCAATGACAACTAACTCAATGACCACTGCCTCACTGACCACTAACTCAATGACCATTAACTCAATGACCACTACCTCACTGAACACTAACTCAATGACCACTAACTTAATGACCACTAACTCACTGACCACTAACTCAATGATCACTAACTCAATGATCACTGCCTCAACTGACCACTACATCACTGACCATTAACTCAATGATCACTGCCTCACTGACCACTAACTCAATGACCACTACCTCAATGACCACTAACTCAATGACCACTGCCTCACTGACCACTAACTCAATGATCACTACCTCACTGACAACTAACTCAGTGACCACTAACTTGATGACCACTGCCTCACTGACAACTAACTCAGTGACCACTAACTCATTGACCACTGCCTCACTGACAACTAACTCAGTGACCACTAACTCGATGACCACTGCCAACTAACTCAGTGACCACTAACTCGATGACCACTGCCTCGATGACCACTAACTCAATGGCCACTAATTCAATGATCACTGCCTCACTGACAACTAACTCAATGACCACTAACTCAATGGCCACTAACTCAATGACCATTAACTCAATGATCACTACCTCACTGACCACTAACTCAGTGACCACTAACTCGATGACCACTGCTTCACTGACAACTAACTCAATGACCACTAACTCAATGACCACTGCCTCACTGACCACTAACTCAATGACCACTGAATCAACTGGCCACTACATCACTGACCATTAACTCAATGATCACTGCCTCATTAACAATTAACTCAATGACCACTGCCTCACTGACCACTAGGTTGAAGATGGCTGCAAGGCATCACTGATAATCTGGAATGGACACATCAGCTGTAGGGCATCTTGCTTACAACCGAGAGGACTACAGGAGTGGTGTTAGGGAGGCAAAGTTCTGCAAGGGACATGCAAATGACCGACTGATTGACTGGAAATTAACAGAGGAACAGGAATGGTGGAAAAAAAAAAAAGACTTTTCTGCAGAATGAGGAAGATCTTACATTAAAACAAATATCATAGCAACTGAGATTATGTATCACAAACTGCTATATTTATTCAATATTCCTTTATGGTGCAGAAGCCTTGGCTATGAATAAGACAAGATAAAAGAAAATTGAGGCCCATGAAATGTGGATATACAGAAGAACAGGGTGTATCCCATGGACAGAAAAGGAAACAAAGAAGTGCTAACCCAGCTAGATGTGAAAAGACAAATATTGAAAATCATAAAAACAAGACAACTAAGAAACTTTTGGGCATGTCAAGAGGTATAATACTATAATGATGACCCCTCTTGAGGGCAAGATCAAAGGGAAGAGAACAAGAGGATGACAATGACAGAGATGAGTTGACAACATCACGAGATGGACAGGAACCAGCTTGGCCGAGTGCTTTATGAAGATAAAACAAACAGCAGAGCTGAGATTCACTGCAGCCAACCTCCTGTGGGGAGATGGCACAAGATGACGATGATGAAACTGTCTCAGTAACAACAAACTGATGTTTGTTATGTCTTCTCATCTTCAAGTCTGACAATTCAAATGATGTACCACCCCGTGCCAAGAGTCAGTGTTTATAAGACAAGTCCCTTCATCAATTTTTCCCAATCCTTGTAGCTGATGGGAATATCTTTCACGATTGTCTTGCAGATACTCCTCTAACTGCCCCATGGCCTCCTTCCCTCTAGAATTTGCTACATTACATTTTGCATGGAGATGTGGCTCATTATCATTACCATTATCATATAGAATCAAACACAGGCTACCTGAGTGATAGATGACAGTAGCCTTCTGTGATCTTCCGCAGCTCTGGCAGCCAGCTCAGCCTGGGCTTCTTGTTCTGCATGTAACGTCCTCTCCAGCTCTTCTGCATCTTTACGCTTCTGGTCCTGGGTGGATGAAGGTCATGTTGAAGGTTCAGATATGGAAAACATAAATATCAGACATGTACGTTTATATAAGTAATTACTATAACTGTTACAACCTATCTAGGTTTGCCTGCTGCCATATGCAGTAAGCAGTACCACTGCTTCCCATCAAACCCACTGCCTTGTGGGTAACTTGAGAGAGCCAAAGGCTAAAAGAGTAAATCCTATAAGAAAAATCCAGACAGAAGGACCTTAACACAGATGGCGGCAGGGTTCTTTTAACCCACCAACTTTCTGGCATCCCTTGCAACTGTGACAGATTTTCAGACCCTGTCCTTCCTCTGTAGCTGATCTGGCACAATCTAGACATGGGTTAGACCAGACTGGCAAGGCATTTTCTCTATACCAATTGCCTAGATGACGCAAGAAAAGATTTGCTATTACAGTGGTCAATTCAGAAATCCAGCACTGGCAGTGTCAGCCATGACAGGAGCAGCTCAGAAGATGATGCTCAGAAAGAACCTACCAACAGTTGACATCTGCCTGCTCCAATACCATCTTTTCAGATAAAATGTGACAATATATAGTTGTACATTTTTTAAATGTAAATATTGCTAATACAAATATTAGAAAAATAATTGCTTACAAATAAAATAATAAAAAGTATCAAATGTAGATTTCAGAATTATGTGGTTTTACAATTATATTACATGAAAGTTCAAGTTTAAAATAGAAACATCATAAATGAAAAATGTTAGAAGTGTACAAGTGTAACAAAAACATGTAACTAACTTTCGGGACTTGAAAACACTCAAAAAATGAACATAATTAGGTAAAATACAATTATTTAATAAAAAAGAACTCACAACTTACAAGGACACTTTGGTAGGCTTGGACACCTTGCTGAAATAAACAACAAGCAGTAGTTATCATGGGCAGGAGACTGTTGTAGAGAGCAAAAAAAAAACCAAAACACAACACAACTCCTCAGATCATCAGAGAAGTACCTACCCTCACGCAAGTGTTTCTGCCCTTTAAACTTCTGATACTCTAAGGAGGAGGAGGGGGGGGGGTTGTGTGCCCCTCTGTGTCATGACTCTCAGAGGTCTGTGAGTTGTTAGTTTATAAAAACTTCCACAGGCCTGAAGATAATACTCAGATTTTCACGTCTGTAACATACCAATGTTCCTTGCTGTTTGATCGGTGGATCTGATATTCTTTCTTATGTTAATGTAACCAAGCCCTTGATTACATTTCACATTTATTGCCCTTGCCTGTCTAGTGCATCATACTTGATGATTCTGTGTGACACACCCTGAGAGAAGCAGAAACATGAACTGCCCACTGAAATGGCTAGATCACTCGGAATTTATTCTTCAGTATGTGTTTCAATGTTCTTCACATTTGTGCCATATCCAGCATTGAAGCCTTTTCTGCTGAAGTACAGCAAAGATTTGTTATTTCTCTCAGCACAATGCATTGATCATCTACAGATAGCAAGGACCAGGAGTGTTGTTCTACTTGCCTGTGATGCTTATTTATAGATAGCAAGGACCAGGACTGTTGTTCTACTTGCCTGTGATGCTCATTTACAGATAGCAAGGACCAGGACTGTTGTTCTACTTGCCTGTGATGCTCATTTACAGATAGCAAGGACCAGGACTGTTGTTCTACTTGCCTGTGATGCTCATTTACAGACAGCAAGGACCACCAGGAGTGTTGTTCTACTTGCCTGTGATGTTCATTTATAGATAGCAAGGACCAGAAGTGTTGTTCTACTTGCCTGTGATGTTCATTTATAGACAGCAAGGACCAGGACTGTTGTTATACTTGACTGTGATGCTCATTTATAGACAGCAAGGACCACGACTGTTGTTCTACGTGACTGTGATGTTCATTTATAGACAGCAAGGACCAGGAGTGTTGTTCTACTTGCCTGTGATGCTCATTTATAGACAGCAAGGATCAGGACTGTTGTTATACTTGACTGTGATGTTCATTTATAGATAGCAAGGACCAGGAGTGTTGTTCTACTTGCCTGTGTTGGTATCTCATAGTTTTCCTCTTCTGCTCATGTGAAAAGACTCAAGCAAAGTCCCACATTTGTGATCAGAGTATTCCAGGTTCAAGTCTGGCCACAAACACTCCAGTCACCTGGTGCTTCTTGGAGCAGGAGAAGTAAAGGTGTGTGCCAAATGGTCAAGGAAATATAGGCAATTAACATCCCTTAGTCCCTTTATGGTATTATAGGGTCACCTCCACCTACCCATTTCTACAGCTGGGTCAAATGAAAGGTTCTTATACTGGGTTTGATTCTGGAGGAGAGGGTAATTCCCTATACACTATCCTACTAATATGGCCTGAGACCACTGTTGCATCACATTTGAAGTTGAAAAAACTCTTCACACTGGTCCCCATGTACAATGCTGGAAAGTCATCAAGCATGACTATTTCAGTAAAACACAAATCAAGGCCACCAACATAAGATCACTGGGGAAATATATAACAAATTCACATAATTATCCATGTAGGAATCTTCAAAAATGGCATCCAAACTCAACAATAGTCTTCAATCAATCAATCAAGTGCCGTGCCGCGTGGCATAGGCCATCATTTCTCTCCACAATTCCCTCTCTTTAGACTTGATTATGAGATCCACCGGTGACTTTCTTCCTAGCCACACTGACAGCCCATCCAGTAACTTCTCGCTCTGTCTTCCTCTGTCTCGTCTTCCTTCAGTTTTTCCAGTTGCCACAATGTGTTCCAATTTTCCTCTTCTCAGAAAATGTCCTACAAATCTCACTTGTCTGCCTCTGATCTTTGTTGTAATTTGCCTTTTAACTCCAGCCTCTCTTAAGACTTCTTCATTGGTTTTCTTAGCTGTCCATGGTACCTTCAACATCCTTCTTATGAACCACATTTCCATGGCCTCCATTTCTCACTGTACTCTCTTATTCATGGACCATGCTTCACTGTGCCATCGATGGTAATGCTACATTTTGGTGGTGTTACCATCGATGGCACAGAACTGAAACAAGTTGATAGATTCAAGTACTTAGGAACAGCTGATGGGAAATGTCACAACAAAATAAAAAGTAGGCATGCTCAGGCCAAGTCAGCATTCCAGAAAATGCAATACAAACAATAGTCTTATATATATTTAAATTATGGGTTTGAAGACACTGTCTGTTTTGGCAATCAGCAACCCATAGTGGACATGCTAGTGTCAGGGCTGGCAAACTACAGCTGACAAAGACCCTGTCCCATCTCTCTGCTGGTACCCCCCCCCCCAACCCAGTAACAGAACAGACCTAGTCTAGCGAATGGGGCAGGGATCACCATAGTTCTGCTAAGTAAGTACTGCTTTTCAGTTGTCTTCAGGGACTGAAAATGAGAGCTGCCATAATCCCACTCCCAAGCCAACACAATGCTGTGCCTCAACATCTTCACAGCATCAGCTGCAAAGAACATCAGCTCACAGCTCCAGGGAGACAGAAGACAAGTCATAATTATATCATCAAGCAACAAAAGACAAAATGTCAAACAAGATTTGTATGTCAACAGTGTGATTTCCCAGATGACTCAGACATTACTTAATCTGACAGAGTTAGCCATGAGAGGAACTTTTCAGCAAGATGACGCTTGGCAAAAACCTGCAACAGTCAATATCTGCTTCAGAATCCTATCCTTAGATGAAATGCACCAAAACATAAGAGATATGGACCAGATCACCCAAGATGTGAAAAAAACTGAGACCAGAGGAGTGATGTGATGATGATCTGTGCTCCACTAGAGAGGCAAACAAGCAGACAAACAGTCAGCTGATGATGATGATGATATGTACATTTGTTTTCAGGACCACACTGGACAAACCATCATCTGGGACTCTATCTGTTCTACACTGAGGAATCCATCACTGGCAGTGGATGACAATTCCTTGCTGGATGCCTGAATCTTCAGCCAGTATTTGGAAGGGTGCTCATACTCTATACCAACTTCTGGAAAATTACACAGAAAAATGGAACTCCTGTAGCATCCATCACAAGCAATTCATCAATGGCATATATTTAACAAAGGTGCTACTAAAAACAATGGAATAAACAACTGGAGGGCAGCTTTTTTGGTATAAAAACATCCCTTTTTTCATGCTGCATGCAATGGCATGTGTGATAATGTCCTTCCACATACTGCTGCTGACCCTTAGATTCCCTTCCTCACAACATCTTCTGTTCCATCTGTTTTGTTTGCAAGAAAGCATGGTCAAAATGGTCTATGAACCACAGCTGGCCAAGACCCTATTCTTTATAAACTATTCCCACTTGAACAAGGCTATTGTGATACAGTGTAGGGTTAATTCCTTTGCTTCTCAGATCCACTTCAAAGTTAAGCCACTAAGTCCTCCTGCATGAAACATGATGCCTTCAGCACAGAATCTTCACTAAGGCAATAGCTGCTAAGAGCTGTGAGACATTGCTAGAACAGTATCACAAAGTTTCAGTTTTCCTCTTCATAGAATTGGCACATGAGTGGCACAGTGGCTAGTGCACTTATCTCTCATGACAAGATCAGTGGTTCAAGTCTGGCTGGAGGTTCTCCAGTTACCCAGATGTAGAAATCTACAAGGGGCTGGGGAAGGTAAGGTGGCCAAGAATGATGCTGACAACACCTCCCTGTAGTGTGCTGACAGGTCAAAGGAAACACAGACACTATTACCACATCTCTAGACTACAGTAATGATAGGGTTACAAATTCTCTGAACATGCCCATCAAAGAAAGTTTGTTTTTTAGATGTTTAATGCACCTTTACTTGAATTTTTAACTGTTCATATAATTTTTATTATTCATATATGCAGTCCTTTTTTCTGCTGGAACATCTGTAAAAAAGGAAATCTACAAAACTTTAGCTCAGGGATTCTCAAGATATTATATAATTTTGAATGCACTTCCTGAGTCAGTCAATCTTGAAAGATTCTGACATATAATGAAAGAGGTGCATGGCGCAAAAAAAAAAAAAAAGAAGTTGAAAACTACTGCTTTAACTGTTGCGAAATACAGAAACTTTCATTTTCTTCTTAGTGTGCTACTGCATTCTTTACTGAATAATAGCACCTGAAGTTGCAGCAATTCTTTCTATTTGGTTGTTCAATGTCCCTGCCCGTGAATCACTCCACATATAAAACGCTGAACTGTCACTCTAACTTCCATATACCCTGATATATTGCAAAAAAAACGTTTTCTTTCTTCTCTATATGAAGCTTTAAGAATGAACATTCATAGACACACAACCAGTGAAGGAATACACTGGAAGATGAAATGTAAAATGGTGCAATAAGAAGTATAAATTATAAAAACAGGCATCAAATGTTTTTAAAATATCTAAATAATAAAGCATGAAACAGCTGTTTATTTTAAAAAAAACTTTTAATCACATAATGCTTGCATGATCAATACTTGTACTATGGACTACAATATAAATGCTAGGCCCTCTGCTGGAACTGATAAGAATCAGAAATATGGATTTTTTTTGCCACAGACAACTTTCTTTCACACAATCTTGCCAAAAGATCTCCATCACTGGTTCTCAAAATACAATTTTTGGAGCCAAAAGCAATCAAGGAGCTAACAAAAAAAAAGTCAGATGCTAGCTCTCAAAATGTTTCAGAACCTATGAAGGATCAAAAAGTTAACCAAAAAAAAAAAAAAGGGCAAATGACTGGCCCTCAAAATGTTTTTTTTCAAGGCTCCAGGAGGTTCAAAGAATTTACATGAAGGGTCAGAACAACGGCTCTCAAAATGAATTTATTAGCCCAAGAAGGACCAAAATGTTGATAACAAAGAGTAAGCTTATAAACAAAATGCTGAAAACTATATTCAAACTCCAAGGTGTGGATTCTTTAATTAAAATCACTTCTAAATGTTGATTTTAAACAGAAGTTATTTTCACACAGCCATTTTTTTTTTTGCCACTTGTAGACACCCAGGTACAGATACTCAAGAAAAGCTATCTCCACCCATCTGGCTGCACACCTTCAGTGAAGGCAAACGTTACACTGTAGGGTTTTTGTCAGAACAACATTCAGACACCATAATGTAGGCTTTTTGTCAGAACAACATTCAGACACCATAATGTAGGCTTTTTGTCAGAACAACATTCAGACACCATAATGTAGGCTTTTTGTCAGAACAACATTCAGACACCATAATGTAGGCTTTTTGTCAGAACAACAAGCAGACACCATAATGTAGGCTTTCAATGAAAGTGATAACCGAGACCAGTGGCATCTGCAACACAAAACTGTCTACATTCTTTGTTCCTTATTATTAGAGCCTATATGTAATAGAAACTCTCATTCTGCTATTATTTTGATAATTCTAAGTATGCTCAAGAAATAATTTATTTGTTACAGTAACGCAGAAATGTTAAGGACTGAAATTTGTGTAGGAGTATGACCACTCACTGTGCCTGGCATGGCACAGGATGATGGTGACAGTAACTGCTCCAAAATGTTCTTTCAGCCCCAGAAGAACCCACAAATCAATTTCTCTGCTTTTGTGATGATTACTCTCCCCTTTTTCCTGATTATCTCTTCCTGGCAGCCATTTTGATCTTCTCCCAGGACACATCTGCTTACTTACTCCCTAGTCTCCTCGATTCTTCACTCGGTATATTTTGTATTGTGTGGCACCCGGGACCTGAGCACATGCCTGGAAGCAAAGAATAGGGCCACTGTACCCTACCATGCATGATCGTAAAAGGCAACTACAAAGAATAGGGCCAGCAACCCTATCTGGTAAAAAAACCATCAGACTGCTACAGAAGCAAGGGAAAAAAACAAATGCAGGTGGAAGGAGAAATGCTTATCAGGACATAAGAAATAACATCTTGTTGGCAGAAATGCAGATAAAGCCACTGACAGCAATTATTGAAGAAAGATGCTGGCGATGGTTGGGACATGTGCTCCGAACGAATGACGACTCACTACCAAAAATAGCTCTAAGATGGACAGCACAGGAGAACAGAAGTAAGGGTAGACCAAAGGAGACATGGAGAAGGACGGATTATCGGAAGATGACGATAAAGGATTTTCTTAACCATCTGACCGTGTGGGTGGAAAAGCAAGTAAGTACTCCTTTAAAAAACTTTTTTTTTTTTTTTTAACAGTATTCATGTAAATCTATACTTTATCTCCTCTCCCTATTTCTTCGTCCTGTATGTTTTTGTATGATTAAGGCTCACACCGAAACGTCACAACTTTGTAATCGTTAAGTAATAAAGCTGCTCCTACTTTTTTCCAATTTTATACATTCTAGAGGGTTATATGATCAGCACTGTGCCTGGCAACCTTTCATTCATCAGCCCTAGAAGGTGCTAGGTACCCACTTCCACATCTAGATGACCAGAGCCCCTCTGACTGAATTCCAACCACTGAGTCTTTTGCCATGAGAGACCAGTCCAAAAACCACTTTTTAATCTTCAGGTGCCTTCAGCTTCTGGCTGGTATTTAATATAATAAACCCATCCTGTTTGGTACAAACCTACTTTAAAATTATCACTGCCATTATTTCTAAATTCAGAAAAGCTCTCCTACCCATATATGTTGGGAACCACTGAATTAATTTTTTTTTTAATTCTAGAAGGAATAAAAAACAAAACAAAAAATAGCCTTTATTGCAAGTTGCTGATAAGACCATTTACAGGAAGGAAATGAATCATTCAGATCAATACAATTCTCCAGGCTAGGCCTAAATGAGGCAGTTCAACTCTGATCAAGGTCATAAAAGCATATCTCGTAACAATTATGTTACATGTCACATGTTATACATATGTTACATGTCATGTATGTTTTATAATGTGTTCACATGCCAGTCACAACTTCCAAAATCAGCCACAAGACAAGTTTCTGAGCAAGATCAGTCAGTCAGTCATTTGCATGTCCTTTGTGGAACTTTGTCTCCCTAACAGCTCTCCTGTAGGCTTCCCGGTTGTAAGAAAGATGCCCTGCTGCTGATGCATCCATCTAATCAACAATATCTTGCAGCCATCTTTGCTTTGGACTTCCTGTCTTTCTTTTCCCATTATGTATCCTTCCAAGACTGTCTTCTCTAAACTCTCATGACATTTAATATGTCCAACATATTTAAGTTTTCTCTGATTAATCCTCTTTACTAGCCAACCTTTTTTAAGTTCTTGTAGTATGGATATATTTGTTCTTTTTTGTGTCCATGATATTTGAAGGACTCTTCTGTAGCATTTACACTCAAAGGCATTTATGTGTTTCTCAGCTGTTTTGTTAAGTGTCCAGGTCTCACAGGCATAAGTTGCAATGGGAAAGATGAATGGCCTTAAAAGTAAGATCATGCCCCATAAATATCACTAACATTAGACATACATCTTTTAGCACCATCTTCTGCAGTGAGAAAAGTCCTGTGATATATTAATTTTGTGAGAAAAGTCCTGCAATATATTAATTCTGATGATATCTTGTGGAATCAATGTTAGATACATATATTTAGCGAGACTACTATTATCAGTGGCCCAACTTGCACTGGATCTAGCACAAATTACTCCCAGAGAAAGCAGTGCAAAAATTCTATTCCCCCCCCCCCTCCAAAAAAAAATAAACATTGCAAACCATTATTGCTAAAAAAAAAATAATAATGAATGCTATTATTCTCAACATGCAAAAAAGATATAATCCGAAGGTTAAATCTTCAAATTTCATCAAAGCATTCCTTTTGTCAATAAGTCACTTGTGTTTTAAAGTACATATTTCCCCTGGGAACAACTATGTTAAGAACACTTATCTTAACATAGTCTTTGTGAGTCAGAGAACATAGATCTATTTGCTTAAAAACTCTGACCTACTTCTGTAGTCCAGAAACCTGTAGCAATCAACACTAATTGTAACTGTTATTTTTGTAAAATGTAATGTCAGGTTGGTGTACAGATGAGGACATGGAGATCGCCGGCAGGAATGAGGAAAATCTGGTGTGAAACCAATGAATCCAGGACGTGACAGGCCTATGGGTCTTTACAACAATGGCTATCAGAATGACGTAAACAAAACAGAGCCAGCAGACTATAGGAGGTGGGGAATGGATATCGTTGAGGCACTCGAACTGTCTCAAAGCCGTCTGCCAGCAGTGCACGTTGGATCTGACGTGGAGAAGGGGCTTAAGTACAGCCACCAGAGGCTGGAAAACAAAGTTTTGGCCAGGTCAGCCTACACCATTGTTTTCATGGCAGTCCGAGCAAGACCACAGTCTGCCCTAGCAAGGAAAGGTGCTGAAGTCGGAGGTACCCAGCCAAAAGGCGCATCGCAAAAATCAGGGTACCACGCATCATTGCCAATGTGCATATGATGAAGAAGAAGAAGAGAGTACATATTCTAAACTGTCTTGCTTTCTCCAACAGCATTACAGTCACCAGAAAACCTTCTGGGGTGCATACATACTGGAGGTAAAAGCCAAACATTCACAAATTATACAAGGGAAGAAAAGAGTGACAAATCTAAACATCAGAAATAATGAGCAAGAAATCAGAAAGAAGAAACTCCCATTTTCTCCTCTGTGACCATTTGAGCAACGAGACAAAGGAAGACACATAAACTTGGGGGGGGGGGGGGGGAGGGGAGGAAAAACTGTGGTTAAGATGATGATAATGATGACATATGGCCATCACCAACACCAAATGAAGACCAAGCTGTACCACAAGGTCGATAACCTAAGGTTCTCAGCTGTGTTATTCAAGGATGCCTAGCTCAATGAAGAGAACGTTCGAAGAAGGAGAAGATCAGAATTAAAATACTTACGGCTACAAAGGAACAACATTATGGCTGCTGTGCTCTCCTTGCATATTTCTGAAAAAGTGCATACATGAAATATAACTCTTGTCATGAAAGACAAAACAGAAACTACAACACATAACAGTTGTTGACATAGCCTATGTTAAGACATAGCCTTTTCTCATCATTCCTTAAAGAGAAAGAAGTTCGAATAAAGCAATGAGAAACGTCACCTTTGATAAGACAGGCAAATAACAGAAAAAAAACAAACAAAACTAAACCTCAAAAAAAAAAAAAAAGATGAAAAACTGATTGATACCCTGAAATGATTAAAAAAAAAAAAGATTAAATAAAGAAATCAATACCAGAATAAATAATAGCATGATATAGTTAAAAAAATTAATACAAGTGTAGTAAAATCTTGTATATACTCATTGCAACACCTGCTAAAATCCAAAATCCTGTCCCAAAACACCAAAATAATCTACAAAACTATAATAATACCAGCTCTCATGTATGGATCAGAAACGTGGAGTAGAACAAAGAAAGATAAGCAATTGCAGATCTTTGAGAACAAGATCCTAAGAAGAATCTTTGGGCCCATAAAGGACACCTAAGACATAGACTTACTTGGAGAAGAGAAGTCATGACAGTGCTCAGAGACAAGGGGTACACATGGAAGAAAGCAGAGAATTTCCAAGAACAGGGATGACTGGAATGCTTTTATCCATGGCCTATGCTCTCAAGGGAATGAAAGGCAATGATGATGATGATGATAAAGGATACCAACAGTGGAAAGCTAGAAAGAACACTGAACTGAACAGCTTATTTAAATCCCAATGAAGTATAAATGTCTTTAAATTGAACAGATTATGCTGGCTAGACCATGTATAATGAATGGAAGGAACAAACAAATGAAAATTATGTATGCACAAGAGATGAGGAAAACAAGACCAAGGGGTAGACCAAGACAGATTTGGAAAGACAACATAGAAAAGGATATAAAAGAAATTGGTGTCATCAACTGGAGAGAAAAGATTAGGAATGGGGAGGAACAGAGGCAAACTTTATCTCCAGCAACGAGCCCTAATGGCTCAGAAAGTTGAAGAAGTAGTAAAACCTTGATCTGATGGATGTCGATATAACAAATTTCAGATTTAAGGGGCTTGGACAAATAATAACAACAATAATAAAAATTTTAACTCTTTTACACCACACACATTTTACACTGCACTTATTCTGGAAAGCATGGAGTGAATTCACTTTGTTTCAGTAAGTAAATATTACGCACTCTTTATTATAATTTTAAAATGTTGTATTGTACAGTACTGCATATTGTATCAAAGCCTTGTTTACATAAAAAAAAAATTTAGTTCACTAAATCGAGGGTTTACTGTACCCACTCACCCATGGTTGGTGACCAGCTAAGCAATCACCACCTAGTATGTCCTGCATGGGCATCTTGCAGGGCAGCAAACAAATTCTCTCCACCTCTCATGGTCTGAGGTCAGTCTTTATATTGTGCCCCAGCTGTGCTATATGCTACTTGTTTCTACTTCTACAGTTCTCCGCCTGGTGGCCTTTGATTGGTCTCTCTTTCTTTTTCCCCTTGGGTGTCCATTGCAAACTTAACATATTGGAGGCTAATTACACGTGAGCTCAGGGACAAAAAAAATGACAAATGAATTTAAGATTAAGCAAAAGGAAGGAAAAAAAAACACACACACACAAGCAAGCTGATCACCTTGAGACGGATATTTCATTTTGTCTGTGTCAAGTACCAAAGTCTCCAGCGCTCTCACATAGCAAAGACTCCTTGGTAGCTCCTCTATTTCATTATAAGAGATATCCAAGGTCCTCAAACATCTCAGTTTTAACACAGGATCTGGCAAACTTTTGAACTTGTTGCCTGTTGGAAGAGGAAGGTTGTACATGTAAAGAAGCAACACAAAAAAAAAAAATCACAAAACATAAAGTTAATAAAACAAAGTATGGCCCCACTTAAATGTTTTCCACTTTTGAATGTGCCACCAGTTCAGTGGTTTTCCATTACATTAATGGTCTTCTTTGTGTTCTGCATTAATTCCACTCTCAGTCTGACACATTCAACAGCTGAACTGGAGATAAAAATCTGTTTCTTTTTTAAGCCTAGATTTATTGGTCACATAAAACAGGAGTGGCGCATGAAAATCCACCCACCTCCACACAGGTGATTTCCGTCTAGTAAGGTGTCTGCAACTGGATGTGTCATTAATGTCGTCTGTTCTGTTTACTTATCATCTGCTCCTTGAAAACCCAGTGCAATTTTGTAACCTGCGCTCAGTCTTGTGGCTGAACTGTAACTGTACTCAAGCGGTTGGTGCAAATATCAACACACAGTATTCGTGGCAACAACCAACTGCAATTGTATGTCTTGACAGGTTCCACCAGAGCAACAAGGGAAAGTTTCACAAATCAGTTTCCTGACCATGGACAACCAGCTAAAAAATAAATGCTTCCAGAGATTGGTGAAAAAGTGGCACACAACAGGTTCAGTGTGTAGTGCTGACAGTTGAGGGAAACATAGTTCCTCCCATTATATCCCCCAAGCTATCTTTCTGGCACGATTGAGCTGTGTTCTTTTTCTAAGTTAAGTAAAATTACAAAACATAAAAAAAACACAAAAAAGAAAGATATATAGGGCAATCAAGATTTGAGGGTGGGGGAAAGAACCAAAGAGATTACAATATTTTATTTTGAATCTGAGACAGTGATGCACCCTGTCTAGTCATAACACAAAATTTCCCTCACAGCTATCTACATTTTTAAAAACTGAGGCAGTGATGCACCCTGTCTAGTCATAACACAAAATTTCCCTCACAGCTATCTACATTTTTAAAAACTGAGGCAGTGATGCACCCTGTCTAGTCATAACACAAAATTTCCCTCACAGCTATCCACATTTTTAAAAATTGAGACAGTGATGCACCCTGTCTAGTCATAACACAAAATTTCCCTCTCAACTATCCACATTTTAAAAAATTGAGACAGTGATGCACCCTGTCTGGTCATAACACAAAATTCCCCTCTCTGTTATCCACACAAACACCGAAGCTCCCTTTTATTTTCGAACAAGCATCAATCAAAGATGAGAATACGAGACAGCATGTGACATATATTTTAAAATAGGGGACACTTTGGCATCCTGAGCAAAGTAGTACAATTCCCGGGACGAATCCTTAAAAGACAGGACCGTCCTGTAAAACACGGGACAGCTGGTCACTTTACCCTATGACAAGTGCTTCTTAAAATAACTCACTCCTGAGGTTTAATGTTTGTAAGGATGAAAGCTCTTCAAAAGATCTGGGCAGCACCTTCAGTTGATTACTGGACAAATCTAACACCTGAAAAAAAAAAAGAAGTATTGAAACTATCTCAGCTGGCTGAATGGTCTGTTTATGTTGAGAATCAAACCTAAAAGAGTACAGATAAAATCTGATCCCGTCTGGGGGAAATGCAGCGTGTTCTTAGTGAAAGCTCCAGTGAAGATCTAAATCTATAAAAACAGGTCAAGGGTCAGATCAGGGTAGCCTTTAGTGGCTTTATGTGGGGGGAGGCAAAGACACTGTCTGATCTGGCTGTCAATGACTCATAGCTGACATGCTAGCATCAGGGCTGGTGAACCCTAACTGACCAAGACCCTATCCCATCTCTCTGATGGCACAAGCCTAGCCTAACAGGGCAAGTATCACCACAGTCCCCTTGGTGGTACAGAATGCTAAAAAAAATGTGTTGCACACCTGCTTTTTAGCTGCACTTGGGTCTGAAAAAATAGCTTAGTTAGTTAGTTAAGTCAATGGATCATCCTTCCTGCAGATCAGACGATTAGTCCATCTTCAATATTTCCACCAGTGTTTAGTGGCTGATAAAAATAGCTGCCATGACCTTGTGCCAAGCCATGACCTTCTACTGCATCTCAACATCTCCATGGCATCAACTGCAAAGAACACCAGCTTGCAGCTCCAGGTAGGTTGAAGAAGAAGCAGCTTTATCTTATTTATGCTTTATCTAATTTATAATTTATTTATCTAATTTGTGCCCAGGAACCAGGCCACATTATTTGTGTTGAACATGTTGATCCCAGTCCTACTGGGCACATTAATACATTAGCCACCTTCCAGTAGTGTCCTGGCCAACTGTTTCATCAGCTCCAACAACTTTACCATTTCTCTAATACAGTCATTTCCTCCTCCAGTTCTGTGTGGAAGGAAGTTAAGTGATAAGTACAAACTAACATACAACAAAACATGTTCAAGAACCAGATGAGTTTACCTGTAGATGAGTTAAACAGCCAAAGTCATCAGGCAATGATCGGAGCTCATTGTTATGTAGGTCCAACACCTGAAACAACAAATAATAATTTTACCAATTTTCTGGGGTTTTTTTTTTCTGGGCAGTGATTCTGGAAACAAACTGTTTTTTGATACACAGATCCCTTAAGATAAAATAAGAAATATATCCTCTTCTTAATCTTTTTTGTGCTATTTATCAGATAATTTACTGAGAACATCACTGTGGTCTCAAGAACTGCCAGATTACTACATAGCTTTTCACATAGAGGAATTTGTATGAACCACAGCAAAGACCTGACTGTAGCATGTAGGCAACACTCTTGTAGCATGTAGGCAACACTCTTGTAACATGTGTTCAACATTCATCTGTGAGTTATTACATGGGCATAGACCACTATATCTCATCATCATCATCATGTGCCTTCTTCAGAATGAAAGTTTCCTCTCTCCTTCACCTTGATGGTGCAGTCAGCCAGGCTGTGCCCTGTCCATTCTTGTACATTGTCTTCCCATCTACATCTCTCCGCCTCTTGCCTTTTTTTCTCCTTCCTCCTTTCCTTTTACTATGGTATTCTTCATTATATGTTGTGATGTCTGCTGATACGGCCAAAGTATTTTGTTTTCTTCATCCTTATTTCTTTGAGAAGTTTGAACTTCTCAGTAGATCTAATTTTATATATGTTCACAAAGTGATCTTTAAGCCTGCAATATCCTGCTTTGAATCTGGAAAATTATCACCTGTTCATGCCCATTTAAACAGTGTCATTATAACAACATTTCAAAGTCTGGATGATAATTCTGCCATTTGTTTCTATGGTAACTGCAGATAGTCAATCTGACACTGGAATATTACAGTGAGTCATCTGCTTAAGATTTTTTTCTGTGCTTTGCATTTGTTAACAGAACTGTTTAAACCACAGTGCAGAGCTGACCACTGTAGGGTTACCAGTTTGGATGTGATAACCATAAAAAAGACAATTTAAAGCAGATGTGCTTCTTTTTCTGAAGATCATAAAACTATTTAGAGACAACAAATATGATTATATTTTGGGCAAAGTGTTCTGATCCATGATGACAGATGTAGCTAGTTTGATTCACATAGCCTTTGGGTCACACACTGGCCATATGAAAAACTCTTCTAAATATTTCTGTGTGCCTGATAAATCAGGACTCTCACTGTTGTTCCTGTTTTTCTTTCACAAACTCTTTCTCTCTCATTCACACACACATATACACACTCACACTTTCACACATACTCCCGCTCCCTTTCACACATGCTCTCTCACACACTCACTCTTTCTCTCACACACATACTCAAACACACACACACACACTCTCTCTCACCCCTCACTTTCTCATTCTCTCACAATCATTCTCTCTCTCTCTCTCTTACCCGGATTAATTTCAAATCAATGAGGTCTCCTCCTCCTGCTAAACCATGTAACCAGTTATCATGCAGAAGGAGAATCTGAGGATAGAGACAAAACTGCAAATGACAAGAGGTAGATAATCAAAAATAAAGTCATAATGGAAAAATATGCACTGTAATGCAAGGAATTTTCCATCATACAGTGCTGATGTATTCAACACATAGCCAAAGTATGCTCCGTATACTAAAGATGCAGAAAATATTTTAAAGTCAGCATACATCATCAAACACATTTAGACATCTTAAAGCTGGACATATTCTGGTCACAACCACAAATGTGGAGATACACAACATAAAATCACTTTTATAATTTAATTTAATTTATGATACTCAGCAAAAATAACATCAGAAGAGGTATCAAGATGAATTACATTTTTGCAGAGTTTCACAGTACTCACTAAGCAACTCATGGCTCATCATACACACAGAGCCACACTATTTTCCTGATTAGCTACACAACTCATGGCTCATCATACACACAGAGCCACACTATTTTCCTGATTAGTTACACAACTCATGGCTCATCATACACACAGAGCCACACTATTTTCCTGATTAGTTACACAACTCACGGCTCATCATACACACAGAGCCACACTATTTTCCTGATTAGTTACACAACTCATGGCTCATCATACACACAGAGCCACACTATTTTCCTGATTAGTTACACAACTCATGGCTCATCATACACACAGAGCCACACTATTTTCCTGATTAGTTACACAACTCATGGCTCATCATACACACAGAGCCACACTATTTTCCTGATTAGTTACACAACTCATGGCTCATCATACACACAGAGCCACACTATTTTCCTGATTAGTTACACAACTCATGGCTCATCATACACACAGAGCCACACTATTTTCCTGATTAGTTACACAACTCACGACTCATCATACACACAGAGCCACACTATTTTCCTGATTAGTTACACAACTCATGGCTCATCGTACACACAGAGCCACACTATTTTCCTGATTAGTTACACAACTCATGGCTCATCGTACACACAGAGCCACGCTATTTTCCTGATTAGTTACACAACTCATGGCTCATCGTACACACAGAGCCACGCTATTTGGCTAATTACCTCTATGGCTCACCTGTTTCTGCAAAACCTTGCATACAGCATAAACTCCAGGTGGAACCTGCAGGTAACATCATACTCTTAAAACATACAATCTGCATTAGACTAGGGGTCAAGCTTTATTATTATTATTATTATAGGCAGACACAGAGAGGAATAATAATAATAAATGTTACTACAGTATTCATAGTACACAGAAAAATAGAGAGATATTTTCATCAATGAGAGACAAATCATCAATGTGTCTCACCAATGAGTAACAAATCATCAACATGTGTCTCATCAATGAGTAAGGGATCATCATTGTGAGTCATATAGAATTCAAATTATCATTATCCTTCCATACACATTATCATACATCAGGCACAATCCACATAAATGCTGATTTATTTCATGACACTGTGCTTTAAAATAAATTATACTGATGGTACAGAACAGGGCCACTGCTGTATTCTTTGCCACACTGTAAGGCTCTACATTACCTTCTCTCATTACTGACCTCCACCCATTTATTTCACTTCCTTGGTACTCAGTAAGACATAATAACAACAGACTGATGATGATGATGATGATGATGACAAGAACAGTATAGGGCTATACAGATGTTCACAAACAGGATAACTTCGAGATTTTTTTTTTTTTGTGCATGAACCTAAACCAGCAATGGCATGTGATCCGCAACCCCAAACCAGCAGTGGTATGTGATCCATGACCCTAAATCAGAAACAGTTTGTGACCCACGATCCTAAACCACCAACCCTAAACCAGCAATGATGTAAGACCAACAACCCATCACAAAGACAAAAATATTGAAATTCAACAAAAAAACATATATATTTTCTGGCAAACCCACCACAGACTTTTCCTCCTAACTTGGTTTGAGACCTGAGGTTGGGAAGTGCTGGTTTAGAGATTAGTAGCAGCTCACACTGAAAATTAATAACAATAATTATTCTGACTTCCTGGTTGGCTATAACAAAGCTGAAAATGTGACGTCACATCTTTGCTAACACCATTAAACTAATGTGCTCCTGAACAACACTTACCTCCGCAAGCTCACAGGAAGACAAATCAAATCTAGGTTCAGGATCTTGCTGAGCCTGAAATGACAAATAGTTCTCATAGTCATTAATCACTTGCTATTGTCTCCTTCCTCATATACCTTTCAGTGTTGAGGGAACAAAAACATGTCTTGGTAATCTCAGTGTTTGCTTCATATAACAGGATATTTAAGGTTTCTGTAATTTCTCCCTACACCTCTTGTATGGAGTGTCTCTTCCTCGTGAGAGAGGTAGAGGAAGGAAATTATCACATTAATCACACTGATTCTATTTTTCAGCACTGAAGGCAGGCTGTACAACTACAGACAGGCTGTAGAAACAGACAGCAAAGGCTCTTACTCTTTTCTATGAAGTGCTCTCTTGTAAATATGCCGTGTCACAAAAGCCAGTTAACAAAGTAGGAATAACATGGTTAAATGTATAAATGTAACTAGAAATGTGACAATGAAGCTGCTCGGCTTGCATTTTATATATGTATGCCCCAATTACTGGTAAATTACTGAGTAAAAATGAGAAAAACTGAAACTTTTGGAGGTTGCCAGTTACCAAACTGGTTTATATTATCAAAAACCTCTATTTACCAAGGAAATCTGGTGAAAGATAATCAGGCCAGTGGGTTGATGATGCTCAATTTGCATGGAGGAGAATCAGCCAGATAAGAGTTTGGTTTAGCACGTGAACATTTTGTAAAGATTAAATATCACGGCAAACAAGGTAATTTTTTTAAAAATTCCACACCAACATTTACTTTCTGCATGTAAAGTATGTTTACTTTTACATTAGAAAAAAAAAAAGGATAAAGTGCTGGATGTTGTACTGACAAAACCGGTATTTTGTAAAGTGCTTCATGCAAGGTGAAAGGCAGGTATAACTGTACCAGTTTCATAAAATCCTAGAGCCCACTCACACACAAACATTTTACACATGACATCATACATCACATTGGGCTCGCTGTGCATCTTGCCATGAGTCTCTATTCTCTGCCAGCTTCTCAGACTCATCAAAGGATTTGATGCCTACTTTAGCCTCTCTGGTCAGTGTTCTCTTTAGGGTCTCTTGAGGTAAGCCTCTTTTCCTTTTTTCCAACTGTTTCCCATTTGAAGGCTTGCTTTGTTTCTTCTCATCATATGGCCCACATATGCCCATTTTCTTTTCTCGATCATTACTGATGATGATGATGATGATGATGATGATGATGATGATGATGATGACAAGAACAGTATAGGGCTATACAGATGTTCACAAACAGGATAACTTCGAGATTTTTTTTTTTTTTGTGCATGAACCTAAACCAGCAATGGCATGTGATCCGCAACCCCAAACCAGCAGTGGTATGTGATCCATGACCATCAGAAACAGTTTGTGACCCACGATCCTAAACCACCAACCCTAAACCAGCAATGATGTAAGACCAACAACCCATCACAAAGACAAAAATATTGAAATTCAACAAAAAAACACATATATTTTCTGGCAAACCCACCACAGACTTTTCCTCCTAACTTGGTTTGAGACCTGAGGTTGGGAAGTGCTGGTTTAGAGATTAGTAGCAGCTCACACTGAAAATTAATAACAATAATTATTCTGACTTCCTGGTTGGCTATAACAAAGCTGAAAATGTGACGTCACATCTTTGCTAACACCATTAAACTAATGTGCTCCTGAACAACACTTACCTCCGCAAGCTCACAGGAAGACAAATCAAATCTAGGTTCAGGATCTTGCTGAGCCTGAAATGACAAATAGTTCTCATAGTCATTAATCACTTGCTATTGTCTCCTTCCTCATATACCTTTCAGTGTTGAGGGAACAAAAACATGTCTTGGTAATCTCAGTGTTTGCTTCATATAACAGGATATTTAAGGTTTCTGTAATTTCTCCCTACACCTCTTGTATGGAGTGTCTCTTCCTCGTGAGAGAGGTAGAGGAAGGAAATTATCACATTAATCACACTGATTCTATTTTTCAGCACTGAAGGCAGGCTGTACAACTACAGACAGGCTGTAGAAACAGACAGCAAAGGCTCTTACTCTTTTCTATGAAGTGCTCTCTTGTAAATATGCCGTGTCACAAAAGCCAGTTAACAAAGTAGGAATAACATGGTTAAATGTATAAATGTAACTAGAAATGTGACAATGAAGCTGCTCGGCTTGCATTTTATATATGTATGCCCCAATTACTGGTAAATTACTGAGTAAAAATGAGAAAAACTGAAACTTTTGGAGGTTGCCAGTTACCAAACTGGTTTATATTATCAAAAACCTCTATTTACCAAGGAAATCTGGTGAAAGATAATCAGGCCAGTGGGTTGATGATGCTCAATTTGCATGGAGGAGAATCAGCCAGATAAGAGTTTGGTTTAGCACGTGAACATTTTGTAAAGATTAAATATCACGGCAAACAAGGTAATTTTTTTAAAAATTCCACACCAACATTTACTTTCTGCATGTAAAGTATGTTTACTTTTACATTAGAAAAAAAAAAAGGATAAAGTGCTGGATGTTGTACTGACAAAACCGGTATTTTGTAAAGTGCTTCATGCAAGGTGAAAGGCAGGTATAACTGTACCAGTTTCATAAAATCCTAGAGCCCACTCACACACAAACATTTTACACATGACATCATACATCACATTGGGCTCGCTGTGCATCTTGCCATGAGTCTCTATTCTCTGCCAGCTTCTCAGACTCATCAAAGGATTTGATGCCTACTTTAGCCTCTCTGGTCAGTGTTCTCTTTAGGGTCTCTTGAGGTAAGCCTCTTTTCCTTTTTTCCAACTGTTTCCCATTTGAAGGCTTGCTTTGTTTCTTCTCATCATATGGCCCACATATGCCCATTTTCTTTTCTCGATCATTACTGTGACTGCAGAATGCTCACTTCTCTTATCTCTGCTTTATTTCATTCAAATGTATACCAAGTGTTTTCCTTAAACATTTGTTTTCAAATATGTCCACTTTGCTCTCTATTTCTTTGGTTGTTTGCCAGTGTTAACATGTATATGTAAGGATGGGTATTACATTTTAGTTGAATGACCTAAGCTCTGTTCTTGTGCTTAGGAGTTATGATTTCCATATTTTCTCAAGATTCTTGACGGCCATTGCTGCCTTAGCTATTTTGGTTCTAACTTCTTTTCTCGTGTCTCCTTCCTCATCTATGTAGCTTTCAAGATATACAAAGTGGTCTACTTCTTCTACTGCAATCCCTTTCAAATATACTTTTCCCAAATATGTTTTCAAGACCAAGTCAGGCACAGCATTCCCCTTAATCAAGATCTTATCCAAGCAAAAGCCCAAATGTTATAATGTTATTTAATACTGTGAAGGTAGAGAGAGGAGTTCCAAAGATTATGAGCCTTAGTTTTCTCCTTATATATCTATATCTATATATATATATAAGTTTTATTATGAGTCCAATAAAGTGGAGTCTGGCAGAAAGAAAATGCATTATCTATGTCCCATTGCATCTGCATGCCATAGGGTTGTGAAGTATTAGTGCTTTCACATTTCTAGGCCACAACAGCATTTGAGGTAGGGATGCCTGTCCTCACTCCCTGTTTTTCTACGTACCCTAGACTCCCATTATTTTCCTTTTTTGTGGATGGGTTAACTCTGGCACCAGTCAGTCCCAACAAAATTTCACTCAAGTGCAAAACTGAACCAAGGACCTCCTGATTGGCAGGCAAGTGCACTAACCACTACGCCACCATGGCACCCTATAAAAACTATACATGTGTCTTATATCACAAAACTGCTAACTACATGAACTCTGTAATTACACTGTTAGCACAATAATAATATAATATAATAAACTGTTTACAGTATAGTATGTAATCATAGAAGTAATGCACACAAAAAAACTACAAAAACAATATGCTTAAGCACAAATACAAGATATTCAATGTGGACAATTTAAAAATCCAGTCCACACTCCACACCGAAAGACCTCCATTTAAAGATTGAAGAATGGCTAAAAAAATCATAATAATAATAAATTTTTAAAAAAAATAAAAAGATGCACAGCACATCAGTGACAAACTGGCAATGAAAGAATTGAGCAGCAATGAATATTTGAAATCTGGTTATAGCTGAAAAGCAGTGAAAGAGTGAAAAAAACAGGTATGCCTGTATATAAGGTATAAACTTATATATACAGTAGTCATATGCACAATCACAAAAACTGTTCATGGTTCAAGTTTTCCCATTGGCAGAAGCTATATTTCTTTAGCTTGGTCTCACTAGGCATTACCCCAGCTGTGTGTAAACGATGGGCATCCAGTGACACTCTTCTTCTTCGTTCACTTCTACCACCAAGACCACCCTGTGATCCTACTGAATTTACCCCTGTAGTCCTCTATATAGGTCCTGTGGTCCCTAAAGGACCACACGATGTCCCCGAGAGGACCATAAGAGGTTCAGAATATCACAGGGCTTGAGCCTGTAATCTTGGTGGGTCTCAGAAGTGGGATTGCGTGACACCGTGGTTTTCGCTGCACCAGTTTGATCTAGAGTCGGACTTTCTCACCGGAAAACCTCGTAGTGTTTTGGATATGAGTATATCCCCGCTGGGTGAGAGGTGGTAGCCCATCCAGGCTAGAGTTGGACTTTCTCACCGAAAAACCTCGACATGTTTTGAGATACCCGTGTATCACCGACGGGTGAGAGGTGGTTGGCCCTCCATTCTAGCGTTGGACTTTCTCACCGGAAAACCTCAGCGTGATTAGGATACGCATACATCCCCGCCGGGTGAGAGGTGGTTGCCTATCTAGACTGCCCTGGTCCAGTGTCTCCGACTTCCGCATTTTGTGGTCGTGGCCGCTACCCTTCCTAGTTGTGACCAGGAAGGAGCTTTTGTCCAGCAGAACGAATCCTCGCCACTAGTAAGTTTCACCCCTGGGTTGAGCCATTTAGGTATATTATCCCAGCACGGGCGTGTTTAGGACATGACCGACCTCTAGAGCAGATGTGCCGTGACATGTGTAGCCATCAAGTTTCAAGTGACACTCTAAATACAACACTCACTGCAACAGGCAGCTTGACAGTGACAAACTGTTTTTCAGACTGGCTAATACAACAACCACGCCCTGTGACAGGATGATCACATAAATCAATGCTTAATAAGAACTCTCCTCACCAGCAACTCCTGATCTTGCTGACGTTTTCTGCACTTTTCACTTTGTCGTCGAAATAATGGCATTTTCTTGCTGCCAGCTTCCGCCTTCTTGGAACTGTTTCCAGAGGCCTCTCCTGTAATAATCAAATTAAAAGAAAACACTTGACTGCCACTGCCGCTGATTTGTTCTTCTCTTCTGCTCTTTACACATGTATGGGGTCAGTAGACACATGCACCAACCCCCAGCCTAGAGGACCACGGTGCTGCTTTCATCAGGCCCTCCATCCACAGAGATCTTTCTAGCTAGACTATGTGCCCAGAGCCTCCCAGGCCCCCTGTCCACAGAGATCTTCCTAGCTAGACTGTGCTCAGAGCCTCCCAGGCCCTCTATCCACAGAGATTTTCCTAGCTAGACTATGCGCCCAGAGCCTCCCAGGACCCCTATCCACAGAGATCTTCCTGGCTAGACTATGTGCACAGAGCCTCCCAGGCCCCCTATCCACAGAGATCTTCCTAGCTAGACTATGTGCACAGACCCTCCCAGGCCCCCTATCCACAGAGATCTTCCTAGCTAGACTACGTGCACAGACCCTCCCAGGCACCCTATCCACAGAGATCTTCCTAGCTAGACTATGTGCTCAGAGCCTCCCAGGCCCCCTATCCACAGAGATCTTCCTGGCTAGACTATGTGCACAGAGCCTCCCAGGTAGACTATGTGCACAGAGCCTCTCAGGCCCCCTATCCACAGAGATCTTCCTAGCTAGACTACGTGCCCAGAGCCTCCCAGGCACCCTATCCACAGAGATCTTCCTGGCTAGACTATGTGCACAGAGCCTCTCAGGCCCCCTATCCACAGAGATCTTCCTAGCTAGACTATGTGCACAGACCCTCCCAGGCCCCCTATCCACAGAGATCTTCCTGGCTAGACTATGTGCACAGAGCCTCCCAGGTAGACTACGCGCCCAGAGCCTCCCAGGCCCCCTATCCACAGAGATCTTCCTGGCTAGACTATGTGCACAGATCCTCCCAGGTAGACTACGTGCCCAGAACCTCCCAGGCCCCCTATCCACAGAGATCTTCCTGGCTAGACTATGTGCACAGAGCCTCTCAGGCCCCCTATCCACAGAGATCTTCCTAGCTAGACTATGTGCACAGACCCTCCCAGGCCCCCTATCCACAGAGATCTTCCTGGCTAGACTATGTGCACAGAGCCTCCCAGGTAGACTACGTGCCCAGAGCCTCCCAGGCCCCCTATCCACAGAGATTTCCTGGCTAGACTATGTGCACAGATCCTCCCAGGTAGACTACGTGCCCAGAGCCTCCCAGGCCCCCTATCCACAGAGATCTTCCTGGCTAGACTATGTGCCCATAGCCTCCCAGGACCCCTATCCACAGAGATCTTCCTGGCTAGACTATGTGCCCATAGCCTCCCAGGCCCCCTATCCACAGAGATCTTCCTAGCTAGACTACGTGCACAGAGCCGCCCAGGTAGACTACGTGCCCAGAGCCTCCCAGGCCCCCTATCCACAGAGATCTTCCTGGCTAGACTATGTGCACAGACCCTCCCAGGCCCCCTATCCACAGAGATCTTCCTGGCTAGACTATGTGCCCATAGCCTCCCAGGACCCCTATCCACAGAGATCTTCCTGGCTAGACTATGTGCCCATAGCCTCCAAGGCCCCCTATCCATAGAGATCTTCCTGTCTAGACTATGTGCACAGACCCTCTCAGGCCCCCTATCCACAGAGATCTTCCTGGCTAGACTATGTGCACAGACCCTCCCATGCCCCCTATCCACAGAGATCTTCCTAGCTAGACTATGTGGCCAGAGCCTCCCAGGCCCCCTATCCACAGAGATCTTCCTAGCTAGACTATGTGCTCAGAGCCTCCCAGGCCCCCTATCCACAGAGATCTTCCTAGCTAGACTATGTGCACAGACCCTCCCAGGCCCCCTATCCACAGATATCTTCCTAGCTAGACTATGTGCACAGACCCTCCCAGGCCCCCTATCCACAGATATCTTCCTAGCTAGACTATGTGCACAGACCCTCCCAGGCCCCCTATCCACAGAGATCTTCCTAGCTAGACTATGTGCACAGACCCTCCCAGGCCCCCTATCCACAGATATCTTCCTAGCTAGACTATGTGCACAGACCCTCCCAGGCCCCCTATCCACAGAGATCTTCCTAGCTAGACTATGTGCACAGACCCTCCCAGGCCCCCTATCCACAGAGATCTTCCTAGCTAGACTATGTGCACAGAGCCTCCCAGGCCCCCTATCCACAGAGATCTTCCTAGCTAGACTATGTGCACAGAGCCTCCCAGGTAGACTACGTGCCCAGAACCTCCCAGGCCCCCTATCCACAGAGATCTTCCTAGCTAGACTATGTGCACAGAGCCTCCCAGGCACCCTATCCACAGAGATCTTCCTAGCTAGACTATGTGCACAGAGCCTCCCAGGCCCCCTATCCACAGAGATCTTCCTAGCTAGACTATGTGCACAGAGCCTCCAAAATTGTATCTAACCATTTGGTTCTGATGCCTCCCCCCCCCCCCCCACTCCAGATATTCTCCTAGATGCCACTAGCATACTGGAACTATGTATTCATAACATCAGGGCTGTACATACAGGGTGTGAAGGTAGGGGCCTACACGTTTGATAAGTCAACATACTGAACATACTTTAGCCCGACCACACCAAAACGGCCCTTGGGTCGATCCAGCCTCTAAAAACTGGTGCCAGAGAAATCTGGGAAGGTAAATGCGGCCAGGCGTGATACTGACCACGTCACACTTTCATGTGTCGAAGGTCGTGGAAATACGGGCCTAACACCGTATATCCAATATGCATTATTAATGGCATAGAAACGGGAATTTTACCTTTATCTTTCTATAACATGCGTGACTGTCCGTGTTTCAAAACTGAGTATCTGTGAAGAGACCGAATCTGAGTGAGGCAATTTCTTCTATGCCATGACCTAATTTCCTTTCTGGGCTGTCACGATTTCAGACACGCATTTAGCAACTTAACAATCAATTTTTTTTTTTTAATGGACATAAAGAAGGCCAAGTAGATAACGAGTCGGCTTGCTCGCTCTGCCCGAGTCCGTGGTAATTATCTTACAGTCATTTTTCTTTCTCTCACATCTAAAGTGTTTTGTATTCTATTTCTCAAAGACACTACAACACCGTGCTCTTATATCCTTCCCGTGCCGTTAAACGTCACAAAGGGCTCGCAAGGTAGTTCGCCAATTTTTCCTGTCTTCGGCGAGTCTTTCAACCTCATCAAGGGATTTTATGCCTGTTAATTTGGCCTCTCTTAACAATGTCCTCTTCAGAGTTTCACGCGGTCTGCCTCTTTTTCTTTGGCCGTGCTCTACCATTTCATTTATATGTGCTCATCTTACTTTCTGTCTCTTCTGCCCACTTTTCCTCAAACTTTCTATCTTTCTTTTGTAAAAACAAAACAAACAACAACAACAACAACAACAAAACTGAGCCATACACGTCAGTCTACCTTTATTAGTAAAACCAGTTTTACCGCAGACACCAAATCCCTTGACGAAACACACAGCACCTAACCATAAAGGTAAAGGTACGAGCTGTGAACCAGCGTCACTGCACACGGTTAAACCGTAAGGGCTCTGCTGCCTAGCCAGCAGTTGACCAGAAACTGCCGACTAGTGTCGCCATCAGCACCAACTCCGTAGTTAGCGGCGTCATTTTTCTTCCTTCCCTGGGCGTTAACCTCGTTTTTCTCGAGGCTGAGTGAACCTCACGAGTTTTTGCCAGTCACAGTTGGAAATCTAAACCGGGTCTCGCCTGGTCGGAGAGCTAGTGGCTAATCCACTGGCTAACCTGCTCCCCGGAAACTAAACAATGACACAGCGTCTCAATTATATATCGGTTAATTTCTGCAACTGTAACACACCTGTCTATTCAACCTGTACACAGAGAACATCTTCAAACACTTAGATGAACTACCAGAACTGAACAAAAGCGGGGGGGGGGGTGGGGGAGAAATGCCAACAATTTTTAATATATGAAGATGATACAATCCTTCTAGCAGACAATCCACAGAACCTACAGAAATTAACAGATATGATACACAACACAAGAATGGGGACTTGATATCAATATCGAGAAGACCAAAGTAATGGTGTTCAGCAGAAAAGACCAGAAGCCACAGATGGATATAACCGTAAACAACGAGAGACTGGAACAAGTGACAAACTACAGCTACCTAGGGCATACAGTAAATGAAGATGGGAGATGTGAGATGGAGATAATGTGAAGAATAGGGATGGCAAAACACACATTCAACACCAAGAAGACAGTGTTGTTATTCAGAAATCTGCCCATAAAAACAAAATTAAGGTTTGTAAAATGTTATATGTACTGTTTTACTGCATGGAGCAGAAACCTGGACTATAAGCAAAAAAGATGTGAGAAAGATCAACGCAGCAGAAATGTAGTTCTACGGAAAACTAGGTCATATAACACGGAGAACGAAAAGAACAAACGCACGTGTTTTAGAACAGCTCCAAGTGCAATGTGAACTTCTCAAAGAAATAAAAATGAAGAAAACAAAATACTCTGGCCACATCAAAAGACGTAACAATATACTGAAGACCACGCTAGAATGAAAGGTGGAAGGAAAAAGAGCAAGAGAAAGACAGGGATGTCAGAGAACATACGAGAATGGACAGGGCACAGCCTGGCTGAATGCACCACCAAGGTGGGGAAGCGAGGGAGATTCATTACCGCCAACTTTCGTTCTGGAGATGATGATGAACACACCTGTAACTTAACCACGTAACCGGGAAAGGAATATTGAGATGGAGAAAGGAAAAACTACACCGGATGATAAAGTGTTGTAAGTAGTTATCTCGAGCGTGGCTTTAAGAGGCTGAGGGGCAACCCCAGAGAGAACCCTAGCGGGGAAGAGGGAAATGTGAAGCTAATTTATGGGGGGGGGGGGGGGGTCCTGGTCTGACTTCTCTGCCGCGCTTGCTGGGGCGCTTAAAACAGAAGTTTGTACTCAAAGACATCATACAAGTAAATAAAGTCAGTTTATTTTAGCATTTACGCTTATTCCATTTATGTTATATGGTGATTTAAATGCATTCAAAATGAAATGTTATGGAGGGGCACTTTGAATATCGTGGATGGAAAGAAAATCAAACAAAGAGATATTGACGGGATTAGGCGTCTCGTAGAAAAACTGGTTGTAAAACAACATCAAAATTAGAAAGACAATGGCCTCGATAATCTGGGAGAACTCGGCAACAAGAATTTGTCCTCTTGGCATACACACGCACAAAAAATAAGAGAGGATCGTTTTACGAGGAATTTCTCAGTCTCGGAGGGCTTTTGAAAAGACTGGTTCAGCCAGTCCATTCAGTATTACATTTGACAGTGTCATCATTCAAAGAGGTGCTGAGACAAGCAAGAACGTGACAGTCTCATTACTTAGCAGGTGTTGATGCCAAGCAAATAATCTGGTAGCGTCATCGCTCGAGGTGTTTAGATCAAGCGAGAATGTGACAGTCTCGTCACACAAGGAGGTGCTGAGATCAAGATAGAATGTAATAGTCTAATCACTCAAGAAGATGTTTAGATCAAGCGAGAATGTGACAGTTTAATCACTGAAGGAGATACTGAGATCAAGCGAGAATAATTCTCTCCTAAACTAATCAAGCACTACTGCTTACTATACTGGATATCTGCAGTTAATGTGACTCAAGGTGACTGGAGTAAAGGCTATGGTGACTGGAATCACCCAAGTCAAGATGTTAAACACAATGTGACATCAGCATAGCACGCAAAATGCCGTGAAAAAGTTCACAAGAAGTCTTCAGGACATGGTGCTTGTGAAAATCTGGAGACATATGGGGACGGAGGTGTTGGAGAAAACAGTAGTAGTGACTCCAACTCTGACACTAACAAACTGTTCACATTTAAGCGCTGGATTGAATTGAAGGAAGAACCTAATACAGGATTTGTTGTCAAGAGACTTGATGCCACTTTGAGAAATGATGCAGTTAATGTTCTCGGTACCACGCACAAAGACGTGATAACCTTCTTGGTATCTTTCTGCCTGTACGGAACAATAACAAAGAAAAAGAGACAAGCAAAATGTCTTCTAAAATATTTGCTTTTTTTTATTTGAAGCTGTTTTAATTACTGTGACGCAAGCCATAATTCTCAAATCATGACAAAATATCCTGCCTCAGTTTGGACAACACTGGGTAAAATGCTGGGGACGGCACTAAGTAAAATGCTGGGGACGGCACTGAATAAAATGCTGGGGACGGCACTGAATAAAATGCTGGGGACGGCACTGAGTAAAATGCTGGGGACGGCACTAAGTAAAAT